>CM053597.1:56633169-56666245 GCA_028646575.1 Pseudocheirus occidentalis
ATCCAGCATTGATTGGACTTGGGTATAAACTTGGTGGGACCAAAGCTATGTAGAAACTGTGCTGAGTCTGGGTCTAGTCTCTCTAGAGACAGAGATGGTATAGGGGAGAGTGTACCCCTGAAGATTTGAAACTGAAAGGTTTGGACTTTGCTTCTTGTTACGTCTTTGAAATAAATATCTCTTTGTAAAAGCCAATTGACGTTAGTTACATATAGAAAAGGTGCTAGCCTCTGTTGGCTAACAGTTGGTAGACCACAATGGAATGGGAGCATGAGAGAATGATATTATAAAAGAAATACTGCTAACTCCCTAAGGGAACCCATAGCCAGCCTTGGTCTAGATTAGTGAGTCTAATATATTCCCTATAGAAATGTTAAGTGGTTTAAAATAGGGAAAAGAGGGAAAGGGTTGGACACAACTTACAAGTGGGGGGATCTGGAAAGGCCTCCTAAAGGTTATGGCACTTGAGTGTAGCCTTGGAGTGTTTCAAGAGTTAGAAATGAGAAGGAAGAACACTTGAGGAATGAGGGACAACTTGAGTAAAAACACAGTGGAGAGGTAGGAGGGATATCATGTCATGGAGAGAAATGAATAAGCCAGTTTGCCTGGAACATCGAGTATATGATGGGGAATTGTTTCTAATAAGCCTAGAAATATGGGGTGGAGTCAGATTGTCAAGGGCAGATGAGTGAATGGTTTATTGTAGAGTTAATGTGTAGACAATGAAGCTTCCTGAACGAGGAATTGACATGGTCAGATCAGTGCTTTAGGAATATCAATTTGGCAGCTGTGTAGAAAATGGAAGAGAGATTGACTGGAAACATCAAGATTAGTTATTAATGGAATCATTAATAACTCATCACATCTTGACTGGACTATTACAATGCTTCAGGCAAAAGGTAATGAGGGCCAGGACTAGGGTATCTGTGGTGTGAATAGAGAAGGATATGAATGGGAGAGACTTTGAGGAGATAGAATTTATAGGACTTGGCAACTGAATGAAGATGGGGGGTAAAGGAGAGGAAAGACTCCATGACTTGGAGGTTGCAGAGCTAGGTAACTGGAAGAATAGCATTGTGCCCAGTAGAAATGGGGAGTTAGGAGGAGGGGTCAATTGAGGGAGCTCAGTTTGGATATGTTGAGTTTGAGAAGTTTAATGGAAATCAAGGAGCCGATGCCCAATAGGTAGCTGGAGAGAAGCTGGAAAGAAGTGATAACGATTATTATATATAGATCCTATCATCAACTTCATGGAGAGAACTGGTTACTGATGAGATCACTGAGAAGGAGAAAGTATAGAAAGAGGACAGGACCCAGGACAGAGCCCTGGACTATACCCAGTATAGGTGATGGGATATGAATGATGATTCTGCCAAGAAGACTTAGAAACAGCAGCCAGAAAGACAACCACAACAGCTCATAGTCAAGAAAACCAAGAGAGGAGAAAGAAGACGAGGGTGGCCAATGGTGCCAAATGCAGCCCAACAAAGTTTGAGAAAACATCATTGGATTTATCAATACAAAGGTCACTGATGATCTTGCAGAGAGCAGCTTTAGTCCAAGTGGTGGGGCATGAAACCAGGTTTCATTGAGATATAAGGGGGAGGTGACAAAGTGGTGGCAATGAGGTATAGCTAACCTTCCCTTGGAGTCTGGCTGTGAAAGAGAGAAGAACTATAGTATTAGAATATAGTATAGGATATAGAGTATGGTAAAAGAATATGGTACCCCTTGACAGAGATAATAGGGTCAGTGAAAGGTTAAAAAAGGTCTGAGGAGAAATGAGCATATTTGAAGAAACTAGGGAAGGTACTAGTGGAAAGGGGAAGGTTGAAACGAAGAGGGAGAGAGGAGATGACTGAAGGAGCAAAGTGCCAGAGGAGACGAGAAGAGATGAGACACAAGGCACTGAGGGGATGCTTTTGGTAAGGGGGACCTCCTCAAACTTCAAAGACTAGAAAAAAGGAAGAGAGAATGACGGATAATACAGAAGTGATCTGAATTGTGGAGTTGGGAAAGAGAGTAAGATTAAGATGTTTGAGGAGAGATCCTCTGCTGAGTGAGGTGAGATCAGGGATGGTGTTTGTGGCTTGAGAAGAATAGAGGACATCTGGAATAGGTGTTGGAAGGTGTGCAATGGAAAGCCCATGGTAGAAGTGGCATAGGATTGGAGCACATCATGGAGGGCCCGACTGTGATAGAATAACGTCAATCTGGAGTGACTCGAGGTAGCATAGTTGTGTGACTTGCTCCCACTTAAGCAGGAATGGAAAAGGCAGACGGCAGGAGGAATCCAGACCATGGTACAAGGTGGCTTGAAGGGACTCAGGGGTCAACAACAATGGAAAGCTGACTGGGTTCTGATATATAGAAGTGAGGCTGCAGAATCTACTAGCCTTTTACTTCTTTCCTTTTTGAAACGAGCTCTATTTTCCCATTAGACTGTAAGTTCCTTAAGGTCAAGGACAGTCTTTTTGCCTCTTTTTGTATTCTCAGCATTTAGCACATGTCTGGAACATGGCAGGTGCTTAGTAAATGTTTGAGTAATATTTACTAATATTATCTTCCATTCTAAATTTAAATATCATGATTGTATTTATATTTTATCGTATTATTATGTCATATTCACTTTTGTCCCTGGTGCTCATTTTTGTTGTACTGCTCATCTACTACTGCAGTATACGTTCCCATGGTTTGAAGGCATTTCAGAATTTCATAAAAATTTTCTCTCTCTTCAGCCCGCAGAACTGGCAGCACAAAATTTTTCATCATCCTCTTGGTGGGGGGTTTGTCTGTTTTTGGCTCATAGGGGATGGCAAAAAGAGATGGTCAAGTATCCCATGAAATGATGACTGATGTTGCTCTTGGGCCCAAGAGAAAAGAATCCCACAGGTTCACCCTATTGGCATTTAGCAATGATCTCCCTTTGTCCTGTGGGTTATCCTCTTGCGAGAATGATCAGTAATGATGTGATTCAGCTCTCTTATTAACATGTTAATTAATTGTCCATTAGACAATGAACACTTATTTAGGGTATCTACAACTGATGGTCTAAAACAGTGGTTCTCAACCTTCCTAATGCTGCAACATTTTAATACTCGTATGTGGGCGTATGTGCATGTGGATGGACCCGCCCAGAGACAGATAGAGGAGCAGTGTCTTGGTTCCTAAGACCAACGGACATGTGTATTTTCCAATGGTCTTAGGAAACGCCTGTGACCCCTGTGAAAGAATTGTTCGACCCCCAAAGGGGTCGTGACCCACAGGTTGAGAACCGCTGGTCTAAAAAGTGTGGGATTCTTGCACCTTCTGATTCCCTTTCCACTAATGTGACACAATTATTTTTGCAATGAAACGGAACTATACAGGTCTGAGCTGTTTAATTTTTTTCCTTATTTAGTTCATTGCCACAGCCAAGTAATTCATCACCTAGTGACCAGTGGGCTAACAGTAAGCCTCTTCACTCATTCAGTTCAACGCTCCAATTGAAATGAAATATCTGGGACTGTATCTGAAACTTTTCCAGCTCATCAGAACTCACCCAGATTTAAAGAGAGAGGAAGATATTTGGAATGTCCAAAATGGGAAATTAGACAGGAACTTGCTTCATCTACAAAGTTTGGCTTTGGAACAAGGGATTTGCCAGAATATGCTGAAATGTTTTGGGTAATACCTGGTAGTAGTCCAGTTTTTTGGGGAAAGGTATTACTTTTGAGGGGGGTTATTAAAATGTATTTTTTTAGAGGCAATTGGGGTTAAGTGACTTACCCAGAGTCACACAACTAGTAAGTATCTGAGGCTGAATTTGAACTGAGGCTGAAACTGACTCCAGGACCAGCATTCTATCCACTGCACCTGAAAATGTATTCTAAAGCTAATAATGTACAGATGGGGATAGCATGCAATGAAAGACATTAGACTACTAGAGTAGATTCTAGGACTGTGTTTCCCATCACTGTGACTTTGCACAGGCTGTCCCCAGCGCTTAAAATGAACCTCCTCCTCACCACTACCTCTCAGAATCCTATTTTCTTCTAAACTTAGCTCCAAGGCCCCGTCTACTCCATGCTTCTCCTTCTTCCTCCCACTCATCCCATTACCTTGTAATTATTTTCTATATACTTCCACATGTGCAAGTTGCCACCTCCCTCATCTTCGATTGTAGTCTCTGTGAATGCAGTGACCGTTTCATTATTTTTGTATCCCTAGAGTACATAACAGGCACTTTATAAATGTTTATTCATTAATTTACAGATTGATTCTAGTCCTAGCTTCTTTTATTGTCTGTGTTTCCTTGGGTAAGTCAATTTCATTCCTCAAATTTTCCTACCAAGACAGTAAGTTTGCAACTTAAGAAGTTGGACTCTGAGGTCCCTTCCAGCTCTTACATTCTGTGAATCTCTGATCCTACTGTCTTGGTTGATAAATTATTAAAACACTGCAGTGGATTTATCACTGTCAAATATCTATTAAGGGTCTATGTTCATAGAGTACTGTGCCAGGCAGCTTGTGAACCATGTTAAACCTGCAGGGTCCTTTTGCATCTCAGAGGTATGACTACCTTTTCAAATGATATTTTTTTTTCCCCTCCTTGAGCTGTTTGTCTGCCTAACTTGGACCATAAGTCTCTGGGGTCAGGAACTGTGTCTTCTATGTATCTTGTACAGACATACTGTCAGCACTCAATAACCAATGATAATAATAAAGAAAACGCTATCTAGGGAATGTCAGGAGATGACAAAAAAAATTCTATGCCTGTTTTTTGTTAAGTAAAGGCCAAGTGAATGCTTGTATTTCATCTAAGAGTAGGAGGATGGAGGCAATATAGGAAGATGCTGAATATTTTTGTAAGGTAGCTGGGTTAAATAATCATGGAAGGGCTCCATGGAGAAAAGGTAGAAGAGCTGCTTTTCCCTTTTTTTTTTTTTTTTTTGACTAGTAAAATATCAGGTACCTCCTCTGGTTAAGTTGTAACAACACCATTAAAAAACACACCACCACCCTGGGTGCTCCGATGAATGGTAACAGCACATCAGCAAACTGAGTTTCTTCTCTTTCATTTCCGGTTTTAATGAGAGAACAGTCATTGGAATGCTACTAGTTCTAGGTCAGGTCAAAGGCGCATAATGAGTGGTCTGTGTTTATGAATGACTTTTGATATAGTTTCCTGCTCTTTGCACCCTGTGGCAATCCTCCCTTCCCCCTTGGTATTTTCTACGACAATTCTCCAGACTTAATCATTGACTCAATTTTTCAGCTTAATCCTTGTTCTGATTTGCTCATGGTAGACAACGAATGAATCGAAAAGAATTGTGGAATTTGATAGTTGAAAGGGACCTCACTGGCCATCTGGTCTAACTCATCCCCAAAAGGAAAGCCTGCTCTAACGTATTTGACATTGAGAGGCAGCATGGTATAGTAGAAAGGCCATGGAGTTTGGAGTCAGAGAATCTGGGTTCAAAACCCAGTTCTTCTATTTATTACCTGCCTCTTGGGCAGATTACAACCTTTCTGGACCACAGTTTCCTCACCCTGTAAAGTAAGATTGGATTCAATGACCCCTGAGGTATATCTAACTCTAAGTCTTTGAGCCTATGTATGGTTATTCAGTTTATGCTCAAGGACTTCCAAGGAGGGGGAGTTTACTACCTCCTGAGGCAGTCCATTGAATATTTGAACAGTTTTTCTTGTTAGAAAATTTTTCCTAATATTAAATCTAAATTAATTTCTTTGTAACCTCCATCCCATTGCTCCTGGTTCTGCTCCGAGTTCTGCTTCCTTTGGAACCAAATATAACAAGTCTAATAATATACACCAGCCTTTTAGATACTTGAAGAGAGCTTTCATGTCTCCCCCGATTCTTCTCTTCTCTAGACTAAACATTCTACTCTTTGCCCACTATGACAAATTTCCCCTTCTTTTCCTTCCCCCATGAAGGACATGGGTCCTTCAACCCACCCTCATCTAACACAGACTGAAGGATCTTCTCCACCTTTGATGCTTTCCTCTGGACTCTCTCCAGTTTAATAATGTGCTTACTTTGGTTCTTAGATCTGAGCACAGTTTTTGAGATATGATCTGACAAGGGCAGAAAACAGAAGGACTATCACCTCATTTTTTTCCTGGAGGCAATGACTCTCTTACAATCCAAGATTCCAATGGCTTTTTTCTTTTTCCTTCATGGCCCTATCATTCTTCTGACTTACACTGAGCTTGCAGACCATTAAGCTCTCCGATCTTTCCATGGGAACCACTGTGTGGCCCCCATCCTATATGTGTGAAGAGGATTTTTGGAACCCAAGGATAAGACTTTATATTTATCCCCTTGTGTTTCATCTTATTTGATTCAACCCAAAGCTCCCTTCTGTCAGGATATTTTTGGACAACTCTAGATGACTCTGTCATCTAAGGTGTTAGTGATCCTTCCCAGCTTGGTGGCATCTGCAAATTTGATAAGCATACCTTTATCCAAGTCATTGATAAACATGCTAAATATTTTCTCAGGGCTAGAGCATAACTTTTAGAAGAGATAAAGCTCCTGCCGAGGTTATTTTAATTATTTACCTACATAAAGGGCACGGAATGACTGGTTACCTATTTGGGCACATGAGAAATCATCACCCTCATGGATTCAAAATGCTATTTAGTGCTGATGACATAGTGAGTTTTAGAATAGTTTGTCTACATCTGGGTCCCAAAGGATAAAGAAGAATAAGGATAAGACCTATTGTTCCCTTACATTATATAGTTTCTTCACCTACCCCTCACCCCTCAAATCTCCCCCCCAGACCCCCGCAAATGCATCTTCACATTTTACTACAATTGTTCTATCCATGGCACTTAGTAAAAACTGTCCTTGAAAAAACCAGGTCAGCTGTATAAAGACTCCCAACAGTTCCATGTTTTCTAGGCTATAAAGACAGCCTGCTTTTTAAAAACAACAACTAACCAACAACAAAAAAGGGTCTTTTTTTTTGGTTGTTGTTGCTGCCTCTGAATTTTCCTATTTCATGCTCCCTGGGTGGATCTCTGTAAAATAAGTCTGTGGAAAATGGGTAATGAGGAAATCATTGCCTTAATTGAAGGTCACATCTACAAAGATCCAGGTAAGTATACTTTGGCTGATGGAAAAATCCCCCAGAGTGATATCCTGCTGCCCTAAAATAGAGGCTTGGTAGTAATTTGTCAGAGCCACCTTCGTCCCCTGGTTGGTGTTTGACCCATTGTCTTCCTTAATCTCACAACCAGGTAATTTCCATCACTAATGGCTACCCAGAGTTGAAGGAGTAAAGGGAAGGGACTCCAAGGGGGGTCCTTAAATGAATGGGAATGCTTTGGACCGTGTTTAAGTTCCCTGGACACAGATTCATTCTAAATCCTCTTGATGCTGCCTTGATGGGATTCAAGCCACACATAATTGTTTGCCACTTTTAATGTGCCCCTTTTTTGATCCAAGTGGTTTATCCTCTGGTTGTGTCTTTGTTGTGCCCCCTACTTAGAGCTTTACTCTTAAAAGAAAAGAAGAGGCAATTGTCATTCTTCATGACAGATATTGAAGCTTAAATTCTTAGGCTCAAGCTCAGAGAAAATTCCAAATACAGAAATTGTATTTCCATGAACTCGTTTCTGAATTCCACCGTTGGGATATGTTGGGATATGTCAAACAACACTGCAAGTGCCTCACACTAGTTATGTGATCCTGGGCAAATCATTTAAGGCAGTGGTTCTCAACCTTCCTAATGCTGCGACCCTTTAATAGTTGTATGTGGGGGTATCTGCATATGGGCGGACCCTCCTGGAGACGGATAGAGGAGCGGTGTCTCAGTTCCTAAGACCATAGGAAGTGTGTGTTTTCCGATGGTCTTAGGTGACCCCTGTGACTCCTGTGAAAAGGTCGTTCCCAAAGGCATTGTGACCCTCAGGTTGAGAACCACTGATTTAAGGGCTCTGGCTCTCAGTGTCCTCATCTGTAAAATGAGGTGGTTGGATTCAGTTCTAGGTCTAAATCCACAGGGTAACAAATAGAAAAATTCCCTTTCCAAAGCAACAGCAGTGATGTGTGGTGGAAAGAACTCATGAGCATAACTGTAATAAGGTAGAAGATCTAGGTTCTAGGTCCAGAGCTTTAGTGGGAATCAAATAGTGTTTCTAAAACTATAAAAGTATTATGCAAATATAAAATATAATTACTAATCAGTAATCAGATAAAACTCATTACAAAGTTAGCACACCCCCTACACACACCTTTTTTAGGAGATGAGTTGTCCCTATCTTGGAGAGGCCATAAATACAGTGTCCATCCAAAGGCCTGATCCCAAAGCTGATCAGTGTGGAAGGTGTGACCTGTATTGTTTTTCTGATGTGGGCTAGTTTGCCCCTCCAGAGGCACTCCAGTAGCCTTCCATTCCAAGGGCTCACCATATGGGTGCCAGACTATATGTGAGTAGCTGATTGGCTTTAGTCCTCCTATACCTCAAAACTTTTGAACTTAAGTGATCTGCCAGCCTCAGCTTTCCCAGAAGCAGGGACCACAAAGATCTGCCACTTTTGAAATTCATTTGAATTTATTTGACAAACTAAAATGTATGACCTCAACAATTATGCTTTTTACAAAGATATGAGCTAGCTCCTCTCTTCTCCAGAGGAATGTTAAATTACATAATTTTAGTTCTTGATAGATTTATTTGGGGAGATGGATACACAGTTCAAGGCTTATAGATTTTGTGTTCCAAAAATGTGTTTATAAAATGGTTTTTGGAACTCATAATATAATTGGCCACCCAAATGACATCCTAAGTTTTGAGCCCCTAGGCCAACCCCCAAAGCCTATTTAACACATAATAATATTGAAATAATAACCCTGAACTCTCTGAATTTTGAACCTGAATTCAGATTCCTAAGATCTTAAGGTCCAAGCCTGGAACTCTGTGCCTTGGGCCTCCACTAAAGTCCTGAGCACCTCCCCCACTACCACAATGAATCCTGTAGACAAGCCAGAAGTATAGAGAGTAAAGAGTTGGGATAAACAGACTCTGGCAGCAAAGCAGCTTCCATGGCAGCACTGGGAGAAAGCTGGGATGACATGGAATAGGAACCAAAATTAAGAGGGGGCCTTGGCAGCTCCTGAAGACTAAGGATGTTGATTATCCAAAGAGTGCCAGTATTGGGGGATTATATCAGGAGATAGTAATGAGTATTGGGTTGTTAGTAAGTCTCAAACTATCTATATTCAATTTATACAGTGTAGTTATGAATAAGTAATAGGGTGTATTAGATAGCTAGTTGGCTTGAAAGACCTGAGTTCAAATCTTGCTTCTGACAGATACATGGCTATATTTGTTGCTCAGTCAAGTCTGACTCTTTATGACCCCATTTTGGGGTTTTCTTGGCAAAGATACTGAAGTTTCATTGCCTTCTCCAGTTCATTTTACAGATGAGGAAACTGAGTCAAAGAGGGTTAAGTGACTTGCCCAGGGTCACACAGCTAGTAGGCCAGACACAAACTGAAGCCAGATTTGAACTTATGATGATGACTTTCTCTGACTCCAGGCCTGGTGCTATATGCGCTATGGTGACACCAAGCTGCCTGTATAGCCATATAACCCTGAGCAAATCTAATCTCTTAGTGTTCTAAGCACACTCTAAAACTATAAATTGCAGAGAAGATAGCTGTCTGCTTATGTAAAGGGAGTTTCCTTGCCTGGGAGTCCCCCAAAACATGAAATCACAAATCTAGCCCTTGTCTCTATCTCTAGCTAGCTAGTTAGCTGTAGAAATTTCCATTACTGTAATAGCAAACATATTTCACTTGTAAAGACTGTTCAATGCTTTCAAATATTTTATATGGTCACAGTCTTTTAAAGTAAAAACTTTCCCTCTATTATATGTATGTATGTGTGTGTATAATGTATTGTCAATTTCATCATACTAGAAGCTTTTCTCTTCCTTCTTTTAAATGGTATTTTAAGTGCTTTCTAAGTAACTTAATGTAGCCTGCAAAGCAATGAAACTTTTTTTTTTCAGTTCAATCTTATTTCAAGATTTTCTTCACCCTGAATTTCCATTATTTGGTGGAAAAAGCACCATCTTTCCAATACTGTTTGGACAACTGAAAGGCATCTAAAAATTCTTGCTCCTAATCTAGCTGTAATTTTTGATGTGTTTCTGTTGCTGAAAATCTTTTACTGACTTGTTTCTTATCCCTGTGGTATAAGAATATGCAGACATGTCTATCCTGAAATGCCCTTAAAGGCTATCACATTCAGAGAAAAGCCCTCTTTCCTCCAGACCAATGTGATGCTTTATATCTCCTCTGATTAGGTTCTAGGATATGTGAGTAATGAATTTGATTTTGAACAAAAAATCAGCTAGGGAAGCCCTAGTCATTCTTTATGGTTGTATTTTTAAAAATTAATTATTTTATTTATTTTCTTGTTTACATCATTCATTGTATTTTTTTAAGCTGCCCTCAACCGTGATATAGTCAAACATAGTATCCTTCACCTGAGCAATGTCAGGTTGCACTATGATGAATTTTTTTTCATTTTTTCCCCTTCCAAATCATAAGCCTGGAAGAAATCTTGCCTTTTTACTGAAAGTGACCCAGCTGCATGATAATCTATCCTATTTTAAAAGACTGGCGGGTGGGAAGAATTTTAGAACTAACTGAAAAACAAATCTATTTTGTACTTACTATGTATAAGGTGCTGTGAGGGATAAAAAATAAATTACCTGTATTAAAGTATCTTACAGTTCAAATCAATGAATACTAATTCAGTCTTTACCATGTTTTAATACCATAATCAGTCCTGAAGATACAAAGATGAAAAAATGACACTCCCTACCCTCAGAAGGCTTACAATCTTATTGACGTCAAGATATGTATACGCTAGCTAGAAGATAATTAACAATAGTGGGCAATAGAATTCTATAATGATATGGTGTTAGATGCTGGAAAGAGCCCCAGATATTATTTAGTCCAATACATGCACTTTACTGATGAGAAACTGAGAGTTTTAGAAATTAATAGAGTTAGGGCAGCCAAGTGGCACAGTGGATGGAGCAGCAGGCCTGGAGTTAGAAGGGCCTGAGTTCAAATCCAGTTTCAGACACTTACTAGCTGTATGACTCTGGACAAGTCACTTAACCCCAATTACCTCCCAAAACACACAAAGAAGAAATTAATACAGTTAATGGTAGAACTTCATGTCAGAAGTAGAATGCAAGCTTTCTAAGGACAGAGACAATTTTGTTTTTGTCTTGGGGTTGCTAGAACCTAGTATAAGGTCTGGTATAGAGCAGGTATTTAATCAACACTTATTCAATGGAACTGAATACAGAATTTATTTCCTGACATAGTTGAGTACTATTGAGGATTTAGACTAAGGAGGCATGATGGGGGTCAGAAAGGAGCAGAGAATACTTCACAAAGGAAGCAGACTTTAACTGGGACATGAGAAATTAAATAAATGGGGCAGATGTTATTAACAGAAAAAATGGTAATGAGCAAAGGGATGAGCAGGGAAATAGGGGTGGGATGGCATATTCAGGGGCAGTGAGGAGAATAATCTTGTAGGGTAGGTAGATTTAGTTAGAAAAGTAGGTTGGATTATATTGTGGAGGGCCTTGAATATCATCAAGCTAAGGGGTTTGAATTTCTTTTTCCTGTGGATAATGAGGTTCACTTAAGGTTTTCTGAGCATGGAAAAATCATGATGAAATTGTTGTAGGGAAATTAATCTTAAAAGGGTGCAAAATGCATTAGAGGGGATGTCAATTCTATGGTAGAATCATAGAATGCAGTTTAAAAATAATCTGGTTGGGGTGGCAAGGTGGCACAGTGAATAGAGCACCGGCCCTGGAATCAGGAGGGCCTGAATTCAAATCCAGCCTCAGACACTGAACATTTACTAGCCGTGTGACCTTGGGCAAGTCACTGAACCCCAATTGCCCTGCCCTCCAAAGGAAAAAAAAAGAAAAATAATTTTATTATAAAGAACCCGAAGGACAGAGAAATTAACTTCTTGTTAAATTGTTAAGTGATTTGCCTAAGGTCACTCAGCTGGTGAGTAACAGAGCTGGGTCTAGAATAGTGGTGAGGAACTTCCGACCTCGAGGTCCATAAGTGGCCTTGAGGCTGCAGGTTCCCCACCCCCAGTCTAGAACCTTGATTTCTAGATTTCTAGTCCTGTGTTTTTCCCATTATATTTCCTTGCCTTACCAGCTGCTATTGCAACAATACAAGCATGGGGTAAAAAAGCATGAGCACCCTCTTCATTCAATTTCTCCATTTACAAACTGTTGCATTATTAGACACAGGAAGGAACACTTTTGGTAAGTAGATCCCAAGTACCAAAAAACTCTTTTTGTTCTCTGCTCATCCTGGTTTGGATTTTGTTGTATAGAGCTGACTCTGGGTTCTTACAGACTTTGCTAGTGGATTCTAAGATTTGGTGGCTTCTACCATGCTGGAAAAGTTTGAGTTTGGGCCCAATAATGAACTTCATATGTATTGTCCAAAGGCCTATCTAGTTAAATTTGGAGATATTTATCACCAAGATTACCAGGCTGGCTGCCAAAGGATATACGTGCTTTTTGGTCTTAGAAACTTTTGAAGAGCTTCTGGGTGGTAGGGACAAAGTTATAAATCTAGAAGTATCAAAAAAAATATAGCCATTAAGGAACATAAGCTTTTAATTTTCTATTTAAGCTGGTTCTCTCTTTATCAAGCTTAAAAGACAAAGTAGTTTCTAGTAACAGAGGAAACAATAACAGCAAAAATAATAATATGGGAAATTTTCTTGCCAATCTTGTCTTCTAGTTATTGAAAGTGAGAGCAACTCACCGCCTTGGGATCCATTAAGGTGCAGAAAAAAGTGAAGCTACTCTAATCCATAATGGTACCTATAGGCTGTAATTTGTAGATGTCTATAAGTAGGATATTAAACATTAATGCAAATCAGACCTATGACTGAGTTCTGGGAATTCAGAATTCTTCAAACAAAACAGTGAAATTAGACTGTGAAGAGCTAACTGAAGGAGCTAGAAAGCCTCCCACTTCTTCCCATTTCTTCCCGTTTCTTCCCGTTTTCACTCTATTTTGTAGAACTCTATCTTGCTTCCCAGTTATTCCATCTCTCAGCTTTGGGCATTTTCTCTGATTGTCCATCATGCTTGGCGTTCTCTCCCTCTTTGCTTTTCCCTGCTGGTTTCCATTAAGTTCCAACTAAAATCCTATCTTCTACAGGAAATCTTTTTTAATCCCTGTTAATTCTAGTACCTTCCTCTTAAAAATTATCTCCTATTTATCCTGTAGCTAGATTGTCTCCTCCATTAGATTGTGAGGCATTTGAGGGCAGTCTTTTGCCTCTTTTTGCATCTCCAGTGCTTAACACAGTGCTCGACACATAGTAGGGCCTTACTAAATGTTTATTGACTGACTGGGGTGCATGCTGAGCAGATTTAACATCCCTGCTTGCATCAATTAGAAGAGACAGCTAATGCTAGACCTAAGTTTGCTCTTTCTGTGTTGAATTTTTGACTTACATCTTCCTCCGGTTGGTAGATTGAGACGGTATCAATAATTATTGACCTATATGGCTACTTTCCCATATTTTCAAAATCTATGTAAGAACTATCAACACAAACTTTCAGGGTGTCCTTTACGTAAATATCAGAAAGGAACAAGCACGATTTTGTAAATGGTATTTTTCCTACTGCATACTACATCTTTATAGTCACTCAATGTAAGTATTATATCTTATAATACACACAATATCACACACTAATGATGCACAGAGTACAAGATTCTGTTGTGTTTATTGTTTGTTGATTACTAAAAAGTATTTAATCTTATAGAACACAACTGGGCCTTAAAGATAGTTCTCTAATAAGACATTTCATGGCAACTTGTTGTCTCAGTGGGCTGGGAACCAGGAAGACTCATTTCATGAATTCAAACATGGCATCAGAAACTTACTAGCTGTGTGACCCTGGGAAAATCACTTAACCTTGTTTGTCTCATTTCCTTATCCTTAAAATGAGCTAGAGAAGGAAATTGCAAATCGCTACAGTGTGTTTGCCAAGAAAATCCCAAATGGGGTCACTGAGAGTTGAAAATGACTGAACAACAATGAAAAGATATTTCATACTCAACAATTACTAAAGAGTCTTTTACAAATAAAGCCAAAGGAACTGTTTCCAAACATTTGATTATTAATACCGAACAAAATATAAAACATACAGAAGGGAAGAAGGTGTTTGTTATTGTGGAAGATATTCTGGACAGAGTCCAAATAAAAGAAGAATTCCTGAAAGATATTGAAGTCCTCCAAATGTTCTTGTTCATGAGTGAACTTGTACTGGCTGTCCAAAGCCCCAGGACATTTCTGAACTTCCTAAATAAGATTCATGACCAATCATTCAGCCTAGCTGTCCACAGAGGAAAAATCACATTGACAGGAGATGCCTATTGTCCTGATATACAGCTCATTGTATATCCCACTGATCCATCTCTACCCATATCTTGGACAGATTGGATGGGTATGATTTGAGCCTCATTAAGAAAAGAGTGATGTGGATAATATTTGGAAATTTTGTAGCATTTTCAGTGTCCTCCAAGTTTCTTCCTGATTCCTCATTTTTTATCACCAATTTTCTTCTGGCAATATTTCATAGCTGCAAATAATAGGCTAGCACAATTCCCACAGGACAATAATTGAAGGTCACCCAGAGGGCATCAAAAGGACACATGGGATGTCTGAGGATGCTGCAGGATTTTACCAATAATAACTTATGTTCAAAGAGTGGTACAAAATTTGTCATTCAAGAGATGTATGGCCAGAAAAGGAGGTAGACAGGTCATATGGCAAGAGTGAGGAACACACAGGTACACCTTGAGTGTATGCTGCTATATATGTAATGTTAAAAAGAAACAAACAAATCCTA
Source organism: Pseudocheirus occidentalis (assembly GCA_028646575.1). Lineage (NCBI taxonomy): Eukaryota > Metazoa > Chordata > Mammalia > Diprotodontia > Pseudocheiridae > Pseudocheirus > Pseudocheirus occidentalis. Next base: position 56,648,116 of record CM053597.1, read on the forward strand.
GGGGGAAAGACATTTAGTATGTCAGGTAGAAGAACTCTCATGGAGAATTTCCAGATAGACATAGTCAAGGAGAATATAGCATGAGACATCAAGCCTAAATTTGTTTCTTGTAATATCTTGTCATGGATCCCAGTACTGGTAACTGGAGCCAAGAACCCTCTTCCATGTGATGTTGTGGTGTGCTCCATGTATTGTGGGGGGAAGAGGGGATTACTGAGCAATACCTGGGCTGCTCTATCCATCCACATTCATGTAACCCTAGATCCATTAAAGTATGGAAGCAGAGTTATTGTGGTTATTTTCATTTCCCTGTCAAGAGAAACAATGCTTTATTGACCCAGTCAGGCAGGAGTTTATACAAACATTCTGTACAAGTCCTGTCTTTGGTCTCTGCCCATGTAACAGCTACCCTCTCTAAATAAGATGACTTTTCCATGAGCTGCTGGTGCTATAGACAAGTGGAGGTTTACTGGGCTAACTGGATAGAGGTGTAGATGACATGTTTATCAAATTTCCATATTATACCAAGCTAATAGGAATAGCTCACATGTTGGGCTACAGTGTTGTAATAAAAAAAAAGATCTCAATAGGATAAAATGGTGTAAACCTAATAAAATAAAATTTAATAGCATAAATCTAAAATCCTATACTGTAAAATTAAAGGCACAAGTACAAAATGGGGAAGACAAGGCTAGATACTCAACAAGATATTCTAAAGAAATAGTTCATTGTAGCAAAAATAAAAACAAAAACCACTCTGACTGTAGCACTTGCCTGTTACAAAGCCTTCAAAGGTATCCCACTACTGAAAGGATAATATTTACTATTTAAGTATTCATTAAGATCCTCCAAATCTCTGATCTTTCCAGTCCTCTTAAGACTCTCCTACTCTACCCCACAGCTCCAGTCAGATTGGGCTACTCAATGTCCTATAAATAGCACACACATTTCTGCCTCTGTACCTTGTTCATCTTGTTCCTTCTTCTCCTCTCATATTTCTCCCTAACCCAAGTCTGCCCATTCCTCTAAGACCTGGCTTGAGTTCATCCTCCTCTGTGAAGCTCTTTCCAAACCCTACAGCCTACTCCCATTTCTGGGTTCATGCTCCTTATTGTGTGTGTGCCACGAATTTCACCTTTAATTCCATACTTCTAGGTGAAAGGGTGAAGAGTAAGAAGAGAAGAATCAAGACTAAGGGCATGTAAGTGAAATGCCTTTGAATCTCTCACAAGAATCAACCATATGGGGAGAGGGTTGTCTCGCTTTCACTGTGCCCTTCAGGGTCATATTTTAACTTGGAGGTTATGATGCCCCCTAGCAATGTTTCATGCCATTAATTTTCTATGTGTTTATGTCATATTATGGGAGGTATGTGCTATAAGGGAACTGACACTGGATATAGAGAAGGGTCTGGCTTTGAATCATGGATTTGCTGCTCACTACCTGTGTCAATCATAGGTTGTGCCTTTGTAGCATTTCCTTATGTACTATCTCTGATACTGCCACCACTGTAGTGCAGGCCCTCTTTACCTCATGCCTGAGCTATTGTAATAGCTGCCCATGGATCTGTCTGCCTATAAGGGCAACCACACAGACATGCCCAGGATGGCTGCTAGCACAGAGAGCTGTTTAAGAGGTCAGCAATCTTTTTAAATTATATTCACTAGTTCAGGGGAAAAGTCAGCACCCTGAACTTCAGAGAAAATACAAGCAGAGAAATAAAGACCAGCAAACAGGGCTTCTAACTGTCTGAGAAATTAGCACAGATCAACAGACAGATCCAACTGTTTGACCAAAACAATAAATACATAGTTACCAGAGAGAAAAGCACCAACATCTCAGTTTTTCAAAATGTGTGTGTGGGGGACCTTAATGGCTACCCAGAGTCTCATCTGGTCAAATCACAAGAACACTCTTCCAATAAGTGAGCCTCAAAGCAAAATGCTAACCTCAGAGTATATATACCCTTCTTCAGGGTCAGAGAGCATCACAGCCCTAATTATAAAGTAATAAAAGGCATGGGTTTTGCTGAAAAATAAACCTCCCCTAATCATGGGAGGCTTAATGGACTCCACATGAGGCCATCTTATATACCACGAACATTACACTTCCTCAAATCTCTCTACTCCAATCCGATCTCCATTCCGAAGTGATTTTCCTAAAGCACAAGTCTGACTATGTAATCCAGCCTCCCCCCACATATACATACACACACATACTTAATAAAAATCTAGTAACCACTGGATCCTATTGCCTCTAGGATTAAATACAGAATCCTCTGCTTGTCATTCAAAGTCCCTCATAACCCAGCCCCTTCCTACTTTTCCAGTTTTCTTAGACCTTCATCCTTGACACATATTCATCAATTCAGTGACTTTGACCTCTTGACCGTTCTGTGAACAAAACACTACCTGTCTCTGCCCCAAGTATCCTCTCTGGCATCCTCTATGCCTGGAAGGCTCTCCCTTCTCCTCTGCACCTAGAGGCTCCCTTCAACCCTAACTTTCTGCAGGAAAGCTTCCTCAGCCCCTCTTACTTCTAGTGTCTTCTCTCCTCTGTTTCCTGTTTCTCCTGTACATAGCTTGCTTGTATATGTTTGGATGTTATTCCTCCCACTAAACTAGAAGCAATTTGAGTAGAGGGAATGTCTTTTGCCTCTTTTTGTATCCCCAGCACTTAGAGTAGTGCCTGGAACATAGTAAATGCTGCTTAAAAATGTCTATTGATTGATTGCATATATTACTCAGAGCTTGAGGGTTGATATAAACAACTCCTTTAATAAAAGCATATCCCAAAACCTCAAGGTAAAAATCAATCCCCTAGGTGATAAAAAGTCTACAGGAAGGTAAAAACAGATTGTTATTCTTCATTCTTGAAGAGTGACATCAGGGGTGGTAATGTCTTCACTTGCAAGTGAAGTTTTAAGTGAGGCAGAACTGTGCAAAGTCATCAGCCTCACTCTCTCTAGCAGTCATTGGAGTCCAGTGGCAAGACGTAGTCAAGATGACTGGCCAAACAAACAAAACCAGATAGAAGTTATAAGCAAGGTGAATAAAAAAAATCACCAAGAGAATTCCAGAGAGTCTCAAGTCCTTCCCACCAAAATCTCAGTACTATTTCTACACTTCTTGTCCAATGACCCACAGTTATGTTCTGAGATCAAAATCAACTCAAATCACCCCACATCTGCTCCACAGTTTCCTGGCTCACAGTAGTCCCAGTTGATACTGTGGGAGTACAGGTACCAGCTCATGCCTGCCTACTTTGACCAGTGTGCTGGACTACTATCCTCTGTTTCCTGACTATGGGCAGTCATAACCTAGGAAGTTAGGATCACAAATCTTAACTTCATAACACAATGGCCCCCACCTCTTTTGTTCCCACAGCAAAAGCAAAAGAGCTCCATCAAAATGGCAACAATGGAACAGCAAGCCACTCAAGCTTTCTGGGTCCTAAGAAATGAGGGTATAGAATGGGATAAGCATCTTCTGACTTTGAATCTATGGTCTTATTATCTTATCAATTAAGATTCCCAAGTATATGATGAGGGAAATATAGGTAAGTAGTAATTCATCTGAAAACAGAGCTGGTGATTCAGTGGACGGTAAGGTCAATATGAATTAGCAGTGGGATATGGTAGCCAGGGCAATTGAGGCAGGCTCAGGCTTCATCATGAGCTATGTGACATCTAGAAAAATGGTGTGATGATTCTGGACCTTTTCAAATCAATTCTGGAATATTGGGCTCAGTTCTGGGAACTACATTTTTAGGAAGGACATTGCTAAGCAAGAATATCCATAGAAGAGGGGCACTAGGATGGTGAAAGGACTCAAGATAAAGGACATATTGCAGGAAATGTGGATGGTTAGCCTAGAGAAGAAGAGATTTAGTGGGGATATCATGCCAGTCTGCAAATAATTGAAGGGCTGTCACACTTAAGAGGAATTAATCTAGTTCTTGTTGAGTCATTTTTTTCAGTTGTGTCTGAATTTTCATTTGGGGTTTTCTTGGTAAAGTTCCTAGAGTGGTTTGCCTTTTTCTTCTCCAGCTCTTTCTGACTCGAGGCCTGGGATTCCATCCACTTTGCCACCTAGCTGCCTAGCCAAGTTCTGCCCAAAGGCCCCAAAGTACTCTTGGTATACTGGGAAAGAGCGTCAGAGGAATGGGAACAAGCATTCATTAAGCACCTACTGTATACCGGGCACTCTGCTAAGTGCTTCGCAAATATGATCTCAAATTAATATTATCAAATATTATTTGGAAAGAAGGAAGAAAATAAGCATTTCTTAAGTTCCTATTATGTACCACCTCTTGTGATAAGTGTTTAAAAATATTGCCCCTCCTGATGTCCCAACAATTCCAGTATGTGGGTGTGATAATGATCCTCATTTGACCTTTGAAGAAATTGAAGCAAACAGGGGTTAAGAGATTTAACCAGAGTTACACAGCTAGCAAGTATCTGGGGCCAGATGTGAACCCAAGTTTTCTTGACTTCAGGCAAAGTGCTCTATTCACTGCTCCACCTAGCTGCCTCAATAATGGCAAATATAGGATATCAGGAAACACTTGGACAGCTCCCTGGCAAAGTGGGTAAAACACTGGGCTTAGAATCAGGAAGATGCATCTTCCTGAGTTCAAATCTGGGCCCAGACATTGAATAGCTGCATGTCCTTGGGCAAGTCACTTGACCCTGTTTGCCTCCGTTTCCTCATCTATAAAATGGAATGGAGAAGGAAATGGCAAACCACTCCAGTATCTCTGCCAAGAAAACCTCAAAATGGGATCATGAAGAATTGAAATGACTGAAGAACAACAATAACAAAAACTTCCTAAGAATTAGAGCTATCCAAAAATAGAATGAGCTGGGAAATAAGATTATACAGGCACTGGGGTAGGGAGACCCATCCTGCCCCACCAGAAAGTCAGAGGGGCGATGGGGAAGGGTATAGGAGAGAGAAGATCGGGGGAGGGGGTATACAGTGGGATGGCTGTTTTGGGGTGGTGGGTAGGGGAAAGACGGGGAGAAACTTTTTAACTCAAAATCTCATGGAAATGAATGAAAATAAGCAAAAATTAATTTAAATAAAAAAATACAAAAATAGAATAAGCTGCCTTGGGAAGTAGGGAGTTATCTCTCATTGTTGATCCTTAAGCAAAGACTGGATGAGCACTTGTTGGAATATTGTACGTTGGGCTCATTTAGGTATAGGTCAGACTGAATGGCCGCTGACATCCTTTCCAGCTCAGAAATTCTGTGATTTTTGTAATTCCATGTTCTTAGAAGATAGAGAATATAGATTAGGTGTATCCCCCAGAATCCCTAGACATTATAAAGTACATAATAAATCTGGTTTGCTCTTAGTGTATTTAGTACTTTCTAACAAATAACCTTTGAGCTCTTAGAGGAAAGCTTTTTCATATTAGGAGAAAAGAGTGTGAAGTATTTCCACCTTATTTCCTTTATTATCTCCTAGAATTGCCCCTAGGCCTAAGGACAGTGAAACTAGCTTCATCCCCTAATTGATCTCTATCTGAAAAGTACTTAACAAGCTCCTGAAGACAAGGCAAGGCTTCAACAAGTATTTATTAAGAAGCTTTTTGTTCCAGATACTTTGTGAAGCAGTAGGGATACAAATACTTGTGCAGCAAAAAATGGGAAAGTTTCCTGCCCTCAAAGGGCTTCCATTCCAATGGGAGGTGACTCCAAATCTGGATTAGTGTACTAGAGGGATATTCCAGGATGAGAAATTCCCAGGTGAGGAGGGAAGTTCCAGAGTGAGAAGGCAATTGAGTCATGCTGGCAAAGGCCAGAGGGTTAGAAACACAGCTGGAAGGGCATCTCTCTTAATATAAACCTTAATCCATCTTTCCTGTGCCCTTGTGCATTTCTGTATTCCATAGTCGTCTTGTTGGCACAAGATAAGGTCTGTACCATTCATTGGCTGGCTAGATTTAGGCCAGAAATAGCCTCAACTCTGTCTCATTCTCTTGCCTTCAGTCAATCTCCGGACTAGCATGTATAGTACAGTAATTAGGCATTTCCACAATGGAGCATAATGTATATTTCATTGCATATTCAATTTTGTGTTCTTTTGATTACAATTCAGGAACTTAGGGTGGAGGGGGTGGAAGGCAGTGTTGCTTTAAAGATGATTGAAACACAGCTGCTGGGTGGATCCTCCCTAAAAATGTAAACCAGTGGATTGGTGCTGACCCTAGAACAACTCTCCAGTTGGCACACTGGCAGGGGAATTGTTCCTTTCCCCCTGCAGAAGCGAATCTGCTTTTGTTAACAGTTTTTTTTTTTGTAGGTTAAGTTTTCACGTGTTGTGTATAAAACTCAGAAGGGGGTTTTAGTTTCACTAGATGAACAATGGTAAACACATGCTGCATTCAGAGAAAAGACATATTCAAAAATTATGTCTATTGTTAGAACATTATGGCTCCCTTCCTTTGGGACAGTGTCATTAGAGTGTTTGCTGTTTCTGTGGAGAAAAGAGAGGGAAAGGAAGGAAGAATAGAACCTATGAGGCTCTAGACCAGAGAGATGACAAATGAGAATGGTTAGCAGCCTTTCCATGTTCTGTTGATACATGATCCTAGAAGATATTTTGTACATAGCATTTCACTCAAAGAACTAAAATATACCAGTCCTTAGGAGGCAGAGCCAATTAGTTAGTCTATTGTTTCAAGACCCCTAGAAAGACTCCGTGAGAAAATAGATTCTTTCCTTACTAGTGGGTATCTGAATTCCCAGGGGTCATGTTACTTTAGTTTAAGGGTCTAATTCCTCTAAAAATGCAAAAATCTTGGTGGGGCAGGGGATCCTTTAAGCAACTGTCAGTCAATTACACTTCAGTGTGAATTATCTTATGGGAGACTTTTGTTCTATGGTGCAGCGGATAGAGTGTTAGTCCTGAAGTGAGGAAGACTCATCTCCCTGAGTTCCAATCTGTCCTCAGACTAGCTGTGTGATCCTGGCCAAGTCACTTAAACCCTATTTGCCTCAGTTTCCTCACCTGTAAAATGAGCTGGAGAAGGAAACAGCAAACTACTCTGGGATCTTTGCCAAGAAAACTCCAAATGAGATCACAGAGAGTCTGATACAATGAACCACAGCAACAAAACTTTGATGGAGGGAAACCATAAGGGAAGACAACACAGGGATTCTAGGACCCAGAGAAGGATTATATCTTAGAGGACATCTAGTCTAACTTTCTCATTTTATAGACAAGGAAACTGAGAATCAGAGAGATTAAGTGTCTTGCCCAGGGAAACACAGCTAACAAGTGAAAAAAATCAGGATTTGAACCCAGATCTTCCTCACTCAATCAATAAATATTTATTAAGCACTTACTACATGCCAGGCTCTATGCTAAGCTATAGATAGAAAGGAAAGCAAAAGACAGACCCTGCCTTCAAGGGACTCCTAGCCTAGCGAAGGAGATGACATGTCAATAACCAGTGCTAATAAGCTAAATCCAGCTTAATTTGGGAATTATAAAGAGCAGAAAGGTGCTGGAATTGAGGGGGACAGGGAAGGCTTTCTGGAGAAAGGGGAATCGTAGCTGGGGCTTGAAGGAAACTGGGAAAGTCAGCAGTGAAAGCAGAGGAAGGAGAACCCTGGGTAGGGTGCGGTGGGGAACAGCTAAGGGAAAATGACTGGAGTTTGGAGATAAGACTTATTCAAGGCAGGTTATGAAGGGTTTTGAATGTCAAACAGATATTTGATCCTGGAGGTGATAAGGAGACCTGAGCTTGTTGATAGTATGTGTGTGTGTGTGTGTTTGTGGTGAAGGGGGGGGGTGGGTTGTCTGACATGGTCAGATCTGACCTTTAGTAAGATCACTTTGGCAGCTTAGTTCAAGATGGACTGGAGTGGGGAGGAACTTGTGGATGGCAGACCTACCAGACTCCAGGTCCAACACTCTAGTCACTACACCATGGGCAATCTGAGATCGTGTCCCCAGAAGCATAAACAAACCCATCATTCTGCTGACACTTGACCCAGCTGGCAAAGCCACACTTTCAGATCCCTTTTCTGTATTCTCAAGGTCAAGTAGATTTCTCCAAAAGTAGAATGGAGGGTCCTTAGGAAGTGAAATGGGTTTCCTTCCCTCCAGATCTCCAAGAAGAAGCAGGAGGATGTCTTATCAAGAGGGTTAGACAGGTTTATTTTTTAGGTCTAGTTTTTTAGAACTAGTTGGTGTCTGAGGTTTTTTCAACTCTAAGGTTCTATGAATCTCGTGTTCCCCCCCTACCCCCCCGCCCCCACTTTCAAACAAGCTTGGGAAAGTTCTAGTTGATAGATCATGGCAGAGGAAGTAAGACGTCAGAAACTCCTCTGTCAGCGTCTGTCTAACTTGCAATGGAATTTGGTATTCTAGAATGATTTTCTGGGAGATTTCTCTAGAACTGAAACTAGAAATGTGCTTCAGGGAGTGTTTCTATGTGGTCTTTTTTGAGGTTAGAAGATCAGGTCTGACTCCTGACTCAAATAACTTAAAAGAACAGAAGTTAATTTTAGGAATCATTGGGATTCTTTTCTTTCTCCTATTCTCTCAGCAAACAGAGCTATATATACAGAAAAGGAGTGTCTTCCTTTGAGCCACTGGAAAGAAATACCTCTCTTCCTTCAAAACCTAGCTCCAGCCCCATCGTCTTCATGAAGTCTTTAGTAATCCCTTCAGCTGCTAGCGCCCTCTTCAAACTACCTTGTTTACAGCCATCTAGTATTTATTCTTTTAATATTTATTCAGAATATGTTTGTGCATGTTTCCGTGTTTCCTGTAAGAATGTAGGGACTATTGTTGACTTGTTGACTAATTGATTGAAAATTAGAAACAAAGAGGTGTAGAACCTCTTTCTTGATTGAAAATCTCACCTTTTTCTTCTAATTGAAATATTTTCAAGATATCACTTTACAGGGGCGGCTAGGTGGCGCAGTGAGTAGAGCACTGGCCCTGGAGTCAGGAGTACCTGAGTTCAAATCCAGCCTCAGACACTTAACACACACACACAAAAAGCTAGCCGTGTGACCTTGGGCAAGTCACTTAACCCCAACTGCCCTCCAAAAGAAAAAAAAGCAAAAATAAAAAGATATCACTTTACAAGCATTTTAAGTACATAGTCGAATGCAAGCCATTTGCAAGTAGGGGCTATTGATGACTTGTTGACCAATTGATTGAAAATCTCACCTCTTTCTTCTGATCGAAATATTTTCAAGATATCACTTTACAAGCATTTTAAGTATAGAGCCATCACTAAAATGTTCAACTGGGTTTACAAGATGATGGAACATCGAGTTCAATTAGTGGAAAAGTCAACTAAACTGGCATAGACCTTGTGTAGAACAAACAAGTTAAACACTGCTTAATTTAATGTTTTGTTTTTGGATCATTTGTCTTCACACAGGTGTGACCTAAATAAGCAGAGAATGTGTTTATATGCGTGGTGAAACTAGATGCAAAGGAAAAATGGATGCTAAAAGTCACAGTGGACACATATGCCTGCTCAGTAAGAGAGGGGTAGGTCCTAGTCAGAGATAACCATTCGTACAGCACTTACTGTATGCCCAGCACTGGGCTGAGCATGTTCTAAGTTTACCTCGTGTGATACTCACAACAGCTCTGGGAGAGAGATAGGTGCTCTTATTAATCTTATTTTACAATTGAGAAAATGAAGGCAAACAGAAGTCAAGTGACTTGCCTAGGGTCACACATTGCATAAATGTCTGAGGTCACATTTGAACTTGGATCTTCCTGACTCTAGGCCCAATGCTCTATCTACTATGCCATTGAGGTGTCTCTACATGACCATACATTTGAATAACTCAGGAAGAGAAATGGAATGAATTTCTCAGCTACAGGTGATTCTTGCACATGCCTATGGACATAGCCATAGTTTGATACGATAGCTCAATAAAACACACACACACATATACATATACACACACATACACACATACACATACACACAATATGCACATACACATTCGTATACATATACACACATACACATAATACACACACATATACATATACATACACATACACATACACACATAAGGATCAATTAGATATTTGTAAAGTACTTTGCAGAGAGTCTGGCATGCTAAAAAAGAGTTAATAAATGCTTGTTTTACATCTTTTTAAAAAAAGGAGGGCTGCCCTTGGGGTCAGGAATACCCGGGTTCAGTTCCCACCTCTGACACATGCCAGCTGTACCTCAAGCACAGGTCACAGTGCCCCCTTTTCTTTTTTGTCCAGTCATTTCAGTTGTGTCTGATTCTCTGTGACCCCACGTACACATTTACACATCACATACACACACACATAAACACACACATATGATATCTTTTCTTTAAAGGTGTGTTCTAAAAGAAATGGTCTTATATAACAGAGTAGATAAACAGGAAAACTCCTTAAAGGGGTAGTTGGGAAATCATTGTGTGTGTCAAATACCTTCAGTTAAATGTCCAAAATGCTCCTTTGATTCGCTTCAGTTCAATTCAACAGCATTATCAAAGGACTAAGTTGCCTTACTTCGGGCACCCAGGTGGTGCAGTGAAAAGAGTGCTGGGCTTGGAATCAGGAAGACTCATCTTCCTGAGTTCAAATCTGGCCTTGGATACTTACTAGCTGAGTGTCCTTGGGCAAGTCACTTAACTCTATTTGCCTCAGTTTCATCTATAAAATGAGCTAAAGAAGGAAATGGGAAGCCGCTGAAGTATCTTTGCTAAGAAATCCCCAAATGGAGTCACAAAGAGTCAGAGGCAAATGAAAGATGACTCAGCAATAACAGAGGGGCCTTGCTATATGTTGAATGTACAATGACAAAAGTGAAACAATCCTGCCTTCAGGGAGCTTACTTTCTACTAGGTGGAAACAATATTTACACAGAGAATTTAATACAAAGTAGAGGCATATTAACTTTGGGGAATGAGAGAGGGTATTAACGGGGTGATCATGTAGAAGGGCCTCAAAGGGCAGCGCCACACAGTTACTGTATTATATCAGAATCCCCTCAGCCCCGTTGCTTACCCCCAAATGAACACCATCACGTGTTTACCATAACTGTTTAAAGTTCAGCACAACAAAGATCTCTGTAAAACAAAATTTATTTCTGAGCCCAAGCTGATGGTTGACAGTACCATGAAAGACCATGTGCTTTCCTCAGAGGGAGCAGATTGATTGTGACCTGCATCTAACATTAGTTTTTTATTGCTCATTGGGAAGTTTAGAATGATTTAAAGGTTACTGTTAAAGCAACATGGTATTTTTAGTCTGTTCTGGGAAGAATATGTCAGAATTGCAATGTGAGGGTGGTAGTGCAGAATTGTGAGTTTGTTTTGCCATCTGATCTGTAGGTTTTCATCATCCCTATTGAACTTCCACTGTGGAAAATCTTTCCACTGAGGCATATTGCGAACTTGTCTGCACATGACACTCTATATCTATTTATATATGCATATATTATAATATAAATACTACACATACTTACATGTATATTTATACTATGCAATTTATAGTTGCCTGGCAGGGGGCACTGAGGGCAGCTGGGTGGCTCTGTGAATAGAGCAGTGGGCCTGAAGTCAGGAAGATTAATCTTACTGAGTTCGAATCCAGCCTTAGAAACTTCATAGCTATGTGACCCTGGTCAAGTCACTACATTTTTTCATCTGTAAAATGAGCTGGAGAAGGAAATGGCAAACCACTCCAGGATCTTTGCCAAGAAAACCCCAGATGGGGTCACAGAGAATCAGACACAAGTGAAATGACTGTACAACAAAGAAAAGGGACCTGTGACCTTTGCTTGGGGTACAGCTGGCATGTGTCAGAGGTGGGAACTGAACCCGGGTATTCCTGACCCTAACGGCAACCTTCCTTTGTTTAAAAAAAATGTAAAACAAGCCTTTATTAAATCTTTTCTGCATGCTAGACTCTCTGCCAAAGTACTTTACAAATATCTAACTGATCCTCGGAACAACCCTGGGAGGTGGCTGCTAATATCTCCATTTCACAGAAGGAAACTGAGGCAGACAGGGTGAAGTGACTTGCCCAGGGTCACAGAGTTAATAAGTATCTGGGGCCAGATTTGATCTCAAGTCTTCTTAATATCAAATGCAGTTTCTATTCCCTCTACTATCTACTTATCCCAAACCGTTGGACCATACTGCTTCTCTTTAATTCAGAATACAGCTGGATAATCATGGGATCATAGGATTTAGAGTTAGAAGAGGCTTTAGAGAGTATCTAGTTTAACTGTTTGTCCCCCAGGGTAAATATTAAATAATTTTTTCCCCGACAAATTCAACCAACCTCCTAAACGTGAATATTTTACTGCTTAAAATTATAAAAGCAAAAGAACATCCTCATTAGTATAATGGTTTATTTCCCATTTCAAGTCAGTGACTCTGAAATTTAATTTCAATGAATTTTAAGCTGCTATCTTAAGTCTATCAGTTTTGTTTATATTGAATGTAATTTATATTTCGAAATTTAAGCAGTATTATGTCTATAAAAAAATGAGTTCAGGATCAATCATCTGGAGTACAAATTCCAGACCTCATGGTGTTAACAGAAGTCATGGTATCTGAAAATTATTGCCTGAATATCTGGAATTCTTAATAAAAATTACAGGAAGCCTGAGGGTCTTCTGGGCAGCATATGTGGATTTAAAAGGAAAGAAATATTTCATCTCCTAGTAATTTCCAATTACTGAGAGGTAACTCCTTAAAAAGTCCCAGAAGGATTAGTGAGTTGGCTTCACATCTTACTTTTTTTCCCCCCCTCATCATCCTATGCTTTGTTTTGTTTTTGGTTTTGAGTCATTGTTGATTGATTAAGGAAACAGCTCCATTTCTTTCCCTTTGACTTCTTTGTGACACATCCTTTCTATTTCCTACCTCTTCTGCAATGAATGGCTTGTCCAAACCCAAATCTTTTCAACTGATTTTTCAGATAACATAAACCTAAGGGCCTTTACTTGATATACAGGCTGCCTTTTTCTACACTCCCCAGTCTAGCTTGTTAATATCTTTCTTAAATTGGTGCTCAGAACTGAACCCAAGACTCTAGGTGAGGTCTGCTGAGGACAGAGTGCTTTCACCTCCCTATTCCTGGCCACCCAGTGCAACCCAAGATTGCATTGGCTTAATTAGCAGCAGGACAGGTAGGTAGTACAGTGGATAGAGTGCCAGGCCATCTTCCTGAGTTCAAATCCAGTCACTTAACCCTCTTTACCTCAGTTTTCTCATCTGTAAATGAGCTGGAGAAGGAAATGACAAACCACTCTAGGATCTTCGCCAAGAAAATCTCAAATGGGGTCACAAGGAGCTGGACGTGACTGCAAATGACTGACCTACAGCAAAATTGGCAGCAGCATCATGCTTTTAACTTACATTGAACTGATAGTATACTAAAACTTGTAGACCTTCTTTTAGAACAATTGCTGTCCCATCTTATACTCATGAAGTTGATGATTTTTGTCATTCAGGTATGACTTTTACATTCATTATTAAAGATTTTCATTTAATTAGATTCAGTCCAATCCCAATTTTCTCATCGATTGTACTCCTGTTCCTTCCAGTTTTTGTCATTGTTGATGAGACTAGAAATACCAGCAGATCTGTCCCATTTCGTGTTGATTTGTTATTTTACCAGTTTCTTCTGCAAATACCCTCTGGATATTTTGGCTTTTCTGGATCTCATATCAAATTTTCTAATGACTCATTTTCCCTCTAATTGTTTTTTCATGTTTTGTGAAGCAATAGGCTTATAATAAATATACTTCTTTGAAATATTTTAACTACAGAGTAATAATTAGCATATTAATCAAATCCTCTGCTACCATTCTTTCAGTCTAAAATCATTGGACTAATCTATAATGAGTTCATTAATTTGACAAACATTTGTTAAATACCAGGGGAGAAGGAAACAAGCTTTTACTATGTTCCCAGCACTTTATAAATATTCTCATTTGATCCCTATGACAACTCTGTGAATTAGATGCTATTCTTATCCTTATTTCAAGGTAAACTGACTTTCCCAAAGAATCACAGCTAACATCAGAGAGTGAATTTAAACCCAAGTGTTTCTGACTCCAGATGCACCACACCATCTAGCTGCTTGGAGTTGTGGCTTAGTCATTCTTCAAATGCATCTGACTCTTCATGACCCCATTTGGGGCTTTCTTGGCAAAGCTGCTGGGGTGGTTTGTCATTTTCTTCTTCAGTTCATTCTACAGATGAGGAAACTGAGGCAAAGGAGGTTAAGTGAATTGCTTAGGGTCACACAGCTAGAAAGTACCTGAGGTTGAATTTGAACTCAGGTCTTCCTGACTACAGGAGCAGTACTTTATCCATTGCATCACTTTGCTGGTACTTTGTGTCAAACGCTATGTGCTGAAGATGGAGAGATTAGAACAAAATAGTCTCTGCTCTCAAGAAGCTTCTATTGCACTGAAAGGGAAAATATGTATGCATAAAAGTAGAAAATATACATGTGTGGTATGTGTATACACACATACATACAAATATGTATGCATGCACGCACACACACACACACACACACACACACACACACACACACACTAAATACAAAACAATTACCAGGAGGAGGATACTAGCAGGTGTCAGTATCAGCTTTCTTCTGCAAGAGATGGTACTTGAACAGAGTTCCAAAGAAAACTTGGGTTTGTTAGAGGCAGAAGGAGGGAGGGAGTGCATGCGAGGCTTGGGGGAATGCGTCTGTCTTCACTGAGCTGAAGATACAATGTCACTTGTGAGGGACAGCAAATAGACCAGTACTCACTAAGCCTGGCATGGTAGGCTGAAGTCAGATGGTGAAGAGCTTTAAAAACCACATAGACATGATTGTATGGTTTTTTGCTTTTGTTTTTGTTTTTTTTTCAAGTTGCAAGAGAGAGCCATTGGGATTCTTGAGCAGGGGAGTGACATGTAGCTTAAGAATATCAAGATAGTGAATACATGAACCATGGAAGAGATTGGCTACAAAGAGACACCTAGGAAAGTGATTGAAATAATCTAGGAGAGAGGAGGTAAGGGTCTGAACTAAAGTGAATTCTGTGCAAATGAAAGGGATGGTCCAGTCACAATATTCTGCAAAAGAGATCGTATTCTAAAAGATCACTAACCACCTCTGCTTGTCAGGATCAAGCTTCCTGGCTGAAGCCATCTCTTTATCAACATTCTCCTTGTGACAACTCTTTTGTATTGGTCAAATATCTCTAAGAAAAGGGAATAATCAATGTCAACATCCTTTTTTTTTTTGGAGGGAGAAAGGTAAGGTAATTGGGGTTAAGTGACTTGCCCAAGGTCACACAGCTAGTAAGTGTTAAGTGTCTGAGCTGGATTTGAACTCAGGTCCTCCTGACTTCAGGGCCTGTGCTCTGTTTATTGCACTCCCTAACTGCCCCTTTGTCTTTTACTTCTGATCATTTAGCATTTTTTTAATGCATTGACAACTTGTTTAGAGAAGTTGCATTAGAGATGTTATCTTGGCATTTTTATCTTTCCTTGTAATGTACTATTGATTTTCACCCTTGTCCTCAGGAGCCAAAGATGGGATTTGCCACAGGGAGCTCGTTCTGAAGGGAGATGTTATGAAAGTATACAATGATAATCTTTTTTTTCCTATTTGGAAAGATGTAGTTTACCTCTCTTTCTGCCTCTGCCTTTCTATCTCTTGGTCTCTCTCTCTCTCTCTCAGTGAGCGTCAGCACTCTCAATGGCCAAATCTACTCCCTTCTTTTTTGAAAAGTATTCATGGTGTATGGGGATTAGACTTCTGATGGGCTTTTCACCAACAAGTCTCCCTGAGGGAGAGGGAAAAACAAGACACGGTCCATGCTAGATGGGTCAAACCACTGCAGCTACCTCCTACTTCAGCCCCTCCCTCCTCTCAGATTCTGAAGGAGACAGTTCTGAGAAAAACAGTATCATATAAATCACTGGGCCTGCTTCTAGCCTGGCCCCCATAGACTTCATCAAGGGGATTAACCCTATGGAGAATTCATCCTCTGTCTTTGCCCTAATCAATATCAATATCAATTACTGTCATCCCATGGGCAGGTAAACCCAGGAATCCTGGGAATAATAGCACTGTCCCAATCCCTCCCCCTCACCCCCACTGCATCCAGCCCATCCCCTAAAGCCATTGTCCAAAGGATCCGTTCTTGTGGAGGTACCACCTGACAACTGTTTCTGGGAATACTGCCACTCCTAACTTTATAGCTACTGAAAACACTGAAAATTCTTTCCACCAAAGTTCTTGTCACTGTCAGCATCAAAAGTGGATACGGATTCATCAGTATAAATAACATGAAAGGAGATTCATTGCCATCTGCTTTGTTGCTGTGACCATGGGGCCTTTCCATCTGACTTGCAAGTGAAATCTCCTCTATGTGTCATCTCCCCTTACTGGAATATGAACTCTGAAAGCAGGGGCTGTCTTGTTTTTATTTTTGTATCCCTATGTGTTTAGCACAGTACTTTGCACATGGCAAGTGCTAAAAAATGCCTTTTCATTCCTTCATTTCTTGATTCCAAGCGATCTCTCCCAACATGTGTTTTTCTTGCCTCATCTTTTGACACCCATCACATTAAAGCCAGGGTCCGTGTGTACTTAGTTTAGAGGACTTTGTGAAGCATCTCATAGAATGGCTCCACTTCTTCATCCTCAAACTCGTGCTGGCCTGCAATTGTTTTCATGGCAGTTTGTTAGCTCCCCTTCAACATGAGTACTGCAAGGAAAGACGAGGAAGGATCCCATGAAAAGATCTTTCTTATGGATTTTGCATACCTAGTGAAAAGAATCCCATGAACCTCTTTGTTCATCTCTATGGAGGACCTGTGAATCCTTCTTCCATTTATCTGCAACTATTTCTGGCATCATTTAGATAAAGAATGTTAATATAGATGTCATGGTGGAGGATTCCAGGTGAAGGCAGACAGCTGTGCAGAGCAGACACCATGCTCACAGCTGTCTGCAAGTGTTTATCCACGTTTTTCAAGAACATCAGGAAATTATTGATTTGGCATGGCAACACCTTCTAGTCATTAGGTGGTGGTGCTTTGTGATAGAGCAAGAAGAGGTTTTTGAATAAATGAAAGAGACCATGGATGTATTTGTGTGTGTGTGTGTGTGTGTGTGTGTGAGAGAGAGAGAGAGAGAGAGAGAGAAGACAAAGGCGACAATTATGAAGATGGGCGAGGGGAAAAGAATATGGATGGAATGTAGAACAGTTGAGCATATGCAGATTGGGATTTTCAGAGCGTTGGAATTTTGATATGAGGGAGGAAGGACAACCAAGTATGGCCCTTTGAGCTGGTACTTTGTTTAGAGAATGGATTCTCAACCTTTTTTGAGTGTCATGGCACCTTTTGGACACCTTATAAGAATAATGTTTTTAAATGCATAAAATACATGGAATTACAAAGGAAACCAATTACACTGAAATATAGTTATAAGAAAACATACATACATACATATATATACATACATACATATAGGCAGACACACACACACACACACATATATATATATATATATATAATGTTCATAGACTCCAAGTTAAAAACCCTGGGTTTAGAAAGAGATGGGGTGGGCATATAAATGCAGATTCTCAGAGTCCCTTCTGTGTGGGGTATGTGAAGAGTGGGTTCTAGAGTCCAGTAGGCAGAAGCATATGACCCTTGCCTGGGTAGTTGGCTGGGGGATGGGTTGGTCTTGGATTTTGTGCTGAATTTTGCAGAGTGCTATCTCTTTCCATATATTACTATTTGCCTTCTCCTGAGGTTCTCAACTGGAATGATGGGTATGACTCAGTTCCTTCAGGAGTGCATCGATTTGTTGGTCATTTGACAAAGATGACTCATTAAAAGCACAGATTGCTGCACCCAGCGCAGTCTAGGCCTAGCTACCAGTTGAGGAAAATAGAGAGAGAGTGAGAAAAGCTTACATCTGAATTAAAGGAAAGAGACAGAGAGACAGGGATGTATTTCATAGTCTGTTTATTGCAGAGCTATTCCATACAGAGCCAAGGATGTAAGAAAATCATAGAGCTTATATTGCTTATTTCAGGGGTGTTTATGTGACTTGGGTCTTGC
>CM053597.1:56666745-56688487 GCA_028646575.1 Pseudocheirus occidentalis
GGCCAGTCAATTAATTGGTTGGTTTTTTTTTAGCTTTGTGGAACTCTGCTTCCAGAGGGGAGAGCTCTGTTCCAAATTGCTGGGGTTTTCCCAGCTGCCAGAGCCATTAGGGGGGTGGTGCAGCCCCCACCAGCTTTGGCTTGCTGAAAGCGCACCCCAGGACCACCACCCAAGACCATGATCTGGATCCAGGCCACTCAACACAAGAGCACTTGGCCCTGATCAATCGACTCAGCCCCCCCTGCTGAGTCTGCAGGCCAGGTGCTCTGAAGCAGCCCAGTGGGAGCAGCCGCTGGTTACAGAAGTTCCTGCCCTTCACCCACTGCTTCCTTGCCCTGGGGGCAGAATAGCCGAACTGCTTTTCCTTCCCCAAACTTAGCTTGAAAGTTTCACTTTTACTGACCTTCTCTAATCCTGTCTTGCTAGATAAGATCGCTCCAAGTGCTATAGATCTTGTCTGAAGTAGACTCACGCTGTGGCTTGGGAGGCCCGGCTCCTCCCGACCTCCCTCGGGCCGGCCAGTTTCAATTTTGGACTGGGCTGGCCTCGGTTCCCGGCCTGCCAGGATGAGCCCCTGCTGCTGAGCTGCATTCAGTGAGAGATGTGTTCTCTGTATTTTTGTGAGTTTGAGAGTCCTAGAATTTCTTTAGAGTCATATTTTATGGGTATTCAGGGTGGCTGTGTGGGAGCTGTGGAACTTTGCTGCTTCTATGCTGCCATCTTGGCTCTGTGCCCCCTCAGAATTGTTTTAATGTGCATTTCTCTAATCAAAACATTTTAGAGCACTTCTTCATATGCCTATAGATAGCTTTGATTCATCCATCTGAAAACTGTCTGTTTCTATTTTTAAAATTTATCAATTGGGGAATGGCTTATATTCTTATAAATTTGAGTCAGTTCCCTATATATTTGAGAAATAAGACCTTCATTAGAGACACTTGCTGTAAAGATTGGTTCCCAGATTTCTGATTTCCTTTTAATCTTAGTTACATTGGTTTTGTTTGTGCAAAAGCCTTTTAATTTAATATAATCAAAATTATCTATTTTGTCTTTTATAATGCTCTCTCTTTTGTTTGGTCACGACCTGTAACTCACTTAGCTTCTTTAAGAATTTGGATGATGCACCACATGGTGCATGTACATTTAGTATTGATGTTACTTCATTGTCTAGGGTACCTTTTAGTAAGATGTAGTTTCCTTCCTTATCTCTTTTAATTAGGTCTACTTTTGCTTTCACTTTGTCTGACATCAGGATTGCTACCCATGCTTTTTTAAAATTTTTGCTTCAGCTGAAACATAGTAGATTCTGCTCTAGCCCCTTACCTTTACTCTGTGTGTGTTTCTCTGCTTCAAGTGTGTTTCTTGTAAACAGCACAGTGTAGGATTCTGATTTTTGCTTCCCTCTGCTGTGTGCTTCCATTATGGCATAGTTAATCTCATTCACATTCACAGCTATGATTACTACCTGTGTGTTTCTCTCCTTCCCATTATTCCGCCTGTTTGTCCTCTTTTTCCTTTCACCATTTTCCTTCTTGACAATGTTTTGCTTCTGTCTGCCACCTTCCCTGCTCTGCCCTCTCTTCTGTCAGTCTCTCCCTACTCTCCCCTCTTCACTTAATCTCCTCTCCTTCTACTTTCCTGTTGGGTAAGATAGATTTCTATATTCAACTGATTGTGTATGTTTTTCCATCTTTTAACCAATACTGATGAGAGTAAGCTTCAAGCAATCTGCTGCCCACCCTTCCACATTTCCTTCTACAGTAATAGGTTTTTTGCACCCCTTCATCAAAAATAATTTACCCCATTCTACCTCTCCCTTTCTTCTGAACCTATTATACTCCTCATCCCTTAATTCATTTTTATGTCATTCCTTCATATTTACCTTATATTCATGCATACCCTTTGTCTATGTATATTCCTTCGAGCTGTACTATTAGTGGTATAATTTTTAGGAATTACAAACATCACCTTCCCATTTAGGGATGTAAACAATTCAGCACCATTGAATTCCTTATATTTTCTTTTCCCTTTTTCCCCTCTTTGGATTCTCCTGGGTCCTGATATTGGTCCAGATAATTTTTTGTTCAGTTCTGGTGTTCTCTTTATGAAAGCTTGAAATTCTTTCATTGAACAACCAGTTTTCCCCTTTAAGTGTGATGCTTAACTTTGCCAGGTTCTTAGTTGAAGTCCTAGCTCTTTTGCCTTCTGGAATACGATGTTTCATAGCCTCTGATCCTTTAATTTTGCAGCTGCTAAGTCCTGTGCAATCCTGATTGTGGCTTCCCAATATCTGAATTGATTCTTTCTAGCCACTTGCAGTATTCTTCCCTTCACCTGAAGTTCTGTAATTTGGCTATAATGTGCTTTGGAGTTTTTACTTTGTTGTCCTCTTCTTCATTTGTGGTTTGATCTTCCCTATCACCATAACAACTTTTTATGGTCAGATTCTTTTTGTTGTTTTTGCTCATCTTTTTTGGTCTTTTTCCTTAATTTTAAATTTGAGCTCTCTTCCCAGGGTGGAAGGGATACTGTTTCAGGCTTCTTGTGCCAGGCGCTGGTTCTGGCAGGCTCTTGTTCTTTATCTGGCGCTGCACTGACGTTCTCCTGAGGTCCACGGGGGACCCTTGTGTCTGGTGCTGTGCTGATGGTGTGGGGTGTGGGGTGGTTGGTGTTGCTGGAGGCTATAGGGGTCTGGCACCTTACGTGGTGCTGAGCTGGGTTCTAATGCTGGTGTTGAGCTGGGTTCTAATGCTGGTGTCTGATGTGTGCAGAGGCAGTGGGGTATTTCTTCATTTCCCTGGGTCTACACTGAGGCATGTGGTGGTCTGGGTACTGAAGGCCATCTCTTTGCCTGGAGCTATGCTGAAGCATGTGGTGGTTCTTGGAGTTGGAGTCTTCCTTTTCCCTTGGCTATCCTGAGGCATGCGGGCGGGGAAAGGGGGGGGGCGTGTGGCTAGTGTAGGCATTGCCTGCTCTACTGCACTGCAGCTCAAGCTCCCACACTGGTTTGTTGAGGTGGGGTTTGTTGCTGGCTTGCTGGAATGCTTCCTGTTCTGGCTTGCATTCCTCTTTTACCCAAGTGAGACAGACCTTTCTTGCCAATGAAATTATGAAGACATAAAGGGAAACAATTTCAGTGAGGAGGAAAAAAGGAATTTGTCTGATGAAACCAATATGAATGCACAGGGAATTCACCAGCAACCAATTCACCAACACTAATTTAGATTTTAAAAAGAAATTTATAGAAGATGAAAGCAAGATTAGGTAGCAGAAGATTAATATAAGACTGAGGCATGGTCTTATAAGAATAGTGTCAGAGATACTAAAGATCAAATGATTTGAGCTTGGCAAGGGAAGTTAAGAATAAAAGCAACAACAAAAATTGTAAAGCTATATTGGAAAAAAAATTGGAGAATTCAAGGGACTGGACCTTTATTGGGGGCAGATGGCATATCAGAGAGAAGGCAAATTCTTATTTCTTTTCTCTTCAAAGAATGATATTTACGTTTATAATGGGGAATTGACCAATGAGTGTATGTATGTGTGTGTGTGTATATATATATATATATATATATATATATACATACACACACACACACATATATATATCTATATAAATATATATATTCTCTATACATAGAGCATAGGAGATTTGTACAGCTTGGTGGGTTATGTTGGGCATGTGCAACCTTCTCTGCCTGCTTCTAATCTAAAACATTGAGACTTAGTGAGTCTCCTTCTAGCCACGAGTTACTGAGGGATCAGTCTTCTAATTGGCTAAGAAGCCAGAACTAAGGGCATATGGCTCTTTTAAAGTGAGGTGGACTTGATATGTGGGGCTTTGTTGGAGATCTCTTCCCTTATATGACTGCCATGTATCCACGAGTTAATGATGCTGGGTTTATGTGTGAGTGTGTGTATTTTTTCCTGGTATCTAGTGAATGAGAATCTGGAGATGGAATGAAGAAGATGACAACACTGTTAAATAGCTTTGAAACATCAGAAGTTCAGTCCCCATCAGCAACCCTCATTGTAGGAGAGGTCACCAGATTCAGTAGCAGCAGCAGCTCAGTTTGATGAGGGTCACTTCTGACTCTTAATTATTATTTTTTGTTTATTTTTAGTTTACAACATTCATTTCCACAAGATTTTGAGTTACAAATTTTCTCGCAGTCTTTCCCCTACCCACCACCCCAAAACAGCAATTCCACTGGATAACCCCTCCCCCAATCTGTTCTCTCCTATATCCTCTCCCATTCCCTCTCTGATTTTCTGGTAGGGCAAGATGGATCTCCATATCCCAATGCCCTTATATCTTATCTTCCAGTTGCATATCCTCCCTCATCTCCCACCCTTACTGAGAAGATAAGCAATTCAATATAGGTTGTACATGTGTAGTTACACAAAACATTTCCACAGTGGATATATTGTGAGAGACTGACTATATTTCCCTCCATCCTATCCTGCCCCCTATTTGTTCTGTTTTCTACTTTGACCCTGTTCCTTTTCAAAAGTGTGTACTTCTAACTACCCTCCCCCCCACCTGTCCTCCCATCTATCACCCTCCACTTTTCCCCTTCCCTCCTACTTTCCTGTAGGATAAGATTCCCAATTTACTATGTAGGTTTTCTTTACTTAAGCCAATTTCAATTAGAGTAAGGTTGACTCATTCACTTTTGCCTTCCTATTCTTCCCCTCCATTGTAATAATTTTCTCTTGCCTCTTTTATATGAGATAATTTACCCTTCTGTATTTCCTTATCTCCTCTCATTATATTCCTCTCTCACCTCTTAATTTTATTTTTTAGGTATCATCTGTCCCTATTCAACTGATCCTGTGCTCTCTGTCTATGTATACATGTACACATATACACACACACTCATGTATGTATTTATACACACATATACCCTCCTATATAAACATATCCTGTATGTATACATATGTGTGTATATATGTATGTGCATATGTATGTATGTATGTGTGTATATATATAAACACACATTTATATTTCCTCCAACTGTCCTTATACTGAGAAAAGTTTCATAAGTTACAATGATCATTTTTCCATGTAGGAATTTAAATAGTTCAACTTTGATAAGTTCCTTATGATTTCTTTTCCCTGTTTACCTTCTCATGCTTCTCTTGCTTCTTGTTTTTGAAAGTCAAATTTTTCTATTCAACTCTGTTTTTTTTCATCAAGAGTGCTTGAACGTCCTCTATTTCAGTGAATGACCATATTTTCATGTGAAACATTATACTCAGTTGTTGGGTATGTGATTCTTGATTTTAATCCTAGCTCCTTTGGCCTCTGTAATATCATATTCTAAGCCCTTTGATCCTTTAGTGTAGAAGATGTTAGATCTTGCATTATCCTGATTGTATTTCCACAACATTACTGTTTCTTTTAGGCTGCTTGTAATATTTTCTCCTTGACTTGGGGCCTCTGGAATTTGGCTATAATATTCCTAGGAGTTTTCTTTTTGGGATCTTTTTCAAGAGGTGATTGGCAAATTCTTTTAATTTCTCTTTTGCCTTCTGGTTCTAAAGCAATTTGCCTTGAGAATTTCTTGAAGGATGATTTCTAGGTTCTTTTTTTGATCATGGCTTTTAGGTAGTCCAATAATTTTTAAATTACCTCTCTTGGATCTATTTTCCAGGTCAATAGTTTTTTTTCCAATGCACATTACCTTCTATTTTTTCATTTGTTTGGATCCGTTTTGTAGTATTTTGATTTCTCAGCTTCCATTTGCTCCAATCTCATTCTGGAGGAATTATTCTCTTCAGTGAGCTTTTGAAATTCCTTTTCCATCTGGCAAATTCATCTTTTTAAGGCATTCTTCTCCTCATTGGCTTTTTGGGCCTCTTTTGCCATTTGAGTTAGTCTATTTTTTAAGGTGTTATTTTCTTCAATCAGGTTGTTGACTCTCTTTTCATGATTTTCTTACATCATTTGAATTTCTCTTCCCAATTTTTCCTCTACTTCTCTTACTTGATTTTGAAAATTCTTCTTGATCTCCTCCATGGCCTGTAACCAATTCATATTTTTCTTGGAAGCTTTTGATGCAGGAGTTCTGACTTCATTGTCTTCCTCCTGTTCCATGATTTGATCCTTTTTGCCCCCAAAAAAGGAATTTAAGGTTTGATTGCTGTGCTTGCTTTGCTTCCTCTGCTTGCTCATGTTGCCAATCAGTTACTTGACTTTTGAGCTCTTTGCCACAGTAGAGCTCTGCTTCCAGAGAGGAAGCCTTTGTCCTAAATTGCTGGAGTTTTTGCAGATGCTGGAGCTATTAGCTGGGTGCCCTCTCTGAAGCCCTCACAAGCTCTGGCCCAATCGCCACACACCCCAGGACCTCTACTCAAGACTGCGATCCAGATCCAAGCAGGCTAGAGCAATAGTGATTGGTCCCCCTACATTCTACAGGCCAGGAGCTCTAGAAGCAACCACATGGTGGCTGTACAGCTACTGTGCCTCCCCTGCTTTTCACCCTGGGGGCAGGGGCCAGACCACACTCTTGCATCCACCCCAGTTCCAACAGAGTTCCACACTAATCTTTTACTTTGTCTTTGGAGTTTATGGGTTGATAAGTCTCAAAACCACCATGCCTGCTGGTAATACACTCTCCTGAAGTCTGCTCTGGCTGCTGCTGGGTGGGGCTGCCCTGAGGCTAAAACTGTGGCTCACATGGAGCTGGACTTGGCTCCCAGTGTGCTGAGATGGACCCTTTCTCTAGGCCTGCTAGGGTGCCTTCAGTGGGAGATTTGTTTCTCTGTCACCCTATGGGTTCTGTAGCTCTAAAATTTGTTTAGAGCCATATTTAATAGGTATTTGAGGTGGTTGTGAGGGGGAGCTCATGGAATTTTCCTGTTTCTATGCTACCATCTTGGCTCTATCCCCTTCACTTCTGACTCTTGACCCAGCCCACGAGTGGGTTGACTCAACTGCCAAGACACCAGATGCTTCAAGTTGGAAGCTAGTCCAACTGATTAAGGAAGTGATTTCTCCATCAGCTACATATTGCAAGTTGGGGGCAATGGTTTATACCAGCTCTAATTTCAGGCCACTCTCTGCAGGCACTGAGACCGTGCAGATAGGAGATTGTGCTTCAGTTTTATTTGGATGTGTGTGGGGGAATGCTTTCATCACTTCTGTTTTTACTATACCTTTTCAGTAAATGTCCTTTGTTACTAATTTTTATCAACTTGTAACTTTATATTGAGGGGTACACTAGGTGGGGGCTTCTAAATGATAGTGCTAGAGTCCCCAACCACTTAAGAGTTATCCCTTAGTTAGAAGAAGTAATCAGTTGTCCTTTGGGGAATCAGCTTCCCAGTGTCAGTAGCAGTTGAAACAGTGAACCTGGAAGGGTATTCAGTTGCAAGTGTTCAATGGAGAATCTCTTCTGAATAACCAAATTGAAAATCCCAAAAATTATAGATGAGATGAACAAAATTGAATGTAAGAAAACCATTCAATTAAAAAATATAACCAGGAGTTGGTTTTATGAAAAAAATCCAACAAAATAGACACACTATTGGTTAATATGATTTTTTAAAAAGAGAGAAGAAAACCACATCATTTGTATCAAAAGTGGTAAGGGTGAATGCACCACTAATGAAGATGAAATTAAAGCAATTAGGAGTTATTTTGCCCAATTATATGCCAATAAACTTAACAATTTAAGCGAAATGGAAGAATGTTTATAAAAATATAAACTTCCCAGATTAACAGAAGAGGAAATAGACTTTCTAAATAAATCTATTTTAGAAAACGAAATTGAACAGGCCGTAAATGAGCTTCCAAAGAAAAAAGCCATCAGGACCAGATGGATTTACAAGTGAATTTTATCAAACATTTAAAGATGAACTAATTCCAATATTAAATAAATTATTTGGAATAATAGGCAAAGGAGAAGTCCTACCAATATCCTTTTATGAGACAAATATCACGCTGGTACCTAAACCAGGAAGAGCAAAAACAGAGAAAGAAAATTATAGACCAATTTCACTAATGAATATTGATGCCAAAATCCTAAATAAAATACTAGGTAGGAGACTGTGGCAATATATCACAAAGATATATTTGTGACCAAGCGGGATTTATATCAGAAATGCAGCGTTAGTTCAACAAGGAAAACTTAACATAATTGATAATAATAACAAAAGTAACAAAAAAAATCATATGATTATATCAATAGCTATATAAAAAGCTTTTGATAAAATACAACACTGATTCCTTTTAAAAACATTTGATAGAATAGGTATAAATCAGCAGTTCTCAACCTGTGGGTCCCAACCCCCTTTGGGGGTTGAATGAACCTTTCACAGGGGTCGCCTAAGACCATTGGAAAACACATAACTGGTGGTCTTAGGAACCGGGACTCTGCTCCTCTGTCTCTCTCCAGGCGGGTCCGCCCACATGCAGATATGCCCACATATGAGTATTAAAGGGTCACGGCATTAGGAAGGTTGAGAACCACTGGCATAAATGTTTTTTTTCCTTAAAATGAAAAGAAGCATCTCCCTAAAATAATTTAACAAACATATGTAACAGGAATAAGGAAGAAGCCTTTCCAATAAGATCAGGATGCTATCACTAACAATAAGAGAAGAAAAAGAAATTGAAGGAATAAGAATGGGAAATGAGGAAATAAAACTATCTCTTTTTTGAGGTGGTATAATGGTATATTTGAAAAATCAACTGAAATTGGGAAATTCAACTAAAATTAGTCAAAAAATTAATAACTTTAGCAAAGAAACAGAATGTAAAATAAATCCACATAAATCATCAATATTTTTATATATCACCAACAAAGTCCTGCAAGAAGAGATAGCAAGAGATATTTCACTTAAAATAATTGTTGACAATATGAAATAGCTGGTAGTATATCTGCCAGGACAAACCCAGGAACTATATGAACAGAATTATAGAATATTTTTATACAAATGAAGTCTGATTCAAATAATTGGAAAAATAGAAATTGTTTGTGGGTAGGCCAAACCAATATAATAAAAATAGCAGTTCCACCTAGTCTATTTATTCAGTACCATTCCAATCAAACTACCAAAAATTATTTTATCAAGCTAGAAAAAAATAACAAAATTAATTTGGAAGAGCAAAAGGTCAAGACTATTAATGGAATTAATGAAAAAAAATTTAAGGGATATGAAATGGGACCTAAATATATAAAAGGTCTAATATTTTTCCTAGACAAAACTTATACATGGAGCTACCCTTGTTGAATTCAAGTCACCCTATATTATTTTTATATATACATATATACCTACATACTATATATATTATATAAAATATAATAATTTTATTAATGACTTGGAAAAAGGTATAGGTGGTGTGTTTGTCAGATTTTCAGATGACAAAAAGCTGGAATGGGTAGTTAATAGCAGATGACAGAGTCAGGATCCAGATGGATGACTCAAATAAGATGAAATTTATTAAAGGGTAAATGTGAAGTCTTATAATTGGGTACAAAAAGATCATCTTGGCAAAGCATGGGTAAGGCATGAGCAGAGACCAATTTTGTTCTGAAAAAGATATGAAGATTTTAGTAGACTTTAAACTCAACAAAAGTCAGTGGTTAGCTGTGATGTTAGCTGAGAATTGTGACTGTTAATTGTTTACATATCTTGGATACCAAATCCTTATTAGAAATATCTGATACGAAAGATTCTACCCCCTTCCTCCCCCTGCCCACCAAGCCACCTCTCTCCTTATTCTAAATTAGTTAGATAGGCATATTCTTAACCAACTTTTAAATTTGTGATATTTGGGGGAGGGAATGACTGAGGGAATTTGGTTAAGAAAAATAACAGGAAAGGAATTTTTAGCTCCAAGATAAAGTCCACAATTGCTATTTAATTAGCAAGGTAGTACATATGAACAAGTGTTTTTCGTTATAGTTCTTTTAACCCCTACAATGCCTCTCCACAAATGAAGAAAATAATCTCAGCATCTTCAGACAGCTTGTTTGTGAAAAAGGGCAATGTAGCTAAATGTTGAAAACAACTTGAAAGTCCCTTGATTTTCTTTCTTTCTTTCTTCCCATTCGCCTATTTTACCCCCTCAGCTGCTCCTTATCTGTCTTCATTTCTTCATTCCTTTGGTAAGGGAAGGAGAGAGGGCAGAGAGTAATGAAAAGATAAGGAAAGAGGAGGCCAAAACAATGAAGGCATATTAGAAGTAGTAGGAAATAGGGGAAAAGCAGAGAAAAAGGCAGTTTCAGCCACCCAGCCATATTTCTAAATAAAAACACTGGCCCTCAATGTTCCATTCCTCCCTTCTTTTCTTTCTCCTTCTACCTGTATACAACCCACTCCCTTCACATTATTCCCTGGATAGTCATCACTACAGCCTACCTGGGAGGGGAATGAGGCTTTTTGTAGGGGAAGAAAGCTATGCCATGTTCTTTATGGAGCCATCCGTGACTACCAGTCAGAAATTTGGATTGGTGACAAATGCAATGCATCATCCTGAAAATAACCTTGCAAAGAGCTCTTTGTCTGAGTTGGGGGAGTGTAATAATTTGTGGGAGGGAGGAGAGGGGGAGGTAGGGAAAATGCTGATTTCATTCAATTTACTTATACTTTCTAGACCAGGGGTAGGAAACTGCAGCCTCAAGGTCATATGTTACTTTATAGGTCCTTGGGTTTGCACTTTTGACCGAGTCCAAATTTTACAGAACAAATCCTGTTATTAACGGGATTTGTTTTGTGAAGTTTGGATTTAATCAAAGAGCCAGACTTGAGGACCTAGAAGTTACCACATGTGGCCTCCAGGCTGCAGATCCCTACCCCTGTTCTAGAATAATCTGCTGTGTTTTGGGCTATTCTTGACTTGGGATCAAAGATTTTTAGAGGCGCAAGGAAACTTTGAGATTATTGAATTCAACTCTTTTAATTAATAAAGGAGAAAATTATGTCTGACCAATCAGAGCAGAGCTAAACAGATATTCAGCCAGTGGGAGTTGTAGGGAAATACTAGCTGAAGTCAGGGTATAAAGATTGGTCAGTGGGCAATAAGACTCCTCATTTAATTTGTAACTTCAAAGGTGACCTCAAACAAGTTATAGTCTCTCTAAACCTTCATGTCTTGGCAAAGCTGGGGCTGGAATCTGGATCATCTACCTACTAGCGACTCTTTCCACTTTATTGTTCTAAGGTCTATAGTACTCACAGCAAATAACATCCATGTTCTATAGCAAAGTCTCCCTTCTGCCCACTTCCAGACACAGTTGCATGTGTTAATTCTGATCGATAAAGTCCTCCAGACTGCACTTTTCTGGTTGGCTACCTCATTACTTATGCAGCTGGGATTAGCAGCAGCATGACAACAGACTCCTTGGGATTGGATTCTGGGAAAGGACATTTGGTCTGGCCTCTGAGATCTACATTTCTTCATCATCAATAGGATTTATTGAGCACTTACAGGCCTTCTTCCATACAGGCCCTTCTTCTCTTATCAGGGCCTGAGGCTGCTGGGGTGTAGGGAAGGCATTTTTCTAATGCCATGGGAAGACTGGCAGGTTTATAACTATAATTACAACCTATAGAAAATGAGTGTTACTTAAACGGTATATTGTTCTTTGTACATGGGCCTAGAGGCTCAGCGATAGGTGCATTTTAAAAATCAATAGCGCAGTGAGCCAAATATATGGCACGTGCTTCACATGCTAACCAGGACACCAAAGAAAGGCAAAGTTGTTCTATTGTTGCTTTTTGGTCCTGTACACCTATTGGGAGAACACAACAATCCCGGTACGCAGCTAATTGCGCCACATTCATTATGGATCAGCTTGGTTTCTCAGTCATCGTTCATGTTCTTTATTAGAGGTTCTCCATCATAATTTGCTCTGTCACTTACCCCGGCTGATGCTAAATAGCTTTTCAGCTAAATGCTTGCTGGGGTTATTTATTAACAAGATTATGTTTGCAGCCACATACTTGGAAGTTATAAACCAACTAGAGGAGCCACTTATGGACAATGGAGTGTGATTCAAAATTCAAGAATGGCATTTCAGATGATTAATTCCTGGATGCCAGATGATTCTAAATGGGATAACCTCACCTCTCCAAACAGGGTTAATGAAGAGTTAAAGAAGCTGGAAATGTCATTCTTCTTCCTTTTCCCAGGAAAATATATTTATGGATAATAAATGGGACTGAGATAGGTAGATGTTGAAAAATAGGGCATTTATTTGTGGCCTAACAATCAATGCACATTTATTAACTACCTACTATGTGTCAGGGATTGTGTTAAGCACCGGGAAGACAAAAAGAAGCCAAAGACAGTCCCCGTTCTGAAGGAGCTACAATCCAGACAACATTCAAATAAATAAATACAAAGCAAGCTACATACAGGACAACAAGGGAATGATTAGAAGAGGAAAAGCATTAGAATGAAGAGGGGTTGGGGAAGCCCAGGAATATATGAGGAAGGGTGAACTTCATGTGACTCAAATCTATTTTAGATAGGAAGTCAGGAAATAAGGGTAATTATGGTTATTTCTCCAGGGGTTCACAGAAGCATAGAGCTTTAAGGACATTTAAGATAGATGCTTTAAGGATACTAGTCCAGCTTTTTCTTTTTCTGTTTTTGCTTTTTTGGAGGGGGGAAAGCAGGGCAATTGGGGTTAAGTGACTTGCCCGAGATCACATGGCTAGTAAGGGTTAAGTGTCTGAGGTTGAATTTGAACTCAGGTCCTCCTGACTCCAGGGCCGGTGCTCTATTCACTGGGTCACCTTGTTGCCCCAAGTCCAACTTCTTCATTTTCCAAATGAGTAAACCAAAACCCAGAGGGATTGAGTAGTACACTCTTTCAGGGTCACAAAGGTAAAGTCCTATTTTGTTTTGTAGTATTTTCGCTTTAACCTTTCTTCTCCAATTGGGAAAAAAAAAAGTACAATCATAGCCTATTGAATTTATGTTGTCTGTTAATCAGCTTATATGTTCCATAATGACAAGGTCTGTGTAATTTACATACTCCATATATTTCTAATAAATGTTTTTGATGATGCAAATAGAAACACAAATCTTGTTGTTCAGAAGAGGTAAGGGAGAAGAAATATGGTGGGAGGAATGGCCTCAGGTAAATTAATCAAGAGTAAATGGGGATATGTCAGGAAGGAAAGCCATTAAGGGAGTCTGGTTCTGTTATTCTCAATTTTCCCAATTTCATATCATTTGCTACTGAATTTGTAACAATGATCAGTGATGTTGATTGGTATAAGAATAGAAAGGACTGGAAACTTGAGGAGAGAAGTGAGGATTCTGAAGAGTAGATATGGGATATGAGGAGTCAATCAACAAGTGAATGAAGGTGATATTGACCACAATTTTGGTCACAATGTAGGAATTAATGTGTGCACATTTCATACTTGAGTGTGGGGAGGTGGGTGACTACGTACACATGGGCCAATTCATTATGGATGGGTATGGTTCGCTTCTCCAAAAACAGATCTATCAGAACAGGGTTGTTTAGTACTAAATCCCAATTTATATCTTGAAGGAGCTGGTATATTCCACTATGGTCCCTTGTTCCTGCTAAATATGGCGAATCTGTTAGTTGAAAATCTCAGAACTAAGAATTATGGGATCATAGGTTTAGAACTAGAAAGTGCTTTGAGCAGGAACTAGACAGACTTGAGGTTTAGAGATTAAGCCAATGATCACCCAGACAGTAAGTGGAAGACAGGTTTCAAACCCAAGTCCTATGATTCCAAATATTATACTTTCCCCACTGTACCATGCTGGGTATCAGAAATCTCCTTGCCACTGTTCTTTATTGCCCCCTCAAATAATATCATGGGTCCTACTAAATTGTCAGCAAATTGAGAGCAAGAATTGTGTCTTATCTTCTTATCTCCTAATGTTGAAAAGGCTCAATAAGTATGTATTGAATGAAAAAAGTTAATGAATGATTGTACTTTCCCAGGCAAGTAATTTTGTTCTTTAGCACTAAAAGAACTGAGCCTTTTCAAATTAAAAATACATAGAACCATAAAATCCTTCAAGCAATCTGGTTGAGAAAAACGCATATAAAGTGGGAGGCACATACCCTGACTTCCAAGTTTTATTTGCAATGGCTAAATGGACGCAGATAAGATGTGAAATAAACCATTTACTTGCCAGCTTCTAAATTCTGGTACTTGTAGAAATGAATGGGGCCATCAGGTACGATTAAGTAACTGGAACTGAATTTTGGAGACAAAATGCCACTGGCAAGCTATATTGATTGAAGGCTCTGGCTATCTGGTAGTAGCTGGGAACTGTCAATAACCAGAAAGGTGGTTTCTTTGCCCTTCGTAATCAGCTAGACAGTATCAAGCCTTCTAGCTTCTGGGTTCTTTTTTAGTATACTGAACCCTAGATTATCTCCAGCTTTGATTGAATGTTGTGACACAGAGCAGAGAGGGAAGAAGGACCACTATGAAATCGAAGCTCATAGATAAAAGTTTTTCAGCTTCTCATGCAGCAAGAAAAGAAAAAGGATTCATCTACCAACTTTGATAGCCTTAGCTCTTCTCAGCAATACAATGGCCTAAGACAGTTCCAAGGGAGTCATGATGGACAATGCTGTCCACATCCAAAGAAAGAACTATGGAGTCAGAATGCAGATCAAAGCACACTGTTTTCTCTCTTTTTTGTGGGGGGGGGCAGGGTTCTTGCAGTTTTTCCCCTTTTATTCTGATTTTTCTTTCACAACACGACTAATATAGAAATTTGTTTGATATGATTCTGCGTGTACAACCTATATCAGATTGCATCCCTTGGGAAAGCAGGAGGGAAGAGAAAAAAGAATTGGAACTCAAAATCTTATAAAAGTGAATGTTAAAAACTAACTTTGCATGCTATTGGAAAAATGAAATACTATTACGTGGGGAAAAAAAGGACTCATCAGTGTAAATAAGGGTAAAGACACCCCCCCCCCATATGAAATCTATCCTATTGGTGATTGATTGGTGAGTGACATTCTGGGAGAAAGGAAAGGGAGGCTAGGGTCAGCCTACCAAGCACCATCAGCTGGTATGACCTTGTCTCTCTGGAAAGTGTATTCAGATGTGATAGAGGCCATCTTGAGCCTTACAGTCTTGAGCATTCCTACTTACCTGAGAACAAATGAATGCCAGAAGAAGTGAATTTTAAGGAATTATGAAGACCTGAGCAGGGAAATGCTGGATTTTGGTACACAGGGAGCATTTGAACTTTGAAAGAGACTGTTGCATGATAGGTGAATAGAAGGCAAGGAGATAGCATTGAGGAAGAGAATTAGGTTTTTTGAACCATAGTACATGGTAAAAGAATGAGATACTTTTGTGAGACAGAATACATCTGAAAAGGCCAAGCAAAGTGCAATCAGGAGCTAGGTGAACAGATTAAGGCGGCTTTATACTGAAAATTAGGAGGAGAGAGATAAATGAGCAGATATAACTCCTCCCTTGTATACTGTAGAGAGTGGCAGGTAGGATACAGGAAGACAAATAGCAGCACAAGTGCTAATGCCAAGAAACAGGAGCAGGAATGATAGTTACTGTCTTAGAAGCAGCTGGTGGCTTAGCAAATAGAGTTCTGGGTCTGGAGTTAGAAAGACCTGAGTTCAAATCTGACTTCAAGACACTTGTGAGCTGTGGGACCGTGGGCAAATCATTTCACATCTGTTTGCTTCAGTTTTCTCATCTTTAGAATGGGGATGATCATTGCATCCACCTCTCTGGGCTGTTATGAGGATCAGATGAGATGATATTTGTAAAACGGACTTGGTACACTGGCTGGCCCATAGTAGGTG
Organism: Pseudocheirus occidentalis; assembly: GCA_028646575.1. Classification (NCBI taxonomy): domain Eukaryota; kingdom Metazoa; phylum Chordata; class Mammalia; order Diprotodontia; family Pseudocheiridae; genus Pseudocheirus; species Pseudocheirus occidentalis. Next base: position 56,682,543 of record CM053597.1, read on the forward strand.
CTAGAGAAATGTTCATTCCCAACCTTTTCTCTCCCTTAGATGTGCAAAAAAAAAAGGTAACAAGTAAAAGAGAAATAATAGGAACTTTGAAAGAAAGTGACTCCATCCATCGGCACCATAACGGGTAGAGCGCCAGAACTGGAGTCAGGAAGACTCATCTTCCCGAGTTCAAATCTGGCCTCAGACACTTAGTAGCTGTGTGACCCTGGGCAAGTCACTTAACCCTATTCGCCTCAGTTTCTTCATGTGTAGAATGTGTTGGAGAAGGAAATGGCAAAGCACTAGAATATCTTTGTCAAGGAAACTCCAAATGGGGTCATGAAGAGTGAGACATGACAGAAATATGCCTGAACAACGACCATATCATTGCCCAGTCTGTAACAGATAAGAAAGGAAACACTGCGTAGGGTCTGACATGTGCTACTAGACTTTGGGAGAATGGATTTTAAAGAGTTCAGAGAAAATGTGGGTCTAAGATTCTATAAGAAAATTCTGTTTAAGTGGGAAGTACTTTCTCCAAACTAAAATTCTGACAACACAATTGTGATCTTTGGACTTTGCTCACCTCGGTTCCCTCATCTGTAAAATGGGGATAATAACAGCACTTACCTCTCAAGGTTGTTTTTAGGATCAAAGGAGATAATAATTGTAACTCGCCCAAGGCTGGGCACATAGCGAGTGGTATATAAATGTTTATTATTATTATCTACCGAGTAAACAAATCCTGGAGATTGATGTGGTTGCACAAGAAACTTGTTGAACAGATTTGGATATAGAAGTAAAGGCAGGCGGCAAGGCTGAAAACATAACTTTGGCACAATCCTGTAAGAATGGTGGAAGAGGAAATGGCCAGAGCAAGCTAAACTTCTCCAGTTATCTGTTCTCTTACCTGTGAAATGAGACGGTTAGAATGGATGACCTCCAGCCTCCCTTGCACCTCAAAGTGTGTTAAGGACAACAAAAAAGGTGTTTGTTATAAGTCATAGTAGGGAAAAGAAGAAGATCAGAGAAGGGATAAGACTTTCTTAGAGATCAGACAATGAAAGAAAGAAGGCATAACTATTTGACTTCCGATTTCCATTTGGTTTTGGTTTTGCTTTTAAACAAGAAGAATGACCTCCATTTTGGAATATGGAAGGGGGGTAGGGAGGAGGATGGTTAACAGGAAACCAAAACCCAGATAAATAGGAAGATGGCCAGAGAGCACTGCATTTTCTTTAGTGAGTTGAAGTCACCAGATATTGATGATATCATCTCAGTAAAGATATAGTGTAAAAGAAGTTACAGGTGTGATTACTGAGCCACTGCTGGTGATCTTTGAAAAACCATGCAGACTGGGAGAGGTGTTAAATGATTGGTGCCAGGAAAATGTCTTGATTTTCAGAGGAGGGAAGAAGAAGAATTTTTACAGCAATATACTCATTAGCTTGACTATAATTCCTGATGAGATTCATATTATTAAAAGGATATTATTGTTAAAAGCACGCATTATTAAGAAGATAACTTGTGATCACTTTGAAAGGGAAGTGGTAAATCCTGTAGGCCAGCATGAATTCATCAAAAATAAGTTCCACTTCCTTAACTTCATTTTATTTTGTGATAGGGTTACTAGACTGACAGGTTAGGGGAATCTTGCAGCTACATCTCAATTAGACTTTAGCAAGCCATTTGAGAAAGTCACTCATGATATCTTTCTAAGATAAAATGAAGAACTGAAGGGTAAATTACTATACATTGAGATAGAACTAGTTGGATGATAAGGCCCTAAGAATGGTCTTGTTGTGGATCATTGGACCAATAATAAATAGTTCAATATGTCATCCTGATAAAAAATCTCTAGTGAAATTCCACAAAGATATCTCCTTGGAGCTTTTGTGTTTAATATTTTTATAAATAGCTTGGATAAAGCCCTAGATGGCTTAACAAATTTCCAAATTATATGAAGTTGGGAGGGATAATAAGTAATTGAATGAGGTAATCAGGAGCCAAAAAGATCCAGACCACTTAGAATGATGGGTAGAAACTAATAAGATGTTAGGAATACATGTACAATCCTATATTTGAATTTTAAAAATCAGAAGTACAGATACATGATGGGGGGGGCTTGATTAGACAATAATTAGTGTGAAAAAATGCCAGGTTATTTAACAGATCATAAGCTCAATATGAGTTAAGAATGTGACCTTAGGTGAATGAGTAGAATCGTGGTTTCTAGAATGATGGAAATGATAGTTCCACTGGATTTTACATTGATTAGAACACATTTTAATAGTGAGCTTCATTCTGGGTGCCATACTTTAGTCATGGACAAGCTAGAGTGTGTCCAAAGGCAGATGAGCAGAATGATGAGGTTTAAGTGTATGCTATATGAAAGTGAATTGAAATTCCTGGGGATGTTGAGCCTGCAGGACAGGAGACTTGGGGAGAATATGACAGCTGTCTTAAAAAATTTGAGAACCTGTCTTGTGGAAGAAACATTAGGCTTATTTTCTTTGGGCCCAGAGGGATGGAACTTAGAGCAATGAGTGAAGGTTACAGGAGACATATTTCAACTGAGGGAAAACTTCCTAATAACTAGAACCATACAAGGGCAGAAGAGGAAGGAATGGATGTTTTAGTCAGTATTGCCTTTTTATTGCTAGAAAGGCAGAAGCTAAGTGAATGCTTGCCAGGGATATCTCAGTACATATTCTTGCTCAGTAATAGGTTGAACTAGACCTGGGAAGTCACCTAAGAGTCCATGATTCTATTTTATATTTCTCAATGGCACATGGAGACATGGGTAAAAATTTCAGAGAGATAGTTAGGATATATATTAGAAATAATAAGATAAAGTGAATGTGTAGTCAACTCTCTCCACAAAGACAGAAACTCTATGTATTTAGCTTGGAGATCAAGGTGGTTTTACTTTGGAAACCAACCTTGTCAACATAACACTTGAGAAGGAAGATGGGTCACAAGATGCACAATAGCGTGGGTCAATTTTCATTACTTCTACGTGAAGTGACCATGGAGATAAAGCGAGAAATGTTCATCTCTGCCATTCTGCACACAATTATCTACACATTGGAATGTTTTTGCACAGTGAAGAATGAGTATCATAAGTTTGTGGTCACATAGAGCACAGTGGGAAAAATTATTGGCAGTCTTCACCAATTCATGCCTGATAAAGAGTTTTATGAAAGTCAGATGTACTAGATAATGTTTACTGTACAAAGGTACACCATCATTAACAAGGATGATAGAGATAAGATTAGATAACCCAGGTCCACTAATTGCTAAAAGGATGGAGAATGATTCAACAGGATGAGTGAATGGTATAATTGTTTCAGTAAAACTGAAAGCAGTGGGCACTAGAACATTCATTTTGAATTTGGTATATGGGCACTCTTGTTAGATCATGTAGGGATAACTCTATTTGAATGAGTAGATTAAAAAGAATTTCAGAACAAGTAGAACTACCCAACAGTGGACTGCTTTTTATAGTAGTGAATTTCTTTTAACAAGAAGTATTCAAGCAGAGACTAGATGTTGGGATATAGTAGAAAGAATTCGTGTATTGGGAAGGAAGTTGTGTTAGAAGTCCTCCCAGGTCTTTTCAAGCTTTAAGTTATTTTAAAAAATCACAAAAATCCAACATATATACAAGTACTTATGTACTTGCTTTTGAAAGGGCCTAATGAGCAAAGGTATTTGGGATGGCTGACCCAAAGATATCTTCCCTCTGTGTTCCTGTAGAATGTTTCTCTCTACAGATGTTCTAGGAATTTTGAAGGGAGCACCAACAGTAGGCATGGAAAGGAGAAGCAATGCTCAAATTAATAAAAAAAATGATCACACCCTAGCCAAGATTTTAGGGTTTTTAAAAAGGGGGTGGTTTGCAAAACTCAAAATTGGGCTATGTTTTCCTACCAAATTCATAACTGGGCCATATTTGCCTCTTACATTGCACAGTGCCTTTAAAGATCGGAAAAATTAAGTTTTCTGTGCTTCAGTACATAGTGCCCAGATTTCATTTCATGTTTATGTCACTAAAGAGTGACAGTGACAGTAACAGGTCAGGTTGAATTTGGTTACTTTTGGCCAAAGGACGTCACAAGCCATGTTCCAGTGATTGGGAACAGGAAGCATGATGGGGGCAGGGTCATCGATACAGAGCTGGAGGGATCTTACAGACCTCTGAGTCCAACTCCTTTTCATATATGGAATGGAGGCCAAGAGACTTGCCCAGAGTCACATAATTAGTAAATATCTGAGACAGAATACAAACCCAGGTCTTTCTGAGTCCCAATCCATTCCTCCATTCACTGTTCCATGATGCTGGTAAAATAAAAATCAGGAGAAACCTGATTCAAATCTTGCTTGCAATATGTACTGTGTGACCATCGACAAACCAGTCAACCTCTTTAAGACAAAGTTTCCTCATTTGCAAGATGAGGCTAATTATACCATTAGTACTTAATTCACAAGAATACTGTGAAGAATACAAAGTGCTTTGGGAACTGTAAAATGTCAGTGGGTAGTAGGCGCCAATTATAATTATAGTCACGCTCCTTAAAACAATTCTTCTATGAAATCTTCCTTAAATGACCCCTTTAATTTACTGTAAAACATCTAATCCCTAGGTAGAGAAACATTTATTGATGGCCTATTTTTAATTCATGTAGAGTATATATTCAGAATATTGTGTTGTGTGACATTATATCTGTGTTTTTGTCTAGGTCACCTCTTCTCCAGTTTGTTAGGTTCCTGTGGGCTGGGACCACCTCTAAACCTAATCATTATAAAGCACATAGCACCTAATCCAGCGCCATGAACTCTGTGGGATGCTTGATCAAAGTCTGATGATAACAGCTCTGGAGCCTTTGATGTGGAAGATTCTGGGAATGTGATGTTTTTCATGAGAGGATAGGCTCAAAGCTATCCCTGGAGACAGTCTATCTCCTTACCACCTGAACAGTTTATTAGCCAGTTTCTCTGTTTCTGGGAGCCAGCACAACGGGCATAAGCAGGGCAGACTGTTTGTGAGGGAGGTGAAAGAGTGGTGCATTTTCTGTATTCATGTAGTCATAGACTTTCAGAGCTGCCAGATTATCTAGTATAACCCCTTGTTTTACAGATGAGGATATTGAGGTTAAGAGAGACTAAATAAATGACTTACCCACGGCACTACTCCTCCAAATTCAAAAGTTGGGAAGCAAACTATGATATACAGGGGTGGGGAACTGCAACCTCGAGGCCACATGTGGCCCTCTAGGTCCTCAAGTGCAGCCCTTTGACTGAATGAAAACTTCACAGAACAAATCCCCTTAATAGAAGGATTTATTCTGTAAAACTTGGACTCAGTTAAAAGGCCACACCCAAGGACCTAGAAGGCCACATATGGCCTTGGGGCTGCAGGTTCTCCACCCATGCTAGAATCTAGAAGGAAGAGGTTATTCACTTACTCAGAGATATGAGAGTTCCAACAATCTGGCCAGAGTGATCCTTTTCCCTTGAATTCAGCCCATGTGAGTAAGTAGTCTCTGAAAATTATGCTGCATTCACTGCTGCGGTTGTTCAGAAATATTTCTTCCATGGCATCCTATGTAAGGCATGGGACAAGGAATTGTGGGGGACATAATTCATTTCAGTTGTTCTTCATTCAGTTGTTCCAACCTGCCTTTCCAGCCTTATTACAACTTATTCTCCTCGGACATTACAATCTATGGTTCATCAAATCTAACAATCCTTTGTCTCTGTGACTTTTCACTGGCTGTTCCCTATGCCTGGAATGCACTGTCTCCTCATCTATTCCTCTTAGAAACCTTGGTTTCCTTCAAGACACAGCTGAGATACAGCCTTCTACGTTAAACCTTGGTGGATGCCCCAAGCTGCTAGAATCTTCCCTCTCTCCCTCCAGTTACCCAAATTTTGTACATCTTGTGTATATATATATATATATA
>CM053597.1:56688987-56706195 GCA_028646575.1 Pseudocheirus occidentalis
CTTTGGGATATCCATACTAAGAATGAAGCAATCCAGAATATTAAGGAGTTTATATTCTATGATGGAAGACAGCATGAAAATATATAGGTAGATACAATGTAACTGGAGGGGGAGTAGAGAGCCTAGTTAGTAACTGTGGGTACCAGGAAAGGCTTTATGTAGAGTGTAGTGCTTTGTGTAGGGTAGCATTTCATAGATGCTTTTTGATGAATGGTTCAACACATTTTTGTTGAGTGTCTACTGTGTTCGAGTTAGGATGTTGCTCGTTCTTCTCCAGGTGGCACTCCAGACTTCCTCTACCATGCCCCAATTCTTCATCTTGAAGCCTCACCCTAACCCTAGAATCCTCCCCTTGGAAGCACCCTTAGCCCCTGTGACCTTTCCCTCAGATTGAAAGAGCCTCCATTTCAGGAGGGTGTCTAAGTCAGACTTATCCTGCTCCAGACAGCACTTGGACTTTCTCTGAGATGAGTCATGCTGGGTACCTTTGTCCCCCCTCCCCCACCACATCCTGGTTTCAGCTTCCTTTTATGTATTGTCTTCCCCTATTGGAATCTAAGGTTCATTGAGGACAGCGGACTGTCATTATTTCTACTTAATCTGTACTACCAGCACTTAGCACAGTCCCTTCCACTAAGCAAACAGTGTTTTTTGACTGACTGATTGGTGCCAGGTTAGAGAGCCAAGGGGGGTTTTGAATTCCTAGCAGGGTGAGGAGTGTTAAGGGGCCATTGCAGTACAGCAGTTGGTGTGGAATTAGGGCTGATACAAGTGTGGTAGTAATGGAAACACAGAGGAGAGAGACGTGATGGAGGTAAAATTGATAGGACACAGCAATTGATTAGATCTGAAAGGAGAGAGATGAGTCAAAGTGAACTGTTATGACACCTAGTGGAAGAGGGGTAAACCATCCAACTTCCACCAGCTCTTACACCTGCTTTCCCCCTAAATATGTGGGAATGTCAGTGCTCTTGGGATCATTGCACCTTGATCTCAGCAAGCCTTCAAAACAAAGAAGTTGATCAATCCATAAAACTTTATTAAATGCCCACAATATGCCAGGTACTATGCTAAGAGCTGGGGATGCCAAAGGAGGTGCAAAACAGTCCCTGCCCTCAAGAAATGACATAATCGTGTACCAGAAAGATGTATTTAAAAGGAACCATCAGAATATTAACTGTGGGATCATTCTAAGTTCATTAAGGAATGGACTAATCTATCAAAAATCACTTCTCTATAATGACAATAGAATCTTTAGCAATAATTCTAAATTAACATTTAATATGCACATTTATTAATAGATCAATAGTTTTCCTCAACCCAACAGGAGATACATGTCTGGACCTAGGAATATGTGGCTTTTCCAAGAAGGGAGCTAAGAGAGATGAACACTGGGAGAAGAGGGGCGTTGGCATTGTTCAACTCCAGGAAAAAGAAGGAGGTTGGGTTCTGCCACTTCTTGGAGGCTACCTGGGAAGGCAGGAGTCTCAATATGGGGCTGCCTCTTGAGTGATTTCAAGGGGAAGGAATGGGCAGCATTGATAGCACACGGTGACTATCCTTAGAAAGAGACAGGAAAAGAGGTCAAGAAGTCCAAATTTCAGTCTATATTCTGATCAAACCAAGTCCTAAGATTCCAAGGCCCACTGTTGACTTATGGTTCATGATTCAGGCTTCCCTTTGGAAATTCTGGGGTTATACTGTGTTTGGGAGTGTGGGATACTTTTTTAAATGATAAAAAAGCCAGCTCCCCCAGGCTAATCCATATAGTTGTTCTGCCCCCCAAATCCTACTCTGTTCAAACAGAGAAGATTAGCCCTTCAATCCTAAAACCCACTGGGGTACAGTCCTGTATAAGGGGGAGGGGCAGACCCTTCTTCTGGCCTCTCCCTATTCAAACAGTTAGAAAGTGTTAATTATGGCATTCAAACAGCTAGAGACTATGTGAATTATGACACTGTGAGGCATTGTGGACCAGGGGACACAGAAATATAGTAATGCTTATTAATGACAGAATTACCAATGAAAGCAGGGAGCTGAGTTCATCCCACAATGTAACCCCGAGGTTATGAAAATGGAGGAAGGGAGTCAGTATAACAGGTTATTATTTACTATGGCCTGGTACCAGAGCAGAAGAACCAGCCCCTCTGTAAGAGGACATCTTAACAGATTCTGGAAGTCAGAAAGAGGTGAGCTTAGGTGAAGTTTAGGTGGGAAGGTGAAGCTTGGTTGTTTCCTTTTTTTGTGGGGGGAGTTTGGCATAGAAACCAGATACAGGAGTGGTCAGGGAGACAGAGTATAGTTATATAATATAAACTCAAAACAATCAGGCCTAGTTTTAAGCCTTGGGGGAATTTGAATTTTGTGACTTAGTATTATAGCCTCTATTCTACAAGTAAGCACCAGAGCTCAAAAAATCTTTCTTCCTTGGGAATGATCAACATAATGATACTTTGATAGTTTGGAAAGAGAATAAAGGACACAATGCTGCCATCCATTCTATGCTCTCTCAGACTTAACCAACTAATTAAATCCACTTTGCTTTCTGGGCTTATGGTGACTTTGTATAATTCAGACTGGAATCTTGTCACATTCAGAAGATCTGTAGTTGTCCAGGTTGCCATGGCAGCTAAAATTTCTCCTTTTTGTAAAATTATCTTCAGCCCCTTGGCTTCAGTTAACCACATAAGCTGGTGTATTATTAGCTTAATGAAGGAGCCCTTTCTATAAGCGGCTCCCAATGCTTGTCAGGTAGCTGTCCAAAGAGTGTGTTGTTATGCTTGGTGCCTTATTCTCAGCATCCATCTGGAGAGCCCTCACCAAGCCTTACAAAGGCTGTTCATTGCGTGCCAGGGAGCATCTTGCTGGCTCAGAGGAAAATGCATCTGTCTTTCCTTAAAGGCACCCCGAGACATCATCTTGTCCTCCTAAGCCCATCCCTGGGCTTCACAATATTCGGGGAGTGGCTTTGTCTTCATCTCGGCATTGATGCCCATTGTCAAAGAAAGATTTCAGTGTTCACCAATGTAACTATAATGCAACATACTCCGGGATTGGTTTCAAATTCTAATGATTAACACGTGTTCATCCGTTCCAAATGGAACTACGGCTGTAATCCCTGCAGCACACATGTTATTGGGGTTGGGTTTTTTTAAGGGGGGGATTGGGGCGAGGTTCTTGTTGTTTTCTTTCCTCAGCTCCTTACATGGAGCACAGAAAACAACTAGCCATTTATGGGTGTAAATCTTTGTCCTCTGCCTTTAAGGCACCTCTTTGCTCTGGTTCTGTACCTTCCATGAGGTGAGGTCGTAGATTGCTTTCTGGTCACTTGAGAAATTGTCATAGCGGCTCAGCCTTGTGCCCTACATTAACTCAAGCAGCCGACATTCCCCTGACCTGCTCTGTCCTCATAATGGCAGTCTATTAATTCCCTCTCCCCACATATACATACCCATTATAGATCTGAGATAACGGTGTATACCAGAAACATGTCTTTAGGAAAATTCAGCTTCTGCATTCAGTCCAGAAAGCTACAGGGATGAGTGCTTGATGATATGTATTCCAAAGGGTATTAGAAAGAAGAATGGGCATTCCTTGTTAACAGAGAAAGTTAAATATGGTATTGTCATCATCTACCAATTCCTGCCCGCAGACTGTTAGCTAGGATGTCATTGAGTGAAGTCTGATCATGTTCCCCAGCTGAGATGTTAAGCTATTGACCTATTGCCCTCCACATGACAGTACTGTCAACTATAATCTACTCCCCAAGAAGAAAGTCGTGCTTACCAATACAGGAAAGCACTGATAATTTGGGAGCAAATTGGGATTTCTACAGGAATTACTTTGGTTCCAATGCCTTTCCTTCCTTTTCAAACCCTGCTCCACTCAGAAATCCCAGAACTGAGCTGAAGTTTCGGCAAATGCATCCTACCAGTGGAGGTTAAAGTGCCATTGTGAAATTTATTTCATCTCTGAATTTACAGCTTTGTTAAGCAAAGCTATATAAAAGCCATAAAATGAAAGAGACTAAAAATAAAAAGCAGAAAACCAATAACAAATAAGCAGGCCCAGCCAGCTTTCTTCCCTTGCTCAAGATGAAATGCGAAAAGTGAGCACGAAGCATCATAACGGATTGTATTTCCCTCCAGTTTTAATGGTCTACAAATGATCTTGGATAAGGGATATTTTTTTCCTGACCTGAACATTATTCTCCTGTCACTTTCCTCTTCTGTGCCTGCAGGGTCTCTCCCCCTGGGCAATCAGTCTCTAGCCAAGAAGAAGGGAGAGATAGATGCTGAGATGTTTTTTTTTTTTAAACAGTACCTTACACACTGGGAGTGTTGGCTCAGTAAATGCCAACTCATAATTACTTCAAATGCTCCCTTTTATTTATCCTGTGACTGTGGCCTTTATTTTGAATAAAGATTCAATGGGGTCCATGTTTTAATGGCAGGATGCACTTCATCACTAGGTGCCCTAGTTCACAGGGGTGGTGGTGGCTATAGGTGCCGTACAGAGATACATCACCAACATTTGCAAATTCTTCACCAGAGTTCTTTCCTATATACATTCCGATGGTCTATAAATAGCTTCAGTTGTGAGGATTGTTGAAATAACTTGTTTGTGCAATTATAATGACATTTCTGGCATGTCATAATCATATAGGTCTATAAAAATAGAAGTGTATTATTTCAGATTTATTTTTCCAACTGGATTTATGTTTCACTGAACAGAAGAAAAAAGACTCAGGGATGCTTCTCATCCAGGGTAGGAGCTTGCAATATCATCACAGAGAGGAACAATGACTGTTGAAAATCAAAAGTACTTACTTGAGAGAAAGCACAGTTCAGAAACACTTTGAAATTGCTATGGCTTTGGCCAAAAATAAAAATAAAAATCACAAAAGTACGTTACACAGAGTAGACATGTGATGACATTACTCCAGCTGAGGGGCTCAACCAAACGCCACACATTTCAATTTTTCAGAAGGTTGTACATTTTTGATGAAACATTCTTCGCTGAGGTAGCTAGTGTTGCTGGAGTTGCAAATGTCTGAAGGAGAAGCATTCTGATTGGCGGTTCTTGGATAGAGTCTTTGGGAAGGATGTTAATTGCGTGGTGACTCCTTTGCTTTCACAAACTCAGCAATTACCCAGCAAAAGCCATTCAAACAAAATAGAGCCCAGATAATAATGTAAACTACTTCAGCTGGTGAGCAATTGCATATCTTGAAACCGACGCTTCTGTCCACTTTTTGGTACCACTGCTACGACTAAGCAGCACCACATTTCTTTGCTAAAGATTTAAGCTAGTACATTGATGTTTCCTAAAGCACAGGTCTGTCACTATCCTGCTCAGGAAATTCTAGTAGCTCCCTGTTGCCACTAGGAAAATAGAATACAAATTTTCTTCTACTTTGCACTTCAAGTCTTTCACAATCTGGATCCATTTCCAGGCTTTATTGCACATTTCACCCCATTTGTGTGCTCTACATTCCAATCAAACTGGATTACTTGTGGTTTCTCTACTTGCTCCCTCTCCCATTTCCAAGTCTTTGTAGAGGGTTGTACTCTATCCCTGCAATGAACTCTGCTCTTATTTTCACCTCTAAGAAAGAAGCCTTAGCTTCCTTTAAGAATCAGCTCAACCAACTAAGGATTTTGTGCTCCCATGTTTCACCTTTATGCCTCCAAAATTTTTCCCCCGTAGACTAAGGTTCTCTGTGCCTTCCAAGCTGATAATTAATAAACCTAAAAACTAATTCATTCCATGTGCTAAAGGGAATACTTAGAATGCCTTCCTCCCCTTCTGGGTAACATGAGAATTTTAACAATAGTTTTTATAAGACAGTGTTCCTACCTTTGCTTTCTAACCTGAGGGAGTGACTCTAATTATAGAAATTTCAGATCAAATTGTAGATATGGGTAATGCCTCAGAAAACTACTGGGGGAGAAATCTGGAGGTTTTGCAGTGTCCCTTGAATCACAGCTACATCTTCGGCTACATTTATTTTTATTTTATTTATTTATTTGCTTTTCAGGGGGAGGAGGGCAGGGCATTTGGGGTTAAGTGATTTGCCCAAGGTCACAGAACTAGTAAGTGTTAAGTGTCTGAAGTCAGGGATTTGAACTCAGGTCCTTCTGACTCTAGGGCCAGTGCTCTATTCACTGCACTACCTAGCCAGCCCCTACATTTATTTTTTAAGCAAATTTTGTAAGCAAATCTAGAGTTCAAGGGCCTGGTGGATGGGAACTGTCATCTATGATACTCTGTTCAGACTCCTAATGCGTGGTGGGATCATAAGACTCATAGCTTTAGAGCAGGAAGGCTCCTTACAGAATATCTAGTCCAATCCTTTCAATTTACAAATGGGGAAACTGAGACCTAGAGATGGTAAATGACTTGCCTAAGTATCCACACAATTGGCAGATATCTTAGGGAGAATCTGAACCTAGGGTCTACCTCATTACAATTCTGATCTATCACACCATGCTAAAATAATTGCGGCTCATCTGGGGAAATCACATTTAAGAAAGAAGCCTTGCAGTTATGGGAGTGGGAGCAGGAGCACAATTTTAGGAGTGAATTCAATTATACATTCTGTAAAATTGAGAATTCTCAATGAGACAGAAGTGGGTGAGCCATGTTTCTTGTGTGACATGTCCCCTACAACATAAGCCATGAATTGCACACATCTATCTATAGGGTAGGTAATTCCTATTTAGTGTGGGTTGTGCTGCTTCTGAATTATATCAGAGATTTCTGAGATCTTTGTAAAAAAAAGTCTCTCATACTCAGACTTCTCAGGAGTTAGAGGAAATGTGGCCTGAAGGATAGAGATCTGGTCTTTCAGGGTCAAGGAGACATAGGCTTAAGTCCTGTTTCTGACACATACTGGCCAGGTGAACCTCAAAAATTACTTAAGCTTCCCAGTGTCCCAGGCAACTCTTTTAGACTGCCAATTGTAGAACAAGTACTGATACTCATTTGTAGAGGGAAAGGGAGTTTCTCAATGAGAATTACCTACACCAGTGAACACATCAGGTCTATATGAACTTAAGGGGGAAAGAAATACCACTTTCCAAGGAACTCCCAACCACCATCATAGCTGACTCATTTTTAACAAGGTATTAATAAACCTGTTGCATATTAAGACCTTGCTATTTTGTTTCCATTTCTTTTTCCAAATGATTCCTTGAGTATTGGCCTTATAAATTCAAATACGAAGAGATGGCAATGATACCACATCACTCCTAGAAGCCAAAATCTGAGTGTAACCTGCCTCTTACCCTTAAAGCTTGCTTCTTTTGTTTGAATTGGCGCTGTCTTCCAATGAACACATAGTGTTAGCCCACCTCTCCCTATTCTGTGTGTAAAAGAGACAATATCTAGGCTAAGTTCTGTTGTTAGTTGTCATACTAGAGAATAGAATTGTTAGAATGTTCAATTTTGATACCTTAAGTTGTGCAGAGAAACCTCTGGTTATATTTTATCACTTGTTAAGTTGTTTTGGATCATATGGGACACACACACACACACCCACACACACACACAATCTCTCACTGTTAGCAGCCAGCCTTCCTAGCTATCCTTGGCAATAATGTAATTCTCCTCTGATAGTTCATTCATTACCTTCTAGCTATTTAAAATGTGTGTGTGTGTGTGTATGTGACACAGAGGCACCCTTTTTTTGACTGGATCATACAAGATCTTAGTAGAGGGGCCAACAGTAGGTCATACAGCTTAGACTGAGAAGGGTGCAGCTTTCTGTTAATAGGATTGGATCATCATGATTCCAATCCAACTTCTCCTTTATCAATGGGGGAAGTACTTCCAGTGATCCTTCAGATCTAACAAAGATCTTAGAATGCATAAGGTTCATTATTTTCCCTCCAACCTCCAGGAGCAACTGAAGAACAGACTGTAGACATACCATAAGTAAGAGAGGCCTAGACTAAAAGTGATAGAAAGGACAGGATGTTGTTCCACAGGAATGAGTCTCTTCTGTTCAGCTTTTTTTTTCTCCCTTGGGGGACATATTCGAGTAGAGGTTCTTAATCTGAGGTCTTTGTTCTTTAAAAAATATATTTTGATAACTGTACTTCAATATAACTTTTTCTAATCTTGTGTATTTTATTTTATTTATTAAAACATTATTCTACATTATTCTCTCTCTCTCCCTCCCTTCCCCCTCTCTTTCTTTTTCTTCCCCTCTTCCTCTCCCCCACTTCTTCTGTGTGGCCTTATGTTTGGGTATGCTGGGTAATGTAGAAATAGGGCTTTATAACCTAATTCCACCTCAATTTCAGGAATGCTTGCATTTAAGAATGATCTATTCAATTTCTAGAACTGATTTTTGATGGATTTGCATGTTTGCACTGAGCTAGAAATTTCCCTGCAAGTCCTTGGGACTGTAAGACCCTATTAAATACTTCTCTCCAAGAAAACAAAGCCACAGATAGAAGAACTTCAGACATACCAAGAAGAGGCTGGAAAGCAAAAGCATTTTCTTTTCTTTGCTGTTAATTCCCTTGGCCTTGCGTTTCCTACAAGCAAAGGGGGTTGTATGGGGCTTAATTCTTCTTGTATGTTTGATTGTTTTTATTGATGGTTATTAAGTTTGTGGTATTGTCTTTGAAGCAATCATCTCTATTGAGTGAGGTTCAGCCTCCCCTAGTATTCTCTCAGTCGTGGCTTAAAGATCCAAGAGGGAAGTCAATTGTGTTCTTTCCAGAGTGAGGATAATAACAGGAACAGCGACAGGAAAAAGCAACAACAACAATGACGACAAAGATGGCTGTAGCAACAGCAACACAAGGTCTTATCAATCATAACTGTCCGATGTCTCCTGTGTCCGCCCTTCTCTTCTATGGAGGTCCCTTGGTTTCGGTGGAGGTAACACGAAGGTTTCAGCCAAGCCACTTACTCGAAGGAAGAGGTTACTGGAAAATACAAGGAACAGCATCTGCTTTAGTTCTGACTTTGAACCTCAAAAAAGCCAGAGAGTCCAAGGCAGTTTTGATTTACACTGGCAATGCTTTCTCTAGATTCTCTCCCTCCTTTCCCCTAATCCTTCTCTTAGAGCTGGCACTTTTCAGGTCCAGTTATTTGCTTTATCTTTTGTTTGAGGCCAATTTTGCATGCTGGTTATAGGACAGGAGCTTTTAATTGACAAGCATGGCATGCTTGACAGCCATCCAAAGTCACTTAATATTCTTGAGGAAGGATTATACTCCTCTAATATTTTTTTGGGGGGGTTCTTTTTCTGTATGCTGTGATTCTGATTCAACTGTGCTCCTTTTTTTTCTATAGTCCCTGAACACTCTTTACATTGGATCAGCCAGTTCCAACACACACATACACACAGTGATACACAAAAGTTTTGGTCATATATATCCATTTGTGGTCCTGATAAGAACTCTTTATCTGTTTTGGCAAAACAACAACAGCCTGCACTTTGTATGACAGAGAGACACAGTCATAATGCCATTTCATAGAAATTGTTGAATCCAGTGAATCTGACTATTCCCCCCATCCACCAACCTCCTATGTATTGCTTGATGGCCAGGATGGGAGAGGTCTAGTGACATTACCTAGCATTTTGAAATTTAAGTATCATCACATGGAGGTTTTGTGGTATTAGGATTTTTGTAACCCTTAAGATATTTATATGAGTAAAAACCCCATCATGAATATGCTTCACAGGTTTCATTGTGTCTCTATTTGGGCTCCTCTTCCCTGTGTTTCCCAGTCTCCTGTTCCACTATCTACCAAGAACAACTTCAGGGCAGTTTTAGATCTGAGATCATTTTCTAACCAATAAGACAGTTACATAAATGTGATACAATTGATTTTACTTTTGCTTTTGATGAGCTGTAGGTTAGCAATAGAGTACAAAAGTATTTAAGTGCCTATGATACAAGAGAATATAGCATTAGGTGCTGGGTCTCTTCTGCCAAGGTAGCTTATGTCTCCACTCTAGACTCCAATAAAAATATAAATTAATGTCATCTCTCAATAACATATTTTGGATCTAGTGTGTTTTTAATACAAAACTAATTTCTATCAGAAAATCAGCATGTTTCAGGGGAAATGAGCTCTCACAGAAGTCAAATTCTCTGCCTCAATCTGTGTTCATATCTTGCCTCTGATACTTGATTGTGTAGCCTTGGATTAGTCACTCTACATCTCTTGTCTTGTTTCCTCATTTGTAAAATAAGGGTGTCAGACTAGATGATGTCTACGGAAGATCATCTGCAGTTGCAACTTTATGAGCTTCCTGATAATATTTTCCCTTTAAAAGAAGTTAAAATCATCTAATATAGTAATTGCATTATATATTATTATAATTCATTGTAATTACCACTTACAACACTACTCATACTGTACCATTTTTTAAAAGAAAGGAAGTTTAATATCAATCACCTGGAACTAATGCTGTCTACTTTATTTAATTTTAATTTTGTTGGCTTCATTTATATTATTGGATTTATTATGAATATTGGATTTTTGGTTCTGTTTTCTTCACTTTGAATCAGTTTATATGTGTCTTGCTATATTTTTTGAATTATTTATACTTCTAGATCCTTTTGATGCAATAATATTCCATTATATTTGGATATTAGAATGTGTTTAGCTGTTTCCCAGTTGGTGAATATATGATTTATTTTTTAGCATTTTAGTTGCAAAAAATAGCATTGTTATGAATATTTTTGATACATGTGGGGTCTAGTTTTTTCTGATATTGACTTTCTGGGAGCATAAGCTCAGTAATGAGGCTCAAAGGATATGAATGATCTAGTAACTTTTCTCTTATAATTCCAAATTGATTTCCAGGAGCATTGAACAAATTCATAGCTTTACCAACAATGGATTAGTATATCAATATTTCTAGACTGTTCAAATAATGACAGTTTCCATCTTTTGCAATGTTTGCCAATTTGATGAATATGAGCTGATACTTTAGTGTTATTCTGACTTGCATTTCTCTTGAGTGATTTTGACAATTTTTTCGTATAGTTCGTGATAGTTTGGATTTCTTCTTTTAAAATCTATTTGACCTCTCATCTACAGACCCATGGATCAGCCTTACAAATTTATGTCAATTCCTAATAGATTTTAAATGTCAGGTTATTAGTAGAGATGTTTGATGAATGAAATAAAAAAGCATTTATTAAGGTCTTATTGTGTACTGTGCTAAGTGCTATGGATAAAAATACAAAAATGAGACAATTCCTTCCTTCTAGGAGATTGTAATTCAGTGGGGGAGATGATATTTTATTGATACGTAGAGAGGGAGTAGTATCCAAGGTCTAGGAGGTCATAGGACTGGCAACTGGCACAATGGGCCAGTAGAGTAACAAGCCTTTTCTGGAAGCAGTGTAGTATTGCCTTGTTTATAAATTCCAAAGCAAGAGGTAAAAAGCAGAGAGTCAAGCAGTCAGAAGGCATTTGTTAAGGACCTGCTATGTGCCATACATTGTGCTAAACAACATGAACACAAAGATGAAAAAAAAAACCCTAAAGAACTTACTGTCCCTGTCCTCCAGAAGCTCAAAATATAATGGAGGCATCAACATGCAAATAAATATGTACATACAAGATATAAATAGAATAAAGCTGGGGGTAATTTCAGAGGGAAGATGCTAAGATTAAGGATGACTGGGAAAGGCTTCTTGCAGAAGGTGGAATTTCAGCTGAGACTTGAAGTAAACCAGTGAAGCCAGAAGTTAGAGATGAGAATGGAGAGTGTTCCAGGAATCTAGAGAAAACTCTTGGGCTCAGGAGATAGAATTTCTTATTCCAGGAACAATAAGAAAGTCAGTGTCATTGTATCTCAAGAATATGTGAAGGAAAGTAAGGTATAAGAGGAAAAGGTAAACAAAGGAAAGAGACCAGGTTATGAAGGACTTTGAAAAACTCGACAGAGGGTTTAATAGCTGATTCAGAATATAATAGGGAGTTTCTTGAATAGTGTGGTCACATGGTCAATGGAAGAGGGATTGGAGTGTGAAGAAATGAGATAGGAGGACCAACCAGCAGCAGAAAATGGCTGGGGTGAAGCAGCAGTGTGATCTAATGTGGGGCTAGCAAGATATAACAGGTTTTCTCTAATCTGGACAAAATAAAAATCTTTGATGCAAAAAAATCTTCTTTCTCCCTCACAATCTATAACCTTTCTCATTTCAGCTGCATTATTTTTGTTCATTAATAATAAAATGTTAAGGATAACACCATTAGCTGAGAAAATGGAAGAATATCCACTTTAAAGCACTCTTCTTGCAAACTGAGTCCAAACATTATTCAATTTGGAGGGTTTCATAAGCCTTTTCTGTGCTTCTCAATGTCCCAGTAATGGCATATTTGCTGAACTTTTAAGTACTGAGAACCTAAAGAAGTCCAGAACTAATGCTCTGAATAATCATTTCCATTTTTATTAAAATTTTTATTTCCTTATAGCACACTTTTTCATTAAAGATTTGTTTGGAGACATGGGTCTGTGCCAACTAGTATAGCTTTTTCATCACTTAATAGGCCATGAGATCAGCTATTTACAATGGCCTCTGCTTCTGCACTATAGGCTACAGATCTGATAGTTCCACTTGGATTTCCCCTATGGCTGGCAGTGATTGACTTCTTTATCCTTGGTAGTTAGTGAATGTCCTTGTCCTTTATAACTATTAGGACAAACTAGGTTTACTGGAAAGGAAGTAAGGTCTTTGTGCTGTTGAATGCCAAATCTGGCTTCTCTTTTTAAGAGGGAGTTAGACTCTCTTTAGACTCTAAGAAAAGAGCATAGAGAACATACTGACCTCCATTTCATTGGTGGCCAAGCGGACACATGCTCATGCAATTTCTGGATGGAGTGGACGTGATGTGATTGGGGTTTAACCTAGATAACCTGTTACAAAGGTCAATACAGTGAAAGGGAAGCCCCTACTGGGGCAAGGTCCAGTATTTCCCCTCTCAAAAGCAGGAAACTTCAATGAGGCAACAGAATTGTCCCCTTACTAGGTATTGCCAACCAACTATGGGTAGAGAAATCTTTCCCATGTGACCATGCTATTATGTGGGTATAATACAGGTCTACAAGGTGACCCTGCAGATCAAGCCTTTAGGGGAGAGCCTGAGGACTCATCTCCCAATGGGGTTATTCAGATTAAGTTATTTTGCAGTACCGTACCTTGGAGTTACTTTTAGGAATTTTCTGGGGATAACAGTATCTATTTAACTTGCTTCAATTGATCACTAGCTTAGCCCTAGACAAGGAGCAACATACTATATGCTTCTGATAATAGTGATGAGTGGAACAATCTCTGCTGAGAAAAGAAGATAACTAGAAGTTATCGGAGAAGAAAATGGCAAACCACTCCCATATCTTTGTCAAGAAAAGACCAAGGAATCATGTTGAATTGGGCATGAATGAACAACTGAACAAGAGTGAGGAAGGCTAATGGGGGTGTCTCCTGGCTGCCCAGGTAGCTGTGGGGATGCCACTGTGTTGGCAGAAGAGTGGATCATGTCTAGTTAAACTATAGTATGGCATAAAACCAAGTGGGGGGATCCATCTGCATGTGAGAAACTGGAAAAATGTTACACAAGAGGAAACCAGCAGATGAACCAAGAGATCTTCAGCTAAGAGTTCTAACCATTTGGTTTATACTTCTCCTTTTGCCACTTAACTCTATAGTACTTTTTATAAATTCAAGTCAGACAAAGAAAGATAGTAATGACTTTTTAAACTTATGTTTAGAGTAGCCTAAACCTTGCACATAAGAGGCATTCACTAAATGTTTATTGAATTGAATCATCTGAAGCACCTCATCTCATTGACCACACTCCATATTTTATAAACCCAAGGGTTGTTTTCTTCTTACATTAACCATGTCTACTCTATCAATTAGCAGCATTAGAAGAACTTCTTAATCATTCCTTTGTAGTTATGGCAGTGTGAAGGGAGAGGAATTAATAGCTATAGTCAACAATAAGCTTTTCTCAGTTTGAGTGAAGTTATCCTTTGCTGAGTCTAGCACTTAAAGAAAGAACAGCATGCAGCGACATAGAGTGATGGGAGGAGAAATACGTAGGCAATTGGAACATCTGGCTTCATACAGAAGAAGCATGTTGGATTTGGAATCAGAAGATCATAGATGGAATTCCACCTTTGCCAGATACTCCCAGTGTGACTTTGAACAAGTTATTCTCTGTGCTTAGTTCCTCAACTATAAAATGAGAAGATTCTACTAAATATCTGTAAGATTTCTTCCAGCTCTAATCCTATAATCCTATGAATTCTTATCTATTATATAATAACACATAAATTATGTAACAATGGATAAGTCACACAAATTCTCTTTGGGCCTTAATTCTTTCCATTTTAAAATGAGGGACCTGGGCTAAATGATCTAAATGAATGGGAGAGATGCCACAGTTACCATGGGACAGGAAAAGTCCTATTTTCAAAAATAATGTATGCATTTTATAGTAAAATCTGGTGAGGGCAACTTCAATGCCAAGAAAATTTCTAGAGTACATTATTACAAATATGGCTTGGGAGCACTTAGAAGGGGTGGAGTATGATGACCAGTAGGAGTTTATGTAAGATGTATTTCATTTCCTTTCTGTTAATGTCATTAGACTTATAGATCTGGGGAATACTATTGACGTACTGCATTTGAATTTCAGCAAGAAATTTAACCAAGTCCTTCATGAGATCTTTGTGCAAAAGATAGAACAATGTGGACTATAGGAGACTATATTCTCACAAGAGAATATAAATTAGTGAGAATATGAAAGAGCAAAATTTGGGAACTAGTTTAACACCTGAAACAAAAGAGCATTAATTAATGGACTGAAATAAGTTTGGCAGGTGGTTTCTAGTGCTAGTGAAATATCCCAGAACTCTATTCTTGGTCATCTTTTGTTGATCCTTTTTCTTACCAATGACTTGAATAAAGCATTGATAACATATTTAGCAATTTTTTTTCTGATGACATGAGGCTGGAAGACTAGCAGATACATTGCACATTAGAAACAGTATCCAAAGAGATCTTGCCAGCATTGAACAATGGGCCAAATCTAATTAACTGATATTTAAGAGGGATATACATATACATACATATGTATGTATATATACACACACATTCACACATATATAAATGCACACATACATTTAACTAAAAAAAGTCAACTGCTCAAATACTGGATGAAGAAAATTTGGCTAGAAATAGGTCATATATTTATGAATTTTAGTGCACTTGGAGATTAATAGGAGTCAACAGAGTGAAATGACAGTCCAAAAAAGGCTAACAGGGTCTTGGATCACAAAAATGGAAGCATACTAGACTGAATGAGATAGGTTTACATTCCCTAGTGCGGTGGTTCTCAACCATCCTAATGCTGAGACCATTTAATATTCATGTGTGGGCATATCTGAATGTGGGCAGACCTGCCTGGAGACAGATAGAGGAGCAGTGTCTCGATTCCTATGACCATCGGAAATATGTGTTTTTGGAGGCGACCCCTGTGACCCCTGTGAAAGGGTCATTCAGTCCCCAAAGGAGTCGCAACCCACAGGTTGAGAACCACTGCCCTAGTGGCTTCTGATCTAGTCAGAAGTTGTGCACAATTCCGAGCAACACATGTTAAGGAGGATAAATTGGAACACATGCAGGAAACAGCAACCTGAATGATGAGGGAACTTGAAGTTGCATAATATGAAGTTCAGTTGAAGAAACTAAGGATGTTGGACCTGAGAGCAAGAAGGCTTTGGGGCATCATTATAGCTGTTTTTGAATATAGGAAGACATCTCATGTAGAAGAGAGATTAGACTGCTCCCCTTCCCTTTACCTCCAGCCCACTTTGGTCAAGTATGACCAAGAGATGAAAGTTTCATAGAGACAGATTTAAGCTTCCTAAATGTGTTAGTTATTTTCAAGTATTTGGAGGGCAAATCATGTTGAAGTGGGACCTGAGGATTTTATATTTGGTCCTGGAGAAGAAAAGGGGCCATAGCATTTAGGGCAGTTCATATAGTTGCATATAATTGGTACTTAATTAATTTGTTGACTTGAATGAAGTTGAAGACCACAGAAAGTTATATGTAAGAAAAAATTCCTTAAAATTGGTTTATTAAAAAAATAGGATGGGGGGAGGCGGAGCCAAGATGGCAGCATAAAGCAGCAAAGTTTTGCAGCTCCCACATAGCCATCTTAAATACCCATAAAATATGACTCTAAACAAATTTTAGGGCTCCCAAACTCACAAAAATACAGAGAATACATCTCTCGCTGAAGGCAGCTTGGCAGGTGTGGCGCATCACAGCAGGCTGGGAGCCAAAACCAGCCCAGACTGAAACCATGGCCTGGCACTAGGGTGGCCAGGAGGAACTGCAGCTGGAGTCTTCAGAAGAGTGGATCAGCGGCAGCTTGGGCAGTTTCCAGATTTATCAAGCCAGAAGAAATAAGGACTAAGGGAAAGGTCAGTAGGACTCAGCTAAATTTGGGAGAGAAAAGAGGTCTGGCCAAATTGCCCCCAGGACAAGGAATCAGTAGAAGTGGCAGTAGTGGCAGAAATGGCAGCAGCCTCCCAAACCTGGCTGCTTCAGAGCTCCCAGCCTGCAGACTGCAGGGGGACCAAGCGATTGATCAGAGGCCAAGTGCTCTTGCATTGAGTGGCCTGGATTCAGATTGTGGTCTTGGGTGGTGGTCTTGGGGTATGTTTTCAGCCAGCCAAAGCTGATGGGGGTTGCAGCACCCCGCTAATAGCTCTGGCAGCTGTGAAAACCCTAGTGATTTGGGACAGAGCTTTCCCCCCTGGAAGCAGAGATCCAAAGAGCTAAAAAATCAAGCAATGAATTGACTGGCCAATGTGAATAGGAAAAGGAAGCAAAGTAAGAACAGTAACCTAACTGTAGAATTCTTTTTTTGTGGACAAAAAGGATCAAAGCATGGAATGGGAGGAAGACAACACAGTCAGAACTCCCACACCAAATGCTTCCAAGAAACAAGAAGATTGCCTACAAGCCATAGATCAACTTGAAAAGGACTTTGAAAACCAAATAAGAGAAGTGGAGGAAAAATTGGGAAGAGAAATGAGAATGATGCAAGAAAATCATGAAAAGAGATTCAACAACCTGACTGAAGAAAATAACACCTTAAAGAACAAATTAACTCAAATGGCAGAAGAGGCCCAAAAAGCCAATGGGG
>CM053597.1:56706695-56755853 GCA_028646575.1 Pseudocheirus occidentalis
GAATGACATAAACTCTAAACTGGGTATCTTGCCACACAGGAGAGTAGGGGGGATGGAGACGAGAGGTGGGTTGATAGAGGGGAGGGCAGGGTCGGAGAGAGGGTTGCTGGAAGCACACACTTCAGTAAAGGGACAGGGACAGGGTAGAGAATAGAACAAGGGGGGGTGGGATAGGAAGGAGGGGCATACAATCAGTCTCTCACAATATGTCCACTGTGGAGATGTCCTGTGTAATTACACATGTACAGCCTGTATTGAATTGCTTGTCCTATCAGTGGGGGTGGGTGATGAGGGAGGAACCAAAAAAATCTAGAATTTAAAGTTCTACAATCAAATGTTAATATATATGTATATATATATACATATATATGTTATTAATAATAATTACATGCAACTGGGAATTAAGATATACAGGCATTGGGGTCGGGAGACCCACCCTGCCCTACCAGAAAGTTAGAGGGGTGGTGGAGGAGGACATAGGAGAGAGCATATTGGGGGAGGGACTTTACAGTGGGATCACTGTTTAGGGGGTGTGGGTAGGGGAAAGATGGGGAGAAAATTTGTAACTCAAAATCTCATGGAAATGAATGATGTAAACAAGAAAATAAATAAAATAATTATTTAAAAAATAGGATAACTCAGTAGGATAATTAATTCTTGTTCAGTTCTTTCAGTTGTGTCCAGATCTGTGACCCTCTTTGGCATTTTCTTAGCAGAGATACTGTAGTGGTTTGCCCTTTTCTTCTCCAAATCATTTTACAGATAAGAAAACTTACGCAAAGAGGGTTAAGTGACTTGCCCAGTGTTCCACAGCTACCAGGTATCCAAGGACAGATTTGAAGATAGTTATCATGACTAATAGAACCATAGGTTTAGAGCTAAGGGTCATGAAGCTCAGCCCTCTCATTTTATAGAATAGAAAAGAAGTCAGACCAAGAATTGGAAATTGAAGGGATGCTCATTAATGATGGAATGACTGAACAAGTTGTGGTATATGAATGTAACGGAATACTATTGTTCCATAAGAAATGATGAGTAGGTGAACTTCAGAAAAACCTGGAAAGACTTACATGAACTGATGCTGAATGAAGTGAAAAGAAACAGAACATTGTACACAGTAATGGCAACATTTTATGATGACCAACTTTCATATACTTAACACTTCTCAGCAATACAAGGATCTAAGACAAATCCAAAAGACTCACGTTGGAAAAAGCCATCCACATGAATGCAGATCTAAGCACACTATTTTCTCTTTTTTTCTTTATGTGTCTTCTTTCTCATGGATTTCCCCTTTGATTCTAATTCTTCTTTATAAGATAACTAATGTGGAAATATGTTTAATATGTATGTATGTATGTATAACCAACATCAGATTGTAAACTGTCTTTGGGAGAGTGGAATGGAAGGGGTAAGGAAATTTAGAACTCAAAATCTTATAAAGGTGAATGTTGAAAAGTAAAAACAAACAAGTAATTAAAGTTTTAGAAAAAAGAAAAGAGGTTAGAGAGGTTAAGAGATTTAAGAACTTTATCATTAAGGTGCTGCATATGAAAGATAAATGTTGCATTTTCTTTTGGGGGTAGGAGTAGAGATCTGAATTCAATAAGGGTGCTTTCTTCCTAGAAAATTATTCCAGTTAAAATGTATTCCAGTTAAACTTATGAGACTATGATTTTTCTGGGCCAAATGTTATTAAAGAATCAGAGACACATTACTAATTTAGTCCTGTATTGAAAGGAAGGAAATAAGCATTTTTTAGGCATCTACTATACACCAGGTAATGTGCTAAGGATCTTACAAATATTCTCTCATTTGACCCTGAAATCAGTGCTGGAAGGTAGGTACAATTAATATTGTTGCTTTACAGTTAAGGAAACTGGAGCAGACAGAGGTTAAGTGACTTGTCCAGGGTGACACAGCTGAGACATAATCTGAACTCAGATCTTCCTACTTCTAGGCCCAGAGTTCTATCTACTGAGTCACCTAACTATCTCTATCCACTGAGTCTTGGCTTATACATTCCAAATAGGGTATGACTACAGGGGTGGGGCTATAGGGAAGCTGTATGGCATGATAGAAGACATGGATCTAACAAAAAAAATGTAAAAAAAAGTTTGAGATATTTTAAGCAAAGTAATTTTCTAAAAATTGTTGTAAGGGGGAAACCCCTCCCTGCTGATACCCACAGCCTTGTTTTTCCCCCTCTCTGGCAGATTGCATAGAAATAACGAGAATAATGACAATAATAATTTAAAGTAAAAATAATTCTAGAACCAATTATTACTAATGATTTAGAAATAGAAGAAACTAACCAAGTATCCATGTCTTTTTTTTCTTAGCATTTAGATGTCTGAGTATTAAACTGTGAGGAACTGTTCTGGATAGATTTAAGCAGCAGTCATGCTGGCTGAAGGCAAAGATGAGGAGTATGGGAAAAAATCCAGGGGGAAAAGCAGAGATGTAAGAACTTAATCACTAGAACTATACATATGAAAGATACACATTTTGGGGGTGGAGGGGTTGGAGTGGAGATCTGAATTCAATAAACAAGCTTATTTTTTAAAAAATGATTCCTATATTTTAGAGAAAGGGTAAGGATAGTGAAGAAGAGTTAGAAAAATGTTATTTGAACAAATTTGACTGTCTTCTTAATTTTAATCAGTGTTTAAGGGAGATATTTCCTTCCATGTGAGTGAGGGCTATATTGGATCATTTGAATTGCTTAGTACATAATAAATACTTAATAAATGCTATTTTATTTAAATAAAGTTAATTTTATACTATGATTCTGATTCATGAATATTCATGTATCAGATAAAGATAATGTCACTATAACATCCTTAACTTTTAGTGACCAAATCCTTACTAGTTTATTTTGAACATAGAATGATGATATTTATAACTAAAATTAAACGAATCAGTAACTTTCCATCTTATTATAGAGATGATGTTGGACTTGGTGAAACTGGATGCTTTGAGTCACCAGGGTCAGACTTAATGACATCTTTGGGGAAAAAAAGAGGATATTGTTTTCAATTTTTGACTTAAAGGAAATAATATGTTTTTAATGATTTCAGACAAACCTGGCAGGTTGCATTCGATGTACTTACATTAAAGATCTCAGTGACATGAGTTCAGGGTTCATTCTGCCTAAAGCATTTTCTCTCCCGGGATTTTGCTGAAATAGGAAGCAAATAAACCACCCCACAAACAGAATTTCTAGGTTATCGCAAGGATAAAATGGATCAAAATGACACTTTGAAATGCAGCTATGAATGTGCAGCTGAACCTTGGTAACATCTTCAGAGATGCTAAGGTGCTTATATGCAACTAATAGATTAGCAAAACACTGATGGGGGTATGTGTGTGGATGACCTTTAGGAAGTTTCTGGATTCGCTAATTCCTTAGAGAGACCCACAATGCAATATACAACCCCTCCCCGCCCCAAATTGACTATCTTATAATATCAAAGGTTCTGTTCATGTATGCTTGCAATTTGCATAAATTAGGGGTGGAGGCCAGTGTGGTGTTTCAGAACATTGTGGGGTAATGCATCATATAAATTAGATAGGGGTTCTGGCCAAGAAACATTTTAAGGAAAATTACAGATCCCCTACCCTTCCCCTCACACTGAGTTCAGACAATTTCTGTCTGACTAGAATCTACAAAGAGAAAAACTAAACCCTGAGCCCAAAAATATTATTGTAAAAACAGCAGGCACAAAGACACTGGCAAACGCGGAAACTTGTTCTGTAGGCAAACAGGACAAGGTGAGTGGTAAGGGTAGTCTTTCAACTTAGAGTCTCATTAACAGATGTTCTTCATAAGGGATGCTCAGAGGCATTGGGCTGAGCCTGCAAATTGGGTTTCAAAGGTTTAGTAAGATGCTGTCAGGTCCTACAATGTATGTGAACAGTGCTGAAGCCTTGGGAGCTGAGATATAAAACTCAGCTGGTGGCTCAAGAAGCATTTCCATAAAGATAAGGGAAAGTACCTTAGAGAAGTAGTGTATACTATCGAAAGAATAATGGGTTTAGAGTCAGGGATCCTGGGTTCAAGTCCCATCTGCTATTTAGCACATAGTTAGCCTTGAATGAGTTATAGATTATTTTCTCTTGCCTTGTTTCTTCATCTATAAAAATTGGGAGTTGCTGACCCTGAATGTCACTTCCAACTTTAGTATGAGCCTATAATAAATAACTGCTTCAAGGTTTGCAAAGTGCTCTCCTATATATATTCTAGGGGGAGGCTTACATCAACACAGTGAGATGAGTCTTCTACTGGACTCATTATAAAGGGAGGTGGTACTGAGGCAAGTTCCAGGGTCAGTGTGAACTTTTACAACTCAGAAATAAGCAGATGTTGGACATCAGGACTTGATTGATTGTCTAGATTTAAGAAAGTAATGGAGAAAGTTTTAATAATGCAGATTCAACTTAAAAGCTATTAAACATTTACAAAAGCATCCTCGCTTTTGTAAATTAGCATTTCCATTTTAGAGATGAAAAAATTGAGGTCACACAGCTTTACTCTGGTTTAGCACTTTATTTACCACACTAAGCTTCCCATCTCTGACAGAGCCCTCAGCTCTATCTGGGACTAAAGCCCCACTGTCCTTTCCTTCCCCATGAATCTTTTTCTAAACTTTTCCTATCTCTTAGGCTTTCTTGTGTTTTTACCCCACAATCTACAACAACTTCCCACTACACCAGCCAACCTATCCCAACTACCAACAAATTAACATTTCCTACTATTATATACATATGCCAATTCTTTTGACAGTGTTATGCTGTTGGAAGAGCAGCCAAAGGAAATTAGCCCCTCAGTACAACTCTCTTGGACAGATACTACAGATAAACAATGGTCTTGGACCAGAATTGCATAGGAGGAAGAAATTGAACTGGGAAGGAATCGATAGATAGGAAAAGGTTGAAAATTAGACGCGGGGGTTGACAACACTGACAATTTCCTGGAGAAGATGTGATCAAGGGTCTACATAAAGGAGATGGCCCTAGTCACAACCTTTTTGTCAGAGACTAGAACAAAGAGGGGGGGTAGTGGGGACTAGTGATTCTGAGGTGAGGAGGAAGGCAGAAGACAGACTTCCCAGTGAATGGCCTGGATTGGGGAGTGGGTAAACTATGAGACAAGAACTTCAGCTGATGGGGAAGGAGGGACTATGGGAAACTTGAGGAGGGAAGAGACGGCTTGAAATGCCCATTGCTGTGAGTTTTGTAAGGTCTACATTTTCTGAGGTCATAGATTTTTCTTCAGTAAGAATTTAAGACATTTCCAGACCTTTTCAGTCTATGTCCTTGGGGGAGATGTACAAGCCAAATAGCCCAATTCTCCCTCTTGATTGTTCTTTTATCCTCATCTGTCCAGTCTATCTGTGCATCCACTTGCTACCTGTATTCACAGTATATCATAACCATCTTCTGTCTCTCCATTATTGTCAAAATAACCAAAACTTGGCAATAGAAAGAGAAGAAATCCAATGTATTGGGGATCCATTTTTTAGGCAGTGTTGATTAATAAACAAACAGTAATTCCAACTATTAAGATTGTTAAATTGTATGAGTGGGAGAGAGAGACACACACAGTGAAAAACAAAGAGAGAGAGAGAGAGAGAGAGAGAGAGAGAGAGAGAGAGAGAAGAGTCATTTTAGTGGCTGCCATCTGTATAATGCTTCAGAATTTACAAAGCAATAACTTAAACCTCGTGATTTTGTCAAAAGATGCAGGGAAAACCTTTATGGGAACACAGAATGGAACTTAAAGATTGGGAATAGAATTTTAAGATCATTTGGTTCAATTCTCTCATTTTATAGATGAAACTGAGAAAGCAAGCTACTTGTAGATGGTCACAAAGAAAGTACCATGCCCAGATTCTGGATCCAATAGGTACCATTGTTGCCTGCTGGGTTGTTGTTCAGTTATTTCATTTGTGTTCAACTCTTTATGACCACATTTGGGGTTTTCTTGGCAAGGATACTGGAATGGTTTGCCATTTCCTTCTCTAGTTCATTTTACAGATGAGAGAACTGAGACAAATAGAGTTAAGTGACTTGCCCAGAGTCACACAGCCAGATTTGAACTGAGAAAGATGTCTTCCTCACTCCAGGCTCACCACTGGACTATCTAACTTCCTTTTCCTACTGGGTTAAGTGTGGACAATAGGCCTCATGTGGAGTTGGGCCAGTCTCTAGGCCCTATTGACATATACCAGATTCTCAGGCACTATCTGAAGTCATTCACAGAATGCCGGGGACAGAATTTAGATGAGATTTCTGATTTCACATGCAGACTTTTTACTGCCTTCTGAAAGTAGTAAAATAAATGTGACCTCTGAATTCTCCAAGTTGTCCTTTCTGTATACTTCAAAGGAGTCCAGTATTCATGATCTGCTGAAGGCTCAAGGCACTCTGAAAGTCTGAAGATCACAATGATCAAGAAAGTGGACATAGTGAGGGGTACCAAGAGCTTCCCAGACTTTGAGAGACACAGACTCAAAGGCTAAAATGAAATCTACATATGTCCTTCAGCCTGAGAATGGATCCTATTAAAGGTGTTCTACCCTAGAACATGTATTACTGATAAAAAAACAAAGACTATTTCCACTGGGGATGGAAGAAAAGCACATGTACGTATCTTTTTTTCTCACAAAGGATGGTGGTGTTTTAAAATTCAGATGAATAAAAAATGTGCCTAGCATCAAAGTCTCCTGAGGCACTTGAAATGCTAACATATAAAATAACTAAGAAAAACTAGATGGTAAAAAAAAAGAAAAGAAAACCCTACAAATCAGGGCAGGATCATTTATGGTCGATAAGATACCGCCGAGGGATTAGAGAGATGGCGAATTTTGTATTAAAACTTGACAGAGGATGCCCTTTTTCTTGTTCTCAAATTTGCAATGCAATGGTCTGTAGTAGTAGCATTAATTCAGTGAAGGTTTGTTGAACACCTGCTGGGCGCTCATTACTGCCTAAGCTACTGAGGCAGATAAGAAGCAGAGGATAGTCCTCACTCCTCAATTCAAGGCAACAAAGCATTTACTAAGTGCTTGCAAGAAAGGAACTGGGTCAGATACAGAGATTACAAAGACAAAAAGGAAACATTCTGAAGTTTATATTCGCCTGGAGAAATACAATATAAGTACAATAGAAGATAATATGGAGGGGGAGAGGATGTTAGCATCTGGTGAAAAGGGCATCAGAGAAGGCTTCATGAGGGAGGTGGCCCCTGTGTTAGACTTTAGAGAAGGTTGCAGATTAGAGAGGTGGGATTGAGGAGGGGATGTATTCTAGGACTTGGTTATAAATGGGTGAAATGCTAATGGAATGCTGAGTTACTGTGGCAGCTAGCATTCCAACTTTGCAGAAAGCTAGAGCATGTAAGGGGAAATCAGGCCCAAAAATTCAGACAATTGATCATTAAACATTTATGAAATCACCTACTATGTGCCAAGCCCGGTACTAAATCCTGGGGTCCAGATTGTGGAGAGAGTTTATAACCTCATATATAGAAATTGTCATTAACTTCAATTTGATGCAAAATAACACATTCAGGTAAAACAATGAAAACAATATGAAGGGGTTGATGAGCATCTCTCATCCATCCATTTCTCTTCCCTTACATAGCCGCTATCCCAATTCAGACCCTCATTACCTCCCGCCTGGATGGCTGCAATATTCCTCTAATTGGTCTCCCTGCCTCAGATCTCTTCCTACTCCAATCCATTCTCCACTAGGTTGCCAAAGTGATTTTCCTAAAGCACAGGTAGGACTCTGTCACCTCCTCCCCACTCCCAACTTAATAGGCTCCAGCTGTTCCCCATTATCTCTAGGATCAAATATATAGAATCCTCGGTAAGGCATTAAAGTCCTTTACAACTTCCTTCTTCCTACTTTTCCAGTCAACCTGTCCATGAACTCTAAGATCCAGCTACATTGGTCTTCTTTATGCCCAAAAAACGACAGCCTTTGAACCAACTGTCCCTCATGTCCAGAAACCTCTTCCTTCTCACCTCCACTTCCTGGCTTCCCTACTTTTTTGAAGATTCAATTCAAATCCCAGCTTCTCCTATAGGTCTTTCCCAGTCCATGCCACCCCTCCCTCCCGTGCCTTTCTTCCGAGATCACCTTTCATGCATTAGATATACATATAGTATAAATAATACATATTTGCCTATATTTATTTTGTATACATGTATCTGTACATATACCTTGTATCTATGTACATATTTATATATTGTTCCCCCCCTTTAGTCCATGAGTTGTTAAGAGCAGAGTTTGTGTTTTGTCTTTCTTTATATACCTTCCCTTAGCACAGTGATTGGCGCATAGTGAGTACTCAGTAAATGCTTATTGACTGACTTCTTGGTCAAGAAAGTCGTTTTGGAGGCAGGTGAGTTTGTCCAGGTTCTTGAAGGAAGGGATGGGCCAAGCTTGGTGAAAAGTACAGGGGATGGTATTTTAGGAAGAGAGAACAAAATAAACAGAAACCACAAAATACATGAAAGGATAAGTAAAGAGATAGGCTTATTTAAATATAAGGGGGCTGGGTTGTGATCAGGGAGAGCTAAGGGAGACATACAAGTAAGGCAGAGAACTCTGGAATTGGAAGAACTAGAAGTGAGTTCTTTGTTGCTTACTAGCCACATGACCTTGGGCAGGGCACTATGCTTCCCAATTTGTCTTAATTTCTTCAGCTGTACACTTAAGGGGTTGGACTAACTGGTATCTAAGATTTCTTCTAAATCAATGATTCTTGGGCTGAGTGAATGATGAATCCCAATTACCATGCAGAAAGAGGTGGTATTTTCCCCCTTGGGTCATTGGGGTCCAAACTTATAATAGCATATAATAGAATAACATTTTATTATAATAGAATAATAGCACCTTGATTACTCAGAATTAAGCTGTCAGCTGAGCTATTCTATGAAGCAAATTTCATTTTGGCTCAGAGAAAATGTTCTTAAATAAACAGAATACTTCTGCTTTCCACTCCAACAAGCAGAATTCCAGGAAAAGCTTACAGAAAGCCCTCTGCAATAATCTCTACCATGATAACTTATTATTATATGTTGTGCCATTCCCTCTGGGTGTGGAAAGTCTGTTGTTGATTCTGGATTTTGTCCGATGTACCACATCTAAATAAAGAAGTTGTTGTTGGTCCTTTGTCTTTGAAGGGGACCAATGACATCATGGGGTGATATCTTGACTCCTGTGTGAATTGGATTTAAGTGAGGGAGAGCTGCATAAAGTCAGCCTCACTTTCTTCCAGAGTCAACAAAGTCCAGTGGTGAGACAAATGTCAAGATGACTGGTGATGGCCCAAGATGTAGTGGATGGCCTCAGTGTCTTCAATGTCAAGCTCTAAGTGCTCCATAGAGCCTGCTTCAGCTGCCTTCATGGTTGTTGGAACAAATTGTTCCCATCCACCCATTCTCCTGGGGGAAGGCTTCACGTGGTTGAGGTAGACATCCTCCATCTCACTGAGAGGTTTGGAACCTGTTGGTTACCCTCAATGTGATTTAGCCCATTTGCTGAGATTAGCAGGGTGTGGCCTCTGTGCATCCATTGTAGTCACAGGTGAGAGTTGAGTGCTAGACAGACACCAAAGGCCAATGAGCAACCCTGAAAAGAGCTTGGCAAACCCTCCCACCAGAGGTGTCGGTCCTTCTTGAACACTTGAGAAATATGTACTTAGTAAGTGGTTACTATATGCCAGACACTGTGAATAGTAATAGGTCATTCCTGTCGTGGCTGCTATGGGCAAATTGACATCAGTAAATAAATCAGGTGTGGAGGTCTGTGTCTAGCCCAAGGCTATGGGTTTTAGAGAATAATAATAAAGAAAAACAACAAAAAGGATATGAGACAAGGATCCTGATCTTTAGACAGTTGAAATCAAGCTAGACAGATAGAGCTGATGCTATTAGAGAATAATTAGGTTCTCCATGGTGTGGGTTAGTACCCTAAGTACGATAAGAGAAAAGGGGGAGATCAGTATGAACTGGGCAGGCTGGGGAAGGCAAATTCATGACAAGGGACAGCTAGGTGGTACAGTGGATAGAGCCCAGGCCTGGAGTTAGCAAGACTGATCTTCCTGAGTTCAAATCTGTTCTCAGAGACTTACCAGTTGTGTGACCCTGGGCATGTCATTTAACCTTATTTTCCTCAGTTTCCTCATCTGTAAAATGAATTGGAGAAGGAACTGGCAGACCATTCTAGTATCTCTGCCAAGAAAACCCCAAATGGGGTCACAAAGAGTTGGACATGACTGAGCAACAACTTAACAAAAATTCATGACAAAAGGAGTGGCATTTGAGCTGGGCCCAGCACATAGGTTTGAGGAGGAAGGATGCCTGGTGAAAAAGGTATAGATGAGACTGAGGTCCTACTTCCTAATAGAAATTAAGCCTCAGCCTCCCAGTTCCTAGACCCATCTGCCAGAGAAATGACTATGTACTTTATTTGTATTTTGTATTTAGTTTTTGTGTGAACTTGCTGATCCTCTTCCCCCTCTCCAAGAATGTAGGCCTCTTGAGGGCAAGCACCATTTTGTTTTGTTTTTTTACCCTTCCTCTGAACTACATTTAGATAACCCCTAAAGGCATACACATCACACATGGACAGCACACACCTCTCATTAACTAGTTACAATTGAACTGCCTCTTTCCCTGCCTTCCCCTATGAAGACAGTGAAGACATTCCAACATTGGGGGTGCAGATCCCCACTTCCATTCTCATTATAATGAAATTTATCAGTCGTAAGGGTGAAGGGGTACTTTGGGTTTCCTCTTGCCTCTGCAGAGGATGAAAGAGGGCAGTCTCTGGAGAGGTTTGGGTCCTGTGAAGACAGTGGCAGGAAGGACAACCTTGAATCTGCTCTCCCTCTTGCATCAAGAATAACGTGCAGCCTTTAGGAGATTCCACAGGTGGATGGGATGCTTTGAGGTTTCCATGCCATAATTATTAGATGAAGCTTGGGATGCAATTGCTTCACACAGAATGGATTATCCTCCAGAATCTTTTCGATTACAGAAATCATTTTGCTCTTACTTTCCTCACTGTTCTGCATCAGTGGAATCTTTCTGTTGCTTTTACTTCTCAAAGATCAGTGTTGTTACCTTGCTTGCAATTAAGTTTCACTGTGCGTTTGTAGTTTCTTGCAGCACGGATGATTGGCCTTCTTGAATTGGTCCACCTTAGCTATCTTTGCATCTTGGTGTCATTTCTTCTGAAAATATTATTGGCTCTTCATATCTTAAGTGGCATTGGCTTCAGTTCCTGGAAAGAGATTGTACTTCAAAACTGTATTATTGGAAAGGTAGTTTTTTTGTGCACTTTCTTCCAGTTGTAGAAGGCAGTGCAAAGCATGAGCACTGAATCTCGGCATGATGATGTCTGTTCCAGGTCTAGTACCAGTCCTACCACTATGTATTTTTTTTTTGTTGAGTCACTGATTATCATAGTTTGTCAATTTCTCCATTTATAAAATAAGGCTATCTGCCCCCTCCCAGTCTGACAGGGATTAATCTGACATAATTTGAGTACCAACAGAACTATCCCTTTAAGAAGATGGTGTGACTGGTCCATACAAATTTGGTTTAAGTGAATATAGAGTTAGGGCCCATGCAGGTGAAACCCATTGACCAACTGAGATTTTTAAAAACATTTATTTAGAAAGATGGGAACAACATCCAGTAGTTGAGGATGAATATAAAAGTATGACATGATACTGTAAGTATCAGAATACTCTATCACGGAAGTGAATAAGTTAGCATTGGTGAAGAATGCAAATGCAAATGACGTTTAAGATTCATTATTCTTTGTTATATTGGGAGAAAGAAGAGGATCAAAGATAGGGTAAGGCTGACATTAATGATGGATGCAATGACAATGGACAAAGACAAGGTAGCACTACTCTTTTGCTTCTGTAATCTTTGCCAAGGAATTCTCCAGTCTGAACTGGAAAGAAGAGAATAATAGAGTTGAAACCCAAGAAAAATAGAGAAGAGAGAAAGAAAAATCTGGCTGTACTTGATGAGTTTAAATCACCAGGGAGGCCCAGAGGAGTTACTTTTTAAGGGACTGAAAGGACTGATGGAGAGGCTGTGGGTCCATCATTAGTGATTTTTGAAACATCCGCTCTACAAGTCTAGAGAAGTGTGCCTAGATAGTAGTTCATCTGTACAAAGATGTGGAATTTTCTGTAGATTATAAATTCAATGCAAAAGGTATGAAAAAAAGTTAACAACATCAATGGGCTACATTGAGAGGTGCAGTATTGGAAGGAAGGAGGCATGAGTTCAGATGGACTCTTCACACTCCTGTCCCATGTGGAATACATAGTGACCTTGACCACCTTGCCATCCATTGAATGAGACTCTCCATCTCCTAACTCCAAGCATTTTCTCTGGCTGCCACCCATGCCTAGTACTCTCTCTGTCCTCATCTCCACCTCCTGGCTTCCTTTCCTCTCTTCTAGTCCCTGCTAAAATCCCACCTTCTACAGGAAGCCATTCCTAATTCCTCTTAACTCCAGTGTCTTCCTTCTGTTGATTACTTACTATTTATCCTCTATGGAGTTTGTTTGTATACAATTGCTTACATGTTGTCTCCCCTTTTAGACTGCCAGCTCCTTGAGGGCAAGGAATGCTCTTTGGCTTTCTTTGTAACTCCAGCACTTAGCCCAGTGCCTACAGCTCAGTAGGTTCTTAATAAAAGCTTGTTGACTGACAGTGCTGGGCACCCCATTTTAGTAAGGAGGTTGATAAGCTGGAGTAGATCCAGAGAAGTCAAAGGGCTTCAAGGTTGTGCTATACAAGGATTGGTTGAATGAAGGGAAAGGGCATTTTTAGTCTAGAAAGGACAGAGGAAGGCATGATGGCTTTTTTCATGTATCTGAATGGCTTTTGTGTGGAAGAGAGGTCATTAGTCTCCTTCTTCTTGGTCCTGGAGGGTAGAGTTAGTAGTGGATGGAAACTGACA
Organism: Pseudocheirus occidentalis; assembly: GCA_028646575.1. Taxonomy (NCBI): domain Eukaryota; kingdom Metazoa; phylum Chordata; class Mammalia; order Diprotodontia; family Pseudocheiridae; genus Pseudocheirus; species Pseudocheirus occidentalis. The sequence continues at coordinate 56,719,701 of CM053597.1, forward strand.
AGAACATAATTTCAGTGTGATGTAAGTTCTTTCTTTTGAAAAAAAAATTTATTTTTAATTTATGGAATAAAACAAGCATTTCTGTAACACAGCTTAATGAAAAAAAAAGATGATTGCACATGAAACTGCAAATCTATTATGTATGACTCGCTATTTCTTTTAAATAAAAAAGTTATTATGCAAATTTCTTTTCTTTTCCTTTCCCCACCCCCCTGTTGCCTTAGAGAAGGCCACCATTAGAAGCAAATATGTAAAATCATTCTATACATACTTGTATTTATCAGTTTTTTCTCTGGATGCAGATAGCATCTTCCTTTACATGTCCTTTCTTAACAATTAGAATTCTCTAAAAGTGGAATTGACAGAGTGAATTATCCTCCCTGGAAGTCTTCAAACAAAGACTGAAGACCACTTGGCAGGTATTTTATGGATAGAATTATTTTTCAAGTATGAGCTGGACTAGACATCTTCTAAGGTCCATTCCAATGCTAAGATTCTAGGATTCTTAGTTACTACTGCCAATGTGATAAGCAATGATTGTTTTCCCCTTTGGTTTTCATTGTCCTGTGGATCATTCTGATACTTCAATTTTGACTCCAGGGATGATCTCAAATATTTTGTTCTGACATTTAAAGTCCTCTATAGTCTAACTCCAACATACCTTTCCAACATTATTTCAAGGTACTCCCCATCATGTGTTTTATGTTCTCCCAGCTCTCCCCCTTCTCCGCCATATGACTTTGCATTTTCTGCACAGGCTATATTCCCCTCCTCCTCACAACTTCCTCTTTATCTCTTGCCTTCTTTCAAGAATGACCCAGCTCATTTGCCCCAGCCTCCATGAAACATTCCCTAATTCCTCCTAGCTCAGCAGTTCTCAACCTGTGGGTTATGTTCAATTTAAATACATCCTGCATATCAGATACTTACATTACAATTCATAACAGCAGCAAAATTACAGTTATGAAGTCGCAATGAAAAAATTTTGTGGTTGGGGGTCACCACAGCATAAGGAACTGTATTAAAGGGTCATGTCATTAGGAAGGTTGAGAACCACTGTCCCAGCTGAAAGAAATCTCTCTTTGTTCTAGTTTTCTTGGAGCATGCTATCTGGATCTCTTCTTTATCCCTTTAGCATCAGGCCTAATTTGTACTTACTGATTCTCTGTCCACTCTTCTCAGATTACTCTCTAAGCATCCTGAGAACAACATCTGTGTTCTTTCCCTTGTTGCCTTCCAGTGTCTACTGCAGTGCCTGCCAAATAGTAGGCACAATTAATATTTGTGGAATTGAATTTTTTGCAGTTCTCATTTGTGTGAGGTTGATTTAGGCTTGGTCTCCCAGCTATGCTTCTGACTCTAGACCAGTGGTTCTCAACCTTCTTAATGTTGCGGCCCTTTAATACTCATATCTGCATGTGGGTGGACCTGTCTGGAGACGAATAGAGGAGCAGTGTCTCAGTTCCTAAGACCATCGGAAACGTGTTTTCCCATGGTCTTAGGCGACCCCTGTGAAAGGGTTGTTCCACCTGCAAAGGAGTTGCAACCCACAGATTGAGAACTGCTGCTCTAGACTTTACCATCAAGACCAGAGGCAGGGAACCTGTGACCTTGATCCTTGGGTGTGGCCTTTTGGCTGACTCTAAATTTTATGGAACAAATCCTTTTTATTAAGGGGATTTGTTCTGTGAAGTCTGGATTTGGTCAAAGGGGTGCACTTGAGGACCTAGAGGGTTACATGTGGCCTTGAGACTGCAGGTTCCCTGCCTCTGACCAAGGCTCCATTGCCTTCTCATTCTTGAATATCCTTCTGCCATGTTGGCCCCCTTCTCCCATTGGCGAGTTTGTTCTTGTTCGGGGAGCTCTAATGGGAGAACAGGCACAGATGGAGCACATGCTCCATTCCTTTCCTATTTGTGCTTCTGACTCTGAAATTAGACACCATTTCCCTGTGCAGGTATTCTCTCTCCTCCATCCCCCCACCCCCTGACTTTTCAGTTCCCTTTTATGTGTTGTCTTCACACATGAGACTGGACTCAAGCTCCTTGAGTCCACAGACTGCCTTTCTTTTTGCTTATGTTTTCTCCCCCAGGGCTTAGCACACTGCTTTCCACAGAGTAAGGACTAAATAAATGCTTGTTGCCTTTCCTTTCCTCTCTTAATGCCCTTGTTTCTGTTTCCTGCCTTGGTTTCATGCAGGGGCTTTCAGAATTTCTCTTTGAGACTCAGCATCATGGTTCTGCCTGTTCTGTTAATGTTCTTTTACTCATGTCTGATGCCTATCTACTTTCCTGCCCTGATGCCCTGGTGATTACCTCATTTGATACACTCTGATAGTGAGGACAAGACAGAGGTCTCGCATTGTTAAAAAAAGAATCTGGAGAATTTTTCTTGTGCTCAGGGACCATTTCCCTTTCATCTGTAGCACCTAGCAGAGTATATCACACAGAGTGGGTGCTCATTGATTGATTCATGATGTGGTCTCCCCATGGGCGTACTTCTATTCATGTGTCTCCAGAGGGGCAGCTTCTACTCTCAGGCTCCTGTGGTGGGGGGAAATTCCGTGGGGCTCTTTTTTGCTCTTGAGCCCCCATTAGGGTGCTCTTTATTAACATTAAGCCAGTAGGTTTAATTAGCTTTTAGCAAAGTAATTTATGGCAATAGTATAGCAAAAACAGTGATTATAAAAACTCAAATGAATCTGTGATCTTATTGATTCAGAAATTCTCTCCAATGATGCCAACAACTCATCCACATCTGCCCATTTTGTATAATTCTTGTCCAAGATGTCCTAAAAAATTGACGCAAGTCTACCTAGTGCACTAGAGGCCTCTCTTGTTATGAAAACATTCCCTCCCCCAATTTGGGGGTACATTATAACCCACAAACACACCACTAGCCATTGGAATAATGGACTCAAACTTAGAGTACAATGGTACAAGGCATATGTGTAAAGAACACATAGGACAAAGGTGCAATTCATAACTCCTAGTACTGGAGTCTTTTCTCCTTTAGTGAATTCCTCATGGATTCTCCTCAGCTGTAGCACCTTGCTCTGTCCCAAGGATCAGTGCCTTTCTTAAGTCTATATCTGATGTTTTTATGTCACAACAAGTCACATTCTCTGAAACTGTCTATCCTCAAAAACGCTGATATTGGAAAAATTCTGACACGATTCCCTTTGGGCACTAACACTCTGTACTATAGATGTTTCTCTGTCCCCCACCCCAACTGGAAGCATTATCTCCTACTTATAAAGTTTCTAGTCATATCAAAATGCATTGTCTGCTACCTTTTGAGGCTTTCCAATGACATGGTCATTGGGAGAAGATAAAAAGAAAGGAGGGGGGAGAAAGGGAAAAAGAGAGTGAGAGAGAGGAAAAGACAGAGAGAAAGAGAGAGACAGAGACATAAAAAAGGAAGAAAGAAAGAAAAAAGGAAGAAGAAAGAGAGGCAGAGGGAGGAAGAGAGAGACAGACACACAGATACAGAGAGACAGAGACAGAAGAAGAAATAAAGAGAAAAAGGAAGAAAGAAAGAGAGGCAGAGGGAGGGAGAGGGGGAGACAGAGACATACCCATATATCTATATCTATATCCATATCTATATCTGTATCTGTATCTATATCTGTATCCATATTTTTCTCTGTATCTTTATCCATATCCATATCTATATCTATATCTGTATCTGTATCTAAATCATCTATATCTATATCTATATGTACATCTTATATCTTATCTATATCTATATCTATACCTATCTCCATCTATCCATCCATCATCCATCCATCCATCCATCCATCCATCTATCCATCATCTATCTATCTATCTATCTATCTATCTATCTATCTATCTATCTATCAAATGAACATATCCTCTCAGGGCCTTTAGGGATCAACTCTCAAGCTGGAATCCTCCCAACTAGAACTCTCCACAGCTTCTGAACTGATCTTGGTATTTTTACATAGCCCCTAAGAACACAGCTTTTTTCTCTTGGCCAATCACAAGCCATTTCTCATGTGGCATCATTTGCCTTCATACAAAGCCCTCTAATGTCTCTGATTGTTTAAGGACTTGTAGGAAATTCTTCATGTCTACTTCTAATATCTGATCTATTTTGTGATTCAGTCAAAGAGGCCTTTGTTATCTGATGAAGATTTCAGGGCACAGCCCCATCTGTTTATATATTAACAATTATGTACATTGATTGACTTGTCCCTTTGAGGTGTCTGGGGCTTCTGTGATTACATTAAGTGAGGTGAAGGTAGATCCCTTCCCATACAATGAGAAAAGCCCTGATGACTGTTATTTTCAAGGAAGAATTATAAGAAAAGAAGTCAACAGAGGGAAAATCAAAGCTTTCTAGTATGAAGAGCAGAGTGCTTTAGTCTTTACATGTAGAAAGCAGAGAATTGCCCACATAGAGGTCAGCCACCCACAAGGGTGTGGGGATAGGCAGTGTTTTCTTCTGGTCATAGCCCAGAAGGGAAAGCATTAAAAAAAACTCTTGGATAGGGTCACTAATGTTTGAGAAAGTGGAAAGAATGCGGCTCTATCAGCTATGAGAGGGAAAACTCCTTGTAAAAGATGGTGTTGGTATTGGTCTAATGGAATCTGTTGCTTTCTTTAAGAGTTCAGGAAGAAAAAAGAACGGATGATAAGTTGTTCCAAGTTGTCCACAAAAGGGAAGACGGCAGGTCATGAAATTACTCCAAATCTGATTCATCAGGACCAGATTCAAAGGGGAAGCCAGTAAACATTCACACGAGGGATTTTGTTGCAAGGACTTCAATTATGAAATCACTGGACATGACTCAGAGACATTTTTGTTTTATTATGATTCACACATCAGAGGTGCGAGAGCATGTTGTAAACTTTAGGAATGGGGTAATTTAGGATTTATTCAGGAAAGAAAAAAAGAAGAGAAACAAATGAGCCTTTGACTTGGCAATAATAATGTTAAGTAGGGCAAGTATAAGAACTATTTACACATTAGTTAGCTAGGATGGTTGCTAGAGATGACGTAGCTGGATGGCAGAGAAACCCTGCAAAGCAATGAGTTAGCTGGCTGAGAGACTCAATTGATTTGGGCTGTCTAAGTGTGATGTAGAACATGGCAGTAGGAGACTAGATTAAATCATCTATATGGAATCTTTTATATGTCAGTAGAGACAGACCTTGACAGAAATGTTAGGCAGCCTCACACCTGCCCTCTGTGCAGTGTGGGGGAGTTTTCAGTGTGGATTGTAGGAGTTAGCAACAGGGCCCTGGTGACACATCCTAGGGAAATAACGTCTTGTGTAACTTGTTGTGTGTCAAGAAAAGTAATGTTGGCATTAGTTCCCTGGAGATAAAATGGAATAGGCCTGTGGAGAGGAACAGAGTGGTAGCAGAAGCAACCAAATTGGACTTTTTTCAGAACTTGCTATAATACTTTACACCTTGGGGCTTCCAGGCTGAAAAGAGTATGTGTATCAAGAAAAACACATAGGATAAAAATTTGTTAAAATCAATTTAATTCCTAAATATCAAATGACAAAACCACTAATATTTGGATGATGCTTAACCATGTCATATAGATAAACACATTTTGAAACAAAATCAACAAAATGATAAAAGTGAAAAGCCATTTGGAATGGTAATAGACAGGGAACCAGTCTAAGAGCCAGGAAAATCTGATACATACTGGCTGTGTTACTCTGGAAAAGTCACTTAACTTTTCAGTGTTCTAGAAAACTTCAAGGCTATATGTGGTACAACATGACAAATATGACTATATATTTTATGCAACTACACATATATAACCTATATCAAATACCCTCTCAGAGAGGAACAAAATTTGGGACTCAAAATTTTATATAAAAACAATAAATGTTAAAAATTGTCTTTACATGTAATTGGAAAAAATAAAATACTGTTTAAGGTTTAAAAAAAGACTATATGTGCTAAAGATATGATAACAGATGGAATTTCTTCATGAGAGTTCCCTACACCAAAGAAGTCACAATGCCTGTGCCCATCCCTGCTGTGATTAAAAAGTACAGTAGCCTTCAGTCATTCTATGACCTTTAACTGTCTCTCTCTAAGAGAGCTTAGTAGCATCTTACCAGGGATATATCAGAAGTTATCCCCTTCACCCTTTACTAATCACTCTAAGTAATGTCAGTCTGTTCCTTCCTAGTCATCTAAGGAGGATAAGGCAGATAAGGCAGAAAAACTAGAACCATAGTTTCCCAAGGCTAGAAGGCCATCTCTTCTAAACCTTATGCTGAAGTTGAATTCCCTCTGCGACATTTGTTATAAATCCTCTCCAAGCCTCTATTTGAAGGCCTTCACTGGCAGGGAATATGCTACCTCCTGAGGCAGCTCATTCTATTTTTGGACTGTTTTAATTGTTTGGAAATTCTTTATGCTAAAAAGGTATTTGCTTTCCTAAAGTTTCTACCTGTTAACCCTAGTTCTGTTGTCTGGGACAAGGAATTAATTCAACACATCAAAGGTTCATTTGATCAGAGATTTAAAAGTAACCTTAGAAGGTCTTCTGGTTGGGCAAGGTGACTCATGCCTACAGTCCCTTCTTCTTGGGAGGATGAGTTTGGTGGATCTCTAGAGCTCTGGAGTTCTGAGGGGCAATAGTACTAAAGTCAAATTGGTGTCCTCACTAAGTCCAGCACCAACATGGTGGTTAGCCTTTAGAAAGAGGGTAGGAAACAGGCTGCCAAAGAGGCATAAACTGGTGCAGGGTAGAAACACGTTCAGTTGAAACTTCTAGGCTAATTATCAGTGGGATTGGGCCCATGAAAATCTGCTATATTTCTAGCCTGGGCAAGATAAGGGAAATTCTTGGGAAAAAAAGTATTCTGATCTCTTATTTTTCATGTGAAGAAACTGAGACCCAGAGAGGTTCAATGACTTGGCTGAAGTCATGCATAGTTCAGATTCTCTCCCAGCTCCTCTGATGTTAAATCCACCACTCTTTCTACTGTATCATGTTGTCAAACCCCTCATTTATATGATAATCCTTCAGATATTAGAAGATGGAAAGCATGTTCCTACATGTTACATATTAGAAGACAAAGAGCATCTCTCTGGTCTGCATCACCCATTTTATCTCCTCCAGGCTAAATCGTTCCCAGTTTTGTATTTTTTTCCTTCCACATTGTTATACGGATAAATTTGAATCACCCTTGGCCATCCTCTCTCTCCATCCCTGCCTCACCCCCTCTGGCATGTTCTAGCTTGTCAATGTCCCTTCTATGATGGAGGAGAATCAAATTGGATATAAATGCTTTTGCTGTGGTCAAATCATAGCAGAATGCAGCAGGACCACCCCCTCTTTTGTTCTCCATGCTATGCCTACCCAGGCAGACTCAGGGGTAAACTAAGCCACTAATTAAGGAGAGAGGGTGGAGATGTTTACACTTCATAGGACCTAAAACTTAGAGGCAAAAGTAGAATGAAATGTTATTTAAGGATACAGAAGAGAATAAGAGGAAACTAAAAAAGGCCGGTGGGAAATAGAAAAGAAGTAATCTGTGGGAAAAATTAAAGAGAGAAGAAAGGGAATAAAGAAACAGCAGGGGGGAGGGCAGAGGAAGCAAAGAGGTAATGCAAATGAGTACTAGGGCTTCTCTGTCTAGAAAAGGAACAGTTAAGACTAAAGCAGGTCCCAGGAAAGTAGGCAGCCTGAAGAGGACTTACAAAGGATGGAGACTGAAGGGAGGGCTCTCTGAACAGAGCCTGAGTGTGCCGCTCTGCCTCCATCACAGGCCCACCCAGGAATAAAGGAGCATAGACATGAGGTAAGACTAGAGGAAGCAGAAATATTCACTATATGCAAAGGAAAACAAGGAAGGGGCTGATGGAAACAATATTTTGAAATATTCTGTGCTTTCCAAGCCAAACGATGGTAAGAGTGCAGTTTAGTCAGAGACTGTCAATGCTAACTTCTAAAGCTCTAAGAGACTCTAGGTCTATGAAACTATGATCCTATAATATTATATGGAAATAAAACCTTGATAATCCAGTAAGATAATCTATGAGTTTACACGTCCCATTGTGGGGTGGGGGAGAGAAGATAAAGGGCAATATCTAAAAACAAACTTGTGAAGACTCAAATGAACTGATGCCGAGTGAAGTGAGCAGAACCAGGAGAACACTGTACATAGTAACAGCCACAATGTGCGATGCCTGACTGTGATAGACTTGGCTCTTCTCAGCAATGCAAGGATCCAAGACAACTCCAAAGGAATCATGATCAAATATGCCGTCCACATCCAGAAAAAGAACTATGGAGTCTGAATGCAGATGGAAGCAGACTATTTGCTTGCTCTCTCTCTCCCTCCCTCTCTCTCTCTCTCTCTCTCTCTCTCTCTCTCTCTCTCTGTTTCGCCTTTCTCATGGTTTCTCCCATTGGTTAATTCTTCTTTTCAACATGATTAATGAGAAAATAGGCTCAATATAAGTGTATATGTAGAGCCTATATAAAATTACTCTCTGTCTTGGGGTGGGGTGAGGGGAGAGATGAGAAAATTTGTAACAAAATCTTATGGAAATGAATGGTGAAAACTTAAATATTAAAAAAACAATATTGTGTGCTACAAGAAGAGTAGTGTTCAGAGAGGAATGGAGTATCATATAGTAGTTGGTCGCACAACATGAGAAGGTGAAAGGGACTGATTTTTTTTCAGTTTCTATTTTATTTTTAATTTATAGTATACAACAAGCATTTCCATAACACAATACAATATGAAATTGCAAATCTGCTGTGTACAACTTGTTATTCCTTTCAAATATACAACACATTAGGAGAGGAGCCAAGATGGTAGCGTAGAAGCAGCAAGGTCCCGCAGCTCCCACACAACCAACCAAAATACCCATAAAATATGACTCTCAACAAAGTCTAGGACTCTCAAACTCACAAAAATACAGAAAACACATCACTTGCTGAAGGCAGCTCGGCAAGAGGAACTCACTGCGGCAGGCCAGGAGCCGAGGCCAGCCCAGCGTGAAACAGAAATGCAGCCAGGCCCCAGGGTGACCGGAGGAGCCGAGCTGAGCCACAGCCAATCTACAAGAGAGATCTACAACACCTGAAGCAACGCCACATCTACCAAGGCATGAAAAACAAGGACTAGAGAAAGGCAGCTTGGCAGCAGGGGCTCATCTCACAGGCCGTCAGGCCAGGAGCCAAGACCAGCCCAGCCCAGAACCAAAACCGCAGCCAGGCCTCATGTCGGTCCAGGAGGAGCCAAGCCTCCCAAGCTGAGTCTACTTCAGAGCAGATCTACTGCACATGGAAGGATTTTCACATCTAGCAAGCCAGGATTATAGAAGGTCAGTGAAAGTGGAACTTTGAAACTTAATTTGGGGGAGGAAAAGCAGTTCGGCCAACCTGCCTCCAGGGCAAAGAAGCAGTGGGGGAAGGGCAGGAACTGCTGTAACTGGCGGCTGCCCCTACTGGGCTGCTTCAGAACTCCTGGCCTGCGGACCCCACAGGGGGACTGAGTCAATTGATAAGGGCCAAGTGCTCTTGGGCTGAGCGGCCTGGATGCAGATTGTGGTCTTGGGTGGTGGTCCTGGGGTGCACTCTCAGCAAGCCAAAGCTGAGGGAGGGGGCTGCAACACCCCCCTAATAGTTCCAGCAGTGGGGAAAACCCTAGCAATTTGGAACAGAGCTTTTCCCCCTGGAAGCAGAGTTCCATAAAGCTTTAAAAAAAACCCAACCAATTAATTGACTGGAGAACATCAGGAAAAGGAAGCAAAATAAGAACAGCAATAAAACTCTAGAATCCTTTTTTGTGGACAAAAAGGATAAAAGCATGGAATGGGAGGAAGACAACACAGTCGGAACTCCCACACCAAATGCTTCCAAGACACTTGAAGAATGCCTGGAGGTGATAGATCATCTGAAAAAGGACTTTGAAAAACAAATTAGAGAAGTGGAGGAAAATTTGGGAAGAGAAATGAGAATGATGCGAGAAAATCATGAAAAGAGAGTCAACAACCTGACTGAAGAAAATATATATATACAACACATAAATTTTTTTTTTCTTCCCTGCCCACCCCATGCCCTAGATAAGACATCAGTAGTAGAGAGTAGGGGCAGCTAGGTAAGTGGTGCAATGGAAAGAGTGCTAGACCTGGAGTCAGGAAGACCTGAGTTCAAATAATTCTCAGATACTTACTAGCTCTGTGATCCTGGACAAGCCACTTTATCCTGTTTGACTCAGTTTCCTCCTCTGTAAAATGAGCTGGAGAAGGAAATGACAAGCCACTCCAGTATCTCTGCCAAGAAAACCAGCAAAAGGGGTCCCAGTTGTTTTTTTTTACTGAAAAACAACCCAAGAGCATTTCTTTCTTCTTTTTGAAAGTATTAATGGCATACAAGTATACCACTCTTGTATTATGTCTCCTGTCCTTAATTATGGCAATCAGCCAGTGGCACTGCCAAGGTTCCTATTAGAGTCATAGTCAAATGAGTGGCTTGCAACAAAATATAGAAACAATGGATGCTGTGAGGCAAGTTCATTGTCTTACTGGCCTAGTCATATGCAATTGGAATTTCAAGGCCTGACCCTTTAGGAGATGTGGAATCCTTCCCTTCAAAGTGAAAGAGCTTCCTTTTTATACTTGAATATCTTAGTTTTTGCTCTTTCCAACTTTCAGCTTTGTTAAAGTCCCAATGGGACACACTTCTTCTTCTTTTTTTTTTTATATTCTCACAAATGGAAAATTATTCATTGTTTAATGTGAGAATCATTCCCAAATCAGATGTCTGCCCAGTAAGATGACCAATTTCTTTTTTTTTTCTTTTTTCAATATTAAAAGGGCATCTTTATTTACTTTTAGTTTACAAGATTCAGTTCCAGAGTCCCTTGAGTTTCAATTTTTCTCCCCTCCCTCTCTCGTCGCCCCATGGTGGCATGCAGTCAAATATAGAATCTGCAAATATTTTCACATTGGACATTATTCTGGTTGTATAGAAGGGTCATAACCAATGGAGTGGACAATAGGAAAAAGGAAGCAAAACCAAACATGGAAAAGAGTGATAGCATGTAGATTGCTTCAGTGAGACACACTTCTTACATTTCTATCTGTAGGGCTTTAGGTAACCTGCTTTGAACATAGTAAGCATTCAATACATGCTTATTTTTTTAAAAAAAAATATTTTTACATTCACTTTTATAAGATTTTAAGTTCTAAAATTTTCCCCTTCCCTTCCTTCCCTTCTTTCCAAGATGCTGCACAATCTGACGTAGTCTATACACATACAATCACATTAAACTTATTTCCACATTAGTCATGTTGTAAAGAAGAATTGGAACCAAAGGGAAACACCACGAGAAAGAAGAAAAGAGAAAATAATATACTTTGATCTGCATTCAGACTCCATGGTTCTTTCTCCAGATGTGGATAGCATTTTCCATCATGCGTCTTTTGGGATTGTCTTAGATAATTTCATTGATGAAAAGATCTAAGTCTATTGAAGTTAATCATTGTACAATGTGGATGTTACTGTGTACAATGTTCTCCTGGATCTGCTCATTTTACTCAGCATCAGTTCATGAAAGTTTTTTCAGGGTTTTCTGAAGTCCGTTTGCTCATCATTTCTTATGAAACAATAGTATTCCTATTCCATTCCATTTGCATACAACAATGTGTTCAGTCATTCCTCAATTGATGGGCATCCCCTCAATTTTCAATTCTTGGCCACCATATGAACAGCTGCTACAAACATTTTTGTACATGTGTTTTTTCTTTTTTCCCATTTTTATGATCTCCTTGGGATGCAGGACTAGAAGTGGTTCAATACTGATTGATTGATTGATTGGAGGAGACTCTTGAGATCATCTAGTCCAAACCCCTCATTTTATAGTTGAGAAAACTGAAGCCCGGAAATGAAAAGTCATATGTCACAGGTCACAAAAGTAGTGACAGAGTTGGGATTTGGCCCCACTCCATATCCAGCATCATGTGGTTTCCCATGGTATCAGAAGGCCCTGGTTTGTTTCAAATGGATGACAAATATCCTGGGTGCTGGGATTTAACATCAGTAAGACTGAATGAACAGGGTAGGCAAAGATAAGGAGATAAATGGGAGGCTGGGAGTGGGTAGAAGTTTGACCCTTGAAGATCTTATCTATGACAGACACAGTGAGAAGAAACAGTAACACCATATTCAACTTTTCATAATTACTTCCTATACAAATAACATTTGGAAGCACTGCCCTAACTGTCCACGCAGCAGTAAGAGACAAAGAAAATTATATTCCTAGACCCGTAGGTGGTTAGGGGGAAGTTTTGCAAGTTTCTCCAACTCTGGGGAGTTTCATAAACTGTGCATGGCATTCTTCAGGAAAAAATAGCCACACTGGGGCTGAGTATATCTCTGTCCACAGCCAGCCTTGGTATATTCTATTTACGCCACATGGAGAAATAAAATGTATTTCTAATTGGCTTTCTAATAAGTACTAATTAGTTCAGGCCTTTGTGATCCATAAAGAGATAAAGAGCCTGCTTACATCTTCCATCAGTGATCTCAAGCTGCAGCTGGTACAGTGTCATGCTGCTTTTTCTTTTCTATCTTTGGGAAGAAATTGAAATTGCCTTGGTGAAAAATCTCATTTAGATTTTGTTAATATGTATTAAAAAGCTCTGTGTGGAGCCAGTGCGAGCAACTGTGACCGGGCCCTCAGGAGAGGGCTGTGGGAGTCTGGCTTCTGTGTCCCACTCAGGACAGTTCCAGGCTAGTGAGAAATAATTCTTATGCTGTACTGAATAGCAAAGAGATGACATCAGCCACTGAATGATTTCTTGATGTGGGTTTGTACTGTGGATACTCCAAATCATTGAAGTGGGTATAGCTCGGCTGTACTGATTAACATTAGCCTGTCAGTTTAGGTTAACCCCGCGGACATATGACCCAAGGGGATCTCTTGGTTATATCTTGCCTGGGAGGGGGCAGCGTGCCAGTGATTAGGGCAAGTGCTGAAACTAGGTAGTGCATATAAACCAAAACATTAGGCTATGATAAGTATCACGGTTTCTTTGGCAGGCCAAAGTCCAATGGTTTAAGGAAGAAGCGGGGAAAATGGGTGCCAGAGTGGGGATTTGGACTAGGCCCAAGGTCACTAAATATTAGACTAGATATTGAATTTGGTCAGTATTTGGGCAGCCTACTAGGTATTAGATAGAGGACTAAATACAGAGTGTTAAGGAGTGTTTGACTTAACCTTCTCCTCCAAACTTGGGCTTTTATGGCAACTGTATACATACATACATACATACATATATATATATATATATATATATACATATATATATATATATATATTCTCATTTCTGACATGTAGGTGTGGTCACATACTGTATTTGCCACACTGCTATATGATTCAGTCATAACAGAATAGCCACAAGTATACCTTCCTTTAAGGTTATCTACCTCTGCATGACGCCTTTGCATAGCTGACCTATGCAAACTAGCACTGGACCAATCTTCCCACCCTTCTTTGGATACTTTTGTCCCTTTTCAGCAGTCTCCCTCTTAAATTCTGGTCATGTTGAGTGAATTAGCCTTAAGAGGGGGTCTACTTCTTCCATTCAGTAGGCACTAAACCAAGATTCTTAACCCAGGGCCCATAAGCTTGTTTATTACTATTTTAACAACTGTATTTCAATATGATTTAGTTCCTTTGTAATCCTATGCTTTTTTTGTATTTGAAAACATTATTCTGAAAAGGGATTCATGGGCTTCCACAGATTACCCAAGATGCCCATGACCCACAAAAGGTTAAGAAATTCTTCGTTAAGTTAAAAGATTTGTGTGTGTATGAGAAATTCTAGGGAAGTGACTGAGACATCATCTCCCTGACTTCTTGCCTTTGCTGGAGTCTCAGGAAACCTCTTGTGATGTTTCCATAGTACACAACACAGCCAACATTTCCTCCACTTCTATTCCTGTGCTGTCCGGCTTCCTATTTCCTGTCCAAGGTCATGGAGTCTTCTTAAAGAAATAGTTCCAGCGATGCTCCGTGGCATTGCATATACAATTACCCTGAAGAAGAAATGTGTTTGTACTCATCTACTGCATCATAACCATACATAATGCATGTTATTAATGTATAATCAATACTATTCCCTGAGTTTGCATAGTGTGCTGTATATATTGTATAACATTGGCCTTATGTCATTGGCAAAACATTTTAAACACAGTAAAAGCAATTCCACAATGTTGAAGGGTGCGATCTGGTGGCTGCTGAGCTCAAGCTCTGGTGAGGAGTGGGTGGGATAAGAAGAAATATCAAGGAAAGGCCATGTCAGTTTTAAGAGACAAATGAATTTGATTTGAGAGAAATTGGAATTAGAAAAGTCACCTTGAAGATCCAAGAAATGGAGCAAAATAAGAGTAATCAAAATAAGGAGGGGGGACCATGTTGGGTGTAATTTTTGTAGGCGAAATGGAAGTTCACAAAGAATAGTGGGGGTGGAGGGTAAGAGTGTAGGAGGTAAGAGTGGTAGTGGTCACAGCAGGAAAGTATCTCAGTTTGGATTAAGTGTTGATGGTAGAAAAAAACCCAACAAGAAACTAATTTGTAAGATTTCTGCATAGAAAGCTGTGATTGAGTTTCAGGAGCCTGAATTCAGCAGGAAAAGGAAATGTAGGCATAAGAGATGATTGCAAGTCTCTGTTAGCCACAATGGAGGGGTTTAGGGAGCCCTTTAAAAGGCAAGTAGGTGAATTAAAATCCAAGTTTGATGTACTATGGCCGAGCTGGGATAGTTGAAAGGCAGAAAGATTTGCAGAGGAGATGAGAGAAACAGAGAAAGAGAGAGAGAAAGAGAGAGAGAGAGTCAAAGAGACAGGGAGAGACAGAGACAGACAGAGACAGAGACAGATAGAGATAGAGACAGAGAAAGAGAGGCAGAGAGACATAGACAGAGATAGAGACAGAAAGAGAGAGAGGCAGAGAGACAAAGAAAGAGAAAGACAGGGAGAGAGACAGAGAGGTGGGAGAGAGAGAGACAGAGACAGAGAGGGATCACTAGATCACTCAGTTGGACTCAGGGGAGAGACTGAGTTTACTTATAAATAAGAGGTCTTTAAAGGCTAAATTCAGCAGGAAGAAACATACTCACATGGGTGTCGGAACTTGCTTTAAATGTACGCATTTTCCATCTGCTTGTGCTCTCACCTGTGTATCAGCTGTACCTCCCCACGTTTTGGAGCCTGCTTTACATTCCCGGAGGTTATTTAACCTGCCCTGTACAGTGGATTCCCGAACACTTAAGGAGCACTTGATGGCTACAATAACAAGTGGGGCCCTGGAAATCCCAAGTACTGAGAGGAGAAAGTGAATATAACACAGGCAGCAGACTGATCAGGGAGGACTGCATCGAGTGAAGTGGATGAGACTCACTCCAAGAGACTTAAGAAAGAAGCCTGTAGTTGAGGCTCAGAAGGAGGAAGGGAACTCACTGGGAAAATCGATAAATGAAAAGATGGGAATATTTAGGTAATGAGGTGAAAGAGGCTTTAGAAATATGTAGAAGTGAAAGGTAAAGCAGAGGCAGTTGGAGAAGAGAAAGATTTGAAAGTTTTTGGGAAGAGGAACCACAAGGTTGAGTCTGAATGAACAGCAGGGAATAATGAGGAGATAATATATGTAAAGCACTTTGCAATCTTTAAAATATTATAAATACTAGCTATTAGTATTACATTCTTATTACTTAGCAGGAGGGAGAGTGGATGAAAAGGAGAGAATGTGAAGAAACAGGACAAAGGGAAAGAAAGGGCACAGCATCAGAATCATATAAATACACATGGTTCTCCTATGCATTTGTTTAGTGGGGACAACAAGGTTTGGCCATGAAGGTTTGGGGAGGATAGAGATGGAAGGAAGGAGAGCTTGCCATAGGAGAGAGCCAGCCAGCCAGGACTGACATGATTCCTAGCCTACTTGGGCAGGGGCAAAAGAGGGCATGCTTATCTCAATCTCATTTTCATCTTCAGATGAAGGTAGAATTATCAGATGAGGAAAATATTTTGGAAGAAGCAACATTTTGTAGTTGCAATATTAGGGAGTATACTTGGAATTGGATATAAGGGGAAAGCATGAAGGAAAGGTTGTGTGTGTGTGTGTGTGTGTGTGTGTGTGTGTTATTTGTAAGTCACTGGGTAAATGTGGTGGTGAGGGAAGGGTGGGAGAGGAAGAGAAAGAAAGGGGGAAAGAGAGAGAGATGGAGACAGAGACACAGAGAGAGGCAGAGAGAGATAGAGACAGAGAGAGAGACAGAGAAGTACACACATACAGACAGACACAGAGACACAGAGAGAGACAGAGGAAGATAGAAAAACAGAGACAGAGACATAGAGACAGAGAAACACACACAGAGACAGAGACAGAGACACAGAGAGTAAAGAAAAGGGGCAACAGCTCTTGTAGTTAAGTGGCACCTGAAGTTCCAAGGAGCATGATAAATTTTTCTGAAGAGAAAATTTTGCTCTTGGGGTGGAGGGGTCTGGGATTTAAAACTATATCACTGACCATATTCAAAGAGAGAGATTTCAGAATTAAGTTAAAAAGTCATTGGGAATGTAAGCTAATTTTGAAGATTGAGTCAAATGAAGGGTGAACTGAGCATGAAAGCAGGCAGCCCTTTTGGAAAGCCAATTAAAATTTTTTCATACCTAGGACTCACCAGGGAGTATGCTATCCTTTCAAAGATGATCACAGGATCATAGATTTAGCATTCAAAGGGGTCTTCAAGGTCATCAGGCCCAGCACCCTTATCTAAATAAGACCTAGAAAGAAAGGTTGCACAACTTTTAAAATACTGAGGGCAAGAAATCCAATTCTTTCATATCCTCAGAGAATGTGAAAGTATGCTAGACACATACTAGGCGCTCAATAAACATTAACCAAACCCAGTGGAATTGTATAGTCTCTCTTCATAGAGAAGTGAAGTTGAACTAAAAAGGGCCTGATGCTTACAATTGAAGTTTTTCTTTGAGGTAGTTGATAGACTAATGGGTTATAAATACTATTTTGTATTCTCTGACATTGTTCTGGGACAGAATTCCATTGCAAGGAATAATTATTTTGCTTGGAATACTCCGTATATTAAAAAAAAAATCTCACCTTAGGGCTCAGCACCTCCAAAAAGCTCCCCTGGTTTCCTTTCTCAATATACAGACCCAAACCAAAGAAAACAGCAGTAGCAGCAGCGAATGCTTTTTACAAGAAGGTAATCTTTCCTTGTTCCCCTTAATGAAAATAGTTTCCCTCCAGTCTACCCATAGACTTTGTTTCCCACAGTAATTTGCATTTTGTTTCCCCCATTAGAATGAGAGCTCTTTGAGGGCAGGAACTGTTTTTTGCTTTTCTTCATCTCCCCAGTATATTAAGTGCTTAATAAATGCTGGTTGATGACTTCAGCAAGCGATCATTAAGGCATTCTGTTGGGATTAATTTTACTCAATAAAACTGACACAACTTTCCTAGATAGGAGGATCAGGCTGGGAATTTAATGTCAATGTGAACTTTAAGATGTGAACTCTCAGGGAAATTTCTACTTTAATGCAAACATGAGGGAGCAATAAGATTGGATTTGGAATCAGGGGACTTCAGTTCTAATACCACCTTCCTTGTTGACCACCTGTGTAACATAAGGCAAGTTATTTGGTATCCCTAACCTCTGTTTCTTTATCTGGAGAATGAAGTGGCTGGATTAGATGATCCCTAAGGTTTCTTCTGGCTCTATGTTCTGTGCTTTTGTATAAATTTACTGCAGTGGTGGCCCCCGTGTTTCTTGGAGAAGTTGGCTACTGGCTAGAGAATGAACCTAACTTATTTCTTGACTTGAGAGACTATATGGACCCAGAAGTCATTTTTTTTGGACAGTGCAAAGCCAAGGTGAAATGAGAAGTTCCAAATTTAGTGATCTTACAAAATAATGTAGGTTTCCCAGGGTTTTAAGTCTGAATCTCCAAAGAGATTATAATAATAGTTAAAACTTGCCACATCCTTTTTAAAGCCTTTTTCAATGCATGCTTTTTCGAACCTTTTGTATTTGGTACAACTTGTATTTGGAGAAAATAAATTACTTTCCTGTGCCTTATTCATATTGTACATTGAATATTTTTCTAACCCTCTCTTTGAGGAGACCCTACATATGAACCAAAACCTAAGCTTTTCCTCCCTTTCCTCATCCTCTTGGGATGAATTTGTTAAGAAACAAGGTATGTGGGGAAAAGGAACCAGACCCTTTTAGAGGCTAGGCTTCCCTAGCATTGAACTAATGTGTGAGTCCAGAGCGGAGGAGCCTCCTTAGCGGAGGAAAGGCCCTTTGGGTGGAACAACAGTTCTAATTGTTAGAATAATTTTAAGATTGTCTTATCACATGTAGGGACTCTCTCCTCTTTATGGGAGCCTATAATTCATTATGGCAATTGCAGCACAAAAGGTAACTCTTACTCAGGAAGGACTTCAATTTCATGCATCATAGATTTAAGCTGGAAGGCACCTCAGGGGTCATTTAATTCAACTTGCTTATTTTACAGATGAAGAAACTGAGATCCAGGGAGAATTGACTTGGCCATGGTCATAAGCAGAGCTTCAAAGTTATGATCTGAACCCAGGCCCTCACACTCCAAAAATAATAGTTTCTCTTGCATCAGGCTGCTGATTTATGTTATATCATTAGTTCCTAGTGATTCCTGAAATAGAATCTCAGTAACTATGAATTTACTTCAGTTATCCCATAGTAAAAAAAAATTGTTGAAGCAAATAGAGAAACTGTCAAGGTTGAGACACCTGTTCATTTTTGTGATTTTGTTTTTTGCCTCCTAGTATCCTGGGGTCTGGGCAGCCTAGAAGTAGGGATCGTGTTACCATCGTGAGCAGCCTCCTTTGTAAAGTGAGCTCTAAGAACATCTCACAACACCTGTACTAAGCAGAGAGCAAGATGCAGGGGAATTCCTCCCTATGATCCATGTGCTCTTGACTACCTGGCACTGTTCAGACTCCTTTTCCCTGTTTCTTACTTTCTCCTCTACCTATAGGTTGTTTTCTTTCCATGGTGTGTTCCTTTGGCTGCTCATTTCCATAAATAAAATGTTCCTTCTCAGCTGTGTTGCTGCTTCCCCTGATTAATTCCTACTGTGGCCTCTCTGTAATGGTGTTTCTTCTTTTACTTAAAACAGCAGGCAATTGCATTTCAAGTTAAGTTAATGGGGGATGGAAGAGAGGTAGCCAAGTTTCTACAGGACTCCCTAAGAGTCTTCACAAAACCCCTCCTTACGAGGCTGGCTCAAATTCTCAACTGATTTCTTTTGGTTTTTGTTTATTACCCACCAAAGTTGAGTATTTCATTCACCCGTTGGTATTGTATGAAATAGCCGACTCTAAGTTGTGTTTCCAGAACACCTTCCAAGGAACCCAGCAGAGTCCAGTTACAGTGATTGCCAGGAGAGCACTTGGTTCTTTGCCTCCCTCAAAAGAACAAAAGTATTATGTCTGCTTCCCTTTCCACCACAAAACACTGGCCCAATCTCAGTGTGAGTGGTGTCATCTGGTCTTCTCTTAATATCTTCCGTACAATGGATCATATCTACTAGAGCATCCAGTTCCCTTTGGGAGATTAGCCTGAGCTCTGAAATGGTGAAAACAAAAAAGGTTTTTCAGGCTTCAGCCCTTCAGGTAGTATTTTAATAGCTACTAATGTGAATTAATAATTCTAATGAGCTTCTTTCTGTTGTGTTATCAGGATACTGGAGAGGGTTGCCATGGTGGCTTTTATTGCTCACAGCTGTGCAAACTCAATCGGGGCAGCAAATTTGAGGGCCTGACATCTCTTTCCACTGATTTGTATGATCCCAATAAATGTGGATTTGGAATATCATGATGGGATGATTTTTAAAAGCATTTATTAAGCACCTGCTATGAGTTAGATTCTATATTACATGCTAGAGATTCAAATACAAAAGTAAGACATCTCCTATCTTCAACATGCTTACATTCCAAAAGAGGGACATAACATATGGTGGCCAAGAAGGGAGCTTTGGTTTGGTGAATTATAGGTAACCATAGGAGTAGTTAGAACCATAGAGTTAGAACTTAGAACTTAGAAAATGGTTACCTACATTAAAAATGAAAAGGGTGAATTCACCACCAATGAAGAAGAAATTAAGACAATAATTAGGAGCTAATTTGCCCAATTATATGCTAATATTTGTCAATCATAATAAAATGGATGAATATTTACAAAAATATAAATTGCCCAGATTAACAGAAGAGGAAATAAAATACTTTAACCCATTTCAGAAAAAAGAAATTGAACAAGCCATCAGTGAATTCTCTAAGAAAAAATCTCCAGGGCCAGATGGATTTACAAGTGAATTCTATCAAATACTAAATGAACCATTAATTGCAATATTATATAAACTATTTGGGAAAATAGGCAGAGTCCTACCAAATTGTTTTTATGATACAAATATGGTGCTGATACCTAAGCCAGGAAGAGCCATAGAGAAATTATAGACAAATTTCCCTGAGTATAGATGCAAAAAATTTAAATAAAATATTATCAAATATATTATAGAAAATTATCATGAGGTCAATATATTATGACCAGGTAGGATTTATACCTATATTCAATATTAGGAAAACTATCAGCATAATTGACCATATCAATAACAAAACTAATAGAAATCATATGATTATCTCAATAGTTGCCGAAAAACCTTTTGACAAAATACAACACCCATTCCTATTAAAGACACTAGAGAGCACAGGAATAAATGAAGTCTTCCTTAAAATGACAAGTAGCATCTACCTAAAACAATCAGCAAGCATTCTATGTAATTGGGATGAGCTAGAAGCAGTTCCAATAAGACTGAGGGTGAAACAAGGATGTCCATTATCACCACTGTTATTCAATATCGTATGAGAAATCGTAGCTTTAGCAATGAGAAGAAAAAGAAATAGAAGGAATTAGCACAGGCAAAGAAGAAACAAACGTATCATTCTTTGGAGATGATATGATGGTATACTTAGAAAATTGAGTAAAAAATTACTTGAAATAATAAACCAATTAAGCAAAGTTGCAGGATGTAAAATAAACCCACATAAATCCTTGACATTTCTATATATTACTAATAAAGTCCCAAAGCAAGAGATTCCATTTAAAGTTACTACAGACATCATAAAATATTTGGGAGTCTACCAAAACAAACCCAGCAACTATATGAACACAATTATAAAACATTTTTCACACAAATAAAGTCAGATCTAAATAACTGGAAAACATCATGGTTAGGTTGAGCTAATGTAATAAAAATGACAATTCTACCTAAATTAATTTACTTATTCAATGCTATACCACTCAAACTATCAAAATTTATTTTATAAAGCAAGAAAAAAATAATAACAAAATTCATCTGGAAGAACAAAAGTTCCAGAATATCAAGGGAATTAATGAAAAGAAATGAAAGGGAAGGTAGCCTAAACATACTAGATCTTAAGTTATATTGTACAGCAGCAATTATCAAAACCACTTAGTACCAGCTAAGAAACAGAGTGGTAGATCAATGGAATAGGTTAGGTACATAAGACATAGAAGCCAACAACTATAGTAATCTATTGTTTGATAAACCCAAAGACTCCAACTTCTGGAATGAAAACTCATTATTTGACAAAAACTTCTGAGAAAACTGTAAAATACTGTGGCAGAAATTAGGCATGGACCAACGTCTTATCCATACCAAGATAGAGTAAACATGGGTACATGATTTAAATATAAAGGCTGATACTATTGAAACTATAAGCAAACTGGACGAGCAAAGAATTGTTTACCTGTCGGATTTATGGAGAAGGGAAGAATCTATGACCAAGCAGGAGACAGACAACTTTATGAAATGCAAAATGGATAATTTTGATTATATTAAATTGAAAAGTTTTTTTTTACAAAGACAGTGCAACTAAGAATAGAAGGGAAATAGAAAACTGGGAAACAAATTGTACAATCAGTGTCTCTGATAAAGGATTCATTTCTAAAATGTATAGAGAACTGAGTCAAAATTTTAAGAATACAAGCCATTCCCCAGTTGATAAATGGGCAAAAGATATGAACAGGCAGTTTTCAAAGCAAGAAATTAAATCTATCTATAGGGGTGGCTAGGTGGCACAGTGAAAAGAGCACTGGCCCTGGAGTCAAGAGTACCTGAGTTCAAATCTGGCCTCAGACACTTAACACAAAAACTAGCTGTGTGACCTTGGGCAAGTCACTTAACCCCAACTGCCCTCCAAAAAGAAAAAAGAAAAAAGAAAAAAAAGCTATCCATAGTCATATGAAAAAATGCTCTAAATCACTATTGATTAGAGAAATGCAAATCAAAACAACTCTGAGTTACCACATCACATGTATCAGACTGGCCAACTTGACAAAACAGGAAAATGATAAATGTTGGAGAAGATGTGGGAAAATTGGAACATAGATTCATTGTTGGTGGAGTTGTGAACTGATCTAACCATTCTGGAGAGCAATTTGGAACTATCTCCAAAAAGGCTATACAAATGTGCATACTCTTTGATTCAACGATACCACTTTTAGGACTGTATCCCAAAGAAATCTTAAAAACAGGAAAAGGACCCATTTGTACAAAAATATTCATAGCAGCTCTTTTTGGTGGCCACAAATTGAAAATTGAGTGGATTCCCATTGATTGTGGAGTGGCTGAACAACTTATGATATATGAATGTAATGGAATACTATTGTTCCATAAGAAATAATGAGCAGGCAGACTTCAGAAAAACCTGGAAAGACTTACATGAACTGATGCTGAGTGAAGCGAGCAGAACCAGGAAAGCATTTTACACAGTAACACTAATACTGTGCAATGACTAACTTTGATAGACTTATCTCTGCTTAGCAATGCAAGCATCTAAGACAACTCCAAATGACTCATCCAGAAAATGAACTATGGAGTTGTAATGGTAACCCGCCAGCTTTCAGCTCCTGAATCTAGATGATTGTTTGACAGACTCAGGAGGGAGCTGGGACCAGGGAAGAGGATCCAGGGAATCAGAGAGACCACCCAGAGTCAAAATGAAGAAAAGTCCTCCCCTTGGACTAAACTGAGGTTTGTTGGAAATCAAGGGGTGGAAGGTTTGTGTGGTTGTCTAAGAACTTTATTTGGAGACTAAAGTTAATGGTTGCCTCATGAGTGGAAGATCAGTATATTGTGAATTGTTGATTGAATCAACTCTCTCTTAGGGAAACTAGGTCATTCCCTTTGTTAATTGATTGATTGAATCTTTAAATGTGAAGCTGGTTTCTCCCTTAGGGAAACCAGTTGATTCTTCTCTTGTTACTTTCCTTGTTCTGAAGATTGTATATAATATTGTGAATTGTTGATACTGTGAACATTGTACTGAATCTAGATTTGTAATGGAATAAACAGAGTGTTCACTAACTCTGTGTAATCCGAATCTTAAAAGCTGTTCACAGTAGCATTCTCTTAGGAATCTACTGCTGATTGGCTTTACAGGAGTCTAAATGCAGATTGAAGCATACTATTTGCTCTTTTTTTGTTTCTTTTTTTCTCATGGTTTTCCCCATTGGTTACAATTCTTCTTCATAACATGACTAATCTGAAAATAAATTTAATCTTAATGTATATGTACAGCCTCTAGCAGATTGCATGCTGTCTTGGGATGAGGGAAGGTGAAGGATGGGGAGAAAATTTGCAACTCAAAATTTCATGGAAGTCAATGGTGAAAACTAAAAATAATTTTTTTTTAAAAAAAGAAAATGGTTACTTAAATTTCAATGGTTACATAGTTCTAATAATTAATACTGCATGTGTAACCCAGAGTTTAATCAGAATTCTTAAAGTACCTACACTAAGTGCTCTTTGGCCCAAGTAATATCTTTTTTCACAAACTGACATAGGAACTGAGGGAAAAAAAGACAAAAATCTAATATTATGCTGTGTTACAGTTGGTGACAGTCACAAGAGGAGGCCCTCCCTCCCCCAACCATTATTCCCCTGGCCCAAGTCATAGGTTACCTAGGATGGGATGAGATGATGTGAGAATTAGCTTTATGATGATCTCTTTCCTTAGCCAGCATTGAGTAGGGTTTTAATGTTGTAATTAATAATAAACCCTTATTAAGGGTAGGTAGCATACATGGTAATATATAGAATGAGCACAGATCTACAATGCTCATACGCTTCAATTTCCTCAGCTGAAATTGATCCCACCTACATTTTCTATTGGCAACTTGCCTTGATTTATCCTTTACCCTCTTTGATATGCCACATTGCATCGTGCTTATTTGTAGCCCTGTCTTTTCCTTTTATTCCTCCATGCCCTGTAGAGTACAAGCTCCTGGGGGGCAAGGACAAAGACATCATCTTTTTTTTTTTCTCTGTAGTGCTTGCATAGAGCTGGTATATAATGAGTTTTGTTATTGAATTTGTTGTCACCCATAATACCTAAACATGCATTGATCATTTACTGAAAGCCAAGGCCTAGATGCACACCAGTCATAACTAGAGCTCTCCATGCACATGACAAATATTGAAGAATTAGGCATTCCTTTTCTGGTCCACACTCATTGTATAAGAGCTGTGAATGTTCTTTTCTTTTTCTAAGCCTAGGATAATTGGTATAGTCTGTAGTTAGATGGGGCCTCAGAGGTCCTCTAAGCCAACCTTCTGATTTGATTGATGAGGAATTGAGATTCGGGAAGGGAAAATGTCTTACCCAAAGTCACATAGGTAGTAGGCAGAAAAACCAAGACTCAAACTCGGATCCTCTCCTTTTGTGTCACATCCAGCACTCTTTCCACCATATTGCACCACACAACAAACAAGCAAAAATAAAACGAAATAAAACACTCCTCCACCCACCCTTTAAATTTCATTCCATCTAACTGAAAAAAGGAACTGACTCACCTTAGCTGCTGCTCTGTCATTTTTCTGCGGTGTCTCACTCTTTGTGACTCCATTTAGGGGTTTTGGGGGCAAAGATACTAGAATGATTGGCCATTTCCTTCTCCAGCTCATTTTACAGATGAGGACATTGAGGCTAACCAGGTGAAATGTCATTCAGCGAGTGAGTGTCTGAAGTCAGATTTGAACTCCTGACTCCAGGTCCAGCACTCTTATTACCATGTCACCAGCTGGTTCAGACTTCCGCTTACTTCAACCGAAATGACAAGTAATACCCAAGCACTGCTCTCCTTAGCTGTTGTGGCTGTTTCTGGAAATAAAACCTGGATCAGTTTTCAAGTCTCCTGTTGTGACTAAATCAAGCTAATGATGACTTAGTTTGCAAGTTGGTCCCTAAGAGTGACTAAACTTTCATAGCCTTTTCAATCTGGAGACCGGGAAGCCATCCAGTTCAGGTACTCTCTAGGATGCAAGGGAGGTTAGCCATCATTGTAGACAACTGGTCTGAGATGAAAAGCTGTTGCATAGAAGAACCATTTATTCAGAAGTTTGTCAAATAAGTGCAAACCATCACTCTGCCTCCAAGTCATATGAAGATTGATGCCCAGGGACAAGATTCAATATGAAATGTGAATAGAGCAATTGCTAGTACAAGGGAAATCCCTGGGATTGATTACAGAGCTGGAGCTGAAAGGGGCCTCAGAGGCCATTCAGCCCAAATCCTTCACTTTATGGATAAAAATTCTGAAATCCAGAAAAATGAAGTTACTTGCCCAAGGCCAGCCTGGTAGTATATGACATTCATTCAAGAAATATTTGCTTTTATTAAGTACTCATAATATACCAGATGCTAGGACTTTGTCCCAAGGTGGGTGGAGATAACCTGCTTCCATCTCAAGGTTTTGCTTTTCAATGCTAGCTCATGGGGGTACATTATGCAACCCCCCCTTTCTCTAGGCCACCACCCCCAGAGTCCTGCTGCCATGATGCCCCTCTCCTGCCTCTCCTGAAGATGGGCTAGTCATTCTCCCCATATAACTATACTTAGAATTGGGCTGTCTTCTGCCCTATTGACGCTGCAGCCTCATGACCTTCCTACTCAGCTCAGCTCACCTGCAGATGCCTGGATTTCCAGTTATTGCTAAAGGTGTAAGAGTCCCTAGAAAACAATCAATAAGTGTGGTTTCTAGTAAAGTAAATCTCCCTGGGGTTGGTGTCTGGGCAGTGTTGGCCGACACTGGAAGCTTTGAGAGACTTGGCTGAGGTTGAATGTCACTATTTTCATGGAGCACACTGCTGAACTTTGTGAGGCTCTTTTGATAATGAGAGCCCTGGTTTCAAGGTTACAGGTGACAGAGCTGCTTGTGCAATTAGTCATGAAATTCCTCCAGAAACCTTTGGGAAAAGAAAGCCTGCCTTGCCAGAGAGTCTTATTTATTAATTGTTAATTATGATTCCTTCTATCAGCTTCTCAGTGATATTAGAGTCTGGAAAGAAAGTCCTGAAGAACAAAGTGCTTCTTTGTAGAACAAAAATACAGGCCAGTCTAATAATTCCCAGAGACATAGCTTGTGGGGTTCAAGGGTCTGAAAAACAGAACAGGAAGAGGGAAGGGATTTTTCTTATTTTGTCTTTTTTTGTCTTTTTGGAAGGGGGAAGGCAGGGCAATTGGGGTTACGTGACTTGCCCAAGGATACACAGCTAGTATGTGTTAAGTGTCTGAGGAAGAATTTGAACTCAGTTTTTCCTGACTCCAGGGCTGGTGCTCTATTCATTATACCACCTTGCTGCCCCAAGGGGATTTTTCTCTGCCATGTTTGCAGATCCCCCCTCCCCTCTCTGTCACCCATGCCTCAATTGACTGTTACCATTTAGAGATGCCACTTTGCTTCTGTTCCAGGAAATGGGAATGAGGATCATTTTTTATCTGACCTCTTTGTCATCTTTCCCTGGACCCTGCAGTGGTAAGCGTGTGACCCAAATCTTTGCCAGGTGACCGAAATTTTGTTTTCAGGCTTTCACCCTATAAACCAATGGGTCTGAAAATGCCATTTCTTTAAATGTCTTTTGCACTGTCCTCAAGGATGATGGATCACTTTGGCTCTAGTCCAGCAGAGTAGCTTCCATTCCACTAGTGAGAAACTGGACTTTAGAATGCAACCTGCTGAGAATAACCCAAAGACTACAGTGTCTTCTATACAGGGTTAATGAGTCTATATATAATGAGTCTTTGAATTGCAAGAAAGAAAACACACACAGACACACAGATACACAATCTGATGGTCTTGACTTTTCTTTTGCTTACTTTACATAGCAAATGATAACCAACAACACATTTATCAGTGCCATTTTCATTTTTGTACAACAGAGAAACATGACAAGGAGTCTCTGTGATTGTTCAAAAAGACTGCGAGTTTGGGGGTTTGAGACCCCTAAGACTCACATGTGGCAAACAGGATCTACCTTGGACATTGTTGTGCCCTTTCTTCCTGAAAATTTTCCATGCTTGCAATTCACTATTTGAATCATCTCAGCCTCTTACAGCCAAGACCTAGCATTTCCTTACCTATGTATGACAGCAGAAATGTGAAATGAACCAGACTTTGCTGAGGGAGATCCTTTCCCCTCCATATAAAACTTGTGAATTTTAGTTGCTTCAAGCTGCTTCTGGCATGAAGTGGGTTGCAACCCAGGTCATCTTCCAACCCAGTAGGAAAAGTGTCAGAGAGCCCTGGGGATCTAGATGTGCAGCAGGTTGGAAGGACCATTGTGTTCATGCTCCT
Source organism: Pseudocheirus occidentalis (assembly GCA_028646575.1). Classification (NCBI taxonomy): domain Eukaryota; kingdom Metazoa; phylum Chordata; class Mammalia; order Diprotodontia; family Pseudocheiridae; genus Pseudocheirus; species Pseudocheirus occidentalis. Next base: position 56,747,441 of record CM053597.1, read on the forward strand.
CTTTCTCTTGCTGTAGTCAGAAGACTAGCCCACTTGAGACCTGGAGACTCTTTTGGTTCTAACTTTTCCTTCTTGTTTCTGCTCCCCAAAGCTCCTATTCTTGGATTTTTTTTTTTTTTATGCCCCAAGTCTCACTGTGTGAGTACAAACAGGCCTTTTGCTGTATGCATCAGTGGATAACTTGGTCCTTTTGTGAACCCACCATCCCCCTCCCCCAATTGCTGGTAAGTACTGGGACAGACTTTATAGAAAAAAAAAGAGTTTGGTTAGGGTTCTTTGTAGGTTATGAAGACACATAATTGCTTCTGACAAATATAGATACACGTATTTCCCCAATAGCAGTAAGTGGATTAGAAGATATTTCAGATCTCGACAACTCTAATTAAATTACTCCTAACTTTTACTAGCCTCTGTGGATCAATCTCTTTTTGACCTTCATAGTCCATCAGTATAAATGAAAGAAAAGCATTCTGATACTTTTTTTTATCCCACTGTAAAAATACTATACACATTCCTATCTGGATATTACATCTCTATTCATCAAACACAGCAAACATTGAGTTACATTATATAGTTTACTTAAGTCTTAATAGTATCCATGAGCATTATTATATCAAAGAATCAGTTTACAATGATGTTCTTCCAAATTAAAATAAATGTTTTTACATAGACATAAATGGAAAAAAAAAGGCCTTTCTTTTACTGAGCCTCCCTTAGCACTTCTTAAGATAACAATTTAAATGTATTTGGATGTCTTTATCATCTTTATAGTTTTAGAACTAAAGTCCTGTCTGCCATGATGACCAGTCAGAACTTTCCTTATACCCCCAAACAAGATAGATTATGTTTCAAGTGAGAAAAGAATGTAGGAACCACCATTCTTACTACTTATGAGGTGTCCCTGTGAAAAACAGTCTGAAGGAGCATAGTATTATTTGTTTCAAGAAAGTATCTGTGTTATTAAGATAAAATGATGTTTGGAATGCATTTATGGTGTTACTTTAAAAAAACTATTTAAGTCATTATAGTCATTATTCAGCTAGATGATAATATAAATGTAAATGATTTTAAAAGCATATATAAAACCTAATATATTCAAATTCTAACTCAGAAAAAAATTATTTGGAATTGCAAAGGTTACATGACAGGGAACGCTTTAAGCAGTTAACTTCCTGAGTAAATTTAAAATACAATTCAATTGACAGAGAAGAAATTCAGTTTGAATACAACTTTTTCAGTAGTTCATCTATTAGAGAAACTGAGGTTCACTAATATTGGGCCCTCTGTATGTAGATTAAGGTTTGCAAAGCAAGTTCTTCATGATGACCCTGTGAGGGAAGTGGTTCCTACTTCACACAGGAGGAAACTCAACACAATTTTAGAGATGAAAGAGACCTTAGAAGTCATCTAGCTCAACTCTTTTATTGTTTATTTTCACTTTTTGGAGGGGGGAGGGCAGGGCAATGGGGGTTAAGTGGCTTGCCTAAGGTCACAAGGCTAGTTTGTGTTAAGTGTGTGAGGTTGGATTTGAACTCAGGTCCTCTTGACTGCTGGGCTGATGCTCTAATCACTGTTCCACCTAGTGACCCCTCCCCCAACCCTTTTATTTTACAGATGAAGGAGCTGAGGCACCAAGGGGTTAAGTGCTTTGATTGTGGTTGCACAGATGGGAAATGACAAAGCTGGAATTTAAAAGCAGTCTCCAAGAGGTTAAGGGATGCTGCGGCTAGCACAGTCTGGGCCTAGCTACCAGCTGAGTGAGAGCTGAATAAGAAACAGGGAGAGAGAGAGATGCAAGGAACCACCCTTGGTCTCAATCTTTCTCTACTGCAGCCCAAAGCCAATCACTCCTTAAGCTTTTTATCCTAGGACCATGTCCAGAGGCACAAACAGGGTGTTACAATCAAGACTTGCAAATTAACTCAGTACTTTCTTTACATATTCATGAAACCAATGAGAGCATCCACCCAACAATCAGCCTAATGACCTTTGTGGAACTGGGGAGCTAATGTGGCCAAGGCCCCTGAAAGTCTTGGCCTACAACAAGGGGACTTTTGTGGTTAGATACCATTATATATTAAAGTTGGCTGACTGCTGCCCAACATAGAGGTGAACTCACTTGTATCCACGATTCAGATAATTTGTAGTAGACAAAATCCTCATCTTCTAATTCTCATAATTATAGGCCTCCATATTGGTAGATGCTGTGCTGGGGCCACTAGTGACCAGATGATATGTATCTGTTGTTGGTGAGTTGTTTCAGTCATGTCTGACTCCTCATGACCCCATTTGGAGTTTTCTTGGCAAAGACAAGTGGAGTGATTTGCCACTTCCTTCTCCAGCTCATTTTGTGGAAGCTGAGACAAACAGGGTTAAGTGACTTGCCCAGGGGCACACAGCTAGAAAGTGTCTGAGACTGGCTTTGAGCTCGACTTCCTGACTCCAAGCCCAGAGCTCTATCCAGTGTGTGACTTGAATGCTTCAAAGGAAAAAAAAAAAAAAGGCGCCAAAGAAGAAGTGGGAAAGGAGGTTTTCTGAAGGACTAGTAACACCTGTACCCCCAGATGTGCCCCACAGAGTCCCAAACTCTTAGCAACATGTATTGAAGATGGGATTTTGACCCAGATCTCCAAACCTCAAGTTCAGTGATTTTTTTTTTTCTATTACACCAGGACATTTTTCTTCCCTCTGTTATTTGAGTGAATGCTTAGCAATGAGTGAGATAGTTAATTTGGAGAAAAAAATGTCAAGATAACAGGAGCAACAATCTGTGACTACTTATTGTGATAGTTTTCCCTCATACAATTAGGTTAAATTCCTTGTCTTCATTCATAGTTTCTTAGTCTGTGAATAATTGAGTTGTTTGATTCTGCATATTATTATTTGGGGATCAGCTCCCTGATATTACCTTCTCCTAAAATGAAATTCATTATTTTCCCCTCTAAAATTGTTCCCTATTCTTATGTCCCTTAATGACCACCATTCACCTGGTGTCCCATGTTTACAATTCCTGTGTTCTTTATACCCTGCCTACCCCTTCTCACATCCATCCAATACGTTACCAACTCCCATTGATTCTGCTTCTACAATATATCAGTCATCCCTTCCTCTCTCTTCTGACTGCCACCACCCTGGTGGTGATAACCATTCGCCCGGATTACTGAAAAAGCCTCTTATGAGGTTATCTCACCTTCCTTGTCTTTCCCCTCCACTCCAAACTGCATATCGTTGCCAAATTTGTCTTCTTCTAGATCTTGCCTTGTCACTTTTCTGCTCTAAGTACTTTGGTAGCTCCCTATTACTCTGTAATATTCAGACCCCTTTGACTGAGATTCGAGGCCCTCCACAATATGGTCCTCTTTTTTCAGACTTACCTCCTAAGGAACAGCTCCATTTGCACTGCTCTTCAGTCAAACTGGGCAACTCTTCTCTCTGACTACGTCCTTTCCCTGTACTCTGGGTCTTTGTCCATCCTTTCTCATTCCTTGAATGTCATTTATCTCCCTTTTCATCTATTAAATTCCTATGCATCTGTTAAAGCCCCACTTCAGTACCACCAGTTGGATGAAACATTCCTTAGTTCCTCCAGTCTCTAGTCAGTTACAACCTGTGCTCCTTGCACCTTACACAGGACTTTGTCTTGGACCTCTCCATTATTACAACTGAGTGAATATTCTCCTGCTGGACTATAAGTTCCATGAAGGCAACGAAAGGATATTTGATCAGTCTTTGACATTTTCTCTCTCCCATGAGCATAGTGCTTTACAAATGGTAAGTGCTGAATAAGTATTTGAATTATAAATGTATTATATCTAATGAATTATAAATCAATTATAAATACTTAAATGAATTATAAATTATAGATGCATGTCATGTTTTTGATATATTAAGCTTTTCTCAAATGGATACTATATCACCCTAAACCCCATTCAGCTGACAGCATGTTTCCTAATTCCACCTATATTTGCTAGGAAATGGTCCATGGCTAAACATGATAAAAATACAGAGTAAAATTTCAGAGCTGAGATTTGTGCTCATTTATCTGGTTGGTTTAGCGTCAATAAAGTCCCATCTGTATATAGTAACAGAAAGTTTGCTCTGTTAGGCAACCCAGGTGTTAAGTTTGGTTGATCATTATTAGGTTCTCATCACCTACAACACATCTTGGACTTTATCATAAAGAGACTGTATATCCATCTCCATGAAAGACCATATGGCACTTACTGCCTTCTTCTCCATGATGTTTCTCAGTCAACAGAGAATCATTCATTGTCACATTACCCATTTACATAGAACCTTAAAATTATCATGTCTTAAGGCTCTCCCAATCCTACCCCCTTCCCTCATCTGGAGTATCTCTATGAGCTCTGTAAGTGATTCTGATGTCCTTCTATGTAAAGATTAAATGGCATTCAGTAGGTACTGACATCAGTGGGTATAGTTAAGGATCTAAGGAGTCAGGCCATATTTGATCAACATCTGAAAAAGAATCAGCCATGATTTACCATTGGGGGAAAAAATAAATAACATTTTGATGAACTCAAATCTCCCTCAAATTACTACCACAATGCCTCATCTGTGTGGGAAGATGATCTTGGGTTCTTGAAGTATAAAGCATTAGAACACAAACTCTAACAGATCCAATTAAACTTGCAAAACTTTGACTATGGGCCCAGCAATGGACCTTATGTCTATTGTCTCTGAGCTCCCCAAGCTACATTCAAGGAGGTTCATCACCATATGAATACATTTCTCGGCTACAGAAACCTAAGAAGAGCAAAAAGAGACTATGGCCTGCATCAGTGGAAGGAAGAAATTATGGATCATTAACTGAAATATTAAGGCCATGAGATCTGCAAGAGTCAAAAAATAATAACTCTGCTTTACTTGGATTTTCATCCAGGATTTTTAACCAATATATAAAATGAATTGTGGAACTTTGAGAAAGGTTCTGAGAGGAAGAGCCAAAAATAATTAAAAGAAAATGGGAAGTAAGTCCTGCAAGGAAAGGTCAAGAGAACTGGTTTTTTAAGCTAATAGAAATAATATATCATATTTCTAAAATATTTTTATCTTTTTTTTACTCCAGATCTGGAGTTCTTTTCATATTATCCTACTGTCTTATGATCACTCTAATTTTATTTAAATGATATCGTGTATAAAGAGCTGGCTTTGACATCAGGAAGAACCACATTCAATTCCTTCCTTGGACACATACTGACCATGTGACACTTGGCAAGTTAATTAACTTATTGCCCCAGGCTAGTGGTATCAAAGTCAAATAGAAATGGGAACCACTAATCCCTACATGGTACAATGCATAGAGTGCCAGGCCTGAAGTCAGAAAGATTCCACTTCCTAAATTCAAATCTGTCCTCAGACACTTATTAGCTAGGTGACCCTGGGATAGTCACTTAACCTTATTTGTCTCACTTTCCTCATCCATAAAATGAGCTGGAGAAGGAAATGGTAAATCACTCCAGTATCTTTGCCAAGAAAACCCCAAATGGGGTCACATGGAGTTGGACATGACAAATGACTGAACAACAAATCTCTACATAAAGATCACCGCTGGCCACATATTGACTTAGTTTTAAAATATAACGTTATCTATGTTTTATGGTATTTTTTATTTATTTTGTTTAATATTCCCCAATTACAATTTAGTGGGAATGTTGACCCTCAGATTTTTGACACCTGCTTTAGGTAACTCTCTAAGACATTCAGGTATAAGGAAGGTGCCAATTTGCATCTCAGAGGGAGGTTCTTTACCTAGGAGATCTCTGTACTAATGAAATTACAGATTGAGTTCCTATCCTACCTTAGCTAGGTGGCACAGTGGCTAGATCCTGGGACTGGAGTCAGAATAGACCCTGAGTTCAAATCCAGCCTCAGATCTTAGCTGTGTGACCCTTGACCCTAGGTAAGTCTCTGTTTGCCTCAGTCTCCTCAACTGTCAAATGGGGATAATATGGGCACCTACCTCCCACAGTCATTATGAGAACGAAAGAAAATAATTGCTGTAAAGTGCTTCGCATGGTGTGTGGGATGAAGTCGGTGTTATACAATTGGTTATTGTCTGCTCTTCTCTCTCACTATCCCTTATAGAATTACTATATATTGAGATTTCAGGGACTGCTTTTGTCGAAGAAATTATTTATGTCAGTCTTTGTATACATTGCTGTCTTCTCCCAGTCCTTTTTGTAAAGTTTCTCATGTGGTTCTATGACTCCATAAGTCCCGTAGGTTGTCCTGCTAAAACTATTCCATCTGATAAGCAGTATCCCATGGCCTCTCTGCTCTCTCTTTCCTAAGTTCTGAAACAGAAATTATAATACCTCATATTCATGGCTGAAGGCGGACAACTGGAGAAAATGAGCTCTGGAAGAAAGTAGACAGAGTGCTTTAAAATTAGGGACCTCAGATTCAAAGCCTGACTGTGCTATTTACTACCTGAATCATTTTGGGAAAATCTCTGAACTTCTCCAGGTCTTAAAGTCTCCTGTGAAATCTGGACTTCTGAATTAGATGGCCTGTATTGAAAGCAAGCATTCTTAACCTGGGGTCTACGAATTTGTTTTTGTAAACCTTTTTTTGGGTAACTAATTCAATAGAATTCTGACATTTTTTTTATATTTTAACCTAATTCATCTGAAAGAGTCTAATAAATAAAGAGAAAAAAATCTCTCTCCAGATTTAACAAGACACCATGCTTCAGGAAGCATCAACATTCTCTAAAATAATTAAGTTACAAAGAAATAACATCTTCCCAGTATACCCTCGCCTGACATAAAGGGAAAGGTTCATTAAGTTAGAGCCCTTTAGAGCCAGAAGGGACCTCAGAGATTTTTTGAGTTATTATACTCCTTGCACATATGAGAAACTGAGGCCATAAGGAAAAAGATTTCAAAGACTTTGTTTTTGGTGCCTGGCTGTCGAAATTCTATTTATGCTGCCTTTCTGCCCTGAGTGGGTGGGAGGTCAGTTTCATAATTACAGAGAAGAAGAAAGATCACATTTAACAACCTATTGTGTTGCTAAGAGAGGAACTCTGGATGATTGAAAGGAGGGGATCTGCCAACCTCCTGATCTCTCAGCCTGGGGTAGGAGGAAGAGGCACTCAGACACACAGAAGTTATAACAGGGTCCTGTGATAATTGCTAATTCAGACGCTAACTTTGCACATAAGATCAACACCTTGCTTGGCTGAATTTGTTTAGTTTATTTTTTGTGTGGACCTCACTTGAGACTTAATAAGACTTTCTTTTGGCCCAATTGTGTCTGGAATGGTTGATGTAGGGAAGATGGTACATTTTCTGTATCCAAGACAGTTCAGGTGCTGTCCTTTGATTTGGTTTAAAAAAACAACAACAACAACACCAAACAGCTTTCTTTACAGGCAATTCATGTACAAGACTGGCCCACTAAATAGGTAGGTCTAGGCACTCAGGGGGCAGGTAGGTGGCACAGCGGGTAGAGTGCCAACCCTGGAGCCAGGAAGACTCCCCTTCCTGAGTTCAAATCTAGCCTCAGACACTAGCAATGTGATCCTGGGCAGGTCGCTTAACCCTGTTTGCCTCAGTTTCCTCATCTGTAAAATTATTTGGAGAAGGAAATGGTAAATTACTGCAGTATCTTTGCCAAGAAAACCCAAACAAAATGGACTCACAATGAGTCAGAAAAGGCTGAACAACTGAAAGAATTCATGGTCAGTTTTTACTCCCTGATTACCCTGTAGGACATTACTTCTACAGAGCCTCTGAGAAGCTCACCGTCAATTCTCATAATTAGAGCAAAATAAGTTGCAACCTATAATTTTTTAATTCAAGAAAGGTCCTATTAAAATAAAATTTTACTCATCCCCAGGATGATAGGATCATAGGACTGAGAGCTACAAGGGATCTTCATGATCACCCAATATAACCTCTGTATTTTACTGACTAGGAAACTGGCTAACTTTCCCCACATGTGTAATTGATTTTTTTCCTCATAAAAATCATGATGTTCCATTAAAACTGGAAACATTTTTCTCCCCAGAGTTCAGTTTTCAGTCGCTCTGCATGTGTGGATGGGGAATTGAATAAAAGTGGACCTTAAACATGAAACCTCCCTAATTTTTCCTTTCGTATTATAAACCTTCCTAGGGGTTAAACTACTCCAAGGATCATTTAATTACTTCTAACAATTATCTTCCGGAAAAAGTTGATTTCCATCTCCCTCCCCTCCTCAACTTCCCTTTTCCCTCCTGCCCTGCCATTCGTCCCACCCCCTTTTCTTGTATTTTCTTCTTTCTCCAGGGAGTCCAGGCCCTCTCTTTCCTCCTCAATCCCCCACCCCCACTTCCATCCTTGTAAAGCAATTGAAAACATCTTTGCTTGATACCCTAAGGGAATTCATCCATTTAACATAAAAT
>CM053597.1:56755953-56768029 GCA_028646575.1 Pseudocheirus occidentalis
ATGATGTCAAGTGAATGGTTTCCACGGATGGCAAATTCAGGAAATGGTGGCCAATCTCTGACCAGTGCCCAAACTCTTGTCAATTATAGTGGGATCTGTGCTCTGTGTATGTTTCCCATCCAGTGCACTCTCCCCTCCTCAGACACTTCCGACTGTGAGCTCCTTCCTCTCTTGGATCCCCTTATCTCACTTGAATAATCACCAGCAGCAGCAAAGCCTAATTACCCACATCATCCTCTCTGTACAGACTTCATGAGCAAAGGAGTTGGGGAGGAGGGGGTGGTGCAGGGAGGGAGAGTAGTTTTCTTATGAATTCATTGCTCTCCTAACATGAATGATGTAAACATGGTCACTAAGAAAATTATTTCTGAGCTAAGGCCATAGTGCTTATTAAATTAATCTTCATGCATACCACACTGGGAGATGCTACCTCCCAAACCTCCAGCCTTCCCTGTGCTGCAGGAGGGAAGGGAGGAGCTGGATTTCTCAAAATGTACCTTGGGGATAGACTCACCATATGGCAGCTCTGAGAATGTCATCCAGTGTTAGGGGCTTTTTTTTTTCTTTAGCTTACACAAATTATAAATTATTCTCCATAAAATAATGGTGAAGTAAGACAAGGGCAGAAAAGGGATCTGCTGTAAAGCCTCCATTAGTAAATGAGATTGGCTTTCCCATTCATGTGAAAAGTTCAAGGAGGCAATCTTGTTAAACAGCCATTTTGCATAAAGAAATAATATGCCATTATGGACCTTTTCAAATAACTTTGATGTTTTCCAGAACAATTTATTAATGCTGTACTTTGAAGAATGAGGAATGGAGTCTCACTGGAGAATAAAATCAGCTGTCTTTGGACAGTTGGTCATGGTTTAGGCAACTTCCTAGTTATCTGAAAGGCCTATTTTGGTTCAATTCCCAGCCACCCCAACCCCACTGTTTGATGTGCAGTAGTCTTACTTAGCAGGGAGCGTTACCTAATTCTGATGTTTAATTTCCCATAAATACTAGCAAGTCAACAATGAAGTAACTATGATAGCAGAACTGCTAAGTACTAGATAGCTCCAGGAGATATAGCAGACATAACCAGCAAAGGGTACAGCTTGTCTACCAATTCTTAATGATATTAGGCTATGGTAATAGCTCTAGCTATTAATGACTCTCAACAGTCTAGTGGACCGTTCATATAGCCACAGATGTTTTTACTATATCCTTCTGAGGCAAGGCCCTTAATAGGTTGACTGTTAGACCAAGAGTTCCCCTTTCATCTGTCTTTGAAATTCAACAATTTTGTCCTATCCAGTGCTGGTTATTATCTCCACATATATGCCTTTTGAAGTTAACTAGTATCTTTGCAATGAATGTGATTGTTCATTAGGATAGTATGTTTTTAAAACTGTGGGTGATCCACTGTGTCTTTCCTCTAAGTGAATTTCTTGTGCCTTATCGGGGTCAGTGGTTATGTTCGCTGAATTAAGGGGCAAGAGTTATTTTGTCCATGTAACTTGAAGAGCAGGCTCCAATGATGGAGCCTCACAGTTAGACATGAACTGACAGGTGCTCCTGGATTGTCTCCACTGTGTTAGTAGAGTCAGTGATAGGTGGATGTGATAAGTCTTGGTTTCCAGACTGCTGCCTGAGGCACAATGATATCAGAATTCTTCTTTACTTATGACCTGATAAGAAGATAATGGGGAACTGACTGCAGTGACATTCTGTCCTTATCTCATGATTGTAACAACAGGTAAGGGATGGGGGAAGAATGGCAATGGATGCTTGACCTCTGGGTTAAGAGATTTGATCAGGACTTAATATCTGGAGTAGTTGAATTATATGAAAGTGGCCTATATCAATGTTATATATGAATGAAAGTCAGTATCTGTGTGTACATTGGTGTTCTCTACACACCATAAATATTTAGTTCTTTGGAGGTTTTGCACTGAACTAGCTCTCCAACAGGTAAGACTCACATACCCTTGGGCCCTTCCAACTGTTCTTTGCTCCTTTGTGTTACATATCTATCTAGAGGCAAGTAATTTAAGTCTAATTCAGTAAGTCAACAGTCTATACGCTGGATAAAATTACAAAGGAAGAAGAGAATATTGGATCTGGAGTCAGATGACCTAGGTTTGAATGCTAGTTATGTTCCTTGTGACCTTGGGGAAAACCACTTAGCTTACCAGGCCTCAGTTTCCTCATCTGTTCAATAAGGTGGTTGGACCAGATGATGTCTAAGATTTCTTCAAGCTCTAAATTTATGAACCTATGAACCAAAGAAGACAGTCCTTAATCATGAAGAGCTTACTATCTAAGGACTTATAAAGCAGAATAAATACAAGTATAATAATTATACTTGACATTTGTACAATACTTTAATTTTCAAGGAGCTTTCACATATATTGTCTCATTGTCTCAAACACGTATGAGCAGGGATATTAAAATTCAAGCCAACTTCAGTTATAGAAATATTACCTTGCATGTATATAGTGCTTTGTAGTTCCCAAAGTACTTTCACATGCGTTATTTCATTTGATCACAGTTGAATGATACTGAGATTTAGGGAAGTGTTCAACAGAAAGGATGAAGGCTAGTGAATGCCAAATACTAGAGGCATTATCATGACTACAGCCAAATACTAGAGTTATTGTCTTGACTATGTTATGACTAAATGGGATTCTAAAGAGAAGAATATTTCCAACAAAAGAAGAGGAACAATGACTGAAGCAGGAGGAATGAGAACATTCAATGACTTTAGAAGGAAGTGGGCACAGCCAGCAGGCTCCATGTTCCTCAATCAACAATTCAACAAACATTTACTAAGCACTTAATTTGTACAGTGTTATATGCTAAGAGCTAGGAATAGGAAGAAAGGCAAAAGCAGTCCCTGTCCTCAAGGAATTTACCTAACAGTGGAGACCATATGTCAATGACTAAGTAGACACATGCAATATACAGTATAAAAAGAAGCTAATCTGAGAGCATTTGGGAGGACAGCAAGGAAAGGTCTCCTCCAGAAGGTTGAATTTGAGCTGTCTTAAAGAAGATCAGTCAAATTAAGAAGATAAGAGAAGGAGACAGGCATGGGGACAACTAGATGGTGATGGAATTGTCAAGAAAGCTAGTGTAATTCATAGTTTGCAAGGAGGGCAATCAAGTGTTAAGATGGGAAAGGGAGAAGGGACCAAGTCATAAAGAGTTTTAAATGCTTAACAGGGGGATTTGTCTTAGATCTTAGAGAGAATAGGGAGCCACTGGAGCTCACTGACCAGGGAGAGAAGAGGTATGTGCCATGGTCAGGTCTACAGCCTGTAATCATTCAGGCAAGAGGTATTAGGGGCCTCTCATAGGGCTGGTATCTGTGTGAGTGGAAATGAAGGGGAGGCTATGAAGATAGGAACAATAAGCTTTGGCAAAGGGTTGGACATGTGGAATGAATGAGAATGAGATTTCAAGCCTGGGTGACTGTGAGGATGGTGGTGCCTTCTACAGTACCAGAGAAGTTCAAAAGAGGCAAGAGTTTGTGGGGAAAAGGTGAATTCTGTTTGAGAAGCTTCTGAGACAAGGTTTTCAAAAGGCTTTGATTTTTTTAAAAAACATAAGACAGTCAAAATGAGCTCATTTGTACCAGGTAGATCTTATTTGGAACACACTCTCAGGAAAGGCTCATTTAGTAATTTAGATAGCATAATGAAGTCTTTTCTTTATTCAAAGTCTGACAATGGTTACAATGGATGCAATGGATCTAGTATTTAGACATATATATTTAGACACACCAGGGGTGTGCTGGAGCTCAGAAGAGCCAACTGTTATATTTTCAATCTATATATACCTCAGAAATCAGCAAATGCAACAAATCAAGAGCTTAGTTTATCCCTTTGTTGATTATATGGACTATTAATAAGGATTATTATTAATTAGTAAGGATTAATAATGCAGTTTAAACTTAAAAGTACATGTGTATACATTTTCTTTTTCACCAGAGAGCCAAAATTGTTCATCATTCCCCAGGACACACAAGTATTGCTTCATAAACATTGCTTGTTCTCAATGGGAGTGGCATGGGAATGAAGTTATCACAAGAGTTGAAACAAAGTAAAAGGCTAATCATAATAAGAATAATAGTAATGATTGGCATTTATGGTGCACTTTAAGGTTTGCCTAGTACTTTACATTCATCCATTATCTCATTGTGAACTGGCATGCTTTATACAATAAAACAAGATTTAGAGATTTGAAAGATGTTTTAAGGGTTACATCAGGTCCTGGCCTCCGAAGCGGAGATAAGATAGTCCTGAGACTTTTTACGTAGGTGGCTGCCTAGCCAATTCTGTTAATGATCTTTGTCATAGGAGATTCTCTAAAGTTTTTTGGAAACTTAATTTTACTAGCCAGGAATTGTTTTCTAATGTCTGTTCTTAAAAAAAAAAAAGTGATGTATATGATATTTTGAAAATTAGAAAGTACTTTACACTCATTGTTTCATTTGCTCCTCAAAATAAACCCTTGAGCTCAGTACTACCTATATATGTGTGAATGTATATAATAAAATATTATGTATGTGTGTATATGTAGACAGACACATACATACACATATACACATACTCGTGTATATACATATACATACAGGCACACACACACACACATACACATACACCTTTTGATAAAGGAAGAAAGATCAGAGAGATTAAGTGATGTCTAAGACCCACAAATCAAATAAAAAGTCAAGCCTGAGTTGAACCCAGATCTTTTCAGTTTCAAGCCCAGCACTCTATCCAATCTATTGCACAGTCTCTCAACTCTCTTCCTCTGTAGGAATCACTTCCCTAAAGGTTATGAAGCTTCTCCTAAGCATTCTCTTCTTAAATTAAATTCCTTCATTTTCTCCAAATTTTTCTTTGTAGGCCTTATTTTTGGACTCATTAATAATTTTCATTTCTGTCCTCTGGACCTAATTCTCCATAGTTTTTGAGTTGGGAAGTTCCTAACTTAGTAGGCCACAATAAGGTTCATCTTCTTTTTTTTTTTGATAGATGGAGTCAAAGTGACTTAGTAGACTTTTTGCTTTATTCTTCTTATCTCAGTTTTACTCTTTTCTACATATTAGACTCACTTTTTAGGCTCACATTTGTGTAGCCCACCATCATTCTTAGAGTCACAAGTCACTCTTGAATCAACCAATGACTACTGAATTCTACATTGGGTACCCTAGACAACTGTTCCTCTTAGTACGACTGATCAATTCAGCTGCTGGGTTGTGTAGAAGTTAGAGCACCATGCTTGGAGGGAGAAAGGCTTAAGTTCAAATCCTTCAGTTGTATTTACTAAATATGTGACCCTGGGAATGGCACTTAATCTCTAAGAATCAAGTTCCCCATTTATGAAATGGGGATGATATTAGCACCTATGTTACAGGGTTTGTTGTAAGGATCAAATGAGCTAATATGTACTTTACAAATCTTAAAGTTCTGCACAAATGTAAGCCATCAATATTATTTTTGTGATTATGTGTTTTGTCTAAGACTTTCCAGTGTCCTGTATACCACCTGATAGAAATATAGTTAAATCCCAATTAGTGCAAATAATAAACCCCCTGAAGTGGTCTCATTATTCAAATTCTCACTGTCTATTTCCATGGTGAGCATGTTTTACACAATTATAACTTTGAACAGTACAAATTCGAGTGTGCTTTTTGGATTAGCATTTTATATAGAACATAATTGGAAGTCAAGAGATGTACTTTTTCTGGACATGGTAATGGTCCTTATAGTAAAATGTCATGTTTTACCCCAATGAAAGAGGCTACAAGTGCCAAATACCATTAGAATTTTCATTTAAAACTCAAAATTCATCAGCGCTAACATTATCCTTCATCACTCCAGCATTATAAAACTCTTCAAGGAGCTTTAACTTTCAAGATTACATTTGATTCTGGCAATAGCCTTTTGACATAGCAAGGGGGCTGTATTTTATCAGAAACTCAAGGCTTAGAGAAGGTAAATGATCAAGGTCAGAGAGCTCCTGGGTGATGGAATAAGGACTGGCACATAGTCTCCTGACTCATCTTTCTACTCCATCAGAAGGTGGATCATAGAATCCGTAAAAGTGAGATGCGAAAAGGAAAAGCCCCCAGTTTTTACACTGTCTTGTCATAACAAAATGATAAAAGTCATTGAGTTGAAGGAAGCCAGACTCATACAAAGCTAGTCAGTATATTACTTTCAAACTATTCCCTTTGGAATCAATTAAAGAGCTTCTTTAACAAATTAGTCACTTTATTTCATGATTTAAAAGGAATACATAAACAGGATATTTAGGCAATGAAATACTCTTTATTCAAATTAATTATAGCAAATTAGCTAAGGAAACTGTAATAAATTGTAAAATCTGACACCTTATGAACTTGTTAAAGCAAAAGCATTCCTTGATGCCTTTAAATGATTCATTTTCATGACCTGAAAATTGTTTTTAATAGTTTTATTGGTAGATGATTTTTGAAATTGCCAGAATAATGTTATCTCGCCAGTCCTCCCCATATATAACTGAAAATCAGTCATGGAATTTAAAAGTGTTTTAAAGGACCTTGAATGAAAGGATTTGTCTACAAAGCCTTTCACTTGTATATAGCATATGAAGAGAACTCCTTTTGCTTCAATATGTTATTATATGCCATTCAACAATTTGTCAATATTTAGTTTTGTTATAATCATTCAATATTACAATTAAGTGGTCTGATAAGTACATTTTACACTGAATTTTCCTTCATTTTTTCCTCTAATTTCTTCCATTTCAACAAGCATTTTCTGTGTATAAGACACTGGGCTAGGTATTGAGTATAAAAAGAAATAAGTCCTTGCTCTTATGGACTTTCTCCTCCCCATACTCCAAATTCTTCCCTTCCCAAATCTCCCAGTTCTTCAATTTTTCTTCAGCAATAATGACTGAAGTGAATCTTCTTCTATCACATCATTCTCTGAATCAAGGAAATTGCAAAGGAAGAAAATGCTAATAGTAGCTGTCAGGACTGTACTATAATCTTGCCATCATTTTCTCCAACAACCAGTTTGTCTTTTTATGTGTCCCTTCTCTTCTATCCCCAGTGACTCTACACCAGTTTGTTCTGTTGCGTAGGAGTTATTTCTAATTATACCTAATGTGCAGAGAATATGAAGAAAGGCAACATTGTCATTCAATTTATCTTTCTTTTTTTGCATAACTACCTGGTAGGCATTTATAATTTCTATAGCCCAAAGTCCATCCTGTTAATAGGCCATGTGTTTGGAGAATCTTCTCTTGGCAGTACAAGTTGCCTGTATTATATCGTTATATCACTTATTAGGTTGATGCCTTATTTCTTTGCTTGGTATATGAGTTGGCATTGAACCTCTTTTTTTATTCTGACTGTTCTTGATGATGTTAATAGCCTCAGGAGAGTAGTTGACCACTATTCTGTTTTGTATGGCATGAAAGGAAGCACAGTAGAGTTAACCAATTCTCTCTTTCTTTGCATTGGTGATTGTTCGTACAGTAGTGATACATCTTCATCATTGCAGCTGCCAGGCTTCTTTCTTTCTTCTACAGCATTTATGTCCAGTGTTGTTGTACTTGCTCAGCATGTTACAAGCTTCTCTTATCTATTGACTTCCTTGGCATTTCTTCTATGGATTCTGACTACTTCTGACAATGGCATTGCTTTCCTGTCGCTTAAAGCCCTCCAAAATCAAAGAGTCACAGCTGGAAAGGACTTCAGGGTCTACTTCATTCAACTCATACTCAAGCAAGAATTTCCCCTTAACATATCTAACAAATCATCATCTACATTTAACAATAAAATAACAGTTATCTTGACAATGGTGATAATGACAATGATATATGACTTTTATATAGTCCTTTAAGGCATGCAAAACATTTTAAATAATTGAATTCCATAAATATTTATTCATGGCCTACTATGTGCCAAGTTTATACTTTCTCAGAACTCTGAAATTTGGTACTCCAAAATCTATAGCAGTCATCAGTGTATGTTGGGCTTAATTATTCTCTATCATAAATTCTGAAGTGGAATCATCACTTTGTTCCTCTCATTTCTCTTTAAGCAATTAGTTTTTCTTATTGGTGAGAATCAGGTTATTGATATCATCTCCTCATATTGTTTTCCCCATCTTTTGGAAAAGGCATTTTCATTAAGGCAATTACAGGCTGCTCTCATGCTGGCAGAGAGACATTCCAGCAGAGACCCAAAGAGTAGAAGTCTTCCACCACTACTAATTTGAATCTCCATGCCAAGTTTGCAAATCTGTTTATCTAATCTACCTCCATGTCCTGATCATTCTGGACTTTTAGCTATTCCTGGATTTCCTTTTTGCAGTCCTCTGACTCCATGTATTCCCAAAGCCCATTCACCATGCCTAGAATCCTCAGGTAATACAGTAGAGTGCTGGGCCTGAAGTCATGAAGACTCATCTTCCTGAGTTCAGATCTAGCTTCAAACACATACTAGCTGTGTGACCCTGGGAAAGTCACTTACTTCTCTATGCCTCAGTTTCCTTATCTGTAAAATGAGCTGGGGAAGAAAATGACAAGCCAGGCTAGTATTTTTGTCAAGAAAACTCCAAATGGGGTCATGAAGAGTTGGACATGACTGATAAATGACCAAGGAATACATTTCTACTTGTTGAAATTTCCCTCTTCATTCAAAGACTGGCTCAGGTTCCAGTAAGGGCTTTTTAAAGCCCTCACTGAAACTCCCCTATATGAAATATGGTCTCTCCTTTTAAAAATTTTCTTTGGTCAATTTGTCTGGAGTTCTCCTTAACTTCTAAGCTCCTTGAGGAAAAGGACTGTTATCATTCTTAATTTTCGCATCTCTGACACATAGGACAGTACTTGGCATGTAGCAAGCACTTAAGAAATATTTGGTGAATTGAATTCAATTGGAAAGAGATCATGATGCCCTGAAGATTATGATCTCTCCTCTTTTGCTTGTGTTCTCCCATTAGAACATAAACTCCTTGCAGGCAGGGATTATCCTTCTTTTTGCTTATACTTTATTCTCTATCTTAGCAGTGTCTGTAATATAGTAAGTGCATAGGGTTTGTTGATTTGACCTTAGAATACCTCATGGTCTTTGTGGTTTTCTAGGCAAAAGAAAATGCATCATGCCATGGTCAAACTTCAGGGGTGGTTCTAACTCTGAGTCTAGTACACTTTCTATTATGCCATTGTGCTTCTCATGGAAGCACATGAGAATATGCTTATTGTGAAGAATATGCTATGCACTTATGAACCTATGCATTACTTTATATTATATCTTGAACAGACACTGTGGATAGACAATAATCTTGACCCAGAATTGAAGAGGAAGAAGAAATCAAGCTGGATTGTACTTGGAAAATTATGCAGTGCTTCTCCTTGAAACATGCTCCCCCCTTATTTTAACACTGGTATTCTTCCAGTGATGATACATGGCTATGAATTATATTATTATTCATTATATTCTCCAAAGAATTAAAGTCATGGGTCATACCAAGTCCAAGTTGAGACACATGGTAAATGTCTGTAGGCTGCGGCATATAGTCAACAAAGAATTGCATACAAGCGGCATAAAAGGAGTTATCAAGGAGGACGTGATAATGAATGGACATCACATGTCTTGTCTTCATACCTGTGATTTGATAAGAGACTGGAAGGAAGACTTCCAGAATATCTGACTTCTCATGGAGGATTTAAGGCTGGGTATATACAAGAGTTAAATAGGAATGAAAACACAATTGGGTTATAATCTGCCTTCAGAGGAAGGAACGTCCACATTGATGAGCTCACATATCAAGCATTGAAATATAGAAGAAAGTCTATTCACACACAAGAAGATAAATCATGAAACCACAGAACTAAAAATTAACCTAGAAATCCATCTGACCCATCCTCTAGCCTCCTTTCATGTTAACACCTCAATCATCATAAAGAAATGATTATCTCATTTTGAAAGGTCTCCAGGGTTACAGTCCATAGCATCCATCAGCTTTATTTAATTCCTTTTCTTACCAGCCAATTAGGTATTCCCTTCATCTAACCAAACTTTTTGTTTCACTTTAAGTAACCATCAAAGTGGCACACAAGACCATAACAAAGTATTACTGTAGTAGAATAATCATAAAAGTAATTATACATTTTCTAGGTTATTTTAATCCAAATTCTCCTGGGTGTGTCATACACTTTTGCACAAAGAGCAAAGGGACATTTTCAAGATGAAATGTTTCTCCACTCAACATTTATCAGCTAAGTAACCTACAAGCAATCACTAATAAAGCCATGTCTAAATCCAGACACTAAATCAATGGTGTTGGGTCAATTTTATTTTATTTGCTTGCCATTTTAACAACCAACTTCTGTACAATTGACCAGCTCAGTTCTGTAGATTGGCCCTACAAGAAGCAATTTGCTTCTGTAGAAAGATTGCTGAATTCAGGAATCAGAAGATCTGCTTTCTTATCCCAGCTTTGACACTTATTAGCTTTGCGTCCTTGGGCAACCTCAATTTCCACAAGTCAAAAATAGAGATTATAGTTCTACTCTTTACTTCACAGAGGATGCATAGAATCAAACCCTTGTCTTCTGATTCAATGTCTAGGATTTTTCCTCTATTTATTCCTAGAACAAGTCCAATCTGACCACCTGTACATGGGATAGTTGTTCAGTCATTTCAGTTATGTCTGTCTTCATGACCCATTTGGGCTTTTCTTGGCAAAGATACTAGAACAGTTTGTCATTGCCTTTTCCAGTTCATTTTATAGATGAAGAAACTGAGGCAAACAAGGTTAAGTGACTTGCTCGGTATCATATAGCTAAATAAGTCTCTGAAGCCAGATTTGAACTCGAGAAGAGGATTCTTCCTGATCTCAGTCCTGGCACTCTATCCACTATGCTACCTAGCTGTCCTAAGTTAGTTTTTTAAAAACAAGTAAAATCTATGCAAATGTCCCAAAGTAGAATGGGTTGCCACCAGAGGTTGTGGGTCTTTTTTTTGTGGGAGTCTTCAGACAAAGTTTGGTTGAATGATCACTTATGGGTGTTGTAAAGTGGATTTTTGTTCAGGTATGGGATAACCTGGAGGATTGCTAAAGTTCTTTTTTTTTTGCTTAAGTTCTTTCTGACTCTGAGATTCTGTGATTTTCTGAAATAAAGTAGTACATGTAAAATGTTTTAGCAAGTATCTAAATGTAAACTATTACTTTTTAATTGATCAAGTTAAAATGTACATTTAATTAAAAATTCTCAGTTAAAGAAAATCTGCCTTCTCTCCATCTAATTTTCCCTCACCCATTTGTTAATACAAAGAAACCCTAGTAATAAACATGAAATGAAGGTCCATATCTTAAGGAGGTAGAAAGGGGAATGAAGAGGAAGAGAGTATTTAAGGGATACTATGGAGATGCAATCAACATGACTGGTAAATGCAAATAATAATAGCGATAGCTAGCATTTATATGGTGGTTAAGGTTTGTGAAGTGCCTTGTATTTGTTATCTCCTATAACCTTAAAAAAAGACCCCTCCAAGATAAATGCTTTCATTATCACTCTTTGGCCTCATTGCATTTACACACACAATTTCCCATATCACAAACATCCTCCCTACATCTTTGGCATTCTTTAAAGTCTTACTCAAATGGTTAATTTCCTAAAGAGCCTTCCTTGACTTCCCAACCTCAGTCAACAGCCTCAAATCTCATAATGCTCCCTTCTTATTTAATCTTTAAATGCATCAATCTAGTAATTTTGTGTATTTGCTAACTTGTGTGTGTGTGTCTCAGTGTATGTGTATGTGTATGTGTGTGTGCCTGCCTAGTCTCCCTTCTACACTCTTAATATCCATTAGGGTAGGGACCATGTTTTCATTAAAACTGTAGAGCTTCTTGGGAGTTAGGAACATATACTGGAAGGAACACTGACTGCAGAAAACCAGAGTTTATAACCTGCTTCTGATAACTACTACCAATGTGACCTTGGGCCAGTCACTTAACCACACTAGGTTTTTTCATCTGTAAAATGAAGTGTTGGACTAGAGAGAGGGGGGGAGGGAGGG
>CM053597.1:56768129-56785511 GCA_028646575.1 Pseudocheirus occidentalis
GCTCATCATTTCTCATAGCACAATAGTATTCCATTACATTCATATACCTTAAGTTGTTCACCCATTCCCCAGCTGATAGACATCCCCTCAACTTACAATTCCTGGCTGCCACAAAAAGAGCTGCTATAAATATTTTTGTACATGTTGGTCCTTTTGCCATTTTTATGATCTCTTTGGGTTACAAGCCTAGAAGTAATATTGCTGGGTCAAAGGTTACGTGCAGTTCTATAGCTCTTTAGGTATAGTTCCAAATTGCCCTCCAGAATGGTTGGATCAGTTCATAGCTACACCAACAATGCACGAGTGTTCCAATTTTTTCACATCTTCTCCAACATTTATCACTTTCCTGTTTCGTCATGTTAGTCAGTCTAATAGCTGTAATGTGGTACCTCAGAGTTGTTTTGATTTGCATTTCTCTAGTCAATAGCAATTTAGAGAATTTTTGTATAACTATAGAGGGCTTTGGTTTTTTTCACCTGAAAACTGCCTGTTCACATATGGAAACAATTTTAAAAGATCATATAAAAGGTCATAAGAAATCAAGAACCTATCTGTCTCATAGCTTAGTCAGTGGCTCTTCTCTGCTCCTAGGCACTAACTACCTTCTTCCTTTTTCTCTAACTTCTCTTTAAAAAGGCTTAATAAGTTATTCTCTATCAGTTTCATTTTTCCACCATCAAGTAGATATCTCGCTATGTCTCTTGGATAAGTTAATTTTCAGTATCACCTCTTTCCTGATAAGGTTAAATCACTGACTATTTGACATTGCTTTTCAAGAAACCTCACCGACAGATAGCCTGACTTCAATTTCTCTTTAATAATACAAGTCATGTATTACGTGATGCTAAAATTTTAGAAAATGAAGTTTGAGAATTGCTGTGCAGTTGACCTTTAAAATATTAGGAAATACCAAACTGACCAAACCACAGCTCAATGATTTTGGTATCTTTTCAATGTCATGGTCCATATCTGCAAAACTGTTCATTCCAGATGACTGTTTCTAGGTCATGGAATCATAGGACCATTCAAAATGACTACTTGTTCTAACATAAGTAAATTTTTAAAAAGAAACCTAAGTCATAACAAGTTCCATTGATTTTCTTTGCCTTTCAAACTCCTAAATGAATAATTCTTTAAGCCTAAATATATGTACATTTTTTGGTTTTTTTTAATTGCTTATTTAAAATCAGTGATACGTTGAAATTTACATTTGGGTGAAATGATTCCTATAAGACATTTTGTCCAGTATCCTTCATTTTAAAGATAAGGAAATTGAAGTTAAGAATAATTGAGATTTGTCCAAGATCACCCAATGAGTTATCTGGAACTCAAATCCAAGCAACTATTATGATGTTCTTATATATTCTTCTTTCGAAATGTGTTGATATAATTTCTCATTTTGAAGACCCTGCATGGTTTTTTTAACTTGAGTAAGATTTATTTGACAACTCATACTTTCTTCCATCAGGAAATTTGCAGGGGCAGGTAGGTGGCACAGTGAATAGGGCACCAGCCGTGTAGTCAGGAGAACCTGGGTTCAAATCCAGCCTCAGACACTTAATACATACATACAAACTAGCTGTGTGACCTTGGGTAAGTCACTTAACCCCAGTTGCCCTACCTTTTCCCCTCCAAAAAGAAAAAAAAATAGGAAATTTGTAGCTTTGCATGATCATTTGCTCTTTTATTCATTCAGCAAACACTTAAGGAGAATTTACTATGAGTAAAACACTGTGCTATGGATTAAGAGAGCTCTGAAACAGAATTGGACATTATTCTTTCCCTCCAGAACCTAATAGCATAATATCAGGAATAAGATATGCACATTATTAACTACAGTAAAAAGTGCATTATGATAAATTCATAAGGCAAGCACAAAGCCAGAATACATGTCTCTTTGCACACACATGTACACATTTATATGCTTATATAATATGTGTAGGCACATGCATGCATGTACTGTATATATGCATATGCACATGCATATATTCATTCATCCGTATGTATGTGGATGCATGGTATATAGAAACTACATCTGCATGCCTATATAAATGCACATACATGTAGATATATGCATATATATCTCAATATATGTGTATATATATATATATATATATGCATAGATAGTCCGTACCATGAAAGCCAGTCAAAACTGATTAGCAATGGCATGGTCAGTCTGGTATTTTCAACTATCTTAATGATTAATTGTATAGCAGCTATATCGATAATTCTATGAGCTAATTTGGTCTTTAAGGTGGCTTGAATATCATGATTTATTCTATCTTGGTCCCATTATTTGGCTTGCATAAGCCAGACTCATCTAGCATTTAGAGGTCTAATGCAAAGTATGTATCAAGCTATTTCCCAGGTGAGTGCGTGGAAGCAATTCATTCAAAACATCACACTGCCAGTGATATATGTGAGGCTGCTATTAACCTAAAGCAGGAGTGATTTATTGCTCACATTTATTACTAATACAGTAACTATGCAATTCCCATTACAATTTCTTTAGGTCTCAAATTATGAGGTCAGTATTTTTAAAACAATTTGGGGGCATAGCTTGTTATAGCGTCTTCACAAAAGAATGAAAAATGGTTTAGGGGTATTTGGGGGAAATAGCTCTGACTATTCAGACCCACAATTTACACAATTATAGAATATTCGACATCATCTCATAAAAGTTGAAAATGACAAATGTGCCAAAGAAAACTCTGGGCCTCAAAATTTTTTAAATCTAATGAGTATCAAGAAGAGACTAATGTTGCAGTTGTTAGCAATAGTTTCAATTAATGAAATACCTTTTAAAACCTCCTTGACGCCATAAGATTCTTCATCTGAAAGGAGGCTCAAAGAATTTTCTATCATGGTTTCTGTTCAATACCTGAAGATAAATATCTCCCAGTGGCCCTTAAACAATGCTTGTCATGTTTGTCATTTATGAAGCTGACTCATACATAAATTAAGTTTTCCTAAACTGTAGATATGAATTAAGGTCCTGTGAAATGTGCTATTATTAACGCACGCTGGTAGTATGTTCCTATCAGTTCAATTGTTTTAATGATAAATTTCCCTTAGCAAATGGAAGGATCTGTTGACAGACAGAAACAGGAACTAACAATGGGCTATTTAGACTTGCAAATGATGGAACATTTAATTATTCCAAAATAGCGTTCCCCAGTTAAGGTATGATCATTAAATCCATCATCTTTCAGTTTATATGCATGAAACATTTATCATGTCTCCCACAAACAGGAGTCAGTCATCTAAATATAGATTTGGGGACCATCCATTTCATCATGACATTTCATTGAAAGCCGAGAATTTCATTTATTTTCTGTAACAGAGATAAAGTGTTTGTAAACGATGTGATAAGGCCAAAAAGAGAAAGGGAAGTGAAAGCCAGCTTCATACAGAGATAAGTACAGAACCTCCTGAGGACATTAAGGCTACAGAAAGAGGAAAACAAGATACGGTGTGTCATCAACAACATTCAAGGTAAGTGATTCACTGAAGATATTTTGGGCACAATTTATGGTCACTTTTAATGCACTACAAATTGTTAAAGGTTATGGTAACAGCTAAAATCAGATGGAAAACAAGAAATTAAGAAAAAAATTTACAGAAAGTTTCTTTAATAAAGTTCCCATTTTTCAAATACGTAGGGAACTGAGCCAAGTTTACAAAAATACAAGTCATTATCCAAATGATAAATGGTCGAAGGATATGAATAGGCAGTTTTTAGAAGAAGAAATCAAAACTATTAATAATCACATAAAAAAGATCTAAATACGATGGATTAGAGAACTGCAAATTAAATCGTCTCCAAGATATCATATCACACCCATCGGGCTGTCTAATGGACAGAAAAGAAAAACAACAAGGGCTGGAAGGAATGTGGAAAAATTGGGACACTAATGCACTGTGGGTGGTGATGCAACAGTTCTGCAAAGCCACTGTGACCTATGCCCAAATTGCTATAAAACTGGACATTCCCTTTGGTCCTCTGAGACCACTCCTAGGTCTGTATCCAAAGAAGGGGAACTGGCCTCTATGTACAAAAAAAGTTTATAACAGTTCATTTTGTGGTGGCAAAAACATTAAAATAAAAGGGATGCCTATCCATTGGGGAACAAAAGGACAAGTTGTAGTATATGATTGTGATGGAATACTATCATGCTATAAGAAATTACGAGCAGGATGGTTTCAGAAAAACCTGGAAAGGCTTATATGAACTGATGCAAAGTACAATGAACAGAACCAGGTTGTAGATAAGGTAAGGATGGTCAACTGTGAAAGATTTAGCTACTTTAATCAAGACAATAATTCAAGATAATTCCAAAGGATCCATGATGAAAAATGCTATCTACCTTCGGAGAGAGAA
The DNA here is from genome assembly GCA_028646575.1 of Pseudocheirus occidentalis. Taxonomy (NCBI): domain Eukaryota; kingdom Metazoa; phylum Chordata; class Mammalia; order Diprotodontia; family Pseudocheiridae; genus Pseudocheirus; species Pseudocheirus occidentalis. Next base: position 56,772,511 of record CM053597.1, read on the forward strand.
CTGATAATCTCTGGGTACATATTGAAGCATACTATCAAAAACTGTATTGTTCTAATTTTTGTGTATGGATGTGTGTTTTCTTTTCCAACATGGTTAATATGGACATATGTTTTGCATGACTTCACATGTATAATTGATATATTGCTTGCCTTCTCAAGGGTTAGGGGAAGGGCAGGAGCAAAAGGGAGTATTTAGAACTTTAGATTTTCAAAAATGAATGGTAAAACAATTATTTTTACATGTAATTGGGAAATTTTTAATGAAATAAATGAAAAAAGTATTTCAAAACAAAGATTATGGCAAGAAGAAGCATGGTTTAATGGAAAGAGCATTGGATTGAAATCAGGGTGTCTGGGTTCTAGCATCAGCCTTGCCAGTAATTTTGGACAAGTCATTTCATTTCATCAGGTCTAATTTTCCTATTGGTCATGTGGGGTGTTTGGATTAAGCAGTCTTTACAATGCCTTCCCACTCCAGCTTTCTATGTTTCTACATTTAAATTCATTGCAGAATTAGCATGAAGGCAAAATTCAAATGACTGAATGTCACCAGCTTCAATGTACATACCATTTTATGTTGTTCAGTCATTCTGTTGTATCCAGCTCTGTGTGGCCCCATGCACCGTATCACACAAATATTTTTGATGGAGTTTTATTGGTGTTTACCATTTCCTTTTTTTTAGTGAATTAAGGCAAATAGAAGTTAAGTGACTTACCCAAGGTCATAGAAGTAGTAAGTGTCTGTGGCCAGATTTGAAATCAGGTTTTTCTGACTCCAGGCGCAGCCCTCTATCCACTGAACCACTTAGCCGCCTTGATCATTTTACATACATCATCTTATTTAAACTCCACAACAACCTCATTAGAAAGGTAATGATCATTGAAATTAAGAACTCCAAATAAGAAGATTCTAACTATCAATTCAGATTAATGATTATTCTATAATAGAGTCTTAGAGAGTTTCTTGGTGGCACTGGGAAGTCAGTGTCTTGCCCGGGGTCACACAGACAACAGGTGGCAGGAGTCAGACCCAAATCCAAGTTTTCCTGACTCTGAGGCTAACTCCCTATCCACTCTACCATACAGTCTCCTGATTTATTATTTTCACCATTTTAAAGGTGAAGAAACTTTGGCCCAGAGAGGCTAACTAGGAAGCAATAAAGCTAGAGTGATAGCCCCTAATGCTGGACTCTGGGTCTTTCATACTTTACACTAAATCTCATTTTATCTCATAACTTTTTTCATTACTCTTCAATCACTAAAAATAAATGGAGTCTTTAGGTATTATTAATGAGTATTAAGATGTGGCTTATTCAAGATATAATTGGCTCAGAAAGAAATGCCTTACAAAATCTAGAGATTGGGTTTTCTTTTTACAAAGTGTCTGCCCCATGATGTATCCTAGCTACAGATTCCTTCTTTTGATGTTCAGGGTAACTAGATTAAATTCAATCCGTGAGATAAGACATTTCAGAAAGTACCTTTCTATTCTTTGTTTATTGAAAAGTGAAAAATGCCTCTTTGGCAGAATATGGCCTTGTCTTCCTTTGACAAACCTCCTTGTTGTACAGGAGCTAACTGAAATGTTAATGCCATGCTAACATCATTTCTTCAAGTGACATACATAAGCCAGTCCTAGAACTATAGAATATCAGAGTTGCAAAAAGTCTAGTCTAAAAGTTCTTAATCTGGGATCTATGAACTATTTAAATACTGGATTTTCAAGATAATCGGTTTCCTTTGTAATTCTCTATTTCATTTTATGCATTTAAAAACTTTATCCGGAGGAGTCCAAGATTTTCATTAAACTTCTAAAGGGGTCCATGATAACAACAACAACAACAACAAAAGGTTAAGAAGCACAGGCCTAGGCCAGCCTCCTCATTTGACAGATGAGGAACCTCTCCACAGGGCTCTCTAGAATACCCGTGGCAAAGGCAAAAGCCAGACTAAGCAGTGATCTCTTTGCCTCTGAGCTTTTCTTGATGACCCAGAATAGAAACTCAATGTCTCGACTTTGGTTCTTTGTGCTGATGGGATTCCTGTGGGTTTTTTTTTTTCAGAGTCAGAACTTTGGTCTCTTTTGTACCTCCTTCCCCATGACTGTAGTCCATTCCAACACATAAATCTTTCCAGGATCCCAAATACCCTCTTAAAACTCAGGATGCCCGCACGTTTTATGTCCAGAATAAGATAACAAAGCAGGACAACTTTCCAAAACTGTTTATCTGACTTGATTAACAGACTTCTAATATTAGGAGAGCCGAATAGCCATTGCCATTGTCCCAGAAGGGAGTCTCCTAATGTAGGACCTACAGTGCTTGGCCTATTCTGTCTTGAAAGATCAAAGGTCACTCCATCTTCCTACTCTGACTTTGTAGAACTTGTCTGCATCTGAGCTAGTGAAAACTAGAGGACAAAACATTTTCTTCTTCCTTGGAGTCCTTGATAAACTTCATGGAGTCTTCTCTAAACCACAGTACTCCTGGTCATCTTTCCCTTTCCTGGACTTGCAGACCGCTCCTATTAGTGCTTCTTGTCTTGATCTGTTACCATATATAGTCTTGGGTTATTATCTTAAGTGTTTTACGTCTCTCTTCCCTCTTATCTCTCCAAATAGATTGTAAGTTTCTTGAGGAGGCCACATTTTTTGCTGATGTTGCATCCTCTGTAGTGCCAGACATGGATTAAGCATTCATTAAGTCTCTTTTGAATTGCATATAACCTGAGTGAGTAGTGGAGAAGGATAATGTAGCCTTTGCTTTTAATGATGCATTTCTTGGAGTAAAATGTCTAGCAAAGACTTTTTAAAAAGCCAGTTCATTAGTCTCCAAATAGAAGAGAAGGGGAGCATTTCTGATGGCTCTCCTCTCCCAAATTCTCCCTTGCCTCTCTCTGAGTTGGTATCTCATTTTCTGTTCTGCATTTCAAAGGGTCAGTCAAGTTAAGTCAACAAACATTCATTAAATGCCTACTATTTGCTAGACATTGTGGTGAGCCCACAAAGGCACAAAGAAAGGCAGAAACAACCCTTGCCTTCAGGGAGCTTGAAATCTAATGGAGGAGACAACATGAAAACAGCTATGTGCAATATATACATACACAAACCTATATGTACACAAATATGCTTATATGCATGCATATACAGTGAAGAAGGGCAGGTTGTACATATTACTAACAATATATATTCTACTGCTACAAATATATATGTATATATAATGTATTATATATAATATGTGTATATAATATATTATATATGTATATAGTTATATATGTGATATATAAGACATAATCCTAATCAATGGAGGGAAAGCAGTGACATTAAGGAGAACCAGAAACATATATACAGGTTTGTATATGCATGTACATCTATGTATGTATAGATGATATGTACATATCTATATACATATATACTACAAACACACTCATAGATAAATGGATGGATGATGGATAGATGGATGATAGATAGATAGATGAATGATAGGTAGATAGATAGATGAGAGAGAGAGACTAATATTTATATCTATAAGATATACTGAGATAACCATATGTATGTACATATCTACCTATATACACATATACACAAATATATTTACTATATATATATATATACACATATAAACACTAATATTTATATCTATAAGATATATTGGAGATGACCATAACCAATGGAAGTGAAACAGTAACATTAAGGAGGACCAGAGACATGTAAACAGGTACATATGGACATGTATATCTGTGTATGCATTATGTACACACATATTGACATACACATCCATGCTAATATATACTCTATGTAAACACTAACATTCATGTCTACAAGCTATGCTAGCCATGACCGTATCCAAAGGAGAGAAAGCAGTAAACATTCAGGAGGACTAGAAAAGGCTTCTTGCCAAAGGTGAGACTTTCTCTGAGCCAGGAGGCAGAGGAGAGGAGGTAAAGAATCTTAGGCATGGCAGTCAGCCGGTGACAATGCAGGGAGTCATAATGTGTAAGAAGACTGGAAGGGTAAGACGGAGGCCGGTTGAGAAGAGCATTAAAACAGAGGATGTTATGTTTGATTCTGCAGGTGATAGAGAGCCAATCAAACTTCTCAATATATGTTGGCATATAAGAAAAGAGAGAGAGACAGAGGAGAGAGAGACAGAGGAGAGAGAGACAGAGGGGAGAGAGACAGGGATAGAGAGAGAGATAGAGATAGAGAGAGACAGAGAGATAGAGAGAGAGAGAGACAGAGAGAGAGACAGAGACAGGCAGAGAGGGAGAGACAGAGAGAGAGACAGAGAGAGATAGAGAGAGAGAGACCGAGAGAAGAGAGAGAGAGACAGAGAGAAGAGAGACAGAGAGAGACAGAGAGGGAGAGACAGAGAGACAGAGAGAGACAGAGAGGGAGAGACAGAGACAGAGAGAGACAGAGAGAGAGAGACAGAGAGAGAGACAGAGAGACAGAGAGACACACACAGAGAGAGACAGAGACACAGAGAGAGAGAGACAGAGACAGAGACAGAGACAGAGACAGAGAGAAGAGAGAGTGTCACCCTTATGCTGGCGACCTACAAGATGTAATAACAATTTATATGCAGTACTCTACATAAACTACTTCATGTGATCTCCACATTTATGTCTGTGTGATCCTCAGCCAGTCTCTTCACTGCTGTCTGCCTCAGTTTCCTCAACTGTAAAATGGGGTAATAATATCAGGATCATTATGAGAATCACATGAGATAATACTTGTAAGGCATTTAGCAAAGTGCTTGGCACAAAATAGGTGCTTACTAAATGCTTCTTCCCCTCCCCCCTCTTCCCTACTCAATCTATTGCTGTTGCAGAGGAAAGGAAAAGAATAGGAATAGTTTTCTCCCTTACCAAGGAAACTGAAATCAACTCAGTTGGATTGAATGAGCACCTAGATACCATGGTGATCTGGCAGACTGCTCCTAAATTAAGCATTGAAGCAAATCTCATGGGTACATGATGTCTCCTGCCTGTGATGTATGCCTACATGGGTCATCTCGCTGTCTTTGACTGATTGGTAGGAGGAGAAAAGGAGAAAGTTAGTATGAAAAGCTTTATTTGTTAGAGAATGCATCACGGGCTCAAGACAAACTCTGGCTAGTTATGAAAGCTAAAGAATATCACTTGGGCTCAATATTATCGCGTCTCTGCTGTAAGAGTTCCCATGATTCTGATGGGTGTTTCGAATACATATGGACTGCAAGATCAGGCTTGCTATGTGTGATTTCTTACACTAACCAGGATATGAGGCTTCCTACTACTGGCATGCAGTTTTCTGTGAAAAGATGCTGTTACATTCAGACTGTGTCTCATTCTAAGATGATGGAACATCTATGCTTAAACTTTGAACATATCTAGATTTCTTCCCAGCAGAGGGTTTTGTTTTTTTTTTTTTGTTTTTTTTTTTTTATGACAATGTCTCCACGTTTATCACTTTTCTCATACATAGAACTTGGAAGAGTGGGTACTCTGGAAAGTTTTTTTAAAAAGAAGTTTCTTTACTTGGTGAAAGCAGTTTATAGCAACCCTACTGAAATATTGTGTATGGCAAGCATCTACTGAAATACCAGGCATTGTGAAAGAATTTCAGAGGACTGCCAGGCATTTCACAGAGCCCAGCACAGAGCAGTCATTTACTAACTCATATGGGATAAAATCTGGGTCCATGAAAACATGATTTGGCTCTGGGACAAAATCTCCTCCCACCTGCCTTCCTTACCTCCCTTCATCATGATGGTTTCTTCCATTCATGACAGCAACCCCAATCTCTTCTTCCACTTACCCCTTTCTAAAGCTATTCCATTTTCTCTGCTAGGTCTTTGGAATTTTTTTTGACTTTGCTTCCTTCCTCTACCCAGCATCAAACTCTCCCCCCAGTACCTCCCCACATCCCTTACAGCATCTCTACCCCCCACTCTTCACTCCTTCTTAGAGAGGGTGACAGGAAGAAGAAAACAGGCTGGGGAGAGGCTGAAGGAAGCTGTGTCCTTGCTGATCTTGCTTCTCTTTAATCTTTCTCTTCCTTCATTCTTTCCCCTTCCCCCCCCCCCCATCTGCCTTTTGAGTCTCTGTGACTTGCCACTCCCCCTTGCCCCCCCTCTCACCTTAGGGATAGGAAAGATTCTTCCCAGATACCAAGCCCTTTTAGGAAGATTAGGATATGGAGAGACTGAATAGGAATTAGGTGGAGATGTAAGGTTAGGGAAGCATTGGTACATCATTATGTCATATTCAAAATCTGCATTCTATCCTACTTGGAATTCACTGAAAGGAAGTTTCTTTAAATCCGAGACTGTAATCCCACCCTGCCTTTTGTGTTTTTTAGTTTCTGCGCTAAGACCTGAATGATCAGTTCCAAAAGAAGATGATCTACATAAAAACAAAAACAAAAACAGAACAAGGGCCCTGAGAAAACAAGCAAGATGGCCATTTAGCAATTTCCTCTAGAGGAGATCAGGGCACAGACACCAAAACTGAGCACGAGGTCACCCACGTTCCCCACAGCAAATGCTCTTGAAATGACTAAGGGGCTTGGGGAGAGAGAGTATGAGGGAAACAGCTGAGATGAGCTAAAGGTCTCACAGAAACTCAGCAGAAACTCAACCAAGGAAAAGACACTCTTTTCAAAAACAACATATGGGAAATGTACAATTCCTTGTGTGGTTTCCTGCATTTCTTTCTTTTTTTTTTTTTAAGTCATTGGTTCCAGAGTTCTGAGAGGATATTTTTAGACTGCCACAACATGGTAGGCCCAGGGTTCCAGATACAAACACGTCGAGGTTAATTAGCTTTGGGTATACATCTTCCAGGCATCATGTTAAACGCTCAGCCCATGATATCAATATATCTTGGCTTGTGTTCAGTGCAATATTCATCAAAACATAGACCTGTGTTTGTAGATTAAGATAAAGCAAGGGAAGCCTTGCCCAATTGTTAACCCACTGTGCCCTCTTTGGTTCAGAAATGAAGTGAACTTGATGGTCATTCATCTTATACAAGTCCTTAAGGGAAAGATTATCTTGTTATGAGGAAAGATTGCTAAATACAGAGAGAATTAGTGATTTTGTGTCTGGTTTGTTTTATCATGATATTGTAAACATCTATGATGAATGGGAGTAAAGTGCCTTATAGCCATTACCTTATTTACTGGAACAAAATTAATGAAAAAAAAATTAAAGGAAAAATAGTTCTAGTACTTCCAATGATAATTGTTTCCAAGTTCACAGCATGGTGCAGAACTGACCTGGGATTCTCAAAGACGAAGGCAGGAGAATGCAAATTGTATCAGATTTGACCAAACTGGAAAGGCTAAAAATTCAGGGACAAATTAACTGTATTTATGTCCATTGTATTAGAAGCAGCCTCAGTTTCCTCATCTGTAAAAAATGAGCTAGAGAAAGAAATGGGAAACCACTCCAGTATCTTTGCCAAGAAAACTCCAAATGGGGTCGTGAAGAGTTGGACAGGACTGAAACGACTCCAGGGTAAATCTCAGGTAATCCTCTGAACCTCTGTTTCTTCTCTGAAAGGTGGGAAATATGACAACATTTGCATTTGCCTGCTGGTAGTTGTGAGGAAAATACTGTAAGAGTGTGAGCTCTTCTTAAGTGAATAGTACTGTGTTGAGTCCTGTGGGGTGTGTGTGCATTATATATAATGTACACACACACACACACACACACACACATATGTATATATTATAGGCATGCATATATAGGAATGATATACATATGTGTATGTGTGTGCATACCCACAAATTACATATATTAACCCCTTCCTACATTACTTACATTCATTACAAGGGAGTGGTTTTGTTTTCTCCAATACTTTCTCTCAGATTATTGATAGCCCCTGGGCTGCTACCATTGGTTTATCATCCTTCCCTGCTGTTTACAGAATGCTAATCACATTCTCTAGGTGATGGCACTTTGTTCTTCCTTAGAAGGAGGCAGATCAGGAACTGAATATGTTAAGTGAGACAAACACAAGAACACAGCTCTTAAGTGATGTTTTATCAATGTGTTTGTTAAATGATTTATAGGAGTAAGTGATTTTTTTATAGTCATTCATGGTTTAATTCAACAAGCATTTGAAATACCTACCATGTGCCTGCCATTGTACTAGGTGCTAGGGATACACATATAAAAATGAAAACAGTCCCTGCCCTCAAGGAGCTTACAGTCTACTAGGGTCATTCAAGATGTATGCAGAAACACGAATGCAAAATATAGACAAAGTGATTTCAAGGATGGGTCATGTTAATGCTACAAGTACAGTATTGGGAGTAGTCATTGAATGGGAGAAGCAGCTCATCTAATTCACTCACTTCTGTATGAGGAACAAGGCTAACATATTGGTCAGTGGTTTATGTGGTAGTGTATTTTTTGGGTCTTTTCCATCTTATATCCCACAGATCTTTAGAATTTGCATAGTTGAATCAAAAATATTAGAGCTGGAATGAAGCTTAGAGCTTACCTAATCCAACTCACTTATTTTATAGATGGGGAAACTGAGACTTAAGAGCGTTGTGATGACTTGTACAGGATCACAAGCCAGTTGATGGCCAAGGAAGAGCTAGAACTCTGGTCTCCTGATTGCCATTTCAATGGTATGACATTCAACTTGAATCTTTTCAGCAGTCTAGAAGGTAGAAATCTAGATATTGGCTACATTTCTGAGACCCTCTGAGTTTTCTGACAATAGTAATAGTACTTAGGTCTTAATTCAGACCTTTTCATCTTCAGAGTTCTTGGCAAACACGAACTAATTAGTCCTGATATTCTCCCTCTAGAGATGGCCAAGCAAAGAGTATTTGCCCGATAATGAAAAAAGAGATATGTAACTGTTAAAAGTAATTCATGGTGATTGGTAGAAACCAGGATATGAATCCTGGCTTATAGCCCTGAGTTACAAATGAATCGTGGAATGTTTCCTTCTTCAAGCACCATGTACTATATGTGTAGTTGTTTGTGAATCACTAGAATCTTGAAGGGAATGTTTTCTAGTGACCTTGAAAATTAACCTCCAGATGCTAAGTGGTACAGTTCAAATGTACATCACTCTCCAATTTATTTCAGCCTCATATTTTAACATTTCTTCTGGACCTTGCTTTCAGGCCATGCATAGGCACAAGCTTCAATGACATCAATACAAAGATGCACATGAAAATAACAGCATCTGCAAATGGTTAGCTGTAAGTCATGGCCATCCCTTTGTAATCAAATCATTTGCATTCTAAGAAATGGAAGCCACCCTAATGTCCAGTCATATTATGCCAAATGCCCCTCTAATTTTATTTCTAAAACAAAAATTTAATATTCCCTTGCTGTGGCAATAACTTGCCTGAAGAGCTTGGAATGTTTTCCTCATATAGTGGATTTCTTTATGAATTAACCTGGCAATTGCCAAGGAAAATGCAATACTGCCACTATTCCTGGATAAAGCTTGTCGTTATTAGGAGACACCCTGTTTTCCAGAGCTAAGGCCCAGCAAGCCGTGAGCTTGGTTTGACAACAATCCTTTGCATTCACTTTCTGGTTGATCTCAACCACAGCAAAATCCCAGAATGGTATCATATAATTATTGTATTGCTTTGACCAGCACCAGCTTGGACAAGTACCTGCTGTATCCATGTTCTTGTCATGACATCCTGCTTTCAATAAAACTTGTCACATTGTTGCTGTTACCCCTCACAGTCAGGGCTACAACTCACTGGGTAGCCATTGGTTAAGTATTGAGATCTGCCTACTCTAAAGCGGGTCCCCCCACTAAGGATGGGGCTCTGGCACATGTGTCTAATCTGCCTCCTTGCTTGCAAGCCATTTCCCTCACTTTGAAATTAAATTTTTGTTTGATTCCTAGCTTTCCTTGTCTCTAGCCTCCTATGTTCAGCTCTGGTCATCTGTAGGTTAGAGGCCAGTTCTGTCCAGCTCATGAGCTGTTACAGATAATGGCTCTTCCTCAGAAGCAAAGATTAGTCATCTTCTCTCTTGCAATGGATTACTAGTAATGAGGAAGGGTGCCCGGTAACCTTTTAGTAATTACTTACTGTCCTGAACACAGCATAATCTCCCCGATTATGGAGAACACGGTCATTGAAATATGGGCACCTACTGATCCATAGGAAACAGCATGCAAATACGTCAGCCACAACAGTTTCTATTTGACCTTGAGCGTACTTGGCACTGTCAGTTTCAGCCTACAGGGGCAGTAAATCTCCGTGCTTTTGCCAAATGCCCTTTAATGGTCATATTGCTTACAGAAGAGAGGACCACTCACTGCTATTCAGCAACACACTACCTCATCCAGCAATGTCTTCCCTCCACCTCAAAAGTGCTTGATGCATATTAATGAAATTTTTCCAACATGCTTAGAAGGCCCCAGAGAAGTACAACTCAACAGGCATTTATTATGTGCCTACTATGTGCCAAGGGCTGTATTAGGAACTAGGGATGCACAAATGGAAAGGAAAAATAACCACTGTCTTCAAGGAATTTGCATTCAGGTTAGGGTTGGAGATGGGTGGGTAGGAAAAACAAGTGAATACATTTTATATATAAAATTTATACATATATAAATTTATATGTATATATATATATATGTATACACACACACACATATAAACTACTTGCAAAGGATTTTTTCTTTTCTTTTTTTTGGTGTTAGTGGTGGGGGCCACTAACAAAGGGGTTACTAGGAACAGTTATTGAACAGGAAAATCAGCTAAATTAATTCACTCCCAGGTTCAGCAAACCAGAAACCAGTGAAGCCTATCTATGCCTGTGGCTCATGATTGGGGCTCTTTTCTGGGGAAGAGTGGAAGCATCAGTAATGTAATCACCCAGAAAATTCTACTCACAAGGTATCATGTGAATTTACCAAGCTTACTTTTTGGAGGTGAAATAAACCTGTTGGATGACTAATGTGAAAATATGTTTAATATGATTGTACATGTATAACCTAAATTAGATTGCATACTGTCTTGGGAAGGGGAAGAAGAAAGAAAAAAAAATTTGGAACTCAGAATCTTAGAAAGTGAATGTTGGAAAAAAAAGAAATAAATTTATTGACTCATCCCCTTTCTGCCTTTGGTAATGATGTCTTTGTGGCCTAGGGATGTAGGGTCATGCACCTCTATCTGAGGACTGGGGAGCTTGTCCCTTTTGTCTCCCTTTCCCATAAACTAGAGAACATGAGAATGATCATGCTCTGACCCACCTTGGTAACAACTTCTTCTCTTTTCAGTATCCACTTCTCATTTATGGAAGTGGGGGGGGGGGAGTTTAGATTTTGTGACCTCTTTAAAGTCATCTCTTTCTTCCTCTGAAGATCTCTGGGATGTAGGCCAGTATTTCCATCACTATCATCACAGAGGAGCAGACAGAGGTGACTCATTGAGTTACAGAGCCAGCTTGAAATTCAGAGTTTTGAATGAGTCCAAAGTCTGCTTGCCTCTTTAGGGATTCAATTCACAACTGGTCTCAAAGATATGTACATAAAATAGCATCAGCTCCGGAACTACAAGCACCAATGCCAAAAAATCCATTACATTAATGTGTAATACTCTGTAGCTTATTCAACATTGGCAGGGATTAGAGGTCAGTTGTGGTAAGAATAAACCTCCTCCCAACCTTGGGAGGTAGAAAAGACTTTGCCCCATATTGCCATTGAGAAATTTCAGGCTTGGATAGGAATGGAAAGGCAACAGGTTTATATCACCTCCATGAAATAACCTGGGCAAATCCCCATGATTCTTGGTGATTAGACATTAGTTTCCTAGGTTATCAGGTTCCTGATGCTTCTAATCTCCTCCCCAAACCGCCCAACACACAGGCTACAGGGCACATTTCTGACTGGCTTCTGGTATGTTTGGATATAAAGGAACAAGTTGAACGAATTCTTCCATTCAAATATAAGGTATAAGAGAAGAGGAGATAGAGGACCAGAGTGAACTCCAGGGCAAGGAGAACCGAGTACAGATCATATCTCATTATATTAAAACAGAGCTGTAATTATTTCAGGGTCATTAGAGATTTGCCTCTCAGACACCAGAATTTAGATAATGCTGTAAGTACTTTTTAGTTTTTAAACAAAATAGCTTAGAGTTTAATCAGAAAGAACAATAAGTAAAACCAAGAAGCTACTAGAAGGCTCCTTTCTGCAGCAGCATCAACACTGTAGTTTAGACCCTCTCCACCCTCTTCTGCCACCTGCAATGGCTACCTCATTTGTCCTACTAGCAAAAATGCTAATGGACTTTATGGAAAAATAGCATGAAAATGAAAGTCTCTTCAAATAAAGCTGCCTGATTCCCAGATGAATGTTCAATTCCTTTAAACAATATTGGCCATCACAAAGTTCCAGTGGTCTGAAACCACTTGGACAGTCCCCTGCAGATCATGATGGAGTCCATGTGGTGGTAGAGCAGAGAGTACCAGCTGAGCAACAGTGCCATCCACTGAATTTAAGAAATGGGGTTAGACTTCCATGAAACACAAGAGAATACACTTCCATAATGCTGGACCACCAGACAACTTCTCAGAGATATTTGGTCTCTGGTGACACTCTATGCCCCTTACAAGTTTTAGAAAGGCCCTAATCTATCCGTCTGGTGTTTAGTAATCTCATTAATGAAAAGAGAATCTAAAATATTAGAAAGAGTTAGAGAAGAAAAAAGTAAAGGGAATAGAGAGGGAAAGAGTAGAGCGATGACAGAGAGTGTCCTAGACTTGAAATCAGGTGACCTGGTTGTATTTCCACTGCTACTATTTGAGATCTGTATGACTGCTTCAGTCACTTAAATTTTGTGAGTCTTGGTTCATCATCTGTGAAATGGGAATAATAATCCCATTATTATGTTATCACCAGATGGATAAACCAGTCAGTGCTACAGTTCAGATAAAGAGGTACAGGAAGCAACTACTCAAGATTTATTAGGGCACACAGGGGTAGGTGTCATTCCTGTAGGATGTAGCCATAGCCTAT
>CM053597.1:56786011-56808794 GCA_028646575.1 Pseudocheirus occidentalis
CCATCTTGGCTCTACCCCCCCATTCTGAGCATCTTGCTAGGCTCCGGTCAAACGAATATTTATTGAGTGGCTCCAATGAACCAAATACAATAGAGATTTGAGAATTGACTGTAACCCTGGGATTTGGAATATAGAGAGGGCAATCATTCCCTCTCAAGGACCTTGTTTTTCCTCCACTTCTCACTCCAACTCTCAAGTAGAATTCTTCTTCTGCTATTTTGGTGCTCAACTTGACTGGTCAACTCCTGAACTTCCTCTATTTAAAGCCCTCAAAGGTATGGTTAACTTGTTTGATTAGGCAATAAGCTGTTTGCATCTTGATCCAATCAAACAGGTCCATAACTTATAAAAAGATATCATGTGGTCTATCCCAGAAACTCAGAGTCTTCCCTCCTAGTCTTTGAGACAGTAAATTGGGTCATCTTTGTCTCAATTCTTACCTAGGTCTTAGTCACTAAATAGGTGTGGCATCAGAAAACTGAGACCTGTGAAAGACCTGATAATTGAGAAAGGCCAACTTCACCCACTACATCCCAGGCCATCACCAGTCGTATTGATCATTGTCTTGCCACTGGACTCTGATGTCTCCTGAACAAAGAGTGAGGGTGATGACTTTGCACAGCTCTACCTCACTCAAATCCAATCCACACATGTCAGGACGTCATGTTCATGATGTCATCAGTCCTCTCCAAGAAGGAAGGATGAACAACACGGCCTGTCATGTTTACATGTCTAAAACTTCATCTTGTGTGAATACATTCTCCATCTTCCTGAGTTCTGGGAGTTGAAGTGAGAAGTGTAGGAAAAACCAGCAGTGGAGAAAAACAGGTTTGTCCTCTGAACTCCCCAAATGAAGACCCTGGTCAGGTCTCTAACCCCTATTGCACAAGCACTGGGCAGAATAAAAGACAAAAAGCAAAGGGATCTTAGAATGAGCCCAAAGAGCTAAAAATCCAGTGGTGGATAAATGCAGTAGGGATACTGTGTCTAGGCAACAAAAAGCCCAAGTCAAGAAAGTTGGTCTGGTGCTTGGGGATCTTGTAACAACTGAATTGGATCAATGGCATGGCCTGAATTGGACTTTAGATAGAGAAAGTGTTCAGAAAGCTGGCCAAAGCCAAGGGATAGTCTTGATTGCCACAAAGAGATAGTCTGAACATTTAACCATAAAGTTGCTGATTTTCCCACATTCTGGAGCATGAGGTGCTAATGTTTATGAGCATGTTTCCTACCAAGTTCTTTCTTAAAAATAAACCTCAGGGTTCTAAAGAAACAATCATTCAAAGTGTTCTAGGGCACTTCTCCCCAAACCCCATCCCATTCCTGAACCTACACCTCAGATACACAGCTCTACATGCATATTTTCAGTGTTAAGAGGTATTTTCAGCCAGGATAGCTAATCCCTACTTATAGAATGATGCCTGGGCACTTTCAAAAAAAGCCCTGATCGTTCTGAACAGTAAGTCAGTCTTCTCAGGAGTAGGAAAGGCTGGAGTAGGCACAAGATTGACTCCATCACATGGCCCCCAAGAACAGTCCTTTGCCGTCTGTGTTGTGGTCGTTAGCATGACTGTATGCCAGACAGTTATCTGCCCCCCTGCCCACCATGTAGGAGGAATTTGTCTCCTGTAATAAAAATGAAAGAGGCAATAAAAGTTCACTTCCTGTCTCAATAACCAATATACAAATGGCCTTTATCATTTGACTATGCAGTTTATGGTTTTCTAGTCATTAGTTGTTCTGCACGGAAAAGCTTGCACATACTAAAATGCTTATCATCCGCTCTAGTGGCCTGTGGTTGAATGTATTTATAACTGCAACCCTAAAAACATGCAATGATTTTTTAAAAAAAGATAATCATAGGCTCAGCTCTTAAAATATTGTGGGTTTTGTTGTTGTTGTTTCAGCTAGCAAAATGTTTTTGTGTATTGGCTATCATTGGTTCAAACTTGGAAGGCCTGGCACTTAGAGCCATGCTTCTAGGTTTTTTCTGCAACGAAGATATTTTAATTTCAGCTTCACACTCCTCTAGCTTCATCACTTTGACAACAGATTTTTATATTTCTTATGAATTTTTGATTATCCCTTATTCATCAGACAGTTTGAGAAATTCTAAATATCATTTCACAGGCCTAATTATTTTTTTAAAGAAAAGCTTTATGCCACATATGACTGACTGCTTATCTGCAATATGCAGAAATACTCATCTTAAATGGAAATAACCACAATGAGCTGTTAAAATGACGGCTAAAGTGTGAATCATTTTATGTCTAATTATAAAAATAATGAGTAAAGCATCAAAGAAAGTTTGTTTGGGGATTCCAGGGAGGAAGAAAGCTACCAATTTTCCCATTAGGCCTTTGCATGAAATTGCCTTTGCAGTTTTATAAACAAGTTTCAGCATTATTCATGTGTTTAATTCTCAGAAGTGAATCTGGTGTTTTTACTGCTAATTTTGCCTCCATAGTGAAGGCAAAATGTTAAAAGTATGTAGACTTTATTGCCTCTCCTGTAAAGATAAAGGACACAGAGAGCCTTTGTTCAAACAAAATGAATGTTATTATTGGCATAGACAATGCAAGGCCATAATATAGTGAGGAATTTTTTGGAATCAATTCAATTTAATTCAACAAACATTTATTGAGCATTTACCAAATGCAAAGCATTGTGCTCCTGTGACCTGGGAATGCAAAGACAAAAAAACACCTGACCTCAGAAAACTCCCATTCTACAGGGGGATATAACACATACATACTAAGTATATAGAAACCTATTTCAAGAGGGATCAGGTTCTAAAAATTGAGGGCCACCTGACTGCCTCAACTTAAAGGGCCAAGCTTTGGTATCTAGAGCTGCCAGGTTATTTCAGGCTACTACTCCACTCCAGGAATTACAGACCTTCCTTCCTTCCTTCTTTCCTTCCTCTAAGCAGAAGCCAGTAAGGTTCACAAATTTTCTTATTTTGTTTCACCCTGGCTCAGAAGAGAATAGAGAGGAGCAGAAGATATCAATGGTAAAGAATGTAACAAAATGGTTGACAGGGAACCATGAAAACTTAAGATAATTGAGGAGATGGCAAGAGAAGACCTATCTGTCATCAATGAGTCCAAACTATTGGGTCCTTTCAATTATAACCTGTAGTACTATAAAACAATAAAAATACTACCACCACCAATAGGAGTATGTGATTACTGAACCACTAATATTTTAAGATGGAAAAATATTGCCCTAATTTTCAAAAGGGTAGAAGACCAAAGTCTGGTGACCATTTTTTTTTAATTCCCGGGGAAATTCTAGGGCTTGTTGGTGAAAATTTGCAGAAGGAATTTGTTTATTTAGAAAAGGCCATATACCAAGAGAACAATTTACACAAAGACAACAATATAACAGAAAAGGTCAGGAAAAGGAAGTTGAAATCTGAGTAATGGAAAAACCAATGAAAGTCCAAGAGAAGAGATAAGGAAACAAGAGTCCTTCCTTATGCTCAGAGGTAGGACAGGATATTGTTTACATTGTCAGATAAGGTCCCCTAAGGGCTGTTTTGGCTTCATGTTTTTCCCTGTCAAGAGAAATGTTTCAGTCTGAGGAGTGGGTGTCTAATGACATTGATGTAGAAACAAAAGTCATTAATAGAACATGTTTTAAAATAAAACAGATAAGAAGAATAGGTCAAGACACAATAACCTCATTTGTTTTTTGACAAGTCCACTAGATTGACAGATAAGAAGAATGCTATTAGGAGAGGAAAACTTGAACAAAACATTTGCTGGAGTTTCTCATGATATTTTTGTGGAAAAGGCAAAGAGATGTATTCTAGTTAGGTGTATTTGAAAGTAGTTAAATGACCAGGGTCAAAGAGTAATACCTAATGTGTCAGTGTTAGCTTGGAGGGAGATCTCTACTAACCTACCCTAGAAGTCTGTCTTTAGTCCTGTACTATTTAACATTTTTTTGGTGATTTTGCTGAAAGTATATTTATCAAATTTTCAGATGCTGCTGCCGGAAGGGGAGTTAGTATGTCTAATGACTCAATAAGGATCCAAAAGTCTCTCACTCAAATGGGCAGTAGAGTTGTGGATAGATAAGAGTTCATATAAAAAAGGACTGAGGCTATTAGTGGAATGTTAGTTTAATATGGGGGCAGTGAGGAGGCACAGTAGATAGAGTGCTGAGCATGGAATCAGGAAGACTCATCTTCCTGAGTTCAAATCTGGCCTTAGACACTTATTAGCTGTGTGATCCTAGGAAATCACTTCATTCTGTTTGCCTCAGTGTCCTCATCTGTAAAATGAGCTGTAGCAGGAAATGGCAAGCCACTCTACTATCTCTGCCAAAAACAAAAACAAAAACAAAAACCAACCCAAATGGGGTCATGAAGAACTATACATGAGTGAAATGACTGAACATAAAATTTAATATGAATCAATAGAATGACATTTCAGACAAAAAAGCTCATGTGAATTTAGATTTTATTAAAAGAGGAATAGCATGTAGAATGAAGGAGGGAATAGTCTTACTGTACCCTGCCCGGGTCAGACTGTTTCTGGGCTTCTGTGTTCAGTTTTGGGTGCCTCTTTTTTAGGAAGGTTGTTGACAAGTTAGATCTCATGAAGAAGGAGGCAATAATGAGATGACAGGACTGGGGACCATGCCACATGAGGATCTATTGAAAGAAGTGATAATGAATGGAAGAGAAAAGGCCGAAGAGAGATAGAATAACAGCCTTCAAGTTTCTGGGGGAGTGTTATTTGTTAAAGGGATTGTTTAGCTTTAGGAATAATGTGTGGAAACTGCAGGGAGTAAGAGTAGCAAAATGGCCCCTACTCAAAGCTATTTAAGAATGCAATGGACTGATTTGGGAAATAGTGGGTGCCATTGGTGAACAGATGATGACTTGTCAGGGATACTGTCCATACTCCTTCAGGAATGAATGTGACTAAATGACATCTAAGGACTCATCCAACTTGGCTTCGTGGAAGCAGCTATGATGACATCTATTTAAATATGAACTTATGATCAGAATACTTTCTGGAGAAATATTAAAGGAGATGCAGACTAGGCAGACTTATTCAAATATCCTTATGAATATCAGCCAGTATTTCTATTTGTGACTGGACTTCTGAGAAAACCTGCAATCATCAGGAAGAAGTTGCACCCCTAGACTGACATTAGCTTTAAGGATCATAGATTTGGGGCTGAATCAGATCTTAGAGGTCATCTAGCTCAAATCTCTCTTCTTATTGGTGGGGATACTAAGGTCCAGAAAAGTTAAGACTTGCCCAAAGTTACTTACCTGGGTAGTATTCATCAGAAGGCAGAGAGACAAGGAATAAGCACTTATATAGTGCCTACTATATACCTGGCACTGTCCTAAGCCCTTTTAACAAATATTTTCTCATTTGATCCTCATAACAACCATGCAAGGTAGGTACTATTGTTATCCCTACTTTACAATTAAAGAAACTAAGGCAAAAAGCAGTTGAATGATTTCCCTGGGGTCTCTCAGCTAGTAAATATTGGAAGCCATAGTTAAACTCAGGTCTTCCTGACTCCAGGTCAAGTGCTCTATCCACCCCACCACCTGATGCCCCTAGATTTGAGATCTCAACCTAGGTTGTCTGACTTTATAATCTGATCCCATTCCATTGTACCACACTGACTCCCTAAGGTATCTGTGTCTGCCTTTTGAGACTAGTAGACTAGTAGACTAGTAGACAACTTACTTCTCCCACTGGACCTCAGTTTCCTCATTTATAAAATGAAAGGTTTGAATTAGATGATCTTTAGGGACTCTGCCAACCTAAATCCTATAATTCTAGATAACAAAAGTCATCCTTTCTTGAATGAATGATTCAATTAGAGTAAACTAATGGCTTCTATATGAGATGGGATGATTTCTGGAATTATATTTTTTTGTTCCTATAGAGTTTATTAACTTGGATAAATAAATAGCGGTTTCCTCCTAAAGAGTTGCTTTTTCCCCATTGACTCATGATAACAAAAAGGTAGCAAAGAACCCAAAGAAGTTGTATGGAAAATCGATTGGGGATAACAAGTGTTGTCATAATTATCTTTTGTGCATCATTAGAAAGGACATTTCCTGACAGAGACTTTCCTGGAGACATAGAACCACAAGGTTCGACTTCTGAGCCAGCAATTGATTCTTGATGAACCAGTATGTAGGAGTGGTCTCCTATCATGTGGCAAATGGTTAGGTGTGAATTTCCTAGTCTCACTTCAAATCAAGCCTAGTTTTACTACAGCCCTGGGATGTTCATTTAATGCTGTGTCTGAAAGATAAGTGTTGAGGAGAGAGATCACATTTCCATTTTGAAAGAAAACTGGAGACAGCAGGGGAAAGAGGACATATGGAGAAAGACAATTATGGGCAGTGAGAAGTTCAATTCAACAAATATTTATTTAGAATCCACTACTGTGTATGCAGAGCATTCTGCCAGGCAATTGCTGAGAACAATATGACCTATTCCCTGCCCTCAAGGAACTACAACTTTGGAGGGAAAAGACATGGACATAAATAATTGTGATGTAAGGAAGAAGGCAGAAGTTGAATAAGAGATATGAGGCATCATTGGAATTCAGAAAAGGAGAGATTTTTCCAGGTAATGGAATCAAGGATGACATCATTGAAAAAATGACAGTGGTCAGGATCTTGAAGGAAGGAGTCAGAACTATAAAGGTGATCTGGGAGTAAAAGGGATTGCAGTCAAAGAGCACATAGTGAGCAAAGTTTTTTTTTTTTTTAATTGAGGGATTTAGCTACCAAACTAAGTTTGGACTTCGTTAGATCATAAAATTCTATTGAATGTTTTTGAGCAGACAGGTAACATGATCAGACACATGCATTGAGAAAATTAATCCAGAATTGATATAAGATGCTTTTTTGGAAAGAGAAAATATTAGAAAGAGGAAATCAAGGTAGAAGCTATAATAATGGGCCAGAAAAGAGAGAATGAAGTCTTGTGGAAATGGAGACAGGGGAGCAGATTCCAGGAACATTTTGGAGATACAATCAACAGGATTTATAGATGAATGTTGATGGTGAGGAAAAAGGAGAAGAAAAAGTTGACATTGACATTGAGCAGGGAGAATGAATTGCCAAAAATAGAAAAGTCACGAGGAGGTAGATTTGGGAGTCTTATGTTGAGTTTGCTTTAGGATGTGCCGAATTCATGGCTCTGGCAGTACATTCCAATGGAACCATGTAGCAGAGAGTTGGAAATGTAGGTCTCAAATTCAGCAAAGAGGTCTTTGTTGACCATAGAGATTTTAAATGAAATTAAATAGCATAAGGATCATTCTTCCTCATGCAGAAAATATGGACACTAACAACCACAAAGTGGTAGAGAATGAAGCAAGACATAACCAAAGAGAAATAAGAAAAAAACACTGGAGTATAGGGAACCACTCCTTGAATATGGTCTGAGCACTTTTGTTTCTATGCCTTCATTCATCTTCATAGTATCCCTATAAAATGGGAGAAGAGACTAGAATCACCTCTACTTTATTTTTTTATTTTTTTATTTTTTGGAGGGCAGTTGGGGTTAAGTGATTTGCCCAAGGTCACACGGCTAGCTTTTTTTGTGTGTGTACACGTGTGTGTTAAGTGTCTGAGGCCGGATTTGAACTCAGGTACTCCTGACTCGGCCAGTGCTCTACTCACTGCGCCACCTAGCCGCCCCTCACCTCTACTTTAGAGAAGAAAAAAGTAAAACAGAGAAATTGGTTAGGTGAGTTTTCCTTATTCACATAATGGGCAAATCAGGCCTAGAACCCAGGTCATCTAAAGCTTAGTCATTTGTTCTATCCATTATAGGACTTTGCCTTCTAACAAGCATCTGTAAATTTCTGCATCCTCCAGCCCCCCTCCCCATCCCATGTTGTTCCACTTAACTGTGGAATGAAATTTCCCTGGCAAGAAAGGGGGAACAGAAGAAAAATATCCATATGCCAAAAAAGGGTTTTAGTTAGCATTTATGTGTATACATGAAAAAAAATGCACACTATGTCCCTTAGAGGCAGACCCTGAATGTGTTTCAGACAACTCCAAGTCATTTGAAGGCCTGCAACTGAAGAAGCTTGATTTGGAATCCAGTATGTTCAGAGGCAGGAAATAGAGCCCAGGAAGAAAGATTAATGAATTGGGATGATGTGTTCTGGAAAACAGAAGGCCGAAGAATGACTCCATAAGGATCTTCCAACATAACAACTTATGAGTAAGTTGGTGACCAGCTGTTACCATCACCATGAAATAATGCATATTGAATGCCTACTGCATACAAGGCACCATCCTAGAGCCTGTTCCATCTGCCTTGAGAAAAGAACAAAAGGAAATTAAATGTGAGGTTACCAGGAAGAAAACTTTTGGAATGGTGGGCTGGGGAGGAGGATTTGAGGTAGGGCTTAGGTATAAGTGTTGGGAGGAGAATTTCAGACCATTTTCAACCAAACTTTATGTAAATTAGGTTTTTTGAACACAAAAAGTGTCCCACTATCAATGGAACCATATGTAATATTTAATAATAATTTATTTTTTAATTTAAGCATTTATTGAAAGAACACAGATATGTAAGAATAACAGAAAATGTCCCATTTTGTTGGATATCCTAAACAACTTTTGACTTAAACCAAGGGAGGTTTTTAAAGAAGTGAGCATTCTTCTCTTGTCAGGGCTGTTTCTTCATTGTCTTACCCATGATACACAATGACTACCTGCTGGTATGTTGTAGAGAGGAGTATCGTGCAGGTACAGGTCAGACTAGATGGTCTCTGAGCTAACTTCCAACCACGTGATTCAGTGATCCTACTCATGGTCTTCTCTTGGTTTTGTGAATATTACTCATTACCTCAAGAATTTCTTCCCCTTTTCCCATTGTATATGCAAATCGCAGATATCCATCAAGACCTAGCTACAGATCCAGAGAAGCCCACTTGAATACTCATTCGTATCTGAAATCCTGTGTTACAAATGGACTATTTGATATATTTTAGGATTTAGACGTGTATTTTCTTATATCTGTTTTTAATGGTTTGTGCATATTGGTCTTGTTTCCCCAAAATTGATTACAAGCTTCTTGAAGGTTGGGACCATGCCTTCAAATACTCTCTTTTTTTTTTTTTTTTTTTACATTTTGTATACCACATTGCAGCAGCTAGGTGGCTCCATGTATGGAGTGCTGCTGGGCCTGGAGTTTGGAAGACCTGAGTTCAAATTTGGCTTCAGATACTTGCTAGATGTGAGAGCCTGAGCAAGTTACTTAATCCTGTTTACCTCGGTTCCTCATCTTTAAAATGAGCTGGAGAAGGAAATGGCAAAACACTCCAGTATACAATCGCAAATGGGGTCGCTCACAAAGAGTTGGATGCTACAGAAAAATGACCAAAATGAAATACCACATTGCACCTCTCATAGGAAGTAGGCAAATCAGAAGCCATGAATAGATTCAGCTCAACTCACCAAACATTGAGTGCATACTGCATGCAAAGCAGCATAGGAGGTACTGGGTGAGACCTAAAACTTAGACATGGTTCCTGCCTTCATGTAGTTTATAGTCTAATAGGCATATATGATAATATATACAATTGTAGCTCTCTTCAAGGCTCAGCTCAAGAGCCTTCTCTCTCAAAAAGCCTTTAGTGGCTCCCCTAGTTGTTAACACTTCCCCCAAAAGTCATTTAAAATAATTTCATATCCCATATTTACATTTATCTATGAATTTGTTGTATCCTCATAAAAGAATATAAATTCCCTGAGATCAGAGATGGTTTCACTTCTATACTTTTATCCTGAGTCTAACATATGGCATACAGTAGGTGCTTAATAAGTGCTTGCTGATTGATTACAAAATAAAACATGATGTGAAGTCCTGGGGGAAAGAGCCAACAAGGAATGCTTATTAGAGATTGAGCTTGTCTTGGGCATTAAAAGATGAACAGGGATTCAGTGAAGTAGGGGATGGCGAGTGTATAGCAGGTAGTGTATAGCAGGTAGAACTACCATGAGCCAAAGCTAGGAAGTAATTCAGTTTGGGTGGAACATGGAGTACTGTGGGATAAAGCTGGAAAGAGTATAGCAACAGAATGTGGAGAGCCTTGAATGCCAACCAAAGGAGTTTGAACCTTATTCTACAGAAAGTAGGGATCCAATGAAGCATTCTTAGAATGCTTCTTAGAATCATATGACTGGCTCTATTCACAAGGAAGATGAACATGCCAATGGTGTGAAGGATGGTTGGGGAGTCTTAGAAGGAGTGAGTATTGATGGCATATTTATTAAAAGACTATTGTAATATTCTAGCCTGGGAGTACTGAAGACCTGTAGTAAACTGCTAACATGTGGATGGAGAGGAAGGGACAGGAGTGAGAAATATTATAGGAAAGGAAATTATTGAATCTAGAAGTTAAATTTATAATGTGATATGACTGAGGAGAAAGAGACAGACAATATTAAAGATGACTATAAGAGACTGGGTGAATGAAAATACCATAAATAGAAATAGTAAAGTCAGAAAAAAGAACATTTTTTGAAGGAAAGATGTAAGTTTTGTTTTTGGCATATCAATCAATCAAGATTTATTAAGCACCTGCTATGTCAGCAGATTTATTAAGACTGGGCATACTAAAACTAGTCCCTACCCCCAAGGAATGAAATTACATATTTGTGTACTATAGAGATGCATTCAACAGGAATCGTCTGAATATTATGTAATTTGGGTATTGGTAGAACACCCAAGTAGAACTATCCTGAATGTAGTTGACTATATAATCTTGAAGATTATAAGATAGAACTAGAGTTATAGATTTGAGTCTTCTGCTTAAAATCTTTGGAAGAATGATATTTACAAGACAGATATAAAGTAGATATAAAAAGAGAAATATAGAAGACTAAAGACAGAAATTCCAGAGACATTCATTTTAAGAAGTTGAGGAAAAGAGAAAGGGCCAGCAAGATAGAGAGAGAAAGAATGGGTAGAAAAAGAAGAGGAGACCTGAAGTGTGGTAGAGATCTCAAAAGCCATGTTTTAGAACTGGGCCTGCTAGAGAAAGGAAAATGTAGTTAGGCACCAAGGCTACCAACAACGAAGCTACCAACAATTCTAAAGCTCCATTTCAGAGCATCAGCACTATACTCAGGGCTTTTATTATTCTTATGAATGGTTTGAGACTGACCTGGAAATCATGATCTAGGGAATTTAATAACAGAGCTAATATTGGTTGAGGAAATTTGCCACAGAGCAGTGATTGAAGGAGTGTGGAAAGAAGGACATAACTTTAGAGGGTTGACTTAATGGTTGGATTAGAAACACGGGGAAAGTGTTGGGAAGGGCATCTAAAGGGGGAAGAGATTTCAGTGTGATAGTGATTTCAGTGGGAATATATATAAGAACAAGGGAAGGGAGGGATTCTGCATACTACACATATGCCAACAGCAGGCTATACATGGCAAGCATGGCTCAGTTGTGTATTACCAGAGGGAGGAAATTGGTAGGGGAGGGTAGAAGAAGACTGAAAAACAGAGAAAGAGACAGTCAGAGAGACATAGACAGAATCAGTGACAGAGACACAGAAACAAAGAGACACAGAAGTAGGGACTACATTGAAGGCAGGGTGCTGATCTGAGTCCTTGCCCACACCCCACTCTCATGTGACAAGTTGCAGCAAAGAAAATGGTGATGATAAGCTATAAGGTCAGATTCTATCTCACATAACATATCTAAGTCATGGACTTCTGAGTTTCTCTTACTTCTGCTGATGGAAGAGATTGCTGGGTGATCTGATCTATAGGATATTAACATGACAATAGTATGCCACAAGATGGAGATTGAATTCATGCCAGAGTCTTCATCTCTCTGGAAAGGGTGTTGGTGAGGTCTCGCTAAAGGCAGAAGGGAGTGAACCAAGTTACTTCTAAGACTGAATTACTTCTCAGTTTTGAAGTCTAGGTTTTTAGTTACAACCTAGTTTGTAAAAGAAATATTCAGGGAATGACTGTTAAACAAAACTTTCTGGACAACTCGTTCCCCCCCTCCCCCTTCGGGTTCATGTAATTTTCACCTATTATTTTCATGACTGAACTTTTAGAGCAAATAAGACATAATCAACTCATATTCTATGCTTGCAGACCAATCATATGTAGATTTATGTAAATACCCATGCAAATCAAGTGCAGCCACTGGGCTTCTGGGAGGTTGCAAATGAAGCCCTTGGTACAGCAGAGGTCAAATAACTGTGGCTTTGAGCACGATTCTACATGCAGATTTTTATAGGACAATGGCAGCCCTTTCAATATAGTGATGCTTAAATACTACTATAATGTCAGCAAATGAGGAGGTTTCAAAAGTAATTAGGGATGGGTGACCTGGTTCAGAGGAAAATGGAGGGGCAAGTGTGAGTCCTAGTCCTGAAACAAAACTAAGCTCCATCTTCCTGGTTTTGATTGATTTGGAAAAGTATTACTTCCCTGCCCTGTTCTTCTATTTTTTCCACAAATTCTGCCAGATCCATTAAGAGTCTCAGCTGGCATTGAAGGACCCTCTTTCACTTGGCACAGAAATGGTCTTGCCTGCCCTTAGCTCAGGACTGGGTGGTCTTCCTTTGTGTTTGCCAGGTACCACTATTTGTAAAAAGTGTGGCTTGCCAGGGGGATCTGCTGCGTGTGAGTGAATAGCATTCATCACTTGCTGCTCTCCACCAGTTATGATGCTTCAGCCAGAAAATGGTGGCTAGGACCCCATCTCTATTACTACCAGTGAGAGGCTCAGAAGAACCAGGAAGAGAATTCCAGGGATAACGAGGATTAGAGGGGGAACATAATGAGGCGCAGCATCCAGTTGAATTATCCTTGATGGTTCATAGAATTTCTTTTGTTGTTTTTCTTTTCTTTTGTTTTCTCTTGGGAATAGACTTGTGATTTTGCAATAGGAGAGGCAAAATTCTCTCCATTAATGTAGAACCATGATTCCTTTGTAATTTATAGTCTTAAAGTGACCAGGGCATTTAGAGGTTAAGTGACTTGCACAGTGTCACACAACTGGTATACAATAAGGCAGGATTTGAACCCAGATCATCCATTCTCTCACTCAGGAAGGAATTTATGCTCCTAATTTCATGTATATTATAGTCTAGTAGAGGGGTATAATCTAGACAAATATTCAGAATACAAAGTTATATAGGATAACAACATAGAAGAGATAAAGGGAATCCGATTTGGGGAGCAATCATTACTGACTTTATGGAGGAGATGGTGTTTCAACTGAAGAGTACAGAGAAGTTTGAGAAGCTTTATACAAAATGAAGTAGACTTGATACAAATGATACAAAATCACAACCAGGAAAACAATATACACGATAACTGGAACAATGTAAATGGAAAGAAAAACAAGAAAGAAATCTAAACTGAATTCTGCAAAATTATAATGGCCAAACTTGACTCCCCAAAAGAACAAAAAACCAACACCTTCCTCCCAGTATCTCTCTACCTTTGCCCCCTCTCTTTCTGGCTGAAGTAGAGGATTATGAGTATGGAACACTATATGTAATTTTTTTCTGATTTATTGGTTAGTTTTATTTAAATTTTTTTCTCACTTTCATTCCTTGTGATAAAGGGTAACTCTAGAAGGTGGTGAAGTGATAGCTTTATTGAAAAGTATATATGAGGGAAAAACAAAAAAATATCAATAATATTTTATTTAACAAATAAAGGATGGGTCTCTGGTAGGGGAAGGAGTGGTGACACATTGAGGAATGTATATAATAGGAAAAAAGATTAATAAAATTTTATTTAAAAAGGAATACCAATAAAAAAATGAAAAATGTAAAACAACACACTATATCAGCTGTTACTAGTAGTGTGATGCCAAAGGGAGGTAAGTGGGAAGAAGGGAAAGAAACAAGCTTTTATAAAGTACCTACTATGTGCCAGGACTGTACCAAGTACTTTAAAAATGTCTCATTTGATCCTCACAATAACCTTGGTAGGCAGGTGTTAGTAATACCTCCCAGTTGAGGGAACTAAGGCAGATGGGGGTTAAATGACTTGCTGAGGGACACACAGCTAGTAAGCAGATGGATTTAAGCTCAGGTCTTCCTGACACCAGGTCCAGCACTCTATTCACTGTGTCGCATAGATAGCTGTCTACATGGTGAGGGGGGAGGGATAGGTTTCTCTATAAACCCCTCCCCCCAAAAAACCCCTAAAGACTAAAGTAGGGAGGGTAGTGTCTCTCTCTCCCTCCCTCCCTCCCTCTCTCTCTCTCTCTCTTTCTCTCTCTCTCTCTCTCTCTCTCTCTCTCTCTCTCTCTCTGTGTCTCTCTCTGTCTCTCTGTCTCTGTCTCTCTGTCTTTCTCCCTCTCCCTCTCTCTTTCCCCCTCCAACTACTTAACTGAGGCCCACAGGGTTGAATAACTTGCCCAAAGTCACACAGGTAGAAAATGTAAGACTTGAGATTTGAACTCAGTAGGGTTTTTAAACTCTAAGTCTTTTGTTCCTTCCATTATGCTGTCTCTCCAGTTGCCACCCTGTACCATTTCCCCATATACACAACTTGCGGTAGCCCTGTCAGCTTCTCATATATAACCCCCACTCCAGCCACATCAAATATACCATCTCCAATTTCCAGACACTCATCACCCCCAGGTTTCAGTAAACATTGTTCCCAATAGCCTGGCATCCTCAGAATTTTGTCTCCCTGCTTTCCCAATATGTTTCTAGCATCACAGCTGCAAGCAGACACCAGGTTACCAAGGATACACATGGTTGAATGCCTTAAGCATTGAACGGAAATTTACTCCAACCTTTGCAAATGGTTCATTCAGTGACATGGGGAAGTCCCTTAACCTCTTGGTCTCCTTGGTCCCTGGGATTCTTCATTTACGAAAGAGAGATAAGATTGTTATGCTACTTCATGGAAATGTTCTGGAGGAAGAATATGTTAAACTTTTAGAACATTTATTTGAGAATATGGAAATATGGTATTCCATTTCAAAATGAGAGAGGTAAATTCATATGGTTAAAACTAAGCAGATATGAGGAGTTTCTATGAAAAACCAAGCTACCAGGTTAAAGGTTATGATTCTAATCATGGTCTGGTAAAGGAGATCAAAATTAGAGTGGAATTGAAATAATCAAGATAGTTCTGGTCCTCACAATATTTGGTAGAAATGGACTCAAGATTTTTTTTTTTTTTTTAGGGAGAGACAAAAGAGTATCTTCTGTCATGGTCATGGGGAAAGGGGGTGGGGGTGATTGAATGCTTTGAAAGGTCTTTCTGCATTGTTGGAGGTCTATACTCCTGATTTCATTAGTAAGGGATATTCCTTCCACTGATGTAGATTGACAGCTCATCTGTAAATTAATAGGTTATTTGACATAGCTCCTTGTGGTGTATAAAGCACTGTACCTATCTTATCTCATTGGATCCCCACAACAGTCAATCAACAAGGATAAATAAAGTGTCTACTGCCTTCCAGGCACTGTGCCAGACATTGGGAAAACAAATACAAGACATGAAACAATCTCTGCTAGTAAGAACCTTGAGGTAAATATCATAAATATTTCCATTTTACAAATGAGGAAACTGAGCGTCTTGCCCAGAATCACACAGCTGATAAGTGTGTGAAGCAGGTTGTGAATTCAGGTTTTCCTGACATCATGTCATGCACTCTCCCTAATAAGACACCCCAGCTTTTAGTCTTAACCAATTGCCTAGTGGTAGCGAAGGGTTTAAGAGATTTGACCATGAAGATACAACTATGTTAGAGGAATAAGTACACGTTAGAGGTAAAATTTAAACTGAGGTCTTCCTGACTCCAAAATCAGTTCTCCATATACTATATCATACCCCCTCCTCTGGAAAAAGTGGGGGAACTAAAACAAAACTTTTGGTTTTCCAGATAAATCCCTCCATTTAGGCTGTAATCCAGTGGTTCTCAACCTGTGGGTTATGTTTAATTTAAATACATTCTGCATATCAGATATTTACATTATGATTCATAACAGTAGCAAAATTACAGTTATGAAGTAGCAACAAAAATAATTTTACGGTTGGGGGTCACCACAACATGAGGAACTGTATTAAAGGGTCGCGGCATTAGGAAGGCTGAGAACCACTGCTGTAATCAATAATCACCTGTAGTTAGGTATAACAAGAGTTAGAAGCACTAATATTTGGATGAGAAAATTGTTCCTTTGTCTAATTAAAAGGTACTATATTCTCAGTCGACTCAGTTGTCCAAGAATCCATCACAGGAGCCATTACATCTCTACTTACATTAATTTCATTATTGCATCACGTGAGTTATGTTCATACATTTATTGCCCAATAATTTTCAGAGAAAAAAATGTCATATCTTAGGTGGTGATATAATTAACATGAAGAGATTTTTTGGCACAGGAGTTAATGAAGTGTAGGAACTAACCCTCCAACCTCAATTATAATGAACTTTTCCCAAAGTCCAAGGCTAATGGGAAGCCTCCAAATGAAATTGCTAGATTGGGGCAACAACTTCGGAATACCAATTTGGTTCTAGTCTTTCAAGGGGACACCAGACAGACTAAATTAGGTTGCTTTTTTCTTCCAAAACACTTAGAGCTATTTCTAAGCTACCCATTATTACTTATATAGGCCAAGTCTTCTACAAAATATTATATTGCAAGGAAATTTGTTAAACAGAATTCACCCTCCCCCCATTCCCATCGCATTCAACTAGTAGTTTACATCTTATTGGAGCAAATATCTAATATAAAAATTTATTTATATTATCTTTTGGGAATTTTTATAAAGATATTTGCGCTGTAAGTTCATTTTTGTCATAGAATCCTAACAAAATGCTAAATAGGGAGATAGTGTTGCAATAGTGTTGTGCAGTTTTCTTTACAAGGCCTGAGTTATGGTAAACACGACTACACATCCCCTTCATGCTATATGTCATTGAAATTCCACAAATGTTCTAAAGGAAAAAAAATGGATTGAATGCAGTCTTGAAGATAGTGATTACTTACTTCACTTTTTGTCTTTGGATCCCGGGTTCCCAGAAAGATGTTTAGTATACATAGCTGCTTAATAAATCCTTGTCAGATGAATGATAAATACGAGAGGATATTAGAGATGGGATTTCAATTAGTCAAGAAGACTTAGCCAAAACCTACTCTATTTGAGATACTGAGATAGTTGCCCTATGAAATATAAAATATAAATCAAAAGATCGAAATAGCAGGGGGCCCAGAGGAGTTCATATTCCTCACTTCAATGTAGTTAGGCAGGAAAGAAAACAAGTTGCCTTCTCTTGCCCCCATTTTTTGGGCATACACCCTCAGTTCTAGCTCAGCAGTCAATTAAAAAGGCCAACACTTAGCAGGCAGAAATAGTCAGAGAATTCTTATTCATACTCTGAAAGTGGAGAGTAGGACCCTCCATATATGCAATGTGTATCTGTACTTGTCTCACCATCAGAATGTAAGGTCCTTATAAGCGACTGTTTTGTTCTTTTTACTCAAATCCCACTAGCACCTAACAGTACCTGGAACATAGTGCTAAAGAAATACTTATCAGCAAGCATTTATTAAGCCCTTACTAGATGCTAGGTACTGTGCTAGGCACTGGAAATTCAAAGAAAGGTGAAAATGGTCATTTCTCTCAAGGAACTCCCAGTTTTAATGTAAATGCTTTCTTTTGAAGGGCATCTTACTTTATCTTTCTCCAAAGGATTAGAAGTTAATCAAACAAAATGTGATGTATCACTATCAGGCCTCACACATGCTAGTGTCATGATCAGAATAAGAAGGCAAAAGTTAAAAAAAAAAACACCAAAAAAAATCCCAAACCTTCTACCTCCTAAAATAAGCTTAAATAAATGGTTAATTTCACTCTCACTGGCAAGTCTCAGATTTTAAATTATTAGGATCTATGAAAAATTCCTAAAGAAAAATCTGCGGAAGAATTTTTAGAATTAGTCATATGAATTAGAATTATATACATAAGTCTACATGCTGGGCTGGTTTTCATGCATAATGAAAGGGATGATACGCAAAGACTGTCAACATATGAATGTAGTATACATTTTACGCATTTGATTGTTTTGCTGAAGATTTTTCTGTCACGTGGTAGCCAGAAGAAGGGCATGGAAACATTTAGAAGCAGAATTTGGGATGATAACTTCACACACCCACTCCTGACACTTCTGCCAAGAAGCTATACAATATGTGTCTCTAAGAAATTTCACCTCTTTTCCATATTCAATCTGCCACACTTACAATGGCAAAGTTCTCTCAATATCTTCATTTCTCTTTATTAAAGGACGATAAGCTTTTGATGAGAATTTTCAACTTCTCACAAAACAAGGACAAGAAGATTTTTTTAAAGTTAGTATCAGATATAAGAACATGATAAGAAAAAATACAAAGAAGTTGGATGCATATACAAAACAAATTAATTTTTCCAAGATTGCCTTCTTAAATCTTTCTTTGAAAAGGATAAATGTCTCAGAATCATTTCACTAACTTGGGCTGAAATGAGCAAAAATTCCGGGTTCAAGCAAGAATGAGGGAGGGAAGCCCCCATCAGTGGCAACCATTGAAAATGTAGGTAAAACTCTGCAAGAGGTAATACATACTTGTTCATTAGGCATCTTGGAATGAAAGGAGCACTCAGAGAAAGGAGACAAAAGTAGGAGCCACTTGTAAGTAAGCACCAGGTACTCAGAATTCAAAGGACTAGAGAGATGACAGTAACTTCCATTTGTAACCTTAAAGTAACAGATCTTTTAGAACCAATTCTAAAACCAATTTTAGAGCCAATCTTTTGTTTTCTAATTCCTTTCTTTTCTCCTAAGGAATTTGGATAGGTTGCCTACAAAACTAGCCCCTGGCTTTTCTGGCGTATTTTGCCTGAGTTTAGAGCTAGACACATCTGCCAATCACCAATGATGGGTGATTACTTATTCAGTAGAACGGAGCTTTGAAGAACAGTGGGACATGGCTTCATATAAATGACACATTTTATCTGTTTTTCAAATAATTCATGGAAAATACTGACATAAAGTGCCAATTATTTTTTTCCCCATGAATAGGACTGGCAGTTGTATTGTATACTTTAAAAGTCACTTACAATTTGTTCATATTAAAAAAAAATCCCCAGGGGACAAGGATGCATTTTCTTTGCCTTGAAGATTAAAGTTCAATTTGACTTCATATTTTATGGAAAAGACTCTTAAGTTACCACATTCTCATATCCTACTCGATATCATTACAAGCTGTAAATTCAGTGATTGATAGCTGCTGGGACAGCCACTGGGGGCTACATGCTAGTTAAAATAATAAAGTGCTCCTTATCCTCTGGATGCAGTTGAAAGAATAGCAGGTGGTCATTGTTTACCAGGCTAAAGTGAGCTGCTCCATTTGAGATAGCTCATTTTGGACCCAAGCTGAATGCCATGCCTGAGTGATTCTACTTCTAACAAAGCGGCCAACAGACTCGCTCTCATTGTTTAATTTGAATGAGAATTAGCGGCTGCCTCATGCATGCCCAAGACCCACTATTATAAAATGGTTCTCTAGACATGTTTATTGAAGGCTAGCAGCTGTAGAATTTGGGAGAATGATCTCTTAATGCAACCATACTTTTCCCTTCTGACTTCACACTACGGGCAAGAATCAAGGTGGAGCGCTGGGGCAAAGGGCAAAGTGGGTAGAATTCAGGGTTGAAGATACAGGGGGAGGCTATGTCAGCCAGACCCCTGTGGTAAAAGATGCCATGGGGACACATTGGGCCCATATATTTTCATTAGGAAAGGGAATACAACTGCTCAGTGAGATGTCAGGGTAATTGAGAGAGGGGCAGGCTAAAACAGCACAACATCAACAAAATCACTATGTAGGCCCTTGTGATTAGGACTGATATTTTAGCCAAAAATATTCAAAGATCTGCAGGGCATCACTCATTAGGGCAAAATTCTCCCAGATACGTTTTTAAAGGCCTACTTGGTACAGTCTATACCTTTATTATAGAGATTTGGCAAGCCTAGCTTGCCCTCAAAACATCTTTGCCTTGCACTTTGGAATATACATTCAGTAATGTTGTCCACAGAATCTGAGTTCAAATACACAGCATGTCAGGGCTCTTTGGAAATGATTCATTGGAGCCCTGTTGTAAGCATTAAGGCCAAAGTACTCTAATCAATCCAAAGCACATTGAAAACTCTAGAAGCCAAAAGGTCGACTTCTCAGCAATTGCTTCAACAGAAAATCGGTCTACCCATTCATTCATTTTCTAGCCTAAGTTTCTATTCCCTGGGCAAGTTAAGACCGTCATATTCTCCCTCTAAGAGTCAAATGACTTCCTTAAAGACAATGCAGGGGATTTCCCAAGCAGGGAAGAAAAAGAGTGACAATGGGGTGTTCGTATAGGGAGTTGTGAGTTCAAATATTGTCTTTAGCTACTTAATGCCTATGAGACCTTCAGCAAAACTGTGTGAGCTTTAGTTTCTTCCCCAGTAAAAGGAGGAGGCTGAATCAGATGATGTCTCAGGTCCCATATAACTCAAATCTGTGATCCACAATTCACTGGGCGCTATTTTTCAATGTCATTGTAGCACTGCCCACTACAAAGGGTCCTATTTTGTGTCCCCTTTCCATTGACTGTCCTACTTATCCCATAATATCTAATGAATGGCTTACTGTTTTTTGATTTTACTTGTACATTCATCGTCCCCACTTACAACATCAAACCAGTTGGGTCTAGTGGACGTAGAGGCTTGATTTATCACACACTACTCTAGGACAAGACTAGGAGCAGTATGTTGTAGCACCATAAAATCAAGAATTGTCTTGAGGTCTTTTTTTCCCCTTTTTCTCTTTTTTCATTGCAGGTCAGATCAATTTATGATTTCATTCATGTCAGAAAGTCTTGTTAAGGAAACTCTTATTAATGCAAACTGGGAGCTATTCTGTAACTTTTAATCTTGTAGTGGCCTTGGGTACCAAAAAGTCAAATGAATTGCCTATGGTCACACAGTGATTATGTGGTGAACTCAAATCCTACACATCCCAACTCTGAGGCTGACTCTTTATCTACTACACCACATTTCTTCCACGATGTACTTTTAAACTGATTTATTATTCATTTGACAAATATGTATTTAGTGCCTACTACATACATAATTATTGTGTTATATGGAAGGCAAAGATAAAAAAAAAAACAATTTGGCTCTAAACTTCCCTTTTCATTCTCATTTCATTGTACTCTCTTCTTCTTGCACTTTGCACAATAGCCAGACTGGACAATTTACCCTTCCCCAATCTCATCCCAAATTCTCCTGTTTCTGTTTGTTATACAACTATAGAACTCCTCTCTTCCACCCCGCTCCCTGATGCCCCCCCACCAACAATCCCTAGTATCTTAGATGGAATTTGTTAAATTTATATTTAATGGACAAAGGATTTCACATTATCCATGAAATCTTCTGTGATTTTCTCTAAATGGAAGCACTCCTTTCCTCCTTGAATTTCTCTTGTGATCCCTTGTCCTATGCATTTGTTCATTTTCCTATGTGTATATATTTGTTTGTGTAAACATTCCCTCACCCAAATACATTATACATTATAGTCATTTTTCAACCTTGTATCCTTAGTGCCTAACCCAATGACCTGAACATAAGATATTTAAAATAAAGATTAATATAGAATTAAAGTGATGGGTTGGAGTAGAATTTATTATGCCTTCACTGAATCCCAAAAAATATATATAGTCATCATGACCTCAGACAAAGGAATATTACACACACACATATATACATATATATGAATGGCTGAGAGAGAAAAGTAGGAAAATTAGATTAAGCTAAAATGCATCTTAGATAATGAAAAACAGCAATTTAAATGTATGTGTATTACATACAAATGTCAACTAAATAAATGAAGAGAAATATAATTGAAGACTTAGATAGAAGGACAATAATGATAGATTATTTCACTGTGCCTCTTTCAAATTTGGACAAATTTAACAGGTAAGTTAAAAGTAGATTAAGGACCAGAACACATATTGGAAAAAAAAAACCTAGATGTGCTAGAAATTTGATTCTTAGTGAATTTTGATGAATATAACTACTGTTAGCATCATATTATACTTTTTCAAAAACTGATCACTTATTAGGTTATAAAGACCTAATGAATAAATAGAAAGACCTCATGTTTCCCATGAAACATAAGCAAAAGACATATATTTATATGTAAATTAAATAATATTATTCTACTTTTTAAATATTTTTTGTTTTCTTGTTTACATCATTCATTTTCATTACATTTCTGAATTACAAATTTTCTCCCTGTCTTGCCCCTGTCCCAACCCTAAAACAGCAATCCCACTGTAAAGCCCCTCCCCTGCTCTGCTCTCTTAATTTCTGGTAGGGCAGAGAGGGTCTCCCTATCCCAGCCCATGTATATCTGAATTCCTACTTGCAGGTATTGCAGAACTTTAAATTCTAGATTCTTTCGATTCCTCCCTTGTCACCCACACCCACTGGAAGGACACTCAATTCAATACAGGCTGTTGATGTGTGATTATACAGGACATCTTCACAGTAAACACACTGTGACAGTGATCACCTGTCTCTCTTTCCTATCCCCCCTCCTTGTTCTGTTCTCTACCCTGTCCCTGTCCCTTTACTGAAGTGTGTGCTTCCAGCACCCCTCCCCCAGACCCTGCCCTCCCCTCCGTCTTCCCCCCTCTCATCCCCATGCCCCCTACTCTCCTGTGTGGCATGATGCCCAGTTT
>CM053597.1:56809294-56825248 GCA_028646575.1 Pseudocheirus occidentalis
ATTCTATTCTTTAAAGTGTTGTTTTCTTCAGTCAGGTTGTTGACTCTCTTTTCATGATTTTCTCGCATCATTCTCATTTCTCTTCCTAGTTTTTCCTCCACGTCTTTTATTTGGTTTTCAAAGTCCTTTTTCAGTTGATGTATAGCTTCTAGGCATTCTTCAATTGTCTTGGAAGCATTTGCTGTGGGCGTTCTGAGTTCTGGGCTCTGTTCCACCCGTTCCATGCTTTGACCCTTTTTGTCCACAAAAAAGGATTCTAGAGTTTTATTGCTGTTCTTATTTTGCTTTCTTTTCCTCATGTTGGCCAGTCAATTAATTGGTTGGTTTTTTTTAGCCCTGTGAAACTCTGCTTCCAGGTGGGGGAAGCTCTGTTCCAAATCACTGGGGTTTTCCCAGCTGCCGGAGCTATTAAGGGGGTGTTTCAAGTCACCCCAGCTTTGGCTTGCTGAAAGTGCACCCCAGGACCACCACCCAAGACCCCGATCCAGGCCGCTCAATGCAAGAGCACTTGGCTCTGATCAACCGATTCAGTCCCCATGTGGAGACTTCAGGGGCTCTGAAGCAGTCTGGTGGGGGCTGCAGCTGCTGGTTCCAGCAGTTCCCCTCCCCCACTGCTTCCTTGCCCCGGGGGCAGATTGGCCGAACTGCTTTATCACCCCCAAATTAATTTTCAAAGTTTCACTTTCACTAACCGTCTCTGACCAGGATTTTAAGATCCCCTCAGGCAGGTGCTTTAGATCTTCTTTGAAGTAGACTCAAGTTGTGGCTTGGGAGGCTCACTCCTCCTGGCTGCCCTGGGCCCTGGCCTGGCCATGGCTGCTGTTTTGGCCTGGGCCAGTCTCTGCTCTGGTGAGAGCTGCCCCTCTCCTGTCGCCGTTCCTCACTCCTTGGCAGATGTGGAGGTGCTGGAGGCTGTAGATCCCTCTCCTCTGAAGACTGGCTGTGGTTGGGCTCTGCTTAGCTCAGCTGGGCTCCTTCCCACCGCCCCAGGCCTGACCATGGTCTCGGCTTCAGACTGGGCCAGCCTCTGCTCTGGCTGCCGCGATGAGCCCCTGCTGCCGCACTGCCTTCAGCTGGAGATGTGTTCCTTGTATTTTTGCATGTCTGAGAGTCTTAGACTTTGTCTGGGCTCATAATTTTATGGGTGTTTAGGGTGGCAGTGTGAGAGCTGTGGGACCTTGCTGCTTCTACACCGCCATCTTGGCTCCACCCCCCAAGGTCAATATTATTTGAAATAAAGAGTGAATCAAAGGACAAATAAGAAGAAGAAGAATTAAGGAAAATAAAACAAAAAGAGAAATATATTAAATAAATTTTGGCATATAGACAATGCAATCATTATAGGAAAAGTCATGATCTCCTTGAATTCTTATATTTAATTAAGAAAAGGGAAAAACAATGAAAAGAAAATACAATCTCTCAAAACTTAGATAATCAAATGAATAATTCCTAGTGAGGCAAAAAGTAGAAATTTCGAAAATGAAAAGACAGAAAGAATTGAAAGCAAGATTTGTTAAGCAAAATATCATGCTGTATTTGGAAAGATTAATAAATTTAGGAAACCACTAGCAAAGATGATTGAAAGAAAGAGAGGAAAGCAAAACTGTCAAAGTAAAAAACAAGAAGAAAAAAATCACAATAGTGAGAAAATGAAATAATTATCAGAAAGTACTAATATCCAATTATATGGTAACAAAATTAAAAACAACAAAATGGATAAATATGTAAAAATAAAGGCTCAGAATAACAGAATAGGAAATGGAGACTCTAAAAACCCAATTTCTTAAATGTATTCAGAAATACTTTAATGAACCCTCAAGAAAATCATAGATCTGAATGATTCAGTTCTCTCAGACATTTAAAGAACAGCTAAACTCCCCTATATGTACTGTTCACAAAGCACTTTACCAAACTCTTTATGAAAAACACATGGTCCTCATACCAAAACAAGAGAAAAGTATAGACCAATATCAATGATGCATACTGATGGAAACAATAATAATCAAAACACATCTATTAAGTACTTATTATGATCCAGGAACTAAGTGATGTGTGTGTGTGTGTATAATATATGTGTGTATGTTTGTGTAAAATAGTTCTTGCCCTTGAGCAAATTGAGAACTACAACTTTCAAGTTTAAATTGTTGATCTACTTTCATTAATGGAGAAAAAAAGTTTGTGATTAAAACAAAATCTTATGATAAATGTTGCAGAAGATGTGGCAAAACTGGAACACTTATACATTGTCGGTGGAGTTGTGAACTGATCCAAGCATTCTGAAGAGCAATTTGGAACTATGCCCAAAGAGCTATAAAACTATGCATACCTTTGTTTGACCCAGCAATATCACTTCTAGGTCTGTATCCCAAAGAGATCAATCACACAAATGGGAAAATGACCTACATGCACAAAAATATTTATAGCTCTTTTTGTGGTAGCAAAAATTGGAAAATGAGGGGATACCCATCAGTTGGGGAAAGGGTGAACAAGTTGTGGTATATGAATGTAATGGAATACTAGTGTGGTAAAAGAAATGATGAGCAGACAGACTTTAGAAAAATCTGAAAAAACTTATATGACTTGATGCTGAGTGAAGTGAGCAGAACCCAGAGAACATTGTAGACAGTAAGAACAATTCTGTGTGATGACTGACTTTGATAGACTTAGCCCTTCTCAGCAACACAAGGACCTAAAACAACTCTAAAAGGCTCATGACAAAAAATGTCATTCACATCCAGAGAAAGAACTATGGAGTCTGAATGCAGATCAAAGCATACTATTTCCTTTCTCTCTCTTTTTTGTTTTATTTTGTTTAGTATTTTCTTTCTTGCACTTCCTCCCATTCATTCTAATTCTTCTATACAACATGACTAATGTGAAAATAAGTTTAATAAAAATGTATATGTAGAGTATATATCAGATTGTATGCTGTCTTGGGGAGGGGGCAGGAGAGGGGGAAAGTGAGGAAGGTAGAGAAAATTTAAAACTCAATAACTTATGGAAGTAAATGTTGAAAACTAAAAAGTAATTAATTAATTTTTTAAAAGATACAGAGGAGATACAAGATATAGAGGGTAAGGTCCATCAGCTGAGGGCTAAGAAGGGTCTTCCACAGAGAAGTTTAACGTGGGCAGACCAACACTGTATGAAAGTACTTTGATAAATGTGTGGAAGATGAATTCAATGCTACTGGCTATGTGACTTTGAGAAAGTCACTCAATCTCTCCATGAATGAAGCAATTCTCTAAGACTGTAGGTGATAAGGAAGCTGCTAATATGCTTTAGTAGAAGTAGCTTTCTCACCTGAGAACCAATGAAATTACAAGTTCAATCCCTATATAAGATTGAGTCACGAACAGTTTTCAAGAGATCAATTAATAAACACCTTTAAATTGTACACAATTACTAATAATTGAAGATGTGTGAATTGAAGCTGCCCTGATATATCACCTCACCAGCAAATATCTTGAAAGCTGGGAGAATTTGGAGGTCTAAAGGAAAGAAAACACATGGATTCACCCATGATGGATTTAAGACCTGGTTCAAGTCATTTTTGGAAACCAATTTTAAATTATGCAAGGCATTTTTGAAATTGTTCATACTTCTTGAGTTCAAGATTCCCCTACTGGAACTATAACCCTAGTTTTTTTACTTCAAAAAAGTACTCATAATATGAAAATAGTTACAGTATCATTATCTGTGATGTTAAAAGTTAGAAACAATATCATGTGCCCAATGCCTGGGAAATGTGTTTTAAAAAGATTTTTTTTAAATTTAGGTATGTAGTTATAATAGAATATTACTGTTCCACAGGGAATTAAAGATGTGAATATGTCAGAGAAGCAAGAGACTTGTACAAAGTGATGTAGAGTGAAGAAAGGATTCAAACAAACAATATGTTCAAATATGACAATGCAAATAAAACTAATGTGGAGAGGAAACAAAATTCTGATGAAATACAGTGAAACAAATGTTAATGCTCCCTAAAGTTAAAGGATGCACACTTCTTTTCTGTTAATGGCTGATCGTGTGTTTTTCAAGGAATGTGTTTTGTAAGGAATGTTTTCTTTCAGCTGATTTTTGGGAAGTGTCTATTGTACCAAAACAAAATGTATCATTCCTTAAAAAATAGAAGTATTGGAACATATCTGTTTGCTTAGTACAGTGTGGAAGATGTTAGAATATTGGAAGGATAATTGGGCAAAATTAATAATCAGCTCTTTTCCTTACCACCACCACCCTGCTGAAGAGCTATCCTACAACCTGTTGTGACCTTTGGGCTTCGTATACTTAAAGCTTTCTTTTCCAGCCTAAGTTGCTTCTACCCTGCTCATTTTGCTGATTGAAAAGTCAATCCGCTGATTGAAAATTGATGTTAAGTCTCTTCTGGATTCAGATATGGCTTTTTATATCAAGACATTCTGTGATTTAATTCTTTGGTAGTAATGTAGATGGACCCCAGAAAACACTTCTTGGGCTTTACCCAGTGGTAGTGGAGATCTTTAGTAATGGGCTGGGCAATTGTACATATTTACTGGTGCCATAGATATCCCAGAATCTTCCTCATCACTTACGTACACTCTGTAGGGCATGGGTGAAAAGAAATTGTTTCCTAATCTGACTTAGGGTCAAGATTAGCATGGTCCTCTTTGGGAAAAAAAGAATAAAGGAAACATGTAGAAAGGACAGTTTCCAGTACATAAGATTCACATTTCTCCATTATCAACATAATTCAAGATGAAGGCAAATCTTCTGAGCCCCATCATTCTTGGGTAGAAATGAAGTTCTATTCCCTAGTGATAATTTAGTCTTATACCTCTAAAGTCAAATTAGGCTATTAAAGAATATCATTCCCATGGCATTTAAGAATGAAACTGGGCAGAGAACAATAAATAGATAAAACAACAGAAAGTCAGCAAAGATTTTTTTAAATGTCTTTATTTTTAGTTTTCAACATTCACTTTGATAACATTTTGAGTTCTACATTTTCCATTTTCCCTCCCCTCCTCCTTCCCCAAGATGGCATGTAGTCTGACAGGTTATCAATGTATAACCATATTAAACATATTTCCTCATTAGTAATGCTGTGAAGGAGAATAAGAAAAAGGGGGGAAACTATGAAAAAGAAAAAAAAGAGAAAACATTCAGACTTGATAGTTCTTTCTCTGAATGTGGATGCCATTTTCCATCATGAGTCTTTTGGAATTGTCTTTGATTCTTGTATTATTGAGAAGAACTAAGGCTGTCAAAGTTGATCATCACGCAGTGTTGCTGCTACTGTGTACAATGTTCTCTGGATTCTTCTCACTTCACTTAGTATCACGTCATGTAAGTTTTTTCAGGTTTTTCTGAAATCTTCCTTCTCATAATTTATTATGGAATAATAGTATTCCATTACATTCATATACCACAACTTGTTCAGTCAGTCCCCAGTGGATGGGCATCCCCTCGATTTCCAATTCCTTGCTACCACAAATAGAGCTGTTACAAATATTTTTGTACACATGGGTCCTTTTCCCTTTTTATGATCTCTTTGGGACACAAAGACTGTATCTAGTGGCATTGCTGGATCAAAGGGTGTACACAGTTTTATAGCCCTTTGTGCTGTGCATAGTTCCAAATTGCTCTCCAGAATGGTTGGATCAGTTCACTACTCCACCAACAATGTATTAATGTTCCAGTTTTCCCACATCTTCTCCAACATTTATCATAAGATTTTGCTTTAATCACAAACTTTTTTCATCATCAATGAAAGTAAATCCACAATTTGAACCTGAAAGTTGCAGTTCTCAGTGTGCTATGTGGAGAAATGGAAACAGGAATAAAGTAAGCAAAAATGGGAACTATAGCTGGAGTAGACCAAGAACACAGAGAGGTAATCTGTATTGAATCAACAAGGTGTTAAGGGTGTAATCCTCAAAAAAAAAAGATGATAGTTAATCTTTTAAAATTTTATTAATTTTTTTTCAGATAACAGAAATCTATTTTCTTTCTCCCTCCTATTTCCCCTCTCCCCATTGGGGGAAAAAACACAACCTTTCTATCACATGCATAGTCAACCAAAACAAATTCCTGCATTGTCCAAAAAATTATATGATTCGTTCTGCACCTTGAGTCTCTCCCATGAATATTGGTAACTGCTGACTTATACACCTATTTTCCATTGCTAAAAATGTTTATGGCTCATCTATATATGATTTCATGGCATCCTTAAAAAAGGTTAGAGGAGGAAACAGGTAAGTTTTATCAAAAAGAAAATATGCTGACAGTCTCCGTCTTTACAATGAAAGATTACTGAAAGGCATAAAGAATACAAGATTCCATTGTACTTATTGTTTGACTTGAAAAATGCATTTTGTTCTGTAAAGCAAACACCAAATT
The DNA here is from genome assembly GCA_028646575.1 of Pseudocheirus occidentalis. NCBI lineage: Eukaryota > Metazoa > Chordata > Mammalia > Diprotodontia > Pseudocheiridae > Pseudocheirus > Pseudocheirus occidentalis. The sequence goes on from CM053597.1 coordinate 56,815,676, forward strand.
AAAGGCTCTCTTCCAACGATATGTCTGCTATGCACATGCCAAAATCAGGCAAGATTCCTTTAGAGATATAGCAACAGAGATAACTCTGTTCAGTATCCCTCTGATTATTAACATCAAATGAGGTATAAAATAGAGAGGAGCATGCTTGCTAACTGTATTTTTCTCAATCATGGAGAAGGTCCATCAGAGAGTTCCACAGTCATCTCTTCCACATCACGACTTTTCCCATTATGGTTTTGATATACTACAGGTCAGCATAAGAAATTAAATGGGAATTTGGGGGTAGTTTTGTTGAAGCCACAGATGACACACACATAAAAAAACCAGCAGAGGACTTAGAAAAATTTTAGAAACTCAGAAATGCATAAAATATATGTATAGTATTGGAGAATATCAACATATTTTATCTTTTAATACCATAATAATTCAGACTTCTTCTCTGGCACAAAAAAAGGGCAAAAAAAGTTTTAAACAGATTTTCCAGATCCCAACAGATATGGAAGGGATTACTATATTATTATCCTAATTTTACAGCTAGGGAAACTGATACTGAGAACAATGGAGTGACTTTGCCCAAATTAACACTAGTATGCCAGAGGTGGGATTCAAGCTCAGGTCTTCCTGAGTTTAAGTCCAAGACTCTATCTACTATTCCAGATTGCCTCCCAAATCCATAATTGCAAAAATAAAAAGGGCCTAATTACACAAATATGAAAAAAAAGTGAATGAAGATTTCAAAGTATGATCTGCATTTAGATAGATGATGTAACACACAGATCCATTCAATCAACACAAATATTGAATATGTATATTGCAAAGAGCTTGGCCAAGAGATGAACAGGAAGAGAACAGGCCAGATTGCTTTTGAAGAAATTGTGTTGCTTTTCCAGGTTCTCCTTGAAGCAAAGGTCCATCTTTTGAACATTGTTCCTTTGGAGAAGCTGTATTGTTTCAAATTGTAGAATGCTGTGGTGTTTGAAGAACTGAACCTGAAGGTTCAACCGAGAGAACCATGGAAGTGAGTTGGGTGGCTCCTTCAGAATAAGAGCTCTACTGTTGTTGTACCCTCAGCACTTAGCGGGTCACCTGGCATACAGGAAGTGCTTAAGGAATACTTCTTTACTGAGTGACTGATGTCTGTGATTAGGCTGCAGTATCTTACAAATTGCTCACAATAACTGGTATATATGACATCATCAGAGAGATGTATGATTGGAAAAGAAAAGTTGGGTTAGTCATATAGCAAGAATAAAGGATAACCTATGAATGATCGTGGTAGAGGCAGTTAGGTGATCAGCGGATCTGGCGTCAGAAAGATCTGAATTCAAATTTTGATTCAGGTTTGTTCTTACTAAATATATATAACCCTGGACAAGTCACTTAATTGCTATATGTCTTAGTTTCTTCAACTTTAAAATGGGGATAAAAACAGTGTCATTATAAGGACCAAATGGGATAATATTAATAAAGTGCTTAGTGCTATGCCTGGCACACAGAAAGCTCCTAATAAATGCTTTTCCCCTTGATTTCTGCAGGGATCCGTAGGTACTGTCTGAAGAACTAGAAGGAGTCTCCTAGCATGCTGGGTTAAGCTCCTGAGGAGGAATGATGGGAGCACCTGGTTGGGATGACATGGATGGGTTATGGTCAGTGCTGTTGGAGGGAGTTCATATATCCGTGAGATCACAGGCCAATCAAAATACTGAAGCACCTCTGGCACCATGACCAGGAGGGGACCGTGGGAACAAAACAGAGAGCCAAGGCTTGGAACTTACAGGAAAAAAAGGGAGGGGTAGTTTAAACAAGATGCTAAGTTAGACATGGGCCATAAGGTCAATAACAGAGATTACATACATGCTGGCCAAGGCCAGGGAGGGATTGCTAAACCAGATGAGTATTTTCAAGGCAGGAAACACACAGGTAGACGTTAAAGCCTTTCACTTACACAGCATTTTAAAGTTTATAAAATGATTTACTCATGGTTATCCTGTGAGGAAGGTGGTAGTAATAGTAGTAGTAGTAGTAGTAGTAGTAGTAGTAGTAGTAGTAGTAGTAGTAGTAGTAGTAGTAGTAGTAACAACAATAGTTAACACTGACAGAGCATATAATATAGAACATATATAGGGCAGTTAGGGGCCACTGTAGTGTATAGAGTATCAGGCTTGGAGTTAGGAAGACTCATTTTCCTGAATTCAAATCTGGCCTCAGATACTTACTACATGTATGACCCTTAGAGAGTCACTTTACCTTTTTTGTCTCAGTTTCCTCATCTGTAAAATGAGCTGGAGAAGGAAAGGGCAAAACACTCCAGTACCTTTGCCCAGAAAACTCCAAAAGGGGTCACAAAGAATTGGACACTACTGAAACGACTGACCAACAACATATACAGAACAGGATAGAATGCCAGGCAGACCTGAGTTCAAATCCAACCTTATATGCTTACTGGGGGTGTCCCTGGGCAATTTGCTTAACTTTGGTTTGTCTCATTTTCCTCATCTGTACAAAGGGGCTAATAAGGACACCTAGTCTTTGCATGGTTTTTGTGAGATCAAATGAGCCAATGGGTGGAAACCCTACTTCATGCTACACATGTGCTAGTGCTTACTATTATTTTTTCCACATGCCATCCTTTGAAAGTCATTTAGAAAGTTTAGAAGTAAATGGTTACCACCAAACGTATTCCTTGGCTTTGTATAAGCTTCCCAGTATACTTTTAGACATACTTAGTCTTTAAAGACTAGAGAGTCAATTAGCTGTTTATCATAGCCAGCACTTATCTACCAAATTCAGATTGGTGAAATCCTTCAAAAAATACCCTCTCATTTAATTCTCACAGCAAACATAGGAGGGTGGTACTATTTTACAGGCAGAGATGGAATAACTTGCTCAGGGTCACATGGCTATTAAGTGTCTGTGGCCAAATCTGACCTCAAGGCTTCCTGATTCCCAGCTCTAACACTATTCACTGGGCCACCTGGCTGCCATAAACTAAACTGAATAAATATTTAAGTGCTTAAGAAATGTAGGGTACTGTTAGTATCTGGCAATACGCAAATGGATCATTTATAGTATGGATGGGTAGCCTGAATTATCCACATGCTTGCTGGCACTCTTATGATCAGAGCAACTGAGAGAGTCTTAATTTGCCTTAGTGATATCTTGATCCTTGAAACAGTAGAGTAAGGAAAGAGATAGTATTAGTCAAGTGCTTAGCACAGTGCCTGGTACATAATAAATGCTTTTTTCCTTGTTTCCTGCTATTCTGGATTTGATACTGATGAGTGAGGAAGAGTTACTCAGTGAAGTAGAAATGATGAGAAGTTTGGGAAAAATTCATTATTCCATTTTAGAATTCACGAAACATCAAGGGGGTGAAACCTAAGGATAGACTGATACATACCCTTAATCTTGGAAGTGGATTTGGGGGTTCAAAGAAAAGATGAGTAGAGTTTAAAGGCCTGTGCACATATGCACACAGTGATACATATATGTTTATGTATACACATATACACGCAAACATGTATATCTGTGAACATATAAACTAGAGAACCTTGAATACTGGGTTAAGAAGGATATACTTCATTTGGCTGCCATTGGGGACTAACGTTTTTTGAATGGAGAACTGACATGATTAGAAAGATGATGACTTTTACCATAATTTGAAAAGTCATGGTGGAAATAGAGAGCCTGATTTCAGAGACATTGCAGAAGGACAGAAGAATCAATAGGACTTGACAAATGATGGGACATATGTGTGGGGGGGGATGGGATGAGGCATAAAGAAGAGTCAAAGAAGACAGATTGGAGGAGGGTAGTGTCATCAACAGAAATATAGAAATGGTGTCTGGCACATAGTAGGTACTTAATAAATATTGGCTTCATTGAAATGAATTTTTGATTGGATTGAAAGGGAAGATACCATTTTGAGGCATGGAGATTAGATAATACGTTTCTTTTGGGATATACTGTATTTGAAGTGTTGGCAGCATACTTAAACACAACACTCATTGTCTTTCTGCCACAGCCTTCTTATCATCCTGACTTTTCTATTAGTGAGAAGGCCACCATCATCTTCCCAGTCAGGCTCGTATCTCCTCCTTCCTCTTTCTCACCCCCATACCCAATTTGTGGCCAAGTCCTGTCAATTTTATCTTCGTACCATCTCTCCTACCGCCCACCCCCACCACCCTTCTCTCCTCGGAGACTACCCCGTCCTGGTGGAGGCCCTTATCATCTCACACCTGGACTGCTGTGATGACCTACTGATTGATATCTGGGCCTCAATCCCCTCCCCACTCTAGTTGTTCTCCATTTAGTTGTAAAATTGTTCTTTCTCAAGAGCAGGTCTGACCATGCAACCCGTCTAAAGACTGTCTATCAACACCATGATCAAATATAAAATCCTGTTTAGCATCCAAAGTCCCTTATAATCCTACCTTTCCAATCTTCTCACACCCTATTCCCTTATGTGTAATCTGGGATCCAGGCACATTGGCCTCCTTATTGTCCCTTGAACAAGATACTTCATCTACTGATTCTGGGTTTTTTTTCCTGGCTGGAATTTCCAGGCATTTCCATGCCTAGAATTTTCCCCTCATCCCTCTCCTGGCTTCCATTAAGTCCCAACTAAAATCTTATCTTTTACAGGAAGCATTTTCTGATCCCCCTTAACGATAATGCCTTCTCTCCCAGGGGAGATTTATCCTGTACATGTCTTGTTTGTCCATAATGGTTTCTGTGGTGTCACTCCCAAAAGACTATGAGTTCCTTGAGAGCAGGGACTGACTTTTTTTTTTGCCTTTCTTAGTATTATCAGCACTTAGAACAGCATCTGGCACATAATTTGTTCAGTTGCTTTTCTGTTGTATCAGACACTTTGTGAACCAATTTGGGATTTTCTTGGCAGGAATATTGGAGTGGTTTGCCATTTCTTTTTCCAGATCATTCTATAGATGAGGCAACTGAGGAAAATAGGGTTAAGTGCCTTGCCCAGAGTGACACAACTAGTAAGTATCAGAGGCTAGATTTTGAACCACAAAGATGAGTCTTCCCAATTCCAAGCCCAGAACTCTGTCAACTACACCAATAACTTTCTTGATTAATAACTAGATGCAAAATTCTAGCAGGTAATTGGGAATAGAAGAATAGATATTTCTAGTCAGAGGACTAGGGTGAGAATTTGTGAAATTATCCACATAGATATGATAATTAAAGGAATAGGAGTAGAAAAGAACACAATGATGGTCTTCACATCCTTGTGGAACATACATGTAGAGGCCACCTAGTCCAATTATCTCATTTTATTGGTGAGGAATTTGAGGTCCCAAGTGGTTAAGTCACTTGTCCAAGGTCATGAAGCTATTAAGTGGCAGAGTTGGAATTTGAACTGGAGACCTATGGGTACTATGCAGTGGTGATTTAACAGAATAATAAAACCTAATCCTCTGAATAACAAGGAACTGGACTTCAGGCTTTTATTTTGATACTATAATATAAATTTATAAGATGGTCTGGGTATTGGGATTGAAGAAGAATGGATTTTCCCATAGTTTTGGAAATGTGACTATGAGTCATTAAACAAACAGCCTCTCTCCTACTCCCCTCACTGAACACTCTGTTAAGATGACTTTGCTTACCTTTTATACCATTGGTATTTTATTGTCTTTTCACTACTTTATTTCCCATGTCCTGAACTGTGTTCTTTAAGCTTAAAAAAAGCCTCCAGATCCTTCCTTGTAGGATATAAATCTTGCCAAGGCAAGTCCCAATGAGAGAAATCTGGTTTGGATCAAAGTTACTAAATCATCAATATGGACCTTCCTTCAAAACTGGAACAAGCCCAAGAAGAAGTCATGATATATGTAAGAGGCCAATCACCTATAAAATTCTCAATTCTTCCACATTCTTGCTTCACTCTTGTGTTGACAGAGGAATCAGAGACTAATGGTATGAATATGGAAATGTGGTTTAAAAGTAACTCTTACATCTCTATTCCTAGAATAGTTTGGTTAAGTATCTGAACTTTGGAAAAAGCCCTGGTTCTGGTATCTGAGGACCTGGGTACAAATCTTCTCTCACTTCTTGTTCAACCTTTGGCAAATCACTTAAGTTCCCCGGGCCTCAGTATCTTTATCTGTAAGAAGAGCAGATGGAATTTTTCTTGTCTCACCTCTTTTGGTTACTTTGTGATTGAACTCCTTCACTCATGCTGTCCAGTGTAAAGGAGAGAGCCTTGGGGTCTTCTCCCCACTGAGGCCATGCAGTGCCAAGAAAAGGACCTCCCTCTTTTACCTCTGTGTTTGTTCTTTTCCATTCTAGGTTAATGGATTGGAGTGTCTGATCTTCAAGTTTTGAAATACCAGAGGAGTGGACTATTGGAGTTCGGAATCCAGGGGGGATTTTGTTGTCAACCCAGCACCAGTGTCCTGAGGATGTTGAAAATGACATTTTGGATCTGGGTCAGAAAAGGTGAGATGAGAACTCATACAACAGGACTGCCACATCTGGACATGAACTTGGCGGAAGCAATGCTTTGTAGGAACTAAGCTAAATTTTGAGAGTATTCCCTGAGATGAAGGTCCTGTAAGGGAAGATTATCCCTGCTTCCCCCAGGTTTTGGGAAAATAATACTTGAACATTTGTTCTTGTTGTATCTTTGAAATAACTATTGAGAGAGAAAGACAGACAGAGAGAGAGAGAGACAGAGAGAGAGAGACAAAGAGAGAGACAGAGAGACAGAGAGAGACAGAGAGAGAGAGTTATAGACATGAGATGGCCTTTGAGGTTCAGCCCTTCAGGTTCTTAGATCTATATTCCTCTGTTCCTGAGGCCCCAGCACCTACTTTAGTGTAGACATTTCCCCCTAATAGTCAATACAATGTTAGGAGTTCAGAATTTTCCTGATTCCTTTATTTTTAAAGGAATGATTCTCAAGGGTTGTCATAGGAACATGGGTAAGAGGACTTTACCTTCAGGAGGCCATATTTGTGAATGAGTCCATTGGCCAAGGCAACAGAGGAAGAAGCAAAAGATACTGGGAAAGTATTTTATGTGAGAAAACCCTCGCAGGTCTTCATGAATGGTTTGGTGTGACCCACAGATCACACACTGTAGTTAGCAAAGCTGCGGCTTTATCTTCTGGAGCACACTCTCAGGCTGCACTTATCAATCTGAGAAAGAGATAAAGACAGTGATCTGTGCTGTTTATCAAGCTCATGCTGTAGGAAAAACACATTTCCAGCTTTTCCAGCCTCCTTTCTTACCAATATATCTCCCAGTCCCTGCGAAGACCGTGCCACAGGCACCCCAGCCTCATTCCTACTTTCATCTTGCAGTCCTGCCATTGGATTCCTGCTAAAACCTAGATTGATGAGACCGTTTGGTGCTGATAGCTCAGAAACCCAACTGCTCTCTTGGGTCTTGGGCAGGGTAATGCCAACGACATCTTCTACTTGTGTACCTCTAATCAGCTGACTCATTTCCTTTGCCTGGACAGAAAGAAAAAAAAAAACTCACTGCCCAAAGCATTTTCTATTCTTACCAAATGTATCTGGCTCAATTCCCTATTAAGATAGTCCTGACTGAGAACCTTATTTAGTGACAAACAAAAAAAAGTCCTTTCCATTTAATAAATTCCTTTGATCACTGGCTTGAGGCGGAGCTTAATTTTATTTCTGTGGACTTTGTTAATCCAAAATCTCACCTTAAAAGGAAAATTAGACTCATTTGTGCTGGAACACACACACACACACACACACACACACACACACACACACACTTTCCCAGCATCCTTCACTTCTCCCTCTGTTCCCCATCCAAAGAAGTTGGCTTTTGCAAATACAACATCCTGAAGGTAGGGTTTTGTTGCCCATGGTCTTGTAATGTTGTAATAACCCCTGAGGATTGCCTGAGTCCTGGAGACTATTCAGACTGGGTTTTATTTCTTTGTGTATATTTGCTTACACACACTTAACTTATTTATGTTCTTAACACATTTATGTTCTCATGGTAAAGCAGTCAGAGAGCCAGATCACCCTTTTCCAGAAAGAGAACAGACTCTTGATATCATTTGTCCTATTTTAGGAAGCTTGCAGACCCCTTATGCAGACCCCTTGCAGACACCTCACAGCTCAGACTGGGGTTTATCAATGGCAGCATGGCTATATTTCTCTGCCTATATTTTTCATCTTGGATATAGTGAGTTACAATGGAAATAATGCCAAACTAAGAACCACAAGTTGTTGTTCAGTTGTTTTTTGGTCTTGTCTAACTCTTGATGTCCCCTTTCTGGGGATTTTCTCAGCAAAGACACAGGAGTGTTTTGCTAGTTCCTTTTCCAGTTCATTTTACAGATGAGAAAACTGAGGCAGAGTTAAGTGACTTGCCCAGGGTCACACAGCTAGTAAGTGTCTGAGGCTGGATTTTGAACTCACTGACTGCAGAGTCAGCCCTCTATCCACTGCACCACCTATATCTGCCCAAGATCTATATTTAAATTCTGGTTTTGCCACTTATTACCTATGTGACCATGGGAAAGCAATTTAATGTCTCTGGACCCAAGATGCTTCATCTGTGAGAGGAAAGGAATGAACTTTATGAACTGATGTTCCTTTATACCTATAGGGCACTATGATTTGGGGATCCAGGTGGTTCAGTGAGTTGAGCTTGGTCTAGTTGGAAAGACTTGAATTCAAATCCTATTACAGATACTTACTAGCCATGTGACACTAGGCAAAACAGAAACTGAGACTTTATCTGTAAAAATGTAGGAAACAACAGCATCTCCCTCATAGGGTCATTATGAGGTTTTAATATTTATGGAATGCTAATTTGGAACTCAAGGAATTGTGAAATTAAAAGCAAATAAATAAATTTTTAAAAATTAAAAAACATATATTCATAGAGTGCTTTGCAGTGCAAACCTTAAAGCCCTATATAAGTGCCAAGGATATCTTGAGGCTTGATGAGTGGTATAAGTGTATGATAGTGTATCAATAATGAGACATTCACAACACCCATGATAGTTATGAATATGCTGGTATAGTTTTGGATCACAAAATGTAGCAAACTCTCCACATGGAAGGCAGAACCAAGGTCTTTATTCAGAAACCATAACACTGAAAAACCAGAAAAACCAAAACCAGAAAGCCAAAGTCATTATAGTGTCACAAAGTTAATACACATAGTTAACGCAGTGGACACCCACATTCCCAAGCCTTCACAAATAGAACAGGATCCCTCAAGCAGGGATCCCTCTCAAACTCAGGACAGTTTCTCAGCCTGGTCCTTAGAAGTTCCCAGTAGAAGCTGTAAAAGGAGGATCTCAGGAAAAGGTGCAATCTCCAGGTGGTGACTGGGAAAAGAGCTCAAGGTCTTCTTGGTTTTGTCTTTATTTTTTTTTAATTTTAATTTATTTTCTTGGTTACATCATTCATTTCCACAAGGTTTTGAGTTACAAATTTTCTCCCCTTTTTGTCCCTACCCCCCAGCCCAGAACATTGATCCCACTGTAAGACCCCTCCCACAATCTGTTCCCTTTTATGCCCTCCTCCAACACCTCTCTAGCTTTCTAGC
>CM053597.1:56825748-56860013 GCA_028646575.1 Pseudocheirus occidentalis
GGAGCAGGGGAGGGGCTTTACAGTGGGATTGCTGTTTTAGGGTTGGGGCAGGGGCAAGATGGGGAGAAAATGTGTAATTCAAAAATGTAATAAAAATAAATAATGTAAACAAGAAAACAAATAAAAACTAAATTAAAAAAAAAGAAAAAAATCATCAAACTTTTTTTTGCTGACATTTTTAGGTGAAGTCAGGCCATGAGATTGGAGGATTTTGTAGAATGCCAAGAGGGGAGATAAGTAAGTTTGCAGTATGGGTAGAAAAGGGCTAAGAAATAATCCCCAAATGCCACCTGATCCTGAACTCCTGCTTCCTCAAAGACCATATCTAACTCATTCCAGAGACATGCTGTCAAAAGTGAAACCGAGGTTGGGGGCCCTTTGTCTTTTGAAGATCAATCCTCGGTCAGGTAGCAGGGAACGAAATGAATCCTAGCCCAAGCCAGAATTATCTGATTCTTCTGGACTCATATAGTACTTTGATTTACATTTGGCCTAGGAACCCAGAGATATATACAGATTCTATTTCTGGCTTTGCCATTAGCTAGCTGGATAGTTCTCAGTCTCCTCATCTGTTAAATGAGAGGGCTGGAATAAGTTGCTAAGTTTTCCTGGTTGTCTATGATTCCATGATTCAATTAATGCCTCTGAGACATGTACGTCTTGAAATATATGTGTGTAAGGGGTGGGGGTAGAGGTAGAAATGGTATTGGCTTCTCTCAACAGTGACCTACATTGGAATCTAAAGTGAGTGGGGGAGATGCAAGAGAAGAGGGGCAGGATGGTCTGTAATGGTTTACACTGGACCAGAGGTACAGGATTGGAATTAAAGTCACCAAAAAAGGTGGGGGCACCATTCTCCCCATGGCCACTCTACCCCCAATCCAGGTGATACCAACAGGGTAACAAATAGGTAGGTGAAGGAGACTGAATTTGACAAAGGATTGCTAAGGCAGGAGATACCACACCTTACTCTGGAGTAAGTACCTATAATGTAATATTTAATAGCGCCTACAAGTACCTTCTTGTGTCTAATCTAAATCTTTCTGGCTTGAATTTCAGTTTATTGCCTCATATCCCCAGGAGATTTCAAGAGAATCAAAAAATTTTCTCATACAAATTATAGAACTATTTCAATGCAGTTCTTGAGACATCTTTTTATTTCTCCTTCTTCCTATAAAAATAGTCACCACTCCCTTATAGAAGTGAGGGACTGGACAGCCACACTGCTATCTATGGATGGTGGACCCCTGGGCCTGGTACCCACTTTCCTTTTTGTTCCTTGAAGTGAATGCCCTTGACTGCTCAGGCACTATGTGGCAGTAAGGAATTCGGTAATTAATGCCTTTCTTATTGATGCTGGCTCCCAAGACAGACTTCTACAGGGTCTTCCTAACCTCTTCTCCATCTTTTCCACCACACTTATCTATATCGTACAAAGATTCCTAACTTGGAAAGAGGCAGCCAGATGAGAGTCGGGATATGCAGGACTCTTAGTTTTACTCTGCTCAATCCCAACCCCATACCTACCGGGGCACTTAACCTGTAGGATTGACAAATAGGGAGGTAAAGTGGGCAAACAGGCCATGAAGATTAATCTCTGTCGATATTGAAAAGAGCTCTGGATTTGAAAGCCACAAACTTTAATCCTGCCTCTTACCACTGACTAGCTGTGCTACCTTGAGTTGTACAAGTTAATTAATTTCTCTGTGACTCAGTTTCCTCATCTATAAAATGAGAGGATTATTTTAGGTGGCCTCTAAGATAAAGCTTTCCCAGCCCTTGGTTAGAACTCCTACATCAAAGTTAAATCACCATGTGATGTTCCTGCTGTGATTTAGCCAGGGGGTACAATAGATGGCTGGAGTCGGGAAAACCAGAGTTCAAATCTGACCTCAAACACTTACTAGTTGCATGACTCTGGCCAAGTCATTTCCCTTGTTTCATCTCAGTTTCTTCAACTGTACGGTAAGAATCGCAATATCACCCACCCACCTTCCAGGATTATTGTGAGGATCAAAGGAAATGATTGCCAAATGCTTAGATGGCTCCTGGTGCACAGGAGGTTTTTTTCCCTTCCTTTCTTGTTTAAATAGGTTTATATAATCACTCGGATCCATAGTTGGAAGTGGCTTTAGGGACCATCTAGGTGCACTTCCTTGCCTGGCCATTGATCACTTCTGCCTCATGACTGATGATTGGTTGCTTGGTCTTTGACTGAAACTTTCTAATGACAAGGAATTCACCAGCTCCTGGTAGAATTCATTGTGCTTTCAGATTGCACTCAATGGTAGGAAGCTTTTCATTCTATTCTGAGAAGGTTTTCACCCAAAATACTTACATCTGAGGGAAAAGGAGGGAAGAGCATCCAGCTGTAGAGAAACCAAACCAAGATTTATTCCTCATATAAAACCTTTCTCTAGGTTTTATAAAATTAATTACAGTCAATTCTCAGTTACCTATGCTAACCCAGGCACCCGAAGCAGCAGATAACGGCTGCTCTCCCCACTCCTCAACCTCAAATCACTGATAATTAGCTTGGGGATGTTTTTCTTCACAGAAGTTGCTGATTTACTTTCCTAATTATGTTTGACTTAGGCCAAAATTAAAGATAAGTTCTTCCTCTGAGCACAAACCAACTGCCATTGGGGCAAAGGAGCCCAGATGAATTTAGGGTGGCAGAGGTGAGCCAACCTGGGATTAATTAATTACTCACTACAGTCAGCCAAGTCGATGTCTATGACCAATTGGTGGTGGTGCTACTATTATTGGCTATGTCTGTGTTCCCACTCCTCATTCATAGTCCATTTGTGTACTTGTCTCCCTACAAAGAATTCAGTTAGACATCTATTGTCACAGCTGCATTATGAAATACAGGCAGCAGCAATGTGAATTAGACCCATGGCAGAGAGGGAAAATTGAGGAGGAGAGCCAGGGTCAGGTATGATATACTTTTTACATAGATGGATGGAGACAGATTCCATTAAGAGAAAACAGGAGTTTATACTCAGGATTTGGTTGGCTCAGAGGAGTATGGCATAAAAATCCCAACCAATCAGACCCTGGTGTGGCTGAGGTTTTGCAGAATTCTCTCTACCCTATAGGACATCTTTCTGGCCCAGAGAAATTCAGAGGTGGCAGGTGGGGGTGGGGGGAGGAAGACCAATATTTTTAATAACTCTTTAATAACTCTTATCCTTTTTGTCTTATGGTAAACAACTTTATTTTGAATGAATTTTATGATCCTTGAATGTTTCATTCTTTTCCAGTCCTGAGCCTGAATCACTGGATTGGTGTGAGCTTAGCCCAGCCCAGATACAGGACTGCATTCCTTCCTTCCCATTCATATGAAAGCAAGCAGCTGGTAGCATAGTATCAGTACCTATCTGAGGTTCTGAAGGAATGATATCTCAGGGTAGGCAGAGCGTCTACCTCAGAGAGGAGATCCAAGGGTTTTAGATGCATAGAATCATTGAATGTCAGACCTAAAAAGGACCTGACAGCCCATCTCCCTCATTTTACAGATGGTAAAACTGAGCATGGAGCTGCTGATATATACAAGTTCAAGGAGACCTCATTTCCATTTTCTATGTAAAAACAATAGGTCCGTGTGTATTTTCCTTTCTAACAGCAGCGATTTCATTCTTGTTAACAGGATTGTTCTAAACCTCATGGAATTGTTTCTGTCACATTCACTTTATGTTGATTTTTCTGAATGGCATTCCATCAAATCCTTAGGCTTTATAAAGCAGTCCAAAGGGTACCCCTCCCCAGTGTCACACAGGAAACCTGCACACTTTATTGGCTATTAGCCGGACACAGTTTTGGCATCTAGGAAGGAGGGACAGTCATGAGATTCTGGCATAAATAAGCCACATGATCAAAACCTTGCTGTCTTCTTGGTCTAGAACGAATAACTGAACTTACCCTATAATATACTACATACATTCAGCAAATCATACATACTACATACAATCAATTTGTTCACATGAGATAATTGGTTTCCACTAATATTCTTCCTCTCACTAGATACATATACATAGATACATATGTGTGTGTGTGTGTGTGTATATATATATATATATATATATATATATATACAGTGTTAATTACATATCTGTGTTTATTGTATTATTTATCAGTTCTAATTAAAAATGTAATTCATTAATTAAAGAAGTACAGTATTAAAAAAAAAAGAAAGGCCTTATCAATTAAGATTCTGACATCCAGGAATGTAGTTTGCTTTTCAAATAGCAAATTTCAAAGAAACACAAAGAAGATGATAGCCATGGCCAATCTGTATTTTTACTTCTAGTGAATCATATGCGTGGTGAACTACCCTGCCAATTTTTTTTAAAGCATTCTATAGTTTTGGCAAAAATGAAAAAGGCATTTACAAATAGAACACAGTAAAATTAAAAACAAACTTCTCAAATTTTAAAGGGAAAGTGTGACACATGAAAACTTTTGAAAGTAAAAGAGAAAATGAACATTTGGTGGGAAGTATCTTGCTAGGTGAATCCCACAGGGATCCAGTGACAAATCCTTGGCATATAAGAGCTGATGAATAAATCATTTATCGATAATAAAAAATACCATTTCCACTCATGTAAACAGTTTTTAAAAAATTGTTGGTTTCAAAGTAAAACTAATTTGAAGAAATGGTTTAAAATGTTTAAAAAATTGGCAGAGTAATACACTTTGCATATGACTCACTAGAAGTAAAAATACAGATTGGCCATGGCTATTGTCATTTTTGTGTTTCTTTGAAATTTGGTATTTGGAAAGCAAAATATGTTCCTGGATTCTTGTGTTATTGTCAGAATCTTAATTAGTAAGTTTTTTTTTCTTTCTTAATACTATTTGGTGTGGTGGTGGTGGTGGTGGTGGTGGTGGTGGTGGTGGTGTGTGTGATTGCAGCTACATGAGTTGGGGCAGATCCCTTAACTTCTTTTGGCCTCAGGTTCAGTATGGGCTTTAGGTTAAATGATCTCTAAGGCCCTAACAGTGTATTTTCTCCTTTATTTGCTCACCCTTTCTTTTGTTACTCTTGCTGTTGGTCCTTTGGTATCAAAGAGAACCCGTAATATCTCAACAGTGATGCCTTGACTTGCTCATGAATTGGATTTAAGTGGGGCAGAGTTGCACAAAATCATGATCCTCCCTCTCTCTTCCAGAGTCATTAAAGTTCAGTAGCAAGACAAAAATTAGGATGATTGGTGATGACCCAGGATGCAGTGGATGGCCTTTCAACATCTAGGTCGTCCCAGGCCTGTTTGCCTGAGTCAATGAACATGCAATGACTTAGGACTAGGCAAGAATTGAGACAAAAGAGGGTCCAATTTCCCCTTTCTCTTGACATACAGAGTCTTAATGTATTCATTTAGGGAAAGAAAGCGTGCTACTTGATCCAGACTCAATTTTCATCATCCTGGGATCATAAATCTAAAGCCCTCTAGACCAGGGGTGGGGAACCTGTGGCCTCAAGACCACATATGGCTTTCTGGGTTCTTAAGTATGGGCTAAAAGTTTGGATTTAAACTGAAGTTTTGATTTAGTCAAAGGACTGAACTTGAGGACTTGGAGGGCCACATGTGGCCTCGAGGTCCCTAATTCTATGCCAACCCTGTCATTTTGCCTATGAGGAAACTGAGTCTTAGATAAATAACTTGCCCAAGGTCATAGAGAAAAGAATTATTCATGGTAAGACTTGAACCCAGAATTTCTGATATCAGAATCCCTGCAAAGTTTAACTGTTGCTAAGTTGGTGTTTTCTCTTAAGACATCTTCATTTTGAATGAGAGTCTACCAACATCCTTGAATTCTGTCTTTAAACATCCCCAGCCATATTTCCTATGGCCCAGTGGGACAGTTTCCTCTGTCTCCAGGTTGCTGCTACTGCAGCTAATCTTAATCTGGGATGGGTTCCCTGACAAAAGGAAGGCTTCTGACTTACCACATGTATTGAGTTCACCAGCTGCCTGCAGCTGTAATCCTCAGCTGGCAACACTGCACATACTCCTGAGCAACTGATTATGTCGTCACAGAGAGAGATTTATGAGCCCCCACTCTGGAAGAACAGGAGGCAGGGATGAGTTATGAGGGGTCCCAGGTCTGCAAATGCTTTCTGTGATCATTAGCCTAAGGAGAGGAGGAGAGAGAGAAATTAACCTCACTCAACTCCCATTTCACACCCCCCAAAGAATGCACCGCGAACATCTCACTGAGCACAGAAATTTATCTTGCGGTGATCCAGCTTAAAAATTCATTTGTAAACTTAGTCTGAAAGGTCTAAGCAGCATTGGATAAAGCACTGTAGGGTGCATGGGAGGGAGCAATAAGGCCCTCAGCGGGACTGACAAGGTGGCTTAATAGGGTCTTTCCAGATCTGATTTATGAAATTCTCTTACAGCCTGCAGGTAAATATGAAAAATTAGTTGGAAGTTCTTTTGTATTCCAAGAGGGGGAAAAAAAGACATATTTCTCTTATCTTCCTCTGATGCCCAGGCTTAACAGCTCTTCAATGTGAAGGACAGCCTGGTAAAAGACCATTGAACTTGACATCAGAAGACCTGTGTTTGAATCCAGATAATCCCAGTTATTCATAGCATAAGGGGCACTGAGATGGTGCAGTGGGTAGAGTGCCAGACCTGGAGTCAGGAAGACTTAAGTTCAGATCCAGCCTCAGACACTTTCTAGCTGTGTGACCCTGGGCAAGTCATTTAACCCCGTTTACCTCAGTTCCCCATGTATAAAATGAGCTGGAGAAGGAAATGGCAAACCATTCCAGCGTCTTTGTCAAGAAAACCCCAATCAGGGTCATGAAGTGACTGGAACAATACAACAAAAACAAGCTGTGTAAATCCGGCAAGTGGCTGCCTTTTCTAGGCCTCAGCTCCCATCTAGACAATTGTGGGGGGTGGGGTAAGAGAGGGAGTGTAACAGAGTCTGGGGTGAGGAGCTGACAAGGTGATCTCTAAGATTCTTTTCCATTCTCAGTCCTGTTATTTCTCATTTCATTGAGATGGAGGATCTCAGCGTCTTGGGTCAAGAGCAGCATTATATGGAGCCATTCAATTTACAACTAAACACACCAGCTACAGAAGTCCGGTGTAGTAACTTGGAGCCCACTTAGTGCTGAAGGAACTTTTTAAAACATGGAGACGCAGCTTCAGAAGGAAGAAGCTGGCAGGAAGCAACAAGGAGAAGCAACTGGAAGAAGGTGCCAATTGGGTTCAAGAATGCGGATGGGAAGCTAGAGGAATCAATCAGGTGTCTGCCTAATGCTGGCTGGGTGCTTCACTCCATGTCAGACAGAAAGAAGAAAGGGAAGGAGCATTTATTAAGTACCTACTCTATGCTGGTTGTGCAAAGTACTTCACAAATATCATCTCTTTGGGTCTTCACAACAACCCGGAGAGGTACATCCTATTATTACCCCCAATTTATAGTTGTAAAAAAACAGGACAGACAGAATATAATGGTCACATAGGTATGAAGTGCTTTAGGCCATATTTGAACTTGTCCAACTCTGGGTCCAGCATTCTAGTCTAGCTGCCAGATGTTGGCCGCACTGGGGGAATGTGTCTCTTTTCCATATCAGATAGACAGAAAGAATATGAGAACTAATGGGAGAGAGTCAAAAGAGGAAATCTGGGGGCCTGCACTTTAATGTGTTGTTTAAAGGAGCAGAAGAAGTGGAAACATGGAAAGAGAACCACCCTCTCAGAGTTGGAAGGGACCTGAGAGGCCATATCCTACCTGAACAAGAATTCAGTCTAAAATAACTGACAAGTAGTCACTCAGGCTTTGCTGAGACAGCCCATTTCACTTTTGGGTAGCTCTGAATGTTAGAAAGTTTTTCCTTTCATCAAGCCTAAATTGGCTTTCCTGAAATATCTACACTTTGCTCCTAAGTTCTGCCTTCTGTGTAGAATCCCAGATGGGAAATACTAGACAAAGTAATGCAAATAATCACATACATTTCAAAAGCAAAACAAAAACCAAAAATAAGGAAAGAGAAAGAAAGGAAGTTGGTAGATTTGTAGCAATGGGGTAGGGGTTACGGTGTCTAGTTTTGACTTTGAGCCCAGCTAATTTATTATAACTCCATGACTTCAGTGAAGCTACTAGAACATCTAAGTCTCAGTTTCTTTACCTCAGAAACACACACACACATACATGTACACATAATGGACATGGACACTGACACAGAGCAGTTATTATAAAGAAAGGAGACCTGGTCTTGCCTTTCTCCCACCTACCCTTTATGCTCTTGGCCCCCCCCCCCCCACATCTGCCCAATTGAGATTAGGCATGTCCATCTAAAGTTATACTTGTCTTGGTGAAAATAAGTTCTTCAAAAACATTTTTTAGTAGACTAGTCTTGGAAAAATTAGTATGTGCACCCTGGTACATTCTCCACTCCACTTGACATGTGTCATATTTTTAACTTTTGAAAACTGTCTAAATCCTATTAAAAAGGAAAGCATGAAAAGCCAGGAACTCAGTTAGCCTCCTGATACTTCTGTTATAGCTCCAAGATGGAACTCAGGAGTCTCTGAAAAGGAGTACTTTGTAATCTCAGGTCTAGTAAATCAAAACGAAGGGCTAATCCATAATTTATCCACTAAATGTTTTAAATTGCTGGGAGAGATGCAAGTTGAGACCGCATCTCCTCACCTGGCCTAGGCTGGATGCTCTTCTCCTTTCCCTAATCCCCTTCAATAACCTTTTGAGGACACAGCACTAATTGCTGAATGGTCAAAAAGAACCAGATTCGGTCAGTAGAAGAGGCCTAACCTGAACATAATGAACCTTTCTGAGGATGCATCTTCAGTTCATTCTCATAAATATATGTAGAAGCCATGGAAGGCACACACAGGCCTCCGTCTATTGGTTCTCTCTCTGTTTCTCTGTCTGTCTCTATCTCCCCATCTCTATTTCTCTCTTTCTCCCTCCTTCCCTCCCTTCCTCTTAAAAAAGTAATGGAACATTTGGTTTATCAGTCTTGCATCATGGCAGTTATAAATATAGAAATGAAATATTGATTACTTGTCTTGACTTGTCCACAGCTTGTATAAGATCACACGCTAGCCCAAATGCTTCTCAGCGGGTGGGGGCCATGGGGGAAGGTGCGAGTGCTTTCAGGAACTGACCTCCCAGGGATGTCTCCACAGTGTTGCTGGAATTTGTCCTTAAAATAATCACTGGCTACTTCTGGTTCCCAAAAATAAGGCCTGGGATATACTCTTTTTTCCACATGAAAATTACAGGGCCCAGTGGACCAACAGGCTCTTCCTCCCCTGCCCACAAAGCTGGTTGGTTGCCTTTCATTGGTGGCAACGGGGGCCTGCCACAAAACTGTCTATGATCAGAGTAGGCTGGCAAATGCCCACTGCCACCCAGGCACAGAACCACAGCTCTGCTTACCAGAGAAGGCAAATGAGAAAGAGTAAATAACAAAGCCTTGTTTTCCTTCTAGACAGAGCTCAAATAACAAGTCTCTTTCCCAGTGGTTAAGTCAAAGAATAACCAACTCAAACAAGCAGGAACATAAAGGGTTCCTAAAAACTGGCAGCAGCAACAACACTGGGTCACCTTGGGCCTTCTTCCTAAGCTGTCTCTTGGAAAGAATTTCTACCGACTTCTAATAATGAGCCAAAAAAAAAAAAAAAAAGGCCACAGTTTTCATTCAGTCCACTTGCCTCAGGGCTATTGTCAGGAAGCCTATCATGGAAATTTACTACCTGAATATTTCTACCAGAAAGAGTCTGCCAGAGTCACCAAGTTAATACACAGTACCTGACACATAGTAGGTGCTTAATACATTTTTATTGACTGATTGATTGATAAAAGGACGCAACTAAGGAACCAGCACTCCATTTTTTACTTGGAACACTCAAAAGTAAGCCCTTTCAACACAACGAGAGTACGTAGTAAAAGTCAGGAATTCTCAGCCTTTTCTGTGTGTCCTAGACCCCTTTGGCAATTTGCTGAAATTCGTGGACCCCTTCTCAGAGTCAATTTTTAAAAATGCACAAAATTAAATACCCAAGATTTGAAAAGAAACCAAGTATGTAGGCTAAGAACCCTGGTAAGGGAATTTCAAGAGAATTAGAATTTGAACTGAGATCGCTTTAAGTTCTGGTGCTAATTCGAAGGGGTAGAAGGGTAATAGGATTTTAGAAGGTAACTTGGAAGACTTCTAAATCCAACTCCTTCATTTTAGAGATGGGGAAACAGAGCCTTAGGACTGAGGTTTCCAGGGCCATGAGAGACTCAGAAATTGTACTTGAACCCAAAAACTTTCATTCTAGAACCAGTATTTTACATTATGTCTCACTAGTGATCTTCAAGCAGACTTAGGTTTTGTTGTTATTCAACTGTTTCAGTCTTGTCTGACTCTTTGTGATGCTATTTGGGGCAAAGATACTGAGTTGGTTTGACATTTCTTTCTCCAGCTCATTTTAAAGATGAAGAAATTGAGGCAAATGGGGGTAAGTGCATGCAGGGTTCCACAGCTAGTAAGTGTCTGAGGCCAGATTTTACTCCTTGCCTGACTCTATGTCTGGCCCTCTATCCACTGTTGCTACTTAGCTGAAATAGGTTTACCTGAGTTTAACTTAGATAACCATTTAGGTATGTTTTGGAGGGTATTTTTCTTCAGATGTAAGTTGAACTAGCTGGTCTCTGAGGGCCCTTCCAACTCTGAAATTCTGTTATTCTGACTTCTGAAATTGAAAATATATTACCTCTTCTATTCCCCATTCACTTCTTACTTCCCCCCATTCCCACTCCTCCTAATGAAGAGCTTGGTGAAAACTGTGAACCAGGTTTTCCCATCAACATTATATCATCTCTGTTCCTATCAGGGTTTCTGGAATACCACATATTTTCCTAGGTAATTGGAAATAATGAAGACAATTTAGGGGTTATTACTGTCTTAGCCAAGCAAATAGCTAATGATGGCCTTAGCTACTGGGCTGTTCAGCTGATCCTAGAGCCCATTAACAAGATTTACTCAGCAAAGTGAATCAAAGAGAAAGAAAAGCATTTAGGTTTGCTGAAGTCACCTACCTCTGTGCAAAGCTTAGCTTAACAGAAGGGGAAGGATCTCTTTCAGTGGAATGTATATCCATTTCTGACTTCCTTCAGCAATTAGAATGTCTACAAATAGTAGGCACCTACTGAAAGCTTATTGATTGAATAATGTCCTGTGATTTTTTTTCTTTATCTGGAAAGAAAAAAACCATTTTGCTCATCTAATTACATGCAGTAGTTATTTCGATTCAATTCAATTTCACAACATTTTTGTATTTCTAATATGTGCTAGGTTTGGTGCATGCACAGTCAACAAGAATTTATTGATGCCCACTGTGTTCAAGGCACTGTATATGCTAAGGCACTGATTTTGATTAAGGAACTTGCAATCTAATAAAGTGGAAATGACATGTAGATAAGGAGCAACAATACAAAGAACAGGGTGATAAATACAAATTCAAATAGATGGTCTGGGCAAAAATTTATATGGAAGATGTCACTTTTAGATTTGGATAGGAAGGGAGACTTGATGGAGGAGGTGGGACTTTCAACAAAGACCCGTGGATGGGGAGTCCATAACAGGAATGAGGGATGTGGTGGGCAAGTCATAAAGACAGGTAAGGGTAAGATAAAAGTTGGAATGCACAATAAGTCCAGTTTGGTTGTGTGGTGAATAAAAAGGTTCAAGGGGCATAATTTCTGGATAATGTAATCATTTTATTAATTATGCAAGTATTTCAATGAAAGGATGGCCATTTGGCTCCCTCTCTCTTAGACCAAAGACAATCATGGTGGTGGGCTTATCTTTATGTGACCATTGGAAGAGGAATATTCCTAAGGGTGGTAGTAAACTCTGATTGGTTAACAAATAATGAGAGAATAAGTATTACAATGAGGGACTGAACCTGAACTTTGATTATGTCATTTATTTCTAAGTCACCCCCAGTCTTAGGTAATTGATTCAAAGAATTTATCCCCACCCAAACCTGAGCAGAGCACAAAGGCTTCTGGAGAAAGAAGAAAGTTAACTCAACCTTCAGAGATAGGTCTTGAAATGAGAATTTAAAAAAAAGGAAATCTGGATCTCCCCAAATTATTGATTATTAATAACCATTTCTTTCAGTTGAAATGCAAAATATATGATGGGAATAGTATGAAATTATGCTAAAAAATAAGACAAGTTGAAGGTGAAAGGAAATGAACATTCACATGACTCCTACTATGTGCCAAGCACTGTGTTAAAAGTAAGATTATTGCCAAAGGAAGAATTTGAAAGACTTAGGAATTTGTTGTATAGAAAGGATGAAGGAGAAGGAAATGAGGTCACCAAAGGAGAGTAATAAGGAGAGGAGAAGACTGGGAAAAAGGGAGGAAAAGAGAAAAGGCCAAGCATAGGCATGTGGAGAACATCATGTTTAAGAGGTAGGAAGAAGATGAATAATTAAGCAAAAAGGAAACAGAAGGAATGGTCAAAGGAGTAATAGGATAACCAGGAGAGGGCAGGGTTATGGAAAAGAAAGAAGAGTATATTAAGAAGGAAAAGCTATTCTATAGAGGAATCAATAGCCAGGAAAAACAAAATGAAAATGGCAAAGAACACAGTCCACGACTTATTTAATGGACTGTGCTTGCAGCCTACTGAGAGGACAAAGTTTATAGACCAAAGACAAAAAAGCTATTGTGTAAAGTCAAATATGGTTAGCATAGAAGAGATGAAACAGATCTTAAATAGTCAACGAGGGTGGCATCAGAGATCATTCTTAGAGAGTGATATGGGGGGATGAGAGGAACCTTATGGAGGAAGTGGCATCTTAGCTTGACTTGAAAGAAAGAAAAATAAGTGAAAAAGCATAGATAGGGAGGAGAGTATTGGAGCTGTCCAAGCATGGAGATCTCAGCTCACATAATTGCAGAGACAAGATCAGGGGACAATGAGGAGTCTAGTTGGCTAGGGATTAGAGATTATGAAAGGGAGAATTAGAGACAATTAGAAGATCTATGGGGGAGAGACAATGGGTTAAAGCCAGATTGTGCAGATCCTTGAATGCCAGGTCAAGGATTTTTTTTGAAGGGGGTAAGGGAAGGCAATTGGGGTTAAGTGACTTGCCCAAGGTCACACAGCTAGTGTGTCGAGTATCTGAGGCCAGATTTGAACATGGGTCCTCCTGACTATGGAGCTGATGCTCTATTCACTGTGCCACCTAGTTGCCCCCCAAGAATATTTTTTTTCTTTTTGGAGGGGAAAGGCAGGGCAATTAGGGTTAAGGGACTTGCCCAAGGTCACACAACTAATAAGTGTTAAGTGTCTGAGGCTGGATTTGGACTCAAATCCTCCTGACTTCAGAGGTGAAAGTGAAAGGGAATAAAGTCATTGCATCACCTAGTTGTCCCAAGGATTTTTTTTTTAACTAAATGGACAATGGCAAAACAACAAGGATTTTTGAGAAAATAGCAATGTGAACAGACCAATAGTTTAGGGCAATGCTTTTGTCATGGTTGTAAAGGATGTACCAGAGGGGAAAGAGACAATTAAGAGACACAGGCAAAAAGGAAAAGGGCCCAAATTAAGGGAGGGACATGAAAGTAGACCAATAAGAACAGTGGCAGGTATATTTCAGAATCTGATTATGAAAAAAAGCAATAAATAAGAGAAAAACAGGTTTTGCATTCTTCTGCTTGAAATCAGAACTGAGCCATTCAAGAGTGGTTTATTTTACTGCTATTACCATAACACAGAATGGGACTCTCTTTTCTACTAGGGCAGATGCCTTTTCTTGCTAGGATTCTTTGGATTCAGACTTACCTGGAGGCCTAGGGATGTGGTTGCTTGGGAGGTCCCTTCTCCCCTCAAGCATTCTAATTCTGTTTTTAGAGTTCAGCTGTTGAACGGGCACTTAAGCATTCTAAGGCTAACTTGTCAAGATACTGCTGACTTTACCTTGTTGTTTTCCATTATTCAAATGGACAGCCCACAGGATGTCTGAAGTAACGGGTAGAGATAAAAGGATACCACTGCTTATGTTATTTAATATTTATTGCAGGGGGTTAGTGCCATTCAGTGTAGTGCTATTGCTGGGGGGAACTGAATCATTGAATCAAGCATTCCATTGATGGAGTGCTGAATATTTCTGCTAAACGTAAATTTAGCAAGTAATATCATTGAAGATAAAAGAATACCTGGAAGGGGGGTGTGGTGGGTGGTGTAGGAAACAGAATGCTGAGCTTAAAACAGGAAAATTTGATTTCAAATCCTGCTTCTGACACTTTCTAATTAGGTGACCCCAAGTAAGCCCCTCAACCTCTCTCAGTCTCAGTTTCCTTAGCTGCCTAATGGGAATAATAACATCTATTTCACAGAGTTACTGTGAAGATCAAATCTTCATTAATTAATATGTAATTCATTAATAATTATTATATGTAAAGATATTTGCAAATTTTCCAGTTCTATGTAAATTATCCTTGCTGCCTTTGTGGCTGTTCTCTAACTTCCTAGCCTCTTCTGTGTCATCTAGTTTCCAAATCTCTGGGTCCTGGCTACCCTAGGAAAGGGCGGAGCTAATTCTACTTTCTCCAGTTTTGACTTCTGGCTTCTACTAGACCACCTTCACCCTATGTGTAAGGTCAATAGCACTGACCTAAAATGACCTGCCTTGCTCCTTGTTGAATTCTCCTGCCTAACACGGATCTTGGTTTTCCTCCCACTTTGGACTCAGTCCCACTTTGGGCTCAGACTTAGTGACAGGTGTTATGCATGGAGATGTTTGTTCTTGGGAGTGATGCATCACAGAAAAGCCATAATTGTACAGATTCACTGTCTGATCTTGATCCGTGATTATTTTAAGATGCTGTGTAGATACTGATGAAAGATACATTGCTTAGAATTTCTGATTGTTGTTGTGGGGGATCTGCTTATGAATGAATTACTAGGCCAAAAAAATTGCTTAAAAAGAATCGTGTGCAATGGGTGATTTCCATTTTGTTTTGCATTTTTTCATGATATCTGTGCTTGGTATAGATATTGCTTCATTTTTAAATCCCTAGAGCTCTTCCTGGCTAATCTACTCATCTGGTTCTCAGATATTTATCTTTTCATCAGACATGACCCGAATCTCTAACCAGATTGCAAGCATCTTTGGAGTAGAGAGTGTATCTAATTCCTATCTGTTTCCCTCAGAGAACCTAGTTTGGTATTTCCAATTTACATACAGAAATGATGATGATGATGATGATGATGATGATTGATGGTGGTCATTGATTATGATGAGGGGAACATGGATGATGACAGCTCACATCTACATAGATTTTTAGGACTTAACATACTTCATCTCCCAATGCACAGAATAAACCATTATTTTTGATGTTGACACTGACAAATAATGCATCATCGTTTAATTTAGTTCAACAAGCATATATTAATCTCTGATTATAGCTGTCAGTTTCTGGGATTACAAAGACAAGAATAATTAGTCTCTACCTTTGAGGAGTTTCCTTTGTACTGGAACTGATATTTTCCATATACATACATGCACACATACACATACATAGAGCTCTTTCTGTTCAATTCATGTAAACTAAAAAATCATTTATTGATTTCCTACAAAGGGCAAAAGACTATGAGGAATTTAAGGGTGAAGAATTCATAGGCTCTGCCATGGAAGCACTTATGGTACAGTAAAGAGAATTAAGAAATGCATGCAAACAACCATATTACGAGGTAGACAGTGAAAATTCTTGTAAGATACAGACCCAGTTCCCTGAGAATTGTTAGATTCAGGAAAGTTCTTGCCACAAAAGTCCTTGGCACTGAAAAATAGTTCAACTTCTCAAAGTGATGTAATTTGTTTCCCAGTGGAAATAACATTACAGATATGGCATTAGCATCTGCTTTGCCACTGTAGTCTAAGGACCATTGGACCTTTCCATCTGACTTGTAGTTGAAAACTTCCAGATGTGTTATCTATATCCATTATAATGTGAGCTCCTCAATTTGGGATTGTGTTCAAAGGGCTATAAAGCTATGCTTATCCTTTTACCCAGCAATACCACTACTAGGTCTGAATCATAATGAGATCAAATAAAAAAGAAAAGGACATATATGGACAAAATATTTATAGCATGTCTTTTTGTGGTGACAAAGAATTTGAAATTGAGGGGATGCCTATTAATTGGGGAATGGCTAAACAACTTATGGCATATGATTGTAATAGAATACTAATGTACTATAAAAAATGAAAAGCAGTATGCTTTCAGAAAAACCTGGAAAGATTTACATGAACTGATGCAAAGTGAAGTGAACAGAACCAGGAGAACATTGTACATAGTAATAACAATATTGTATGATGATAATCAATTGTGACTAACTTGGCTCTTCTCAGCAATACAATGATCCAAGATAATTTTGAAGGGCTTATGATGAAAAATGCTATCCACTTCCAGAAAAAGAATGAAGTCTGAATACAGATCAAAGTATACTATTTTTCACTTTTTTGTGTTTTTTTCTGTCTGCTTTTTTCCACCTAATATGATTAACATGGAAATATGTTTTACATGACTGCACATGTATAAACTATATCAAATTGCTTTCCTTCTCAATGAGGAGAGAGGAGAGAGAGAATTTGGAAGGCAAAAAAATTAAAATGAACATTAAATTTGTTTTTATATATAATTGAAATACATATATGTATACACAATTGTATGCATGCACATGTGTATATTTACATGCATGTATGTATACACCCATGTCTGATGTGAGTTCTTTAAGAGGAGGGATATTCTTATTTTTTTGTTTATATATCCCTAGCCCTTCTGCACACTGCTTTGTATATATTAAATACTTAATAAATGTTTCATTATTTCATTCACTGTTTCTTAGAGGAAAGGATGGACCACTTCTGGGAGAGGGCTGAATTGTGCATACCAGCTAGATTAACAACGGTTTCCAGGATTCTCCAATAATTTCTTTGTTTAGAAAGACACTTTCATGCATACTACATATGGTAAACTCTCATAGCCTGAGGGACTTAACACACTGGAAAAGATTTCTTGGCAAATGTAGGCAGGTCCACATGGTGGCAAACTAACGTGGTACAGAAAGCAAACTGGTACAGGTGGAGATGGATGGCAGCATCCTAGTTTACGGGCAAAACCGGTGTGTTCTCTTTTTTTGTCCAACTTTTTATCTAAACAATTTTTTTCCAAGGCCCAAGCTTCCTAATTGGGGTTCAAAGTTACTAACCAGTCATTATTCCCTTCACTAGCTCCATGAATACCTATAGCACAAAGAAGGAATTAATATAATTATTGGGTGAAAGATTTTGCAAACACTAATCTCAGTTAAACCCAGCCCAGGGGTTGTGAAAGAGCAGAATGGAGGATGGAAGATCTTTATGGGTGCCCTTATAAATGAGGTAGCATCTCATCTGTCTAGAGTGGTTTAGGTACAGCCTTGTATAAAGGCAGGTGAATAGATTATTTGGCCTGTTCAGGTCACTGATAGCTTTCTAATTCTATTATAAAAAGTTCATCTGGGGATCAATGTCATTGAGTGTATATCTACTCACTTATATAATTTTCTCCCATCTTCCAAAGAATAACAACATTACTTTTAGCACCTGGGCGGGGGTGGGGGGTGAAGGCTTGGCAGCAAAAATTTCTGTCTCTACCTGTCAGCTCCAGTATTCCAATGATGGGTGAACTAAAAGCTTGGGAAAGAGGGGAAAACATTCCCTGCACAATTGTTAACATTTGGCAAAGTAGTAAGTATACTAGTGTGGGTGGCATCGGTCCCTGCTCCTTAGCTCTGATCAGAAGCTTGTACAACAGATGTAGTGGGGGCTTGAGAATGGTGGTGCTCATTTGTGGAGGTGAAAACAGCATGCAGATTTGAGGACCATGACTGGCAGGGAGATCACATCGCCTGAGGCTCATGAACCTGTTGGTGCTTATGAGTGCTTCATGTTCAGCCACATTCTGAACAATTTCCAGGACTAGAAATGATGACAAAACAGAGTCATCCCTGTTTTTTAAGCAGATTATGGGGCCACGACTAGACTATAACTCCACGATGATGTGTTGATTTTTATTTTTATTTTTTTTAACAATAAATGGATCACACTTTAAAGCTCTACTTCAAAATGAAATTGGGTGCCCTGTTTTTTAAAGCTCAAAATTCACACTAATATACATTTAGAACTCAGTTATTTTGCCCAATCAACTCATTTTTAGATGGGGAACTGACCCCAGGGAGTTTACCTGCTGTATTCCAGGTAGTGATTAGGAAAATTAAAATTTAAAACCAATGACCTCTTACCCTAAAGTGAGTATACATTACACTATAAATGTTTTTTCAAAAAATTATTTTGTCAGTTGGTGAAATGACACACTCCAAATTGTCTTTCAAACAAAATTCTTTTCTCTACTTTCAATTTGGTAAAATCATTGAATCATAGATGACTAGAGTTGGAAGGGATCTCAGAAATCATCTAGTCTTCTCCCATTTTGAAGACTAATGCTCAAATCCACCCAATGACTTGGACAAGATCACATAACTAATTAAAGATAGAGTTGAGGACCAGAATCCACTATAGAGCATGTAGCCAAGTCAAAAGTCCACTATAACTGAGTGTAGGTAGTATAGAAATAAACTTTTAAAATAGTATAGTTTTCAATTTTATCATGTACTTTTTGAAAAACTCCCTATTTTGTCACGAGAGTGGTTATTTTACTTCTAAATACACCCACCAAAACCCCTATTTCCCAACAATACCAATATTATCCCCTTTCCTGAGAGATAGACCTGCTCGGCCAAAAGAATATTTTACTTTTTCTTAAAG
This sequence comes from Pseudocheirus occidentalis, assembly GCA_028646575.1. NCBI lineage: Eukaryota > Metazoa > Chordata > Mammalia > Diprotodontia > Pseudocheiridae > Pseudocheirus > Pseudocheirus occidentalis. The sequence continues at coordinate 56,844,621 of CM053597.1, forward strand.
GATAACATATTCTAAATTCATTTGAAAAGCCAATCCATCAGGCGACTTCTATCACCTAGGTCAGTTAGTTATTAGTGGGCTAACACATGTCTATTTTGCAGTAAACCAACTCTTCAAGTTCCAAATCCAAGCTACTATACATGAATCTTCATTCCCTTCATCACCTTAGGACAGATCTGAAATAAGATCAGAATGGAAAGAGGACAAGAAAGATCCAGACATAGTATTATTCTCTCTACAGAAAAGTGTAGTGGACCCAGAGGGGCTTTAGATGATGGATGTGCCGTGTCTTCCCTATTAGAATGCAAGGTCCTGAGGGTCAGTGATTGTCTTGCTTCCTTACATTTGTATACCCAGTGTACACCACATAAATAAGCCTAATCATATTAAAAAAATTGTGTAGAGCAAAAATGCTGTCCTTGTACCCCCAGTACTTCTTCTTCTTTTTTTTTTTTTGGTTTTTGGAGGGCAGTTGGGGTTAAGTGACTTGCCCAAGGTCACACGGCTAGTTTTTTTTGTGTTAAGTGTCTGAGACCGAATTTGAACTCAGGTACTCCTGACTCCAGGGCCGGTACTCTACTCACTGCGCCACCTAGCCGCCCCTCCCCCAGTACTTCTGGTGATGTCTTTGATTGATGACTATGAAAGGGCTCAGATAAAAAGACTCCTGAATTAACTGATTGCCAAAGTTTCCAGACTTGAGAGGTGGATGAAGAGAGAGCAAATGTAACTCTCACTTCATTAAACCCAGACTTGTTCAGTAGTTCAGTCAAGTCTGACTCTTTGTGATGGCATGGACTATATATAGTAAGCCAGGTTCTTCTTATCCACTATCTCCTGAAGTCTGTCTGAGCTCATGTTCATTGCTTCCATGAAACTATCCACCTTATCCTCTGCTGTCCCTTTCTTCTTTTGCCTTCAAACTTTCCCAACATTAACGTCTTTTCCAGTGACTTCTGTCTCCTCCGTTTGTAGCCAAAGTATTTAAGATTTAACTTCAATATTTGATCTTCCAATGAATAGTCTAATTTTTCTTTAAGTACTGACTGACAAAGTATCTCTTTGCCATCCTAGGGACTCTCAAAAGTCTTCCCCCACACAATAATTCAAAAGAGTTGATTCTGCATTGCTCAGTTTTTCTCCTAGTCCAATTCTTACAACCTTTAATTGCCATTGAAAAAACCGCAGCTTTGACTATATGCACCTTGGTCAACAAGGAGATATCTTTGGTTTTTAGTCTTCTATCCAGATTTGCCATTGTTCCCCTCCAAGGGGCAAGCATCTTTTAATTTCATGGCTGTAGTTGCCATTTGCAATGATTTTTGAGCCCAAGAATATAAAATCTCACATTGTTTCTATTTCTTCTCCTCCTATTTGTCTGGAAGTGATAGAACTAATTACAACATTAGATATTGTTGTTGTTATTTTTGCATTAAACTTCAAGTCAGATTTGAAACTCTCCTCTTTTACCCTCATCAAGAGGCTTCTTAATTCTTCACATTCTGCCTTCAGAATGGTATCATCTGTATTTCTGAGGTTGTTGATATTTCTTTTAGCAACCTTAGTTCTAGATTTTGATTCATCCAGCCTAGTATTTCACATGATGTATTATATATACACAAGTTAAATAAATAAGGTGACAATATACAGCCTAGTTTTACCCCTTTTAGAATCTTAAACCAATAATTTGTTCCATGTTCAGTTCTAAATGTTGCTTCTCGACTCACATATAAGTTCCTGAGGAGACACGTAATATTATCAGATAATCCTATGTCTCTTTGAGGACTTGTCATGTTGTGATCTGCACAGTTAAATCAAATAGAAGCAGTTTTTTGTCTGGAACTCCCTTGATTTCAACATAATACAAGGAATGTTGGCAATTTGGTCTCTAGTTCTTCTACCTCTTTGAAAACCCACCTGCTCTTCTCGTAATTCTCAGTTTATAAATTGCTGAGCCCTACCTTGCAGAATCTTATGCATAATCTTGCTGGCATGGAAAATGAGTTCAACTGTTTGGTTATCTGAACATTCTTTGGCATTATCCTTCTTTAGTACTGGGATATAAACTTATTTTTTCCCAGTCCAGTGACCGTTGGGAGTTTTCCAAATTTGCTGGTCTACTGAGTATAGCACTTTAACAGCATCATATTTCAGTATTTAAAATAACTCAACTGGAATTCCATCAAGTCCACTAGCCTATTGTTAGCAATGCCTACTTCATTCTCTAGGATGTTGGATTTCTAAAAGTAACCATACCATGATGGTTATCTATGATATTTCTTTTATCTTTATGTTTTTGCCACTTTTTCTTAATCTCTTCTGCTTCTTTTAAGTACCTACCATTTTGTCCTTTATCATGCCCATTTTTACATGAAAGGTTCCTTTGATATCTCTAATTTTCTTGAAGAGGTCTCTTGTCTTTCTCATTCTGTTGTCTTTTTATTTCTTTGCCTTTCTCCTTTAAGAAAACTTTATTATTTTTTCTCTCCTGTTCTCTGGAGTTCTGAATTCATTAGGTATATCTTTCCCTTTCTCCTTTCCCTTCTGTTTCTTTTTCTCCAGCTATTTGGAAAGCCTTATCAGACAGTCATTTTGCTTTCTTGCTCTTCTTTTTCTCCAGAATGTTTTTGTTGCTGCCTCCTTGTACAATATTGAAAACCTCTGCCTGTAGTTATTCAGGCACTTTACCTACCAGATCTATCTTTTAAATTTATTCATCACTTCTACTTCATATTCATAGGGGATGTTATTTAGGTTGTATCTATCTGGTCTGATGGTTTTCTCCATGTTCTTCAACTTGAGTCTGAATCTTGCAATAAGAATTTCATGATCTGAGCCACAGTCAGCACCAAATCTTGTTTTAATTCATTGTAGAGAGCTTCTCCGTCTTTCGATGCAAAGCATATAACCAAGAGGTGCACTGTGGGTTGTTGGAAAAGTGTTTGCTATGACCAGCAAGTTATCTTGACAAACCTCTATTCATCTCTTCCCTGCTCCATTTTTACTCTAAGGCCAAACTTGTCTGTTATTTCAATTATCTTCTGATTTCCTACTTTATAATTCCAATTCCCTATTGTGAATGAGACATCTTTTTTGGTGTTATTTCTAGAAGATGTTGTAGGTTTCCAGAGAACTGATCAACTTTGGCTTCTTCAGCATCAGTAGTTGGAGAACAGACTTGTATCACTGTAATGCTGAGTAGTTTGCACTGGATTTGAACAGATGTCATTGTGTCATTTTTGAGATTATACTCCAGCTTTGCTTTTCTCACCCTTTTATTGACTGTGAGGGTTATTCCATTCCTTCTAAAGGATTCTTGCCCATAGTACTCCATGTAGTGATCATCTAAATTAAATCCACTCATTCCTATCCATGTAAATTCACTGACACCCAAAATGCTGATGTTTAATCTTTCCATCTCCCTTTTGACCACATTCAGCTTACCTTGGTTCCTAGATATTACATTCCAGGTTTCTGTGTGATATTGATCTTTACAGCATCAGACTTTCCTTTCATCACCACACACATTCACAGCTGAGCTTCCTTTTGGCTTTGGCCCAATTGCTTCATTAGTACTGAAACTACTTGTAGTTGTCCTCTGCTCTTCTGACCTGAGGGATTCATATTCTGGTGTCCTATCTTTTATCATCTTAATACTGTACATAGGTTTTCTTAGCAAAGATACTGGAGTGGTTTGTCATTTCCTTCTCCTGTGGATCACCTTTTATCTGAACTCTCCACTATGACCTGTTTATACTGTGTAACCTTGCACAATACAACTCACAGTTTTGTTGGGCTATCAAAGCCCCTCTGCCAGTAGGAGAGGTAGAAGCAGACAAAGATAAATAAATCACTTCCAGTCAACATATCTGTTAAGCATCTATTAAATTAACAATAACAACAACAAAACTGACATTCTGCTAAAGATTGGGCATACAAAGACTAAAAGGGGCTGTGCCCTCAAAGGGCTTACATTCTACAGGGAGGATACAATATTCATTTAGTACACAAATACATGGTAATTGAAGAGAAAGGACTTTAACAGGAGAGGCTTCATAGAGAAAGTGAAGCCTGAGCAGGACTTTGTAGCAACATAAAAGATTCAGAGGCTGGAGGGAAGAAATAAGGACCGGTTTGGCCTGTGTGAATGCTGGAGATACATTGACATACTGAATTTAGGAAATAGTTGGGCTGGAACACAGAATGCATGAAAGTATCCAAGATGAAATAAGGCTGGAAAGGTGGGCTGGAGCCAGACACTGCAGGGCTGTAAATGTCAGGCTGATGAGCTGTCTTAGAGACAACAGAGAAATGCAGAATTTTTTTGAGCAGGGAGGTTACATGGGCCAGACTTGGCCTAAGGAAGATTATTTGGGTGGTTATTTGAAGGATGGTTGGGAGAGGGGGCAGATTTGAGGCAGGAAACCAGTTAGGAAGTTATTACAATAGGCCAGATGAGTGGTGATGAGGACCCAAACCAGAGTGATGGTGGCTTGGACTAGGTGATGGATTATCTGAGTGTAGAGAAGGATATAGGTATGAGATATATTGTGGATATAGAAATAATGAACCATGAAAATTGTTAGATTGGGGTGAGAAAGATGAAAGAGTAAGAGTTAGTAAAAAGGATTTTGGACCTTGGTGACTAGAAGAACTGTGTTGCCTTCAAAGAATGGGGAAGTTTTAAGCAGAAATAGGATCATGAGGGAAAATAATAAATTCTGTTCATTTCATATAGGTTTAGTTTGAAGGGCTAGCCTAATGCAAGTATCTAGCAGGTAGTCAATGATATGTGATTGGAGTTCAGGAGAAAGAATGGGATTCAATCTATAGATCTGTGAATCAGTTGAATAGCTATAACAGTGAATTCATGGAAACAGATATGATTAAACTTTTGAGGGGCAGAGCCAAGATGTCAGAGCAGAGAAAGCATTCATCTGAGCTCCCACAAATGTTCCCCTCCAAACAACTTTCAAATGATGCCTCAAAACAAATTCTGGGGTCGCAGAGCCAACAAAGGGTAAGAGAGAGACATTCTTCCAGCCCAAGACAACATAGTAGGCTGGAAAGATCTGTGACACAAGAATGCGCAGGGGCTGACTTGAAGCCCACCTGGATGAAACAACAGTGGTAGGGGTAGGTGGCAGTGACAGAAGCAGTAGCAGGTTCAGGAGCTCTCAGGTCAGAGACAGTAGGGTGTTCTAGAAATTGTTCAGAAAGAGATTACAGGTGACCCTTGTGCTGTTACTGGAAGTAGGACCAGACAATTCCATTAACAATTCCATTGCTTATACTCATTTCTGGATCAAGTTCATGGGTATAAAGGAGCACATTTGGTGAAGAGGGAGTAAAAGCCCTGAGTGGCACTACTATTTTTGGTCAAAAGGGATCAGGGACCCTAGAGAACAGTATCTTCTGGTCCTAAGGGAGCAGGGTCCCTGAAGATCAGTAATGATTGCAATCAATTAGAATTGGAAAAAGTTAAGGCTAATGACTACAGGAGGCTTCAAGTAACAGTAAAACAAATTCGAAAGAATGAAAAGATAGATGAAAATGTTAAATATATCATTGGAAAAACAACGGACCTGGAAAATAGATAGAGGAGAGAGAATTTAATAATTATTAAAATACCTGAATGCTGTGATCAGAAATAGAGCATAGACATGATGTTTAGAGAAATTATCAAGGAAGCTACCCTACTATCTTAGATCCAGAGAGTAAAATAGAAATTGAAAGAATCCACCAATCACATCCTGAAAGAGATTACAAAATGAAAACTCCCAAGGATATAGCCAAATTCCAGAGCTCTCTGGTCAAGGAGAAAATACTTCAAGCAGTCAGAAAATACTTTAAGCGGACAGAAAGAAGCAATTCAAATATCATGGTCCAAGACAATTCCAAAGGACTCATGATGAAAGAATGTTATCCCCTTCCAGAGAGAGAAGTGATGAACTCTGAGGGCAAACTGAAGTATAATTTTCCCACTTTCAGTATTTTTTTGGTAAGATGACTTATATGGAAATATGTTTCGCATGATTTCACATGTATAATTGATAGCATATTGTTTGCTTTCTCAGGGAGAGGGGGGAGGCCTAAAAAGGAGGGAAAGTATATAGAAGTCAATTAAAAAATAGAATGTTAAAAATGAAAAAGAACCATAGACAATGAAGCAATATTAATACTAAATGCATATGTACCAAATAGCATAGCATCTAAATAGTAAAAGTATGTTATTAAGGAATCTCAATTTTCCTTTCTCAGAGCTAAATAAATCTAACCATAAAAGAGACAAGAAAGAAGTCAAGGAGATAAACAGAAAAGTTATATATGGCAGAACTTGGGAGAAAACTGAATGGGAATACAAAAGAATACAACTTTTTCTTAGTTGTAATGGCACCTTCACCAAATTAACCATATATTAGGGCATAAAAAACTCTCAACTAAATGCAGAAAAGCAGAAATATTAAATGCACCCTTCTCAGACTAAAGTGCAATAAAAATTACCTTTAACAAAGAGCTGTGGAAGCATATATTAAAATTCATTGGAAACTAAGTAATCCCAAACAATGAGTAGGCCAAAGAACAAATCATGAAGAAAAATAAATAATTTCATGAAAGAGAATGATAACAATGAGACAACATGCCAAAATCTGTGGGATTCAGCCAAAGCAGTTCTTAGGGGAAATTTTATATCTCTGAATGCCAATAAAAGAGAGAAAGAGCAGAACAATGAATTGGGCATGCAACTTAAAAATTTAAAAAAAAATAAAAATCTCCAATTAAAAACCAAAATGAAAATCCTGAATATCAAAGTAGAGATGAATAAAACTGGAAGTTAAAAAAATTGAACTAATAAACCAATCTAAAAACATATATGATATAATAAATAAACCATTGGGTCATTTGATTAAAAAAAAAAGAAGAAACTCCTATTGTTATTGTAAAAAATTAAATTCACCACTAAGGAAGATAAAATTGAAGCAATTATTATAAGTTATTTTGCCCAATTACACACCAGTAAAACGGACAATCTAAGTGAAATGGATGAATATTTACAAAAATATAAATTGCTGAGAGGAATGGAAAAGGAAATAAAATACTTAAAAAACTATCTTAGAAAAAGAAATTGAATAAATCATTAATGAGCTCCCTAAGAAAAAATTCCCAGGACCAGATGGATTTACAAGTGAATTCTACCAAACATTCAAGGAGCAATTAATGCCAACACTCTATAAACTATTTGAAAAAAATAGGTAAATAAGAAATCCTACCAAATTCCTTTTATGTCACAAATATGGATTTGATTCTTAAATCAGGGAGAACAGTAGCAGAGAAAGACAACTATATACCAATTTCCTTAATAAATATTGATGTAAAATGTTTGAATAAAATACTAGCGAGGAAATTAAAGCAATATGTCACAAAGATCATATTCTATGGCAAGGTGGGATTTATGCCAGGAATGCAGGGCTGGTTCAATATTAGGAAAGCTATCAGCATCATTGACCATATTGAAAACAAAATAAACAAAAATCATATGATTATCTCAATAGATGCCCAAAAAGTCTTTTGACAAAACAAAACAAAACACCCATTCCTATTAAAAACACTAGAAAGCACAAGAATTAACGGAGCCTTTCTTAAAATAACAATAGTATCTATCTTAGATCAACAGCACACATGATCTGTAATGGAGATATTCTGAAGCCTTCCCAGTAAGATTAGGGATGAAGGAAAATGACCTTTATCATTATCCAATGTTGTACTTGAAATATTAGCTAAAGAACAAGATAACAAAAAGTAATTGAAGAAATAAAAATAAGTGATGAAGAAACAAAACTATCACTCTTTGCAGATGTTTTGATGGCATACTTAATGAATCCTAGAGAATCAACTAAAAAGCTAGTTGAAACAATTTCAACAAAGTTGCAGAATATGAAATAAATGCAAATAAATCATCAGCATTTCAATAGGCTATCAACAAAACCTAGCCGCAAGAAAAAGAAAGAGAAATTCCATTGAAATAATCACAGATAATATGAAATGCTTGGGAGTCTACTTCCCAAGACAAACCCAGGGATTATATGTACACAAATACAAAACACTTTATACACAAATAAAGACAAATCTAAGCAATCAAAGAAATATTTATTGCTCATGGGTAGGCAATATAATAAAAATGAAATGAAAAAATCAAAATTCTACCTAAATTAATTTACTTATTCAGTTCCATATTAATCAAGCTACCAAAGAATTACTTTATATACCTAGAAAAAATAGCAAAACTTATCTGAAAGAATAAAAGGTTAAGAATATTAATAAAACAGTAAGAAGGAAGGTGATTCAGCAGTTCTGTATTTTAAACTATTTTTATATAGCAGGAATCATGATAGCAGTCTGGTACTGGCTAAGACATAGAGTTATGGATCAAGAACAAAGATTAGGTACATGATACACAGCAGTAAAGGACTATAGTGTAATTTGATGTCTAATAAATTCAAAGACCTAAGCTTTTGGAATAAGAGCTCAGCATTTGACAAAACCTGCTGGGAAAAGTAGAAAGCAGCTTGGCAGAAACTAAGTATAGAGCAACATCTCACACTGTATGCTAAGATAAGGTCAAAATGGATAAATGAGTTAGACATAAAAGATTATATAAGTAAATTAGGGAAACATAGAAAAATGTACCTTATGTACCTTTCAGATCTATGGATAAGGAAAGAGTTTAGGACCAAAAAAGAAACTGAGAGAATCACGGGAAGTAAAATGGATAGTTTTGATTACATAAAATTAAAAAAACTTTTGTACAAACTAATGCAAAATTAGAAGGAAAATAAGAAACAGAAAAATGTTTACAGTAAGTTTCTTTGGTGAACACCACATTTCTCAAATACACACTCCCCTCCACAGACACATATGGAAGTGAGTCAAATTTGTAAAACTAAGAGCTATTCCCTGCTTAATAAATGGTCAAAGAATATGAATAGGCAGTTTTCAGAAAAAGAAATCAAAGCTATGCATAGTTACATGAAAAAATGTTCTATATCACTAATGATTAGAGAAATGCAAATTATAATTCTGAGTTATGACCTCACACATTTCAGATTGGCTAACATGACAGAAAAGGAAAATGGCAAATGTTGGAGGAGATGTGGAAAAATTGGGACACTAATTAATGTACTGTTGTTGGAGTCGCGAGCCAGTCCAACCCTTCTGGAGAACAATTTGGAACTACCTCTAAAGGGTTATAAAACTGCATAACCTTTGACCCAGTAATACCACTATTAGGTCTATATCCCAAAGAGATTTAAAAAGGGCAAAAAGGCCTATATGTATAAAAATATTTATAATATCTTTTTATGGTAGCAAAGAATTGGAAATTTGAGGGGATGGTCATTCATTGCAGAATGCTTAAACAACTTGTGGGATGGGACTGCTATGGAAAACTATTGTGGTATAATAAATGATGAGCAGGATGCTTTCAGAAAAATCCTGAGAACTCTTATATTAACCAAAGTGATTAGAACAAAAAGAACATAGTACATAATAACAGCAATATTGAAGGGATGGTCAACTGTGAAAGTATTAGCTACTGTGATCAAGACAATGACCCAAGACAGTCCTAAAGGGCTCATGGTGAAAAAATGCTATTCGCCTCCAGAGAGAGAACAGATGAACTCTGAGTGCAGATTAAAGAATACTTCTAAAAACTTTGTCTTGTTTTTTTTTAAATCAGTTTTCTTTCACAACTGGGCAAACAGAGATGTTTTGCATGACTGCACATGTATAATCTATATCAAACTGCTTGGCTTCTCAAAGTGGGGGGAAGGAAGAAAGAGGGGAGAGAGAACTGGGAACTAAACATTTTTTAAAAACCATTGTTAAAACAAAAACAAAAAACAAAATGGGAAATGGAAATGTTTCAACTTTTGTCTTTTTATCCCAGGCTCTGAGCACAGTGCTAAAGTATAATATTTAGCACTTAATAAATGCTTATTGATTGGTTAAAAGAACATAGATATGATCACTTAGAGAGAATACACACACACACACACACACACACACACACTTCCTGACAATCTTTGGACTTACTCATGTTAAAGGGGAAAAGGATAATGATCCAGAAAAGGTGACTGAGGAGTGGCACAAAAGGTAGGAGCAGATCCAGCAGAATGTAATCCAAGCAAAGAAAGGAGATAGTGGTCATGTGTATAAAGCTTTGTAAAGCCAAGCACAAGCAGCTTTCCAGAACGGCTGCTGTGAATAGCTTTCAAGGTTCTGATTACATAGTATCACAAACTCTCTATTTATTTAATATCAAATCAGAGCAAAACATTCACAGAAAATCAAGGTACAGCGTTCACAATGTAACAACTATTCACAGAAAATCAAAATACAGCATTCACAACAACTTATCACTAATATGGCCACATAGTTTTCACCACAGTGGTCACATAGTTTTGAACAAAGTACATTCATTTAATCAGTCACTTAGTAACTCAATCATTCAATCATCCTTAAGGGCCACAAAAATACAAAAGTCAAAGTATTCCATCCCTAGGTAGTACATTCATTTAGTCAATCACAGAGTCCTTAATTCAATCACAAAGTACAATCACAAATAAATTACAATTCCATCAGTTACTACTCAACAGAAAATAACACAATTCAGCAGACAGGGCTTCTAACTGTCTGACCATTACATCCATACCTAGTTAGTCACCAGAGAGGGAAGCATCTGGGTTTTCAAAGCCAGAGGATTCAATGGCTGCCTAGAGTCTCATCTGGCCAAACCACACAACTCTTCCCAAAGTGAGTCCCAAAGCAAAACCTCAAATCAGACTCAGACACTACTCAGTATTCATGGAGAGGTCTTTTCGTCTTGACTTGGGGCAAGTTCTCAGATTCTCTGGATCCCCTTCCATGGTCCCAGATCCTACCTGTATTCACCAAACTGTCAGCTGGGTTCAAAGGCAGACAGCTCCCAGGCCCTTGTCCAGCTCTCCATGTACTTCCTGTTCCACACTGAAGCTCACAACATACAGTCCACCTTAAATCCTTCATAGTCTCTGTTCCTGAGAAGTCAAGGCTTAACAAAGCCACAAACAGACAAAGCACTGACACCACAGTCATGCCTCCTCTGGCAGCTCCCACCTTCTGCTTCCAGGTGACTTGCTCCAAGAAATTCTGTCTTAGTTCTCAATTCTTAATTCTTTCCAGCAGCTGCTCTGCCTCCATGAAGCTTATCTCAAGAAATTCTCACTTTCCCAGCCAGGGTCTTTCGTTATATACAATATTGCTTCTCCCTATTCAACCCCTTCCTGTTACATCAGCAACAGGGGTTCATACCTTCTGTTTCTTTAACATAGGATTAATTTTAAACTAGGTGCTAAGTACCTCTTAGCTTAGCAATACAAAAGGATCTTCAAATTTCATTACCATTCCAAGATACAGAGACATCAATAGGACCAAGGACTGAGAAGAGACCATCTGATCTAATAGTCAAAAGACTATTGGGAATCTAGGAGAGATTTTTTTTAAATTATGTAATCAGAAGTCAGATTGTAAAGGCCTGAGAAAATAATGGGAGGTGAAGACATCAAGGCACTGGACATAGATGACTTTTCCTCTTTTCCTTAGGAGTTGTCTGTGAAAGGAAAATGAGACAATATAGGTTAAGGTAACATTGGTGTCAAATGGCAATTTTTTTAAAAGAATGACTCAAGCACATTTGTAGGCAGCAAGGAAGGATTCAGGAAGAGCAAAGAGACAAGATTCTGGAGGAGATGGGAGGGAAAATAATCAAGGACCCAAGGAGAGGAGTTGTCTTTAGTAATAAGAAAAGCCTTCTTTTCCATAAAGAGAGGAGCAAAGGATCATAAATTGGCTAGGGTGGGATATAGCTTTTTAGAAGTGGTTTGAGGCAAGGACATGGAGGGAAGAGGGAGCTCATAACTATTGGCCATTCACTTCTATTTTTTTAAAAGTCAAATTGGAAGCAAAGCTCTCTGTTGAGGTAACCTGGGAAGAACAGTGTAGGGAACTTGAGTCAGGAAATGGATACAAGCAGACACTGATAGGGAGGGATAGAGAGTCAATCAAGGAAGAAGAAAATAGTTATGAATGAACAATGAGTGCTTGGTTGAGAACAGAGGACACTGATTTATAGTAGACCTAGATGGTGTATTTGTGAGACAGCCTCCAGTGACATTCAGCATCTCTGGAGCAAGAACAGAGAAGACAGATGATTGTGGTAACCTGTGATTTGGCAAAGGATGAACAACAACATGGGAAGGAAATGAAGGATCTAAGCACAGAGGACAGTGGGTGGTTGGATTGGTCTACACCAGGGTCAGGCCTTTGAAACACAGAAAGTAAATGCAGAGAAAGATTGGACTGAGAGAATCAGGAGGAAGTCAAGGTAAGGGGAACACAAGTTTAGATAGAGTGACACAGAAGAAAGAGGGAAGAGAAGGAGTTTATGGTCAGAGAGGGAATCACTGTTTTAAAAAACCATCATTGCTGACTGTGCCACTTCAGGGCATCATGCCCTTTGCCTGTGTAGTTTAATAATGGTGTGTGTATTTTCTCTCCACAACATGGGTTTGAAATTTCAGTGAAAGGATATATCAGCAAGCACCCTAGCATACCCAGGGCAGCTGCTAGCACAGGTTCTTAGATCTGCTTTTCTAAAGGAAAGCAACTCAAAATGGGTTTACAATCTTTCTTTAATCAAACAAACATATCATTTACCTAGTTCAGGGGAAAAAGTCAGCAACCTGAACTTCAGAGAATACAAACCTGAGTTACAAGCACAAGTTAGAAACACAAGTTACAAGTAGACCAAGAAACACATCAGCAGATGGGCTTCCAACCATCTGACCATCACATCCATTACCTATTCAAGTTACCAGAGAGGGAATCACCAACATCTGGGTTTTTCAAAGCTGGGGGGGCTCAGCGGCTTCCATTGAGTCTCATCTGGTCAAATCACACAACTTTTCTCAAAGGGAGCCCCAAAGCAAAGCCTCATATCAGGGCGTATGTATAGGCTTCTCCTGGATCAGCCCTCTTGACCCACTGTCTAATTACAAAGTAACAAGGTGTGGCCATTCCCAAAAAACAAGCCTCTTGCCACGGGCTCCACATGAACATTCTTGGAGCCACTTAAGCAAAGGGGCCAGGGGCAGGAAAGAGCTTTGGATTCCCACTACAAAGGAAAACTCAGAGACTCTCATGGATCCACAATCTCATCAATATGTATACTTCTTCCAATGGCACAAATCACTTCTCATCTTGACCTTGATATCCTGTGCAACTTTTGTTTAGGTGTTTCCATAAATTCTCCAGAGAGTATCTATCCAGCAGACTGGAGATGCTATGTCAGGGTTCTTAATATTTCAATGTTATTGAAATACTAGTATAACACTTAAAATGTCAAATCATCCCTTGTGCTTCCTTCTTGGTGGACCTAGTTCCTCTTCTGGTTATTTATGTCCTTAATGTTTACCTATATTTCACTTTTTGTATATGAGTAATAGTTAATAATACATGGCCCAATTATACCTATCACACATCTCTATAAGGGCATTTGTACCACTTACAATTTGCTTCTTCTAAGACCATGAATATTCCATGATTCATAGCTTTATAGCATCAATAAAAGAACAATGGTATTTAAAAAGACAAGCCTTTACCATAGGGAGCAGTTTGGGACCACTATAAGCAAGTTGAAGCACAGCCTGCTCTCTTGTTCTTACTCAGTTCTGAGGTTATCTGGTACATTCACGATACTTGCCCAAGATACTTGTCCCAGGGTGCCCAACTAACGATACGTCTTGAATTTATCTCCTAGGCTTACTTACTCCTAGGCTTACCAAAGAGGTTACTCTTTGGAATGGCAGTGGGTTTCATCAAAGCCTTTAAGTGTTTCATGACTGAATGGATTTAGAAGAAACAGGGAATCAAAAGTAGAATTATGCTTCTTTTGGACTTTGCAGAGAACATCGTATTTGACAGTGCCGAACACCTCTGCTAAGTATATGTCTCCCTTCTTCATCAGATGTAGAGGTGGGAGAAGCCTTTGAACAAGTCCTTATATTTGCAGATAAGAAAATGAGCTCAGATTGATGAACTAATTTCTCCTAGGTCTCTCAGGTACTTAGTAGCTGACTACAAACACAGTGCCCTTTCCACTATCTCTCTGACTCTCTTTGTTGTACACCCTGCTCCCTAGTAAAAGAAAAGATCATTAAATAAAGTCATCTTTGGTTTTTTGTTCAGTCATTTCAGTCATGTCTGACTCTTTATGACCCCATTTGGGATTTTCTTGGCAAAGATACTAGAGAGGTTTGCTATGTCTTTCTCCAGTTAATTTTACAGATGAGGAACCTGAGGCAAAGATAATTAAGTGACTTGCCCAGGGTCACACAGCTAGTAAGAATCTGAGGATAGATTTGAATTCAGGTCTTTCTGACTCCAGATCCTGCACTCCACCCACTGAGCCATCTAGTATGTTGCATGGACTTAACATATGCAAAGGTACACCTTTTTTTTTTTAAAAGAGGTGACTTTAAACTTAGTTTTAAACTGACTTTTAAAAGTCCTACTGAGTCAATTGCTTTTTTGGCATCAATAAAAGATAGGTACAGCAGGATCTGGTACACTCTACTCAGTCAACTCCAGTTGTGAAAATGAGGCCTGCTATGCAAAACCGTGTTTGCAATCTTCCTGTTTCCTTCTTATATTTCATCAAGATATAAAAATATAGGGACAGCTAGGTGATGTAATGAGTAGATTACCAGCCCTGAAGTCAAGAGGACCTGAATTCAAATCCAGCCTCAGACACTTAACACTTACTAGCTGTGTGGCCTTGGGCAAGTCATTGAACCCCAATTGCCCTACATTCTCCCCTCAAAAAAGAGACAAAAAAAGAAGTACAATTGCTATCAGAATATAAATGTAATAAATTTGTATTTTAAAAATGATATAAAAATATATCAGTGCTAAGGGGGATGCGAAATATTATATTATTTTTCATTAGCTTTTAAGTAGGAAAGAAGTGGTATAACCTTCATCAGTAATTTTTTTTTAATATCTTCTTTTTTTAAACTTTATTTTTATTTGTTTTCTTGTTTACATTATTCATTTGCATTACAGTTTTGAATTACAGATTTTCTCCCAATCTTGCCCCTGCCCCACCCCTAAAACAGCAATCCCACTGTAAAGCCCCTCCCCTGCTCTGCTCTTTTATTTTCTGGTAGGGCAGGGAGGATCTCCCTATCCCAGCCCCTGTATATTTTAATTCCTAGTTGCAGGTATTACAGAACTTTAAATTCTAGATTCTTTCGATTCCTCCCTTGTCACCAACCCCAACTGGAAGGACACTCAATT
>CM053597.1:56860513-56882113 GCA_028646575.1 Pseudocheirus occidentalis
TTCTTCCCCTTCCATGCTTTGACCCTTTTTATCAATAAAAAAGGATTCTAGAGTTTTACTGGTGTTTTTATTTTGCTTCCTCTTCCTCATGTTGGCCAACCAATTAGTTGGTTGGATTTTTTTTTTTTTTGGTCTGTGAAACTCTGCTCCCAAGGGGGGAAGCTCTGTTCCAAATTGCTGGGGTTTTCCCAGCTGCCAGAGCTATTAGGGGGGTGTTGCAAGATCCCCCAGCTTTGGCTTGCTGAAAGTATACCCCAGGACCACCACCCAAGACCATGATCTGGATCCAGGCCACTCAACGCAAGAGCACTTGGCCCTGATCAATTGATTCAGCACCGCTGTGGAGTCCTCAGGCCGGGGGCTCTGACGCAGCCTGTTGGGGGCCGCTGCTGGTTCCAGCAGGTTCCTTTCCCTACTGCTTCCTTGCCCCGGGGGCAGATTGGCTGAACTGCTTTACCAACCCCAAATTAAATTTCAAAGTTTCACTTTCACTAACCGGTCTCTGAAGATTTGAAAATTCCCTTAGGCAGGTGCTTTAGATTTTCTTTGAAGTAGAGACTTGGGAGGCTCACTCCTCCAGGCTGCCCTGGGCCCTAGCGTGGCCGGCCTGCATTTTGGGCTAGCTGGGTCTCTGTTCTGCTCTGGTGCAAGCTGCTCTTCTCCTGTCCTGTTCCTCATGCCTTGGCAGATGTGGAGGTGCTGGAGGCTGTAGATCTCTCCTGCAGACTGCCCCCTTGGCTCAGCTCGGCCAGGCTACTTCCCACTGACTGGGCCTGGCCGGGGTCTCGGCTTTAGGCTGTTCCAGCCTCCGTTCAGGCTGCCACGATGAGCCTCTGCTGCCGAGTTGCCTTCAGCGAGAGATGTGTTCTCTGTATTTTTGTGTGAGTCTGAGAGTCCTAGGCTTTATCTGGGCTCATATTTTATGGGTGTTTAGGGTGGCGGTGTGGGAGCTGCAGGATCTTGCTGCTTCTACGCTGCCATCTTGGCTCCGCCCCAAGTAAATTCTTCTGATATTTAATAGTTTTCATTGTCACTAAACTAGAAAAGTGCATAAGGACAGGTCATGAAATTTCACAGGTATAGGGAACTCCCAGGGGAGGGGACTCCTTCCAGTGCAGGCCAACTCCTTATTTCAATTTATAGTCTTAGAGATTTGCCTAGAACTCTGAGATGTGTGAATTTTCCCACATTCTTCTGTTCCCCCATTATTACCCCCTTTCACCATTGTCACTCATTGGTTGAACTGTCAGCATCAGACAAATAAGTAAAGTATGGCAACCAATTAAATCACCATTGGAAGGTCTAAGACTGGTTGACAGCTGAATGTTGCCATTGGCAGAAGGAAAGAGGTTGTGTGGTTTCCTACCCTATTTTTTATGTGTCTCCATAACTGTTTGGGGGACTATCAAAATAAAATGCTTTCTATATGACCCTGGTGGGAACAATCACTATGAAAAGATTGTAGATGAGAAATTAAACATTAAAATAGCCTTCCCTGTGATAGGGATGGAGAGGTAGACAAGTGATAGTTAACTTTAGGGATCTTACTCTTTCAGTAGTTGTTCTTTCTTTAAAAGAGACTTTCTTGTTCCCCCAGAGAAATGTTGCTGTATACAATTATGGGTGACTGGTTACAAGTGGTCCAATCTAGTTATTCAGTCCCTTTTATAACTGCAACCAGCTGAAACCAAATCACCAAAAACCACTCTGTCTTCTTGAGGCTCCACTTCCCACTGAAATAGTTGACTCTGAATGGTGAGATTTTATCTAAGTATAATTAGAAAAATATGCATGGTTAGGCAAATGTAAAGAGAACTTAGTCTGTTAGAATTAATTTATTCGCCAACAATCTCATACAAATTCTGGAGATTAGCTGTGAGGTTTCCCAGGTAGAGACAATGGCTTTCCATACCTTCATCATAATAGGAGGTCTGGTGGCCCATAGGAATATGACAGTATATAGTCTAAGCCAGTGGTTCTCAACCTTCCCAATGCCATGATCCTTTAATACTGGTATGTGGGTGTATCTGCATGTGGACGGACCCACCTGGAGATGGCTAGAGGAGTGGTGTCTCGGTTCCTAAGACCATCAGAAATATGTGTTTTCCCAGGTCTTAAGTGACCCCTGTGAAAGGGTCATGACCCCCAGAGGGGTCACGACCCACAGGTTGAGAACTGCTGCTCTAAGCTATATGTCTATGTGGCCATGTATCAGTCCACCAAGGGTGAAAATGACCAGTCTTAATGAAAGTCCATCCCCTTCCTATGAAGAGCATTGAGAGAAAGAGATGTGAACAGAGCCTTGGTCCTCTCATACTTAACTTCAACTGAACTAGCTAGAGTATGTATGTATGTGGACGACACATGTCCATTTGCTTTTTTGTGAGGGAGTATAGCCACATATTACCTCGATTTTAATGCATATGAAATTCTTGCTGTACCTGAGTAGGAAAAAACAATTAGGAGATGGATATTGGTTAATGCTGTCTCTTTGTGTGAATCCTTCCTATTCTTTAGTCTACATCTTAACACCCCAATGAACGGAAAACATGATATAAATATAGGCATTTGGGTAGCAACATAAGTAAAGGGGCTGTAATTAATTTAGGAAGCTCCCAGTGAAGAACTCCCTCTCTGAATGCATGTCAATACTAAGGCAATTTTAGCCTTAGTGATTTTCCTGGACATTAAATGGAGGTTAATTGATTTGTTCAAGTTCATACAGCCAAAGGTAGGACTATGAACTCCAGTCTTCTTGACTCTGAGGCCAGCTCTCGATACACTATGCTACAGTAGAGATAGGGACTGGGCTTGTGATTCCATCGGTGCAGACAACTCTCAAGTGAAGAAACTCCTTACACCTATGTAGGTTGGCATATTTACTATAGCATATATCCTTGAACCTCTCTAGGCTGTACTCTAGACTTCCTACCATGCTTCAGTTCTTCATCCTGAAGCCTTTTACCTTAGCTTTGGAATTCACTCTTTAGAAGTAAGTTTTGCCCTTACTGCCTCTCTCTTTGATTGGATGGCTCTTCCCAGGATGTCCACTTAAGGGAAAAGGGGGGCACATAGGCCAGACATATCTCCATCTTCTCTAAGCTGTACTCTGGACTTCCTCTGCCATCCCCCTGTCTTGGGTGTCTTTGTCTTTCTTTTCTCCCTTTTCAGGTCCCTTTTATATGCTGCCTCCCCTTATCGCAATGCAAACTCCTTGAGGTCAAGTACAATTTTTCTTTCTAGTGTTATTTGTACTCCCTGCACTTAGTAGAGTGCCCCACACTTAGCAAGATGACTGAATGAGAGGTTAAATGATTTGCCTAGGATCATATAATCAATATGTATCAGAGGCAAGACTTGAACCTGGTCTTCCTGACTTCCAGGCTAATTCTCTATCAACCACACCATACTATCTCCTAATGCCACAATGTCTCCTAAGAGAAATGGAATAAACCATCTTGGGGTGGGGTTAAGAGGGAACATAATGACTTTTCCATCTTACTAAAGCCTTAGCAAATATCTCATGGAGCCTAGTTTAATCAGCAAACATTTAAACTTGCTGGGTTCCAACTCCTTGGGGATGGTCATAGGTAGAAGGCTCTAAAGCTGGAAGGAACCTTAGAAATTACCTAATCCAACTCCCCCATTTTCCAGGAGAGAAACAGAGGCCAGAATAGATTAAATGACATGCCTAGGACAATTGAGATAAGTAAGTGGCAAATTTGATCTCAGATTTTCTGACTCAAAATCCAGCACTCTCTTCTGTGCACCTTGCTGCCTCACTATATAAATGAGATTTACGATTTGGGTAGTGACTGGACTGGGTGACCTCTGAAGGTCCTTCCAGCACTGATTTTAACTTAGGCTTGTTTGTGTTTTGTTGTTGTTATTTTGCTGTTTTTCATCTACCTTATCCCATCAATGACTCATATTAATTTTGCACACAATGAAAATACCCAGGGATTTTTCACATTAACTTTTCTAGCCAACTCTTCCTATCCAATGCTTGTAAAGTTTTTCTAGGATTCCCAAATTCAGGGCATTATATTTGTCACTGTTAAATGTTACAATGAATTTAGTACATCTCAGCTAATTTTGGAGGGGACCCTGATACCAGGTAACCATTGGATTGGGAATCTAAGCAACTGGGTTCCAACCTAAGTTCTGCAGCTAACAAATTGGGTGGGTTTGTGTAAGTTATTTCACCTCATCTGGAAAACCAGTGGATCGAAGCAGATGATCTGGGGGGCTCCTTGGAACACGAAATCCCATGATCCTATAATGGTGATGCCCTTTAATGCAAATGAGAAGGTAACTCAAAGATTAATATGAGAAGCTCTGGTTTAATGAATTATTTTCAACCGAATCAATGCTGAAATTCCACTTATGTTGGGTTTGTTATTATAGAGATTTTTATGAAAGCATACTTCTCTCAGGATATTTATAGTACCTGACCAGCAAGATGTTGCAAGTGCTGTTAAAAGCAGAAGCCTCAAATATTCCATTGAAACCATCAACACCAGCTTTTACTTGTTTAACTAGACTCTTTCCTGAATATCTAGATACTGATTCATGCAGAAGAGCCAAAAGGGCTTGAGAAAATAAGCCCTGATATTCCAGGACATGAGTTTCCAGCTTTAATAGCTGTGAGATTCTTTTGTTGATACTCTGCCCTCCTAAAATGCTGTACTGAAATTAAACTGACTCAGTTAGCTTTGATTTGAGGATTTCATGATATCCCTTGAAACAATTAGAGACACCTTAGGGTGTTGCAAAACCACGTTTGGGATTCACTGTTTTAGGGAAAGAAAAAAGAATGGATTAAAACTTAAAGGTAAATAGAATCTCCAGATGAGATAAGAGTCCTTGTAGTTTCATAAGCAGCATTGGAAGGGACTTTAGAGGCTGTATAGTTCTACCTCCTCATTTTACCCGTGAGAAAACTGAGGCAAAGTGGTTAAAGTACTTGCCCAAGGTCACATAGTAAGTGTCTGAAGTATTTTCCAGTTAGATTGGCCCTGACATTCTAAAGGTCCTTCTCTGTTTTCTGCTGTTGCTGCTGCCAGAGGGGTAGGTTCTGAACACAGTGATTAAAAATTCCTCCATGGCTATCTGCTCTGTTGCCCAAAGCTTTTTGAATTTTCTCTTAAATCATTCTTATTCAGAGTGATTTTTTAAAAGCTGGGGATTTACATTAACTCTAATTTCTACCTGATAAAAAAGACTGTCCTTTAAAAAAAATCACTGTATCCTACTGTTATTTACTGAGCAATTTGTGCCATCTAATCATACAAATTAAAACCCTGATTTTTGCTTTCCTGAATTCAGTCAATTGTTAATAATCATGTTGTCATTTTCTTTTCTTAAGACTTGGCACCAAAACTTTATTCATCCTTCTCAGAAATCTTGCCACCAACCTACTATAAAAACTGTCATTATCTTGCAAAGTCTCATCTTGACATCTGTTAAGTAAAGGTTTATTTTACACTTCAAAAGTCAATCTGCACAGCTGACTACACTCCTTCAGAATTTTACAGCTTGCTCCTGTCAAATATTTGGGAAAATAAAATTTGCTTTTAGAAAAATATTTGGTTCTTCTAGAAAAGAAAATGCCCTTTAGTTGTCAAAAACTTTGTTTTTTTCCTTTAAAAATTCCCTTTCAATTGGATTTAGAAGTTATAAAAAAAATTACATACAAAGATCACTTATTACCTCTTCCATTTCAGACCATGTACTTTTTACTCTCTTTCTCTAACTATTGTGAATGGTGAATAGGTCACCTAAGCTTTTACTTCAGACTATAAAAGCAAACTGTTGACCCTTGGCTGGCTTTTGGTTGATAGGGTTCTAAAATTTTTTAGGGTGGGAGAGACTACAGCTACCAGCTCTTTTTAAATCCCCAAACCTTCCACTCTTTAACTCTTGTACCTGCCCACCCCTCAACCTAAGCTGCCATCTGGATAAAAAGAGGAGCATGGAAGGACTGACGTAGCATTATCAGGATCCAATGTCCTCCATTTTATTATATTTTCAAGGATGTTAATATGATCTTATCTACATGTCAGGCTTGGCAGGAAGATCAAATGGAGGTTATGGATGCACTATGAAAATTAGAAAGTAACCCAAAGCAGGGATAGAGGTAGTTACAAAAGATAAAATAGTTATTTTTGATTACATGAAATTGAACAGCATCTATACAAAGCATCTGGGAGATAAGAAGGGAAGAAATTGTAAATTAAAACCTTCGTTTAAAATTTTTCAGATAAAAGTTTATTATCCAAGACAGGGAAACAACTAACAGATATATACACATACATATGTGCATAATGTATATGTACATATATCTATTATTTGTACAAAAAGCTGTTAGCTTTCTCTAGGACACACACACACATACACATACACACATATATATGTAATAAAAATGATTCCCAAATAGATTAATCATCAAAGGAGATGAATAAATACTCCTCAAAAGAATAATTGCAAACTACTAATAATGTTCCAAGTTGCTAATAAGAGAAATACAAATCAAAACAACCCCAAGGTTTTTCCTCATTCCTAAAACATTGGGAAAGATGGGAATAACTGATCCTGAAATAACTGTGGAAATATTAGCATACCAATACATTGCTGGTGGAGTTGTGAATTGGTACAACCATTCAAGACAGGAATTTGGAATTATGCAAATAAGGTGACTAACATGTTTATACTTTTGGACTGAGAGATTCCACTGCTAATGTGTACTCTAAGGAAGCCACTGATAAAAAGAAAGGCTCCATGGGCACCAACATTTATAGTAATGCTTTATGGCAGCAAAGAACTGGAAATAAAATAGATGTCCACTGATTGGGAAATGACTAAGACAGTGGTTCTCAACCTGGGGGTTATGTTCAATTTGTAACAATGAAAACACATCCTGCATATATCTACATTACAATTCATAACAGTAGCAAAATTACAGTTATGAAGTAGCAACAAAAATAATTTTATGGTTGGGGGGGGTCACCACAACATGAGGAACTGTATTAAAGGGTCATGGCATTAGGAAGGTTTAGAACCACTGGAATCAGAAAATGTATTATATAAGTATAATGGAATAATACTATGCTTTAAGAATATTACAACTATGATGAATATAGAGATATATGAAAAGACTTCCATGATCTAGTGCAGAGTGAAGTAAGCACGGCCAAGAAAATAATATACATAATAAATACAACATTGTAAATGGAGAAAAAATGACCACAAAATAACTGAAAATGAATGTAAAATTATAAAGAACAAGTTAGATACCAAAGAAGAGATATGAGAAGAAAATTCCATCTACCTTTTTGCAGAGATGGATGTGAATAATTGCATGTGTCTGATTTTTAAGAATATGTTGGTCAATTTTCTAAAGTTTTGCTTATTTCTTTGAAAAATTCTTTATTATATAGGACAGAATCTGGGAGGAGAGAGGGGAGGGACAGGAAGGGACATGTGAAAAGAAATTAATAAAATGTATTTTTTAAAAAAGTAAAAATTATTCTTCAAGAATAAAACACTGCTATTGCCCTCTCCCTGATCCTCTCTAGCATCCTGATTGCTCCTGATTGTGAGCAAACCTATTTTTATCTGGATTTTACTTATGCTGCCCTACTCTATCTTAGCTCCAGTTGGTCCAATTGATTCAGAGAAAACCATGGTTCCATACAATCAGAGTCAGCTCTAAGCAATCTGAGCAAATGAGTTGTTTAAGGAAGACTTACAGGAATGTGCAATGAACACCAGGATGAGAGCAACCTCTTGGTTTGACACTGGAATTGGAAAATACATAAAGAACCCTCAGAGAAATTCAGATTAATGTGGATGCTACTCCTTTCTTGGTTATTTTTCTTACAACAAGCTCTACTTTGACATTCCTTAGTTATAATCATTTATTGTGCTTTAGGAATAGAGACAGTTGAGTTGAAGGGAGGCCATCTTACTTTTATTGATGAATAAATATGTATGAAGCATCTATTACTTTGAGTGCCATTAATCATGGCTATAGTCACCCCTGGTCAATTTATATGTGAATAATTGTGTTCATAATAATAGCAAATAATAAAAGTTAATATTACATAGCGTTTTAAGGTTTGTGAAATTCTTTCCATGTGTTATCTCATTTGGTCGTCATGACAAATCCTACAAAGTAGGTGCTTTATCCCTGTTTTGCTGATGAGGAAACTGGAACTGAGAGTTTAAGTAACTCTTTCAGGGTCACACAGTTAATATCTGATGCTTGGTCCAAATGCAGATCTTCCTGACTCCAAGGCCATCAATCTATGCACTGCACCGCCTAGCTGTCTCATAATTCGATCAGTTTGGGATCACATTTTAAGAAGTCTAATTGGAGAGGATTCAGAGGAGAGTGACTCAGATGGTGATGGATCTTGATACCATACCGTACAAAAATGGGTGAAGGAACTTGAAATGTTTAACCTGGAGAAGAGAAAACTTGGAGAGGATTTTGCAAGGAAGAACAGGTAATAATGGTTTGTCTTCAAGTAGTTAAAATGCTGTCATGCAACAGAGAGATTTTTTTTTCTAACTGGTTTAAGTGGTCAGAAGTAGAGATAAGCGAATGCATGGAAGCTGCAGAGAGGAGAATTTAGATAAGATACAAAGAAAAATTCCTTGACAATTAAAACTATCCAGAAGGGCTGCATTTGGAGGTAGTTATTGTCCCATGGAATTCTTCTGGTAAAGACTGGATGGTCCCTCGACCTCCAGCAAGTTAATCTTCATTGAAGATATAGTAGAAAGGCACCTTCTAAATCAGACTCTGTGGTTCTGTATATAATACATAGGATCCTGAACTAGATTTATATTGTGACAGTATCCAGAGAAATATAAGACATGGAAACTACCTAGGTAAAAAGCCTGGGACACAGAGGGAAACATAAACACATAAATAACCATGTGAATCAAATAGCAATACAAGCCAATGGTGTAAGAAGTATTACAAGGCAGGATGACAACATTTTAGAGCTGAGATGGACCTCAGAGACATCATGTAGTCTAACTCTATTTTACAGATGAAAATATTGAGTTCCAAACAGTCTAAAGGACTTTTCCAAGGAAGTTAATTAAATGAAACAAATAGAGGGAGACCCAAGACTAGACTCCAGGGTATTCACTTCTACTGCAATGCTCTTTCCCTTACCCCATGCTTCCTAAGTGCTATTAGTTCTGAAGAAGGCGAGATTTAGTTAGAAAGATTTTCCCTTTACCTGACAATTGTGGAGAACCAGACATTCAAACTCTTCATAGAGAGATTATACTTATTTAAAACAAAACAAAAAATCTTTCCCCCCACTTTATATTTAGTGATCCAGTGAGTTGCATCTTCTCCTTCCCCCTAGTTACTACAGTTTTCAAGATACAGTTTTTTCCACCACTAAGAGATAGGGGACAATCAGTCTCTTGAACCAGTCACCCTGTAGCTGTTCTTTTGTCATTTGGTTTGCCTGAACCTGCCACTCTCACCCCCAACCAATGCAATAAAGCATAACCATTCCCACCACTCAGTTTGGCTAAATATTCCATGGATGACCATGGCTCCATCATTAAGGCATCTTCATCCATTTCCATAGTCATCAGGTTATTTCCTATCCTAGCCTGTTTGGATGATCATAACCATCACCTTGTAGACCTGCTTCTTCTTGTTTTTTTTTTTAATTTTATTTGACTAAATTTGTTTATCTACTTTTTACTTTATAACATTCAGTTCCACAATCCCTTGAGTTCCACATTTTCTCTCCCTCCCTCTTGTTTCTTTATGCCACATTCTAGCTCTCTGATGTTGCTTATCCTAGACAGAGATTTTTAGATCCAACAGAAAGAGAAAAATCACCTTTTTTGTTTTTTTTTTGCTTTTTGGAAGGCAGTTGGGTTTAAGTGACTTACCCAAGGTCACACAGCTAGTTTTTGTGTTGTGTCTGAGGCTGGATTTGAACTCAGGTCCTCCTGACTCCAGGGCCGGTGCTCTTAACTGCACCACCTAGCTGCCCTGAAAAGTCACCTTCTTGTTTTGAAGCCTACATGAGAGCAAATCACTGAATTCTTCACAATCTGATATTCTACTGTTCATATAATAATACTTGTGGTCCTCACCATATGCTGAAACTCTCAGTTGTGATCATCAGCCAGGACTTACTCTGTGGCAGTAAATGCCTGTAGAATAAGGGAAGGGAGGAAGCCTAGTTGAATTTACGCATGTGGCCTATCCATAAGCATTTTTGTAATCAGAACAAAATAGAAGAGTAAGTAATAATGCAACCCTTACAAGTTGGCCAAGCCACTACAGTTCCCTGAGCCTTAGTTCCTTCAGCTGTAATGTGAGGAGAATGACACCTTTAGTTTCTATCTCAAGGGGTTGTCATGAAGCAGGTTCTTTGCAAAGTGGAAAGTGCTGTATAAATGTAAACTCTTCTAATCACTGCTGCCCCTCTTGCATACAGTCAAGCAAATAGAGAAGAGTTACACTTGGCTCTGTGGGCTCTTCCAGCTGTCTGTGGTTCTAGTCAGTAAGGGGCTTTTTCCATCTCTGAGAAGCTTTTGCCAATTCAGGGTCAGAGCAATTGTCAAGGCAGATGGTTCCTGTTGTTTAACAGAGACTTGAATTAAGTTCATTTTGATGTGATTAAAACAATTTTTTTAAAGACCTTAAGGTACAGAAAATCTGTGACATTGTGCTAATCAGAAAAAAAGACTGTTACTGAAATAAAATAGTATAAAAGAGAACAAATACTCTGTCATTTTTAGGCATTTAGAAACAGTCACTCTCCTTTCTCTATTCATGTTAAAATGCACATGTACATCAAAAGGGCTGAAAAACATAAAAAGAAAGGAGACAGAAAAATAGACCTGCCTGGCCAGAAATCATAGTATTTACTAGCTTTACCCAACTGCCTTAGCTCAGAACTCCCCTGCCCACTCCTACCTGGTGCTTATAATAGCATCTTACCATGGTCAATGAACATGCATTCACATGTTCCATTAAGGATCTGCCCAAGGAGGTAGGTCTAATCCCTCCTCCTTTACCTACTTGTTCAAAATGTGTGACCTCCAAACTTCATTTCTGCCCCTGGGGGTCTTAAGCACAATATAGAATACATTGGCTTTGGGTGAGTTCTGGTGGTGTACATTTTAATTGCATTATGCGAGGCAATGGAAATCTCTTCATTTCTCATGCATAAAGCATATGCTAGAGAGGGCACAAGCTACCTACAGTGACTTTGAGCCAGGGCCTGTTCTCTCCTGTAGCCATTTCTACAGCTGTTCCAAGATTGCTTGTCATCTCATGATATTAATTGCCCTTGAGCTACAACAGACTTCTGAATGCCTGGTTTTCTAGAGCAAGAAGAGGAGAGAGAATGGGTGGATTGTAAATGGAGGTTATTTTTAATTATGATGGAAGTAGGGATTAAAAATGAAGACAGTACTGTGGTGGTTGTTGTTATTTTGTCATCGAGAAAGAGGGAAGTATGGGTCATGAATGATCATACTTCTGGAGGCTTATTTGGCCATGGAGGAAGGGAAGTGGATTTTGTTTCCTTTTGTTTCTAAAAATATTCAGTTATTTTACTGTATTTCACACTTTTCTAAAAGGGTAAAAACACATACAAAAGAGATATTCATTCACTAGGATATCACATGTCCACTAAACAGTGAATCAAGAGTATCCACATGTTCTAAGCACTAATGGAGAAACACCCCTAGGAAATGTCCACCATAGATGTAAATAAACACCCTCCCCAGATGCTGCTGCAGAGTCTGCAGAAGTAAAGAGGAGAAAACTTGGCCAAAAAAAGAGTCTCAGTTGAAAACCAAACAAAGGAACCGAGGAACTTACTGATCTGGGAGGTAAGAAGCTGAAGGACCACCCCCATTTTGTGAAGCTCACAGTTACCAAAAAAAAAAAGATTTTGACCACTTCAGATCAGCTAACTCATCCTCTAGACACCAAGAGAGGGGATTTTAAAAATAGATTCACCATTTCACTCGTTCTTTTTAGACAAAGAGCTCCTCTGTACTCATGCTGCCTCAGTTACATTCCAGCAGCATGCTTCTATATTCTGTTGGGGGAGTGGCTTGCCTTCGAGTAATGCAAGAAACCTTGAATCTTGGCACAATAAATTACCTTTTCCCTTGGACTAGAATAATCACAATACAAAGCAATCTGGCTTCTGTATTTGTGTAAATTAAATCAGAGTCCTTGGTTGCATCTTCTCTCCTCCTCCCCTACCCTACCACTGATGGGAAAAGCAATGAGGTTACTCAAATTCTTTCTTTAGTTTCCTGATATTTGTAAAACAACAAGAACAATGCTTGACACCACGAATAACAATCATTAAATTATTTTATATTTTATGATTCATTGCAATTTATGAAGCCCTTTTGTGTATATGATGTCTATTACATCTTTAAGCTTCTTGCCACCCATCATTGAGAGCACAGTGTTGCCTCCGAGAAACCACTAATCATTTCTGCTCTGTATCTACCATAAGTACTTTGGAAAGAAGGCTCACATTGAGATGTTTGAAATAGTGCGTTATCCAATTACAGCTAAATTGTTAAGTTCTTCTAAACCCATTTTGGACCACAAAAAGCTATGTGTTCCAAATTTGGGGTTTACCATTTTACCATCTATAATCCTCAGAGTATACTATCATCTACATTTCAAGAGGAAAATATATAATACTGAAGTGGAAGGACTCCCTTCTGGCAAGTGGGTCCTTATCCTTAAGTAAGCACTGTGATTGCAAAGATCCATAGCCTTACTAAAGACTGATAATTGGTACAACTCAGGGTCTCCACCATGTGGTTTTCTGATGCTTCAGGAATGCAGCCTCTAAACAGAAGCCCTGGAAGCTAATATTCTGGGGTTTCCGTAAAGAGAGTGGGAGCCAAGTGAATCCTTAAGAGCAGATAAGATACCACTTGAGAATATATGTATACATCCATACACACATGCATATGTATCTATATACATATACATGCCCACAAAACATGTATTTCCAACTACTGAAAACTTCTTTTTTCTTCCACTTTCTCCTATCCACTGTGGGGAAAGTAAGAAAGAAAAAAGAAGAGAAAGGGAAAGGCAGGGGAAAGAAAGGAAGAGAAGGGAGGGAAGAAGGAAAAAAAAACATGTTTTATCATGTAATCATAATTAAACAAAACAAGTGACCACATTGGCTACTTCAAAAATACATTTCTCATTTTGCATATTAATCCATCATCTTTCTGTCATAAGTGGACAGTGTTATTCTTATGCACTCTTCCCTTTTCCTATAATTTGTTTATTGTGTGACCATTTATCTCTAGGCAATGTATCCATTTAGAGAATCTTGGTAATAAAGTGTGAGATGTTGGTCTGATTTCTGGCTTATTCTTGACTAGTTTTTCCAACATTTTTATTAAATAGTGAGTCCTATTCCATTCTCCCCTTATGTTTAAGTATGTTTGGATAGTTTTTTTTTAACATGAATTTCAGGTAGACCAATAATTCCTACATTATTCCTCCTTTATCTGTTTTCCAGGTCAATTGTTTTTTATATAAGATTTCTTACATTTTCTTCTATTTTTTTCCCAATAATTTGGCTTTGTTTTAGATATTTCTTGTTATCTCCTAGATTCATTAATTTCTAGAAGCAACTAGATGGCACAGAGGAGAGAAAGTTGCACCTGGAGTCAGGGAAATCTAAGATCAAATATGGCCTCAGACACTAACATGACCCCAGACAAATCACTCAACCTCTGACTCAGTTTCCTCATCTGTAAAAATGAGGATAATAATAGCCCCCACCTCCCAGGGTTGTTGTAAGTATCAAATGAAAGAATACTTATAAAGTCCTCTTCAAATAGCAAATCGCTATATAAATGCTAACTTTGAGTTATTTTGGTGCATTCTGATTTGTAGGGAGTCTGTGAATTAGATAAGATTTTGTACGTCTCAGGTTAAGCTGTTAATTCTCTTTCCAAGTCTCTCCTGCATAGTTCTCATTTATTTTCTGATGCTTTCCTCTTTTGCTCTCATCTCATTTATAATTTCATTTGAACTCTTAAAAAATAGTATGATTTCTCCTAGGAATTTCCATTTATCTTATGAACATGCTGTGTTTGTCTTTGAGGCTTTGCTTTGGGTGGGGAAGGGTTGAGTTATTTTCCTCTACTGGGTTTTTGTCTCAGGCCTCCTTGGCATCCTTACAGTTCTTTGTTATTGTTGTTTGCTCATTTTGGGTACTGAGACCCAGCTCCTCACCTGAAGGTCAAGTCTGGTCCCTTGGCCACAACGCCCTTGAGGAGGCTTTTTCCTTTACTCTGATGGTCTTTTGCTATAGCAGTTGATTTTTAGGACCACCCTCCTCAAACTAAGTTGGGGCCCCTTTCTTTTGCCAGGGTCCTTTCCTTCACTGTCAACACTGAGGTTCCCTGTTCCTACTAGATTAGACCTACCTGAGGCTCTCTACTGGGAGTGGGTGTGGGTGGGTAGGGCCTTTTCTTTATCTATGGCTAAGTCAGAAATGGCTTCTCCTCTAATGAATACGTCAAGACCCAAATTCAAAATCTATCTCTAATACAAATGTCTATGAGACACTGGGAAAGTTATTTAGAATCTTAGTGCCCAAGGTAACTCTTTAGAAATATGAGTTATAGGACAGTTGCCAATTTGCATTAGCAGAGGAATTTTCTTCTCTGGAAATCCCTTATGCAGATGACTTTGCAGGTCTGGACCTCCTCCTCCAAATTTTCTAACCCATGTCTTTGCTATCAAGATATGAAGCCTTCACACCTATCAGTGCTCATTTAGTCAATGAGTTAATAATCTAAAACATATCAATTGCTCCTCAAAATTCCCAGAGTCCTTTGCCACAGAAAGATGCTGACAGCAAATATTTATGCTCTCCAATATTTTTTACCTACATATACTTCCTCATTATATGCTATGAACTGAACCTAGTTCCTCAGCATCAACACCCTTTAATAAACAGGCTTGTGAACCTCTGAAACACTGCTACACAGCTGGGAACACTCAGATGCTAATGAAATACATGACTTTCCCCCAACCCTTGTCAATAGAAAGATGGTGGACTATGGGTGTGGAATGAAGTATTTGTTATCAGATATTACTCATATTTTCTTCCCACACTGCAAGGAAGCATCTTTTCCATAACTCATGCCATCCCACTGCTATCTATATACCAAACCCCAGAAATACCAGAGTGGGGAGATGGGGCCAGCTCATCAAGTCAACTCTAAATACTGTTGTTCAATTGTTTCAGTCTTGTCCAACTCTTTGTGATGCTATTTGGGTTTTCTTGGCAAAGATACTAGACTAGTTTGTTACTTCTTTCTCCAGTTCATTTAATAGATGAGAAAACAGAGGCAAACAGGGCCCAGGGTCACACAATTAGTAAGAGTTTCAAGCTGGCTTTATACTCAGGAAAATGAGTCTTCCTGACTCCAATCGTGGCACTCTATCCTCTGCACCACATAGCTGCCCTGGGTAAATGTAGCCTGAGTGTACAAGAGTGTCTTTTTTGGGATTCTTGCATTGTTTCTCACATTCTAGTCTCCACATTCTTGTACTGGCCTTCCTACTTGCCTAGAATACATTCCCTTCTAATGGCCACCTCACAGAGTTCTCATCTTTAAGATACAACTCAAGCATCATCTTCTCCATGAAGCCTTTTCTGATTCCCTACCCCCTTCCCTCCCCAAATACCTTATATTTAATCATTTTGTTTTCATTTGTATTTATTCATTCCCTATTTATTCGGTGTGTTTTTATAGATGCAGTTATTTCCCTATTAGAGCATAAGCTTCTTTGGAGCTGAGATAGCTTCATTCTTTGTTCTTGTATCCCAGTATCTAGCACTTATCAGGAATTTAATAAATACATATTGATTGACTGATACTTCTTTAGGAACTGGTCTACCTATAGATACTCTTCTGGGAACTGTCATTCAGGTAACTTCGGATAGAAGCCTTCTCCCATCTCAGCTCTCCCAGTGCCACACCTACCCCATTGAACCACATCTGGTTGACTACTTCCTTTCTCTCTCCAGATATATGCTCTTTGCTGAAACCCACCTATTTCTCTCACCCCAGTTCCAACAAAAGAAAGGACAGTAGTTCAAACTACTTCATAATCCATGTCTCATGATACAATTTTATAGCTAGTACATGGAAGCTTTCCTGGACATGAAACAGTCAGAGCACCTGTGCCTGTGACTCCTTTAATCAAGATAAGCTTCCCTTAAGTGGAGGATTCAAACAACAGAAGTGTGCCCCCGCCACTCAGAAAAGCCAGCACCTCTCCATCAATCCATAGCCTTTGCTGCTCTTCAGGATGCAGAGAACAAAGATGATTGGAAGAAGGAATCAATGCCATGTTAGAGCAGAGTCTCTCCAGAGGAGGGAGGAAACAAAAGAAGCTCCACTTTACCTTGTTAGTGAAAGGTGAGCATCCATTTTGCCCATGGCAGCCTCCACTTCCTTCTCCTTTTCTCACCCCCCTCAGTTTGCCACCTCCCCTATTCCCCAGCACTGGCTTGATTCTCTGTCAGCAACATGACTAAAATTGCTATGCAAAGCTTAATTTATCTTTGTTCTAATGATGTCTGCAACAAATTCATTGCTTACAAGAAAAAACACACCGGTGTTCTTTATCTGTCTTTCCATCCAGAAAATAATTTCCAGAAGATAAAATTAAACCTATCCAAATTCATCTTATAGGACTAGAGGAGACCATGAAAACTCTTTGTTCTAGGACATACTTGCAGGCAAGCCACAAAGACAATTTTCCTAGCATCACTTTAAAATCTCCAGAACTCTTGTCTTAGTTATTAGAGAAATGGTATGGTAAAGTGGGAGGAACAATAAACTTAGAATCAGAAAAGATATAGGTTTGGAGTCTTATCTCTAACACTTAATCAGCTGGGTAATCTTGGGCAAGCCCAAGAAGCTCTATGAGCATTAGATTGTTTACCTGTAAAAGAGGAATAATATTGTCTACTGCATGTGGTCATTGAGAGGATGAAATGAGATTATACATTAGGTGTTTTGCAAACCTTAAATTCTGCATAAAAAATATAACAAAGGCCCTCCCTCCCTGCCCCCATCACAAAAGTAATGTGAGTATGGAGGTTCTAGGCTACAATGGCTTACAGACCTTCCGTTCTAGTCCTGGCTATTGTTGGATCTAGGTTCTGTAGATAGTGTCTGGTCTCTAGAGACCTCCACATCTGGAGTATGAGTTGCAGCTTCTGGATTCAGTCTTCACCCTCTGTCTGAATACAGGTCCCTTTTAGTCCAAGACAGACTTGGGGACACCGGCACATAGTTTCTCTCCATCCAAAGTATTTCCTGAGTTATTATCTAGCTTTGATAGTCTATATGCAATTGGAGAATAGGCCTTTTTTGAAGTTTACATAGCGAATTGTTCCTCTACTCCTGGGCACCAAGTAGTACAACCAATTAGCCAGTGTTTAACTAAGATATAAAGCTTTGCAGGGTCCTATTATCTAGGGCCAAGTGACCTGTCTAATATAAGGCTCTACGTTTTCTCCATCTTAAAGATTCCAAAGCACAAATCATTAGGTGAACTTGACTCTTCCCCAAATATCAGAAGGGCTGAAGTCTGTTGCAACAATCTAGATATTATTATATGGATGCAGTAGAAATGCCACATTTTGACACCACTGAACTTCTTGTTCAAGCCTCAGAGTCTCCATGCTATTTTTAATAATATGTAATTAAAATGCTAAGACCATGGGTTTCCCTGTAAATGGTGAGATAATAGTTTTGGATTTCTTGGATTTTCCAAAGAAACAAGTCACCTTTTTTGGTGCAAATTAATATTTCCTTGAGTCATTTGCCCTCCAAGATTCTTCCTTGAATGGAATGGATCCTGTTAGAGAACGCATATATACATAGTCCTACTCTCAAATATTAGCCTTTGTTAAAGCATCCTGGTCACTAGTTGAGTAGGTCCATCAATGCTGGGCAAAATGGTCTCTCACCACTGATATGTTACTTAATATTTTTCTCATCCTCTTCCAAAGGTAAAAAACTTTTATATATAAACTCTAAAATATGGTATAAATTGGTAGCACTTTCCTTTGAACACACTGATTACAAATCTTATACTTCTGTATAGATACCTCTTGCCCTACTGGGACACTAGAATACATTTACTACCAGATCCAGAGTTATCTTTTGACTTGTTTCCAAAAACAACCATAGAGTACTTTATTGGCCATAAAGTGAAATGTCTTGGACAATACCAGATGCTTTTTCAAATCTCACAATGTATTCCATGATCTAGCTTTAACTTTGGTCATCTTCTCAGTAACAGGATGCCTTCTGTGGAATGAAACTTGGGTATTTGAATTTCATACTCTCTCATCCTGCTTCTTGTAGATAATTGCACTGCTTCACCCTCCTCTGGCTGTCCAAAGACAACTGAGACAAGGGGCACTGGTTCAACATTGCAATGTCTACCACATCCATTGGGGTACAGTCTCTGCTGTCCTTTGCTGTGACTGTTACCCTGTTCCTCCAATGTCACTGAGTGCTTCCACTCTTTCAGTGAGCATCAACCTAATTTTGGACTCACGTGGCCTGTGTGATGGAGCACCTGCATCTACATTACTCTTCCTTTGGCCGATAATGTATGCTGAACTCATTGTTGGCCAGCATTGCTTCTTTCCTTTGGCAGGCAGCTTTTAACTTAGCACTTGTCAAGATAAGTCAGTGGGTTGCTATCTATTCATACTTGAAATTGAGTTCATACACATAGTCTCAGAATTTATCAGTGACAACCCAATTCAAAGCCAAGAATTCCAACTTGTATACCAAATTCCAAGTCTCATGGACTTTAAGCCCTCTACTGGTAAGTATTTAGGTAGACCTCTCTGTTCTGGTACTAGATTGCCCCCATATAAGGCACTTAGTTATTCAGGTGAGTATCAAGGTAAAACACAAAGGGTTTGCTTGGATCTTGCAATAATTCAACACCTGCGGCCTACTTGAGGCAATTGGCCAGGTTTTTAAAAACCTGTTGGCATCTCTCATTGTCCTAACACCTACTTGGAGAGGTTTGTATTACCAAAAGCCCAATACAATGAAACATGGAATTCAAGACAATATAGTAAAGCAAGTCGGCTTTGTTGGGGGAGACATGCACAGAGTGAAAGGCAATCAGGAAGACTGAGAGAAACAAATCTTCTGGGTTCCCAGGTATACTGGAGCATCCTGTTGCAGTCTTGGGTGGAACTGGGGCCCCAAAGGGAATGGGTATTCTACCCCCAACCAGTAAATTCTGGTGGGTTTTTATGGGGTTCTTATTTGAGTCTAGGAGAACTAGGCATTGAAGGAAGGGAATTAGGAGCCTGGACCTGGGGACTAGTACTGATGCATGCTGGTGGGGGAGAGGGAAGATTCCTGAGGAATTGGTGGTTAACTGATGTTCAAACCTCCTGCTGGTGGGGCCATTACTGCTAGTCTTCCTCTGACAGGGTGACTCAGCCTCCATTGTCAGGAGGTTTTGAGTTTCCCCAGGACTTCTTCATTTAAGCAGGTCAAGGAAGCTACTGTATTCCTTGTACTTATCCCAGCCATTTCCAAATCAAATGACACTAAAGAGGGGTAGTGGAAATGAGATTATCGTTTGACTGCTGATTCTTAAGTACAGGCCTATGAGTGGGATAAAGCTTAATGATGATGCACAGTTCCTCATAAAATGTTCACTAATAATTACTAATCTCTAGAAGAGATGTCAGAACAATGTTCCTTTTGAAAGCCCCGTCATTATAAGTTCATCCATTCAGAGTCTGTATCCTCCAAAATGCTCAGCTAGAGAGGAACATCTGAACAGGGGCAAAGTACTGACGTGCAAATGGTCACAAATACCACTTGTATCTTCATTTCTCTATCTTTGGTTTCCTCATCTCTAGGGTGAGGGGTAATAATATTTGCACCCCCTGTCCCACCACATCATTGGGAGGTTCAAATGAAATCACAAGGTCTTAGAATTTAGAATGGGAAGAACAACAGAGATCACAGTTCAAATATCTCTTTTTGGAGATCACTTAATTCAACTACCTCATTATAAGGATGAGGAAACTGAATCCTACCACCTCTGTCACCTCTGCCTCTTAGAATCCCTAGCCTCCTTGGATACTCAGCTCACAGCCCTCCATATATAGGACATCTATCTAGATACTTCCCACCTCCTCCATTCTGGATACTCCTTTCTCAAATTATCAGGTTGCTTCATATCTTTTTACTGTGTTGTATCCCCTAGTAAATAATAATCAAAATTATATACAATAATATAAAGTTATTGATGTTGTATCCCCTAGTAAATTATAATCTCCTTGAGGACAGGGTTCAAGTTTATGCTGGAGTCAGCTCATACTGGCTAGAGCCCATTGTTAAATTTTCAGTCTCAGCATTTACAACTTGGAAAAAGGGGGAATGGTAGAAAACAGGACTTGATGGACTGTTTCATTGATTGTCTAGGCTAAGAAAGTGGGATGGTGATAATGTTAATACTGTCCATTAAGGTGGAGCCAAGATGGCAGCGTAGAAGCAGCAAAGCTTCGCAGCTCCCACACAGCCACCCTAAATACCCATAAAATGTGACTCTAAACAAATTTTAGGGCTCCAAAACTCACAAAAATACAGAAAACACATCTCTTGCCAAAGGCAGCTTGGCAGGTGGGGCTCATCATGGCAGGCTGGAAGCCAAGGCCAACCCAGCCTGAAAACTGTGGCCTGGCCCCAGGGTGGTTGGGAGAAGCTGCAGCTGGGGTCTACAGGAAAGCAGATCTGCAGCACCTGGGGCTGATTCCACATTTATCAAGCCAGAAGAAATAAGGCTAAGAGAAAGGTCAGTAGAATTCAAACTAAATTTGGGGGGAAAAAGCAGTCTGGCCAAACTCTCCCCAGGGCAGAGAAGTGGTGGGAAGCAGCAAGAATGGCTTCAAGTGGCAACTGCCTCCACTGGGCTGCTTCAGAGCTCCTGGCCTGCAGGAGGGCCAAGAGAACTGATCAGGGCCAAGGGCTCTTGTGTTGAGTTGCCTGGATCAAGATCGTGGTCTTAGGTAGTAGTCCTGGGGTGTGCTTTCAGTGAGCCAAAGCTGGTAGGGGTTGCAGCACCCCCCTAATAGCTCTGGCAGCTGTGAAAACCCCAGCAATATGGGACAGAGCTTTCCCCCCTGGAAGCAGAGTTCCACAGAGCTAGAAAGTCAAGCAATTAATTGACTGGCCATCATGAGGAAAAAGAAGGAAAGCAAGAACAGCAATAAAACTCTAGAATCCTTTTTTGTGGACAAAAAGGATCAAAGCATGGAACAAGAGGAAGACAACACAGTCAGAACTCCCATACCAAATGCTTCCAAGAAACATGAAGATTTCCTACAAGCCATAGATCAACTTAAAAAGGACTTTGAAAACCAAATAAGAAAAGTGGAGGAAAAATTGGGAAGAGTAATGAGAATAATGAGAGAAAATCATGAAAAGAGAGTCAACAACATCTTAAAAAACAAATTAACTCAAATG
>CM053597.1:56882613-56906975 GCA_028646575.1 Pseudocheirus occidentalis
TATCAAGGGTACTGGGAAAACAAAAAGAAAATTATCCAAATGAAAAGTCCTGTTGTTTATAAGTAAATGGTTTCCCCTACTCACAGTCACTCACCTGGTATGATTTAAGGAGCAGTCGCCAAAGGATTGCCAGCCTCTCCCCCAGTTTACTCTGATTGTATTTGGTCTACTTCCCTTAACTTCCATCATTGGAGCCATTTGCTCGGCATAGGAGACAGTTGTTAAAACCTCAGGTTAAAAACCTGTTAGAGCTCATTTGGTGACTACAAAAGGAGAGATTAAGAGAAGTGGTCAATATTGGGAGTATATACTATGGGCAAATGAAAGATAGGGGTGTTACAAGCTAGTGTGTGATGGGAGACTTTTGGGAATTTGGACATCTGTTGGAAGCCTTATTTCTGCTACGAGCAAGGCTTATGGTAAAATTTTGATTTGCCTTGCTGATTCGTTTCTTCTCCTTAAAAGGAGCAGAAGCAACTGAGAGAAATTGTTACTCTGGTTTTAGTTTTTAATAACAAAGAAGAACTGGGTAGAGATGAGAAAGTGACCATGTTATATTGGAGTTCACAATAGTGAAGGAAAGGCCCTCTGGAAATAGTCCATCTAGTACCCTTTCCCTTAGGATAGAAGAGTTCTTAAAGTTCAGAGAAAAAAAGACAGTATGATCCCATAACCATAGGTTATAAAAGGCCTGAGGTGGGCTAGTCCTACCTAGATTATCACAAATGATCTCAGTGATGATCAAGAAGAAAATATCAGTGTATGGTGGTAGAAGAAACTCAGGTGTAACACAATACAAAATGATTTATCTTCATAGTTCTGCTTATATATGACTGTTGTTTGTCATTAACTCTGGAAGAGGATCATGACATCAGGAAGGTGAAGCTGTGATATGAGAATTGGACTTAAGTGAGGAAGGGCTGTGCAGTGAGCAGCTTCACTTGCTCCTCCAGAGCCATTTGGGTCTAGTGGTGGAACATAGATCAGGATTCCTGGAGATGTCCCTGGAAGTAGTGGGAGATATTGACTTTTTTTTAAGCTAAAGTCTTTATCAGGTCTCAGTTTGACTAAGGCAATACCCATTCAGTGATTAAGGCTAGGAAAGAATGGAGACAGAAATAATACCTATATGCCGCTATAAATAAGATATATGCCCACATTGGTTTGATGGAAACCTTTACTTTAGAAATACAAAATTAAAAGAAAGTTGGTGTTTTTTGTAGAGCTCTAGGCTGTGCTCTTCCTGCCCTGCCCCCCACCTCTGGAATGGGGGCTTTGTCTATCATTCTCCTTTCTCCTCCCTTCTACATTCCTCTTGGGTCCACAGTCCTTCTATGACTATCTGCTGCCATGTGGGGATCATTGCAATACCTGGGA
Organism: Pseudocheirus occidentalis; assembly: GCA_028646575.1. Classification (NCBI taxonomy): domain Eukaryota; kingdom Metazoa; phylum Chordata; class Mammalia; order Diprotodontia; family Pseudocheiridae; genus Pseudocheirus; species Pseudocheirus occidentalis. The sequence goes on from CM053597.1 coordinate 56,883,991, forward strand.
GGAGCAGGGTTGGAGTTCTTCAGGTCCCTGTCTCCTCGAGGCTTGTGCCATCCCTCTCTGGGGCAGCCTCTACTGAAAGTCACTGACTGACCTAATTAAATATTTAATAGAAAAAAAAAGGAAGTTGGTGGAAGTTATAGTAATTTGTCAGGAGTGAGGACAACTATTAGATGGCCCATATCATGTTCCCCCAATGGAAGTCTGTTAATAATGTACATTAAACTTAAGGGTGTGTAACGCATTCCTTTTTTTCTTCTGGTGAGCCAGTTGTTAAGCATTTAACAGCACATCACTAGGCATCCCCCATAGTAAGCTTCTAGGAAGACAGAGACAAGATTTTCACAGGATAGACTGGCATGGCTAGGTTGTGATGGGCACCACTGGAAGGATGAGCCTCTCTAATAAGATCATAGATACATTTGCGTATTTAGTTTGGACAACACAGAGGCCTTTAAAGTTTTATTTGGAGCAAGAAAAACAAGGGAAGGATAGGCCAACTGCTTGAAGCAGATGGTGTAATGTTAACAGATGACTGACAAAGTAGAAATACAAAACTCCCATTTTAGTTCATTTTTCACCAGGGAAAATGATCTTCAAAGCTCCATAGAATGTCATATGATTAAGAAGGGAAGCAGAGTCCAGGAGGAGGCATCCAGTTGGCGCAATGGATAGAGTGCCAAGCATGGAGTCAGACTCATCTTTCTGACTTTAAATCTGGCCCCAGACACCTAACTAGCTGTGTGACCCTGGGCAAGTCACAACCCCATTTGCCTCAGTTTCTTTATATGTAAGGCGAGCTGGAGACAGAAATGGCACACCATTTCAATATCTTTCCCAAGAAAACTCCAAATGGGGTCATGGAGAATCAGACATGACTGAAATGAGTGAACAGCAACAAAATCCAGAAGGGAAGTATAGTAAAAGAATCCCTAACTTCTTTAAATGATCTTTAGACTCTGGAATCTACATGAAATACATCTCAGAATATTCAAAGAACTTTTAGATGTACTCCGTTGAACTACATTTGGTAATTTCAAAGGAAATGTGAACAATGAAATGGAGAGGGCTAGAGATAGGCAATTTTTTTTCAAAAAGTTCCAATTTTCAGAAAACAGAAAATAGGAAATTCTAGAACAATGGTTCTCAACCTGTGGGTTATGTTCAATTTAAATACATCCTGCATATCAGCTATTTACATTACAATTCATAACAGTAGCAAAATTACAGTTATGAAGTAGCAACGAAAATCATTTTATGGTTGGGGGTCACCACAACATGAGGAACTGTATTAAAGGGCCATGGCATTAGGAAGGTTGAGAACCACGGTTCTAGAACCTACTGATTATTAAAGTTGATCTCTAGAACAATTCTAGAACTTATGAGCATTCAGCGAGGAAAGCAATATTCTCTGGCCATTGTCATGGTTTCTCTGAGATTCCAAGTCACAACAAACTTACTTCCTTTTCTCTATTGAACAGGGTTATTGGAATGGAACATCAAATGAATGGCACAAATCTAGTATATATTTATTTTAACGAGACATTTGACAAATTTTCTGTTGTGGGTTGGGTTGAGGTCCAGCAGATACTGCAGAACAAGGACACAGCTAAACTCTGAGCAGTGATCTCTGCAAAGAGGTCAGTCTGGAACTGCAAGATAGGGGAGATTATGGAGATATGAACTACAGGGCAGAGACACCAAGGAGGAGATCAAAGCATTTGCCAGAAGAACTAAGCCAAGTTTTAGTAGATATGGAAAGTTAATAGTAAGTCAGAAAAGGATTACCGCAGAATTTTTCATGACCCTGTTATTTCAGCTAGCATTTAACCAATAACTGTGGTTCTCTAATGAATTCCAGAGTGGAAAAACCATAGGCATTATCTTTGTGGGCAATGTGGCAGAAAAGGCATGGGTGATATTATAGTTGAGTAGATTCATTGATAGTTGAACAATTGCATGAACATATAATCACATGGATTTGAGTTCTAATTCTTATTTGGGCAATAATTTACTATTTGCATGATCTTGAATAAGTGCTTGAATAATAAGTGAATAACTCTCCGTGCCTTAGTTTCCTTATCTGCAAAATGGAATCAAGATTGAACTCATTGACCTTAATGATCACTTCCAACTCTAAATCTGTGTAATTTGTAATTCAATGATAATTTATAATCTTTGACACAGAGGTAAAGAACACCTATCAACCTGGAAGGATAGATGTCATAGTGTACTGAACGATTTGGTTCTCTATCTTGTTATCTTCTTCATTTACCTTAATTATTTGGAGAAAGGTATAAAAGATCTCAAGAAGACAAAATATACAAAGTTAATTTTAACAGAAACAAGGAGGAATTGTGCATTATTTCCAAAAATCAATTTACTCAAGCATTTGGGAAACCTGGCTAAAAAGCCATTTATTACAAAAAGAATATTAGGTCACTAAGATGCTCAACAGGACCCAAAAGTGTCACATGGATGCTAAAAAGCTCAAGCAAACTTTTGGGGTCTGGGCTCAGTATTTCATCTGTGTAGGAATCTCCCAATGAAGATTGGCAAGGCAACCGTGACTTACATAATCTTAGAGCCTGGAGCAGCACTTAACAGAGTACTTGACACAAAGCAGACATTTAATACATGCCTGTTGACCAAACAATGAGAAGTTAAGTGACATGCCTATAGTCACATGATTAGGATGTCAGAGGATCATAGAGTTCAAGGTAGAAGGGCACCATTAAGTTTGACTATGTCATTTTATGGGAAACTTAAACTTAAAGAGGTGAAGGCATTTATCAGCTAGTAAGTGTCCACATGAGATTTGAACCCAGGTCCATTTGAACCCTGCTCCAAGTTCAATACCCTGTCTATCATATGGCTGCCTCTCAGTTCAAAATTAGGTGTGTGAATTTGAAGAGTCATTGGACTATTCAAGGGCTCATGGTTATGAAGGATTTGGAAAACATTTTAGATGAGACATAGTTGAATAAAATTCATCCGGAATAAGAGCATGCTTATAGAAATGGGATTGGGGCCTGAGAAGCTGTCTTCAAATAACTAAGGGCTGTCCTAGGAAAGAAGAGTTAGATTTATTCTTTTTTGCCTCAAAGGTCAAAACTGTGACCAAGGATTGGAAGAAGGCAGCTTTTCATTCAACATTAGCAAAAATTTTCTGGAATGGACTGACTCAGAAAGTATTAAGTAGCCCGTTGCTAGAAGAATTTAAGCAGAACCAGGGTAGCTTTTGATGAAAAATGGAGAAGATAGAGAAGATTCATGCTTTGAATGGGAGATGACCTCTAAGTTCTTTTCCAACTCAAAAACTTTATGTTTCTAAGTTCTTCTCTATCTTCTGTATTTTTCTTTGCTGATGAAGAGCTAAGGTGTTAAGTGTGCAGCTGTCTATGCTGGAAAGCAAATATCTACAAACTCCCAGATCTGCAGTCCTTGGTTGCTGAGCTACTAGGAACAGCCCATATGTGTCACTTCCATAATACATGCAGCCTCAAGGGAAAAGACACCTCTAACAGCTGGCCCAGGAAAAGCCCTGATGTCAACTGTCAAAGCAGCCAAGAGTTCCCACTTCCGAGCCAGGGGAAATGAGATTTCATCACAGAGTTAAGGGGAACATATAATATGTCTAAGACAAAATGATCCTGAATAAACATATATTTATTTGATAGAAATAGTTCTCCTGGGCAAGTAAGAACAATTATCACTGGAGTTAATAGTTACTATTAATGATATATTATTAAAATAATGGTAAATATTATAATTATTGTCCGTGATCTAAGGGCCCTTAGGATTGTCCTATTTCTTTCTTCATGTCTCCTTGAAAGACAATGGGCTTAACTTTTCCATTTGGCTCTTACCTTATATAGATAGCCTGAACCATTTCTCCTGCACATCAAAATCAGAAATTTGGGAATTGATCAAGGCTGAGTGAGTGGTTCTAAAACAAAATGTCAACAGAGTTTTCGCATATTTTTCAAACAAAACCCAAACATTGAGCCTGCAGCATATGCAAATGAGATAGTGAGATTCATATTTATGTCTCGTATCAGGGTCTATCTTAGCATTACATTAAAATGCAAGAGCAAAAATTTTACTGTCATTGCCCTGCAATCCACACATTGGTTAAAAGCAGTTTAAATACTTTCATTCTTTTCAGGTTTTCTCTTTGCAAGGTTAGGTTGGAGACCTGCCTTCTTTTGAATGGCCCCTAAAGCACCATAGAGAATCTCAATCAGGTGGTTCAGTGCAATTCAAATGAAGTTAATGCAACTCAATCCCCATTTTTAAGTACCCACTATGTGCAAGGCATTGTGTTAGGTGCTAGGGAAACATGTACTCAGACGTGAATATAAAATATATGCAAAGCAATAAAAATAATCTCAAGAGAGAGAGAACATTAACAACTGGGGAGATCAGGAATGGTCTCATGATAAATTTGGGCACCTGCATGGGACTCTGAAAAATCTAGGAATGCTAAGAAATAGGAGACATCCATTCCAGACATGGGATACCAGGATGGTCATGTGAAAGGTTAACCCGGCTAGATGAGAAAAGGCTCTCAAGTCAGTTTGACTGGAATGGACTGTTATAAAAGGGAGTAGCATGAAAGCAGACTAGAAAGGTGGGTAGGAACCAGATTGTAGAGGATTTTATATGTCATACTGAGATTATCGTAGTTTACCCTGGAGGCAATAGGAATCTTGTGCAGAATTTGGTATAAGGATTGTGATGGTCAGTTCTGAGTTTCAGGAATATCAATATGGCGGCTTAATGGAAGATGGATGAAAGTGGGGAGAAATGGAAACTGGATGATCTTTTAGGAGGCTACTAGAATGGCCAAGGTGAGAGGTGATCTTCCAGTGGACTATGACCATGACTATGACTTCCCATCCTCCTAAAAAGGCATTTGATAGGAAATCAGGAAAGTCTTCCTGATCTTTGGCACACATCTTTCACTTTCCTCTTTTCTTGCTTAATGCATCACAATGACCACTTCACAATTACTTTGAGCCAACTGGTGTGGAAAGCACTTCCTTTAGTGTTTAATGTGGTTTTTTTCAGGTGAGAAGATTTAAGGGAGATATCAAAAAGAATTTGTGGATTTATTAAGACTTGCCCATGCAGACCTTTTCCTCTCATCTTGTAATTCTCTATTTTGGGAATAGAGAACAGCAACAGGATGTTTGACAAAGCACTATATTTGGTATGGTGGATGGAATAAAATGTCATGTGATATCCAAGGCACTAATGAGATCACGTACATCATTTCAGTACTTTGCTAAAGCTTTGTTCCATAAGTGGCTTGATTTTCAACCTCTGAATGCTTCCACTTAGCTCCTTCTCATGTAGTTACCACCAAAGTCAGTCCCACTAGCTAATGGTAACACTGCAGAGAGGGGGAGAAATTTGCTGTTCCTTGCTGGAATGGATAACATTGGAACCTTTCTGAAATCCTCTCTCAGCTGACTCTATGGGAAGTGAGGCATCAAGATTGATGGGCAGCCTTTCCATGTCATGATGAAATTCATTTAAAAAAAAACAAATTCAATCTGGAGAACAGAGATTGAGCAAAGGGTATGAAGGGCAAGGTACTAACATTCATTGGCAAGGAATTCCAGAAAACCTTCCATTTAAATTATTGACCTCCTGTGAGGTCCTCCATATTATGATGCTTGAATTTCCCTAATAACTGTATAAAATGGAGTGTAACAAGGATCTGTGCTGATTCCTGAACTGCTGTTTAACATTTTTTATCAATGATGTGGATGAAGGCACAGATGGCAGCCTTATCAGATTTGAAGATGACACAAAGTGAGGATAGATAGCTAACATATTGGATGCCCAAGCCAGGACTAAAAGTAATCTTTGAAGGTAAGAATATTGAGCCAAATTGAATAATATGTAAAAGGAATAAATATAAAGACATGTTTCCATTTAAAATTTTAATTCCAGAAGTATGCAGTGGGGGTGAGAGTGGGAGGCAGGAGTAGAAAACAATTTGTCTCAAAAAGAGCTGGGGGTTTTAACTAGCTTCAAGCTCAGTGAGAATCAACAATGAGTTATAATTAACTACAAAAACTAACATACTCCTAGACTGCATTAAGACATGGATAGCTTCAAGGAAAAAGGATGCAATAGTCCTATCTTACACTACATTGGCCAAACTACTACCAGATTTCTTTGCTTACTCCTGGTCACCAAATTTTAGAATGGCCTCTGATCAGGTAAGGAATATCCAGAGAATGGCATATAAGATTTCTGAAGGGACTCAAGTTTGTGACATGTGAGAGTTAGTCAAGGGATTTGGGAATATTTAGCCAAGAGAAGATAAGGGAAGAGTATGATTGATGTCTTGAAGGACCACCATGTAAAAGAGAGACCAGACTTGTTATGTTTGGCTTCAAGGACAGAATCTAGGGCAATACATGGACATTATAATGGGGGAAATTTAGGCCCAATGTTTGAGAACTATCCAAAAGTGCATCGAAAGGTTGTAGATTCTCTCTCATTAAAAGTCTTCAAACAAAGGATGAATGGCCGCTATTGAGGCATGTTATAAAGTAATAGTATTACTATGATCATGATGATTTTAGATTTGCAAAGCACTTACAGATGAAGAAACTAGGAATGAAATATGTTAAGAATCTTACTCAACTCTCACAGTTACTAAGTATTTGGCAGCAGGATTCAAACTCAGGTCTTCCTGACACCAAGTATAGTACTCTAGCTATACTACCTTCCTTATTTAAGAGGTAGCCAATGAGGTCCCTTCTAATTATAAAATTCTGTGATATTATGATAGTAATCATTATTCACATTTCCATAAGACTTTAAGCCAAAAAAAATTTCTTTACATTACCCTGATGAAGTAGGGGATATAAATGTTGCTTTCTACATTTAATAGATAAGGAACATTCCCGTGGTCACATATAGTTCCAGAGTCCTGTGGGTGCTCATATTAATAACTCAGATTTATATAATGCTTTAGGATTGACAGAGTGCCTTTTCCACTATAGACTTGTGAGGTAGATCCCCTTAATAAAAGGATTTGTTCTGTAAAATTTATTATTATTATTATTTAAAAATTGAACTCAGTCAAAAGGTAGCACCCAAGGACCTAGAAGGCCACATGTGGTTCCCCACCTTGTATAGACTCTTATCTCCATTCTACTGATGGGTAAACTAGAGACTGAGATAAAACTCTTGCCCAGGACCAGACAGCTTATGCATGTTAGAGCCCAAATTTGAATATACATCTTTTGATTCTAAGATCAATGTTCTCTGTCTAATGCTGGGAACCAGATATAATGGATGCAGAAAAAAATAAAGAAAAATAGAAATTCTTAGAACAGAAATAAAGAAGAAAAGAAAGAATAAATGAGTTGTGGTTCTGCCCCCATGAAGCTCAAGGTCCTCATGATTGTGAAGCAGAGCTTTGTGTTGAGTTTGTAAACCTCAAGGAAGAGGAGAGGGGTTGGAGATGGGAGCCAGGAGAGGTCAGCTTCAATTTGTCAGGCACAACATTTCTGTGCCCTTGGGCTTATTGTACTTCCTAGGACTGAGCTGATAGCAGACAGTAGATTGACTGGCCAACCTACTCTCAGCACTTTGCTTGGAGAATTACCTGGATGTGGCTTTCATTGATTTCCTCTCTGTTGTCATTTTTCTTTCTGTTTCTTGTGTTTCAGTCCTCAGTGTAACCTAGCAGCTTCTAGACAAACATTATTCTCTGCACATATGTTTGAGGGGGCTGGCATATCCTCCTTGGGAGTTCTGTGATGAGAATGCAACTTAGGATTCCTAGCCCTCCCTTTTAAGAGATTCAGTGTTAGCAGACCATTTTAATTAAAGTTCTCTAGACGGGAGGCAGAAAAACAAGATTGACTGGAATGAATATAACCTGCATGGAGTGGTGGGAAAAAAAAAACCCATGTGGGGATGTATACTTACACTACATGTTTCAGCAAAACAAATCAATATGTATCCCACAAACAAAGTGAGAGCAGCTGAAAGATGAAGTTAAAAATATCATATCAAGCATCTTGAGCCACAAGTTTATTTGAAAAGGACGTCTTTATGGCCTTACAAATTCATTTTACCAAGAGACTCGTTTTTCCCATTGAAGGACATGCTGATTATTGTCCTGTGGTTTTCAATTAATAAGTTCACGGTTAACAGTTTTTAAGTACACTGAATCGTGTGAATTTCCATATCACAGCATCTAATTTATTTGTTTATTGTGGTATATAGCGAGCGCCACATGAATCTGGTTTTGAAATCAATTCCAAGTAAAGCAGATGATTTTTGCAGGGATAGGAGGGAAGAACGATATGTAATGGACGCCTCTGCTTCTCTCAGCATGCTTCTGATCTCGGAGTGGGTTTGGTGCTGCCACAGCCCACCTGAAATGTCAAGGACCACAGATTGAGTCCTGCTGTCAAGATCCCACCTACCTGGACAGAGAGAACAGGAGGTCTTATTTATTTATTTTTTCTTTCCTCTGTACAATTGCTTGTGATCTCTCCCTCCATCTTTTATTTATAATTACACAATTTTTTCTCCAAGAGCTCTTAATGTATTCTCAAACACACAAACACAAGGATCATTAAGTTACAAGCTGAATTTATTTACCATTTGCAGCAAGTTCAGACGGTATAGAGCTACAGCACGGCATTTGAATTTTAAGAGTAGAGTGGGGATTCTTGTTATCTGGGGTTCCTTGAGAGCAGTGACTGCCTTTTGCCTTTCTTGGTATCCCCAGAGGTTAGCAATGGTCTGGCACAGAATAGGCACTTCATAAATGTTTATCAACCAACTAACTGTTGTGTACCCAGGCTCTCACACTTGCACTAGGAATGAAACAGGACCCAGGGAGGATACATTTTTTTTGAAATTAGCCATTTGAAGAATGCTGTCAAAGATACCCGAGTTCGGCAAGAGGAAGGGAGAAGGAAAGAAGGAATACTTTTCCAAACTTTCCATCTTTCTTATCCCCCGGAATAAAAGCCTTTTCATACTGATGATCTAGCCGATCCTTACTGATGCATAGCTATTGGATGGAATGAATGAAATGAATACCTGAGTAGACACTTGAGCATTCCAATCAGTAAATGCAAGAACCCTGAAGAAAAGGTAGCACAAAAGCGCTGAGAGATAAAATTGACTAAAAATGTCCAGAGTTAATTTGAAAATTTCAATATACCCTGAAAATTACCGGCAGCCCAAATAAAATCCACAGTCATGCAGATTGGACTTTTCCCTTCCTGTATGTTGGGGCTGATGGCATAGTTACATATCTAAGTGTGTATGTCTGTGTGTATACATATAATATGTATATGTATATACATGTATACATATGTTTTATATATGTGTGTTATATGGTCATATTTATGCTTGCCTTCAAGATGTTTATTTTGGACCCAATTTGATGTAACATATTAATGCTTACAATTTTTCCTACTCAATAAGAGTAACTGTAAACATTTTAGTCCTGGAGCAGCCTGGTTTCTGAATTTTGAGACACTTGCTTCATATTTGGCAGTTCATCGCACATAATGAGGAGAGGATGTCTTTGGCCTTTCACGTAGCCACCATTTAAAGCTACCCCCACCTTCCACATGTCTGCCCCATCTGTCTCCCTTCAAGTTTGCCTTTGTTATGCAGTTGAAAGAATGGGCAAAGTGAAGATGAAAAGCAATGAAAACCACTACAGATAGAAAAAAAAATTGAATAATTCCCTTAAAAGTGGTTTAATTTTGGTTGCACCACAGAATAAAATTCAGATGTTGCTATGCTGGAGTCAGTATTGGATGAATTTGTCTTCCCAGACAGAGTGACTAACATTTCCAGAAAGTTGGATGATGTCAACTTTTCTTCCTTCCCTCCTCATACCATCCAGGTAAGCTGATTCCCCCTAGAGAGCCACATCTGTCTAACTGAGAAACACCTGGTTGTGTCAGTCACACTGACTATATCCAGAGGAAATCATCATGGTTCACATTTTAGTAGAACTGGTTGTGGTCTCCTGAGTACAAGGTATTTCATTCTGTAGGTGTACTTCACATCTATTCAATGGTGATCATTATTTTAAAAGTCAGAGCAGGAAGATGCAATCAGTCCTCAGAATAACAGAACATTCTTAGAAGACTAAATACCACTTGGGTGTTCTAGCAGCTTGGAATAGGATGGTTTATTGAGTTTTACTGAGTATTGTCATGAGTTTGAATGGGGAAGAGTTGGGGGTTATGTATGAAGAAGATTACCCAAACTATTTAAATCTAGGGCTTAGGAAATAGGAAGGTGCAGATACAACATGAACCCCTGCTGTCCTCTAATTACTCAGCCCAGGAGCTGTACCTTACATTTCTTTGTTAGCTCCACTCCATGCACAAGGCTGGAGAGTCAGAAGGGGTGATGGTTTGAGGAGCAGCTAAAAGGCATGCACCAAGGTTTACTCTTGACTTTCTTTCTTGAGATCTCCAGCAATGGTACCAACCATGAAAGTTGTAATTCTGACACCCGTTAATTAGCTAATGGCATCTAATTTCAGAGACTGGCAACTCATCTTACACAGGTGACCTACGGGCAGGGGTTTGCCGGTAGAGTCCTTGTGCGCCAGATATAAACTCAGTACGTGGGCTTGTGAATCCCAGCTCTAATCTCCTGAAGGTACAATATTGTTTCAAGTCAATGAGTGCAGTGTGTTAGTTTAGGAATCCTTTTCATTTCCTACACTTTAACACTGGTGAAATAATCTCAGGATTAAATGACAGAATCTAAGAATTTCAAAGCTGTAAAAGACCTGAGAGGTCATCTAATCAGTATCTCCCTGAAGAATATTCATTGCAGCACTGCTTGCAGACCTCTATTATTGGACAAACCACCACCTCTCAGGTACCCAATTCTACTTTGAGATAACGATCCCTAATTGTTAGAAAATTTTTTCTCTATGTTGATTTTTTTCCCTCTCTGACATTGCTACCCATTGATCTTCACACTTTCCTTTGAGGCTGAGCTAAGTTTGGATCTTCCTTCACTTGACAGCCCTTTAAATGCTCAAATATAATTCTCATATCCCACTTTGCCTTCTCTTCTCTAGGTCATACATCCCCAGTTATTTCACCTGATCATATAGCATAGCAGTTCTCAACCTGTGGGCCATGACCCTTTTGGGGGTCGAACAACCCTTTCACAGGGGTCACAGGGTCGCCTAAAACGATCAGAAAAAGCATATTTCCGATGGTCTTATGAACCGAGACACCACTCCTCTATCCATCTCCAGGTGGGTCTGCCCACATGCAGATATACCCACTTACAAGTATTAAAGGGTTGCAGCTTTAGGAAGGTTGAGAACCACTGATATAGCAGGTATTTCAGTCATCCCACCACCTGAGTTCTAGATTTCTAGATTCACTCTAGCTTGCTGATATCCATCCTAAAATGTGGTACACAGAACTAAACATGCTTTTGAAAAATGTATTATTTTATTTTTAATTTATGAAATAAAACAAGCATTTCCATAACCTAGTATAATTTTTTTTAAAAAGATGATTGTATATGAAACTGCTAATGTATTAATACAACTTGCTATCAGATGTAGTCTGATCATGGCAGGATACTGCAGCACTCTCACTATTGTTTGGGATGCTTTGTCCTTATCATCTACAGCCAAAGATTGATTTAGCTGTGTTGTTTTTGTTGTTGCTATTGCTGGTGGTGGTAGCCAAGTCACGTGGTTATATTGTCTTGTGCTCGTAATCCACTAAAATCTTCATATCTTTTCACCCAAATTATTCTGTAGCTATGCTTCTCCATGCCCCTACAGCCATACAGATGAAAATGTATTTGTGCTATGATCTTTTTTAACTTAAGTGAAAAATGCTACTTTTTATCCCTATTAAATTTCATTTCATGAGATTTCACTGCTCTCCCTATATTGGTTGGTCTCTTTTTTTATCCTGATTTTGTCATTTACAACATTTGCTCCCCCTCCTGGTTTCATGCCACCAGGAAAATTTAATAATATAGCTTTCACTTATGTCTTCAACCGAGTCATCGACAAAAATATTAATAAAATAGTGTCAAGGACTGATACTTTTAGTCCTCCACTAGACACTTCCCTCTAGTATGACATCAATCTATTGATTATTCTCTGGATTTGGTCAATCACCTAAATCCGAATTTACCTAACTATACAATCATCCAGTTAATATCTCTCTATCCTATTCAAAAGCATATCAAGAGAAACTTGTTACCTGATTTGCTAGAAAGCAAATATACCAACTTTACGGCATTTCTCTAGTCTACCAGGCCAATAACTTTAGCAGAAGGGAAATGGGGTTAGTCTGGCAAAAAGTTTCCATGATTAACCAGTTGCTAGCTCTTAGTGACCACTGCTTCCTTTTCTGAATGCTCACAAACAAAACACAGAAGTTGTGACCTGCATTGGTAGGGGGAATTTCCTCACCAAAAATTCTCTGTATCAGTGGAGTCCCGGGTCTATCCCTGTCCCCTAGCTCCTCCTCTTTCTTGGTTTTCAATTCTGTTAGTCATTTTTTTTCATTCTATACTTCCTCTTTGGAAGCTCATTTTCCTTAGTGGGGAGAAGAAAAGTAAAATGAATTGAATGAACTGTCTTATATCTCTCTTGCCATCCACCCTAAGCAGTTCTCTTGTCCCTTTGTTGGTTTTCCTCTTGACCATAACACTTAAAATAAAAAAAAATAATTTTTGTGGCCGTTAGCATGATTTCTCTGCCTCAGTTCATTCAAAACTCTATCACTCCTAATATGAGTCTTAAAGTACTGTGTCATTCTTACATATTCAAAGTTATTCACCCTTGTTTCTATTTTCTGTGTCTTAAAATGTGCTATATTTTTAAATGTTCTGCATCATGCTTCCCCTTTCTGATTCTTGGATTTCCTCTGTGAATATAACATCTTGATCTACATTGGCATTCCACCACCCCTTTTATCTAATCTGTTCTTTTTGAATAAAGTCTATCCTTCCCTAGACATATGCTAATCATGCGTCACTTCCCAATTTACCTCTTTACATTCACATCTCTGGTTCACCTTGATTATCACCCATATGCAGCATAATTGTAGAGAGAAATTTTAGGTTGTAAGTCTTATTACTGCATCTCTGCAGAATTATCATAGCCTTTGAATGATTTGTCTTCAATGATATTCCTTTTCCAGTGCTCTACTGGCTCTTCTCTGTGGATCCAGCTCTGTGGATGTAACTGAGCAATTTTCACTCTGTCTTCTTTGTCACTTTCAAGTCCTTGTATTCAGATGTCCAAGTCTGCAGGCAAATATATATTTAGCTGTTGCCAATAGATGCATTCCATTCCTTTGCAAGAATCTATGGAACCTGTTTCCATCCCATAATCCAAATACTGTTCTTAGAATCAAAAAGTTCTTAAGTAACTTTTCACTTTCCAAATTTGCCTTTCTCTGTTGAAGACACTCCTTTAAATTGAGAATAGTGATGTAAAGACCATCTAATATATGCCTCTGATAACCTTAGTTTCTTACCATCACTCAGTCAACCAACAAGCGTTAATAAATGCCCACTTGTTTTTCAATCAAATGAGATATTTGTAAATCGCTTAGGACCATGCCTCGCACATAGTAGGCATTTAAGAAATGCACCTTCTCTTCTCCCCAACCCCTCACTCTGCTAAGCATTGTGCTGGATGCCAGAGGAATAAGTGCAAAGACTGAAACAACCCCACTTGCAAAAGAGGCTTACATTCTAATGTGGAAGAAAGCAGTATATGCATAAATGTAGAATGAATAAATACAAATACATTTAAAATGGTTAAATAGAAGACAGTTTGGCAGGAAGGACATTTGCAGTTGGAGGATCAGAAAAGCCTTTGTACAGAAGAAGGTGCTTGAGTTGGATAAATACAAGGAATCTATGAAGGAAGAGGTAAGAAGTTACAGGAGGTACAGTGCAAAGGCTTGACGGTGGATGAATATCTTTCATCAGGAACACAGAGAGGGCCAAACATGGGAGGAGGAGTAATGTCCAGAGACTTTGGAAAGAGGTTGGAGTCAAGACACGAAGGACTTTAAAACCTAAACAGATGAGTTTATATTTTATCCCAGGACAAAGCTGGAGCTGATTGAGTAGGGGAGCCAAATAGTCATGTTTGCCCTTATGAAGGGACTGGTGTCATAAGAAACTCAAAGAAAGGAGAACAGTTAGGAGCCTATTGAAGTCAGCAATGAGAGGTGATGAGCACTTAATAATACTTACCAGCCTTTTTGAGTTTGCTTCTGGATTTTATTTATTCCCGTATGTATTACTAGAAGAGGGTAGTGGTCATGAGTTTTGACAAGTCTCTGGAGACTGTCTAGAATGTCCCAGTTGCATACCCAGGAAGTACCTTAGCTCTTTGTTGTTCAAGTTAGGTTGACATATGACAACCTTGGTACCTCTCAGTAGAATGTCAATGGTCATGGCCATTTTTTTCTTATATTCTCAATGCTGTATAACTGGTGGTTGTTGTCCTTTGTTCCTGAAGAGTATCAAAATGACCTCATTATGCTAGCATCAAGTTACACAGTGTGTCTAACTATGACTGATCAGACCAATACGAGCTTGGAATGCTCTACCACAGGTGAGGTATAAATAGGCCATGTGAACATTTGGGGTGGATTCTCTAAATTTGCATATCTCCTGTTTCTCTTGAGTTACTTCAGTTCTGACAAAACTTAAAAAATAAAAATGCCAACCAGGATATGTAGCACATTCATCAGTGGAAAGAGCACTAACTCTAAAAGAAGGCTACAGTTCAAATTCAGTACTTAGTGTCAGGTAGATAGTAAACACAATAAAGCCTCTTTATATATGCCTGTCCCTGTGTCTTTCTGTGCATCTTTCTGTCTCTGTCAGTCTTTGCTCATAGAGCACAGCACCTTCTCTGATGAGGTCATGCCATACTAGGTAGTCCTGTGCCAGTGTCTCCCATGTTATGCAATCAGTTCCAAAGTTATTAAGAGAGACTCTGAGAGTGTCCTTGCATCACTTTTTCTGGCCTCCGTATGAGTCCTTGCCCTGTGTGAATTCTTCATACAACAGTCTTTTAAGCAAGCATATGTTTGGCATTTGAACAACATGGCCAGTCCATCAGAGTCACACTCTCTGCAGTAGACCTTGAGTGCTTGGCAGTTTAGTTCAAGAAAGGACCTCAGCATCTGGTGGCTTATCCTGCAGTTTCCTGGCATGGTACTGGTAAACTGTCCAGGTTTCACAGGGTAGCCAAATAGTTAAGATGACATATTCCTAATCCATTGCATTATGTGTATATGAGTTTGAAGAATCCCATCTTCCTCAGTAGTGGTGGGAAGTGGAGTGTATACTGGATAACTACTCTCCTGGCAGGATCTATGAATCTTTATCATCATTTCTTAGAACACAAGAAGTTGCTGCCTCTTCAGAAGGTCCATTTTTATCCTCTATGTAAGCTGGCTCAAATTCATTATTTATTACCAATACCCTAATATTGCCTTTTTCTTCTTGTCTCTATATCATACTGTTCCATGTGCCAAACTCTTTTTTGTTTGTTTGTTTTGGGGTTTTTTTTGAAGGGCAATTGGGGTTAAGTGACTTGCCCAAGGTCACACAGCTAGTAAGTATTAAGTGTCTGAGGTCAAATTTGAACTCAGGTCCTCCTGATTCCAGGGATGGTGCTCTATTTACTGTGCCACCTGGCTGCCCCCCTCCATGTGCAAAACTCTTGATACACATTACAATTTCCTTCTGTCTCTTTTTTATCTCTTCTACTTTTTTTGAGGGACATTTCATTCTCCCTGATAAAATGGAAAACAGGTCCTTTACTAACCTTCTCCTGTCATTGGGGAATCCATATGAATTTTGTGCACGTGTCAATGTGATGAGGGCACCAGAAACATGGCATTCTCTTTGCTAGGTGACTGAGAAATTCTCATTCCTATCAACAGCTGTTGGAGCTGAGATCCTCAGTTTTTTGCTTTTTGTTTTTTCCCAGGCAAGCTGCCATTTTGGGGCAATTTCATAGCTAATTGCTATTGTGGCATTTCACCTTTTCTGGTATTTCCCCCCTGGAGTTTACCCTAACTTTTCTTATATAATGCTGCTTGTTTGTCTGCTCAGGTAAATTTGATTTACAATTAGTAGGTAGAAAGACCTTGATGAAAGCTGTAGCTGCTTTTAGGTATTGTCTATGGGAAAGCCTCAGGTAGTAAAGCACCTTCTGGTCCCTTCTTGCCCCTGCCCCTCTTTTCTCTCCTCTCATGAATGACCCTGTTTCAGCCATCTTTCCTCCTTACTGTCCAAAGTGCCTTTAGACTGTACATGTGGTGCCATCTTATTGTGTTTGGTTCATTATGGTTATTTAATATTTGCAATCCATCCATAACATTCTTAAGACAGTATTAAACACCATAATTTGTGTACTTAAAGAGCTTGTGGTCTAATTAAAACCAGATAGAAGATCATAGAGTTATATATATACACCCTCAAGCTTAAAAGAAGTCTCATAAATATACTAGAAGAGAACATTTGCTCCTTAGGGATATGCAAAGCCTATTCCAGGTTGCAATGAGGAAAGAAGATCAGGGTAGAAAAAGGGGGATGATTATTTCTAGGGGTGGGGAAAGGCAAAGGGTTTAATAATGGTAATAATTTCACCTTGTATATGATCGAAAAAGATTCCCAAGTGGCTCTGAGTTATTATTTATTAGAAACCATATTATATGCTGTAGTATAGTCTCAAATGGCATCTTCCCCCCTCCCTGTACTACTATAACATATACTTTCCATATTATTTTCCTAAATACTGTTAATTTTTGCACCCATGGAGTCACAAATGTGAGAACAGTGGGCGGCAGAGTAGACTTAGCAAGGTTCCCAGAAGTCTATTCTGGGAATCTCAATGAATCTATATGTGGTGGCTATGCCAGGATTTCCTAACTGTAAGCACTTTCTACTTTATGTAGACAGGATTGGGGGTGGGCAAATAGTCACCTCCTCCCATTTCCCCCCCCCAAATCTATACCCCATCCCATACTAGCATTCCTCCCTTCCCATAACTGTACCCAGGACCACTGACTATGGAAAATGGTGTCAAGAACTCTCTGTCCATATATATATATACATATATATGTACATATATATGTATATATATAATATGTCACAAATATTAAATAACTAAAAATGACAAAACTTGAAAAATAAAAATGCCAACCAGAATATGTAGCACATTCATCAGTGGAAAGAGCACTAACTCTAAAAGAAGGCTACAGTTCAAATTCAGTACTTAGTGTCAGGTAGATAGTAAACACAATAAAGCCTCTTTATATATGTCTGTCTCTGTGTCTCTCTGTGCGTCTTTCTGTCTCTGTCAGTCTCCCTCTATGTCTCTGTCTCTCCATCTCTCTCTGTCTCTCTCTGTATCTCTTTCTGTCTCTGTGTCTCTATGGTCTCTGTCTGTCTCTTTCTCTGTCTGTCTCTGTCTCTGTCTCTCTTTCTGTCTCTGTCTCTGTATCTATTTCTGTTTCTATCTCTGTGTCTCTAAGGTCTCTGTGTCTCTGTCTCTGTCTCTGTCTGTCTTTGTCTCTCTTGCTCTCCCTCCTTCTCTGTCTCTATCTCTCTCCCTCTGTCTCTCCGTCTCTGTCTCTCTCTGTCTCTCTGTCTCTCTGTGTCTCTCATCTCTGAATGTGATGGTGACTTCCTGTGTGATCTTGGAAAAGAATATGAGGCTCCTCATCTGTAATGTTAGGGCATTAGATTAGACAGCCTCTGAAATTTCTCCTGCCTCTCTATCTATGATGCTACAATGATCAATCCTTCCTCAATTATCTTCTCCCTTCTCTGCCATGGACTACATCCACTACACCTAGGGAGTATCCCAAACATACATGGATAGTAACCCCTGGTATTTCTGTCTCCTTCCCCAACTAGAAGAACACCATATCCTGTTCCATGTAACAGCATAGTGGTGTCCTAACTTCTCAGTATAATAGCTATCCATTTTTCCAAACTGAATGAAGTTGGACAGAATGAAATAATCATACTGATCAGTCATCTTGCCCAGAACCCATTCAATTAGCTCAACATTATACTTATGTTGGACAGGATAGAAAGAGAAAAGTTGGATTGGTTGCATTTGGGAAACTGCAAAACATTTTCAATGATCCTGAGCTGCTTTCAGACATAAAACCCTATCTTTTTTGACACCATTACTATTTGCCTTAGTAACGCTATATGGCTGCTAATCATGTAATACTACATTCTCTGAATGTTAAAATTGCGGGTAACGTCTACATAGAGGATAGTGGATATAAGTTGGCAGGGACATTTTGCCAATGATAACTTGTATGACAAAAAGTGGCATAAAAACACCATTAAGGAAATGTATGGTTGGAAATGGAAATTGGACAGATTATATATAGTGGGACATTACTGAGAACTAACAGATTGGTCAAACCACCAATGAAATGTTAAAAGCCCTAGAGGAAGGCTTCCAGCATTTTGGAACCCAGTTGCGGAAGATTTATGGGAAGGCTTAGACAAGAATCACACGGGAAGAAAGAAGGATGGATGGGCGGCAATCTGACTAGGCACAGGGAATCCATAGATTGATGAGTTCACTTGTCTTTGGAAGAAGTGAGAAATATTGCTTAGTTGGGGCTGATTAAAAGTCAATAGGGTGAAGAACACAGTATAAAGTATTATGTGTATCTCTTTGTGGGGGAAGATGGCTTTACAAAGAAGTATGAGATACACTCCTGCCCTCAAAGAGTTTGTAATCAAGAGTACTTGGCTCCACCCTCTAAAAACACACAAAGCAGATTCCCTGTCTAGGGAGCTTATAATAGAAAATGACAAACAGACTTAAAAGGCCTAAAAACAGGGAAAACCAAAGCAATAATGAGAAGAAAGCTCCAGGAACACATTTCATTTTTTCTGCCAGCGTCCCCAGGCACTATGCATAAGGAATGAAAACATAAATATGGGGAAATTACTTTCTAAAATAAATCCAAGGCAGGGAGGACTTCATATGAAGCGCAGAAAGTTTCTACATAGTGCTTAGGAATCTTTTCAGACAGAAAGACTTGATTTGGATGGAAACCCTAGTGAGAAGAAGCTAGTATTTTACTAATACATTTTACTAATGTACTTTTTTGTCAGTTTAATAGCTTTTAGATTATGCATGTAGCCAGGGGGTAGAGGGCTACAGCTTTCCAAATTAAAAGGTGCCTCCAAATCTAGTAACAAGGTCAAGAAGTGGCAGCTTCAATGATGGGCGTTAAAATGGATCCGTACAGAATGGACTGGATTGGTTAACTACTGAGGTCCTTCATAGGTAAAAACCTTATTAGAAGCAGCATAGTCTTAATAGAATGAATAAGTACCGGAAGAGCTTTAGGCTAACTACATGATCCCTTCCAGTCTTAAATTTATGAACCAATGATCCCATGGCTTAGACTAAGAAAACACAATTTAAATCTTCTATTGCTAGCTGTTTGGCCTTCAGCTAATTACCTTCTCTCTCATCCTTAGTTTTCTAATCTGTGAAATGGAGACCAAGTAGCTGGGTGGTACAGTGGATAGAGTGCTGGGCCTGAAATCAGGAAGACTCATCTTCCCCAGTTCAAATCTGGCCTCAGACACTGATTAGCTAGGTGACCCTGGTATAGTCACTTACTAGTTGTGTGACCCTGAGCAAGTCACTTAGCCCTGTTTGCCTCGGTTTCCTCATCTGTAAAATGAACTGGAGAAGGAAATGGAAAACCACTTCAGTATCTTTTCCAAGAAAACTCCAAATGGGGTCATGAAGAGTCGAACACTGAACAACAACACCAAAATGGAGACCGATGGTTGCAAAGCCTACCTCACAGAGTTATTGTGAGAAAAGTGCTTCATAACCATTAAAGCACCATAATGAAATGGAGAGATGTTTTTTCCTAGATGCCATTAAATAAGGGGATAACAGTATCTTCCAACATGTCCTTAGGGAATAGTCATTCTAAAATTTAGTAAAAGAAAAACAATGTATAAAATCAGGAATTGTGTCATATTAATGAAAACCTATTGAAGACCAGGAAAGCAATGGTCAGCAAGCATTTATTAAGTTTTTGCTATATGCCAAGAAGACAGGGGAAGGAGCTGGACAGTGAGAATTCATCTTTTGTTACCCAGTTTTGTCCAAGGGCAAGAGAGAGGGGCATGAATCACGGTCACCAAGATGATACACTCTAGAATAAAGCAGTGATGGTGCATACAATGGCTTTTCCCATCCAATGTTAGAGCTGCAAGGCACCCTAGAGGTCATGTAGCCCAAAGTATCACTTTATAAATGGGGGAACTGAGTCTCAGCAAAGGCTAAATAGCCTTCACAGAATCACATAGCAGATGGATTGCAGAGGCTTGGATTAGAACCCAGGTCTCCTGACTCACAGTTCATTGTGCTTGACCCTATCCTTTAAGGCTCTTGAACTCCCTTGGCTATGATTCCATTGGGCTCACCAAAAAAACTTTATTCATTTTTATTACTAATTTAATATTTAGGCACTTTGATGCCATGACAGGGGTACACCTGATAATGTATGAGAGCTCTCTTTTCACTGGAAAATGGGGAATTATCCAGCAGCAAATGAATGCATTGACTGTTTGGTTTATAAATCAGCCTCTGGTGAATTTGATTAGGCTAAGTCAGTTCCCCAGTGCTTGGTCACTCCTAGGTGAATGGATGGAAATGACTCCCCAGACATGCAAAGGTGAAAGATCAGAGCTTGGACCTTTGATGACTTTATCAAGTCTATCCTGGGAGGCCCAGCCTGAAAATGGCAGATCACTTTACCCATGTCATTACAGTCAAGCTAATGTAAGGCTCATTTTGTTTAATCTCAGTGTCACTACCCAGTATGAAATGGAAAGAGTCCTGGGTTTAGATTTTGCCTTTCCTGTTAACCAGCTAAATTGCCATGGACTCATCACTATGGGAGGCAGTATGGGTCAGTGCAGAGGGCACTGGGTTTTGGGCAACATCACTTAGATTTTAATTCTACCTTTGCCGCATACAGTGCCCAATATATGGTAGGCTCTTAATAAATGTCTGTTGATTGGCAGAAATTGACTGGTTAACTACCTGTATGATCCTGGGCAAATCTAGACAAAAGAGTTTTTGTGAGAAGTGAGCATTCAGAGGAAGTAGCCTTAAATCTTGGCTCCACCACTTACTTTCTGAGTGACCTTGCCCGGGGTGAGGTGAGACTGCTTCCTTAACTGAAGAAGGATGGGATTGGATTGGACGATGTCTGAGGTCCCATGATCCTATAATCAGACATTGCATGTGCTGTTGGTGGCATTTCCTTTCTGAGACTTTCAACCCTTAAAGCTGACCCCCTTCATAATAGTACTCGCTCCCTTAATGGCAGTGTTAAATGTCAGGCTCCCTTTCTGCCATGTTATGAAAAGAGGTTGGAACTGCCAAAAATTAATATAAGGAAGGGAAACAAAAATGAAGTCATGCCCAAAGACCTTGAGGCCATTTCTTAGGTTTTTGGTTTTGTTGTTTTTTGTTTTTTTCCTGGAGCAAATTATAAGGGCTATTACTTTAGGCCCATAAGGAACATGTTGGATTTGCTTCTGTATTAGTTCCCTTTCCTTCCCCAACCCCCACCCCAGAGCTATTTTACTAGAAGTGCTTGGGAAATCCATTAACAAAAAAAATCCAACCTACTTTTCCATTCTTTCCCAGGAATAGCACCGAGCCATCAGATGAAAATCCATATCTGCAACCAAGAGCAATAAAAACTTCCCTTTCCTTGCCAAGATAACAACTGGTTGCAAGCCCTGTCTCATTCTAATGACTCTTCAAGTTGCTTAAATGACTTGCTATCACCAGCTACAAACAGGAACTAGGGCTGGAGTCAATAGGCAGGAAAGGCCAGGGAAGGGAAGTCAGCAGGGGAGCCTTTAGTCATTTTGATTATACAGCAGATCTGGAAGTAGAGAAGTAGCCCAAGCTGGCAGGCAGAGGAGTAACTAAGTAAGTCAACAGACTCTGCTCCGGTTGGAGCTGGGCTGGCCTGAGTCACAGGGCAGGCAGCTGCAGGATGGGGGGAGGGGGGCGGGAAATGTGGGCAGGATTTAGAGACAGAGGACCTGGGTTTGAATCTCAGTTCTGCCACTACCTACTTAAGTGAACTTGGACAAACCATTTAATTTTTATGGACTTCAATTTCCTTGCCTTTAAAATGGAGGATTTTGGATGAGAGGATCCTACCTACTGAGTTGGAAAGTAACAATAATAGCAAACATTTACAGACAGCTTTAAAGTTTTCAAATTGTTTTTTATATATCATTTCATTTGATCGTCCCAGCAACTTGGCAGTCAGGTGCCATTGTTAGCCACATTTTACAAATGAGGAAACTGAAGCTGACTTTCCCAGGTTTGCATAGTGACTAAGTAACTGAGACAAGATTTGAATTCAGGTCTTCCTGATTCTAAATCCAGTCCTTAATCCACTGGGTCCCATAGCTGCTACTACCACCATATTGACTTCCTGTAACTGTGAATCAAGAGACTAATTATTTTCCTTTGTATATGGCTTAGTGTTCCCATCATGGTTCTACCCTAACTTCCTCTGACACCCAGGGCTTCCATTTAGTCTTTTAAACTTTTCTCCATGGGCAAGAAATGTGGTTTAGAATCAACATTACAAAGTAGATAAAGAGCTAGTCTTGGAGCCAGCATGACCTGGGTTCAAATCATATATACATGTTGGTTTGTGAAGCTGGGCAAGTTATTTAACCTCTCAATGTCTCAGGTAACCTCAGGAAGATTCTCTGTTGCTGATCTAAGTGGTAGAAGGAATTTCTTCACCAAAGAGTTCCCTACATTAATGAAATCCCAGGTCAAGGAAAGAAGAAAGGAAGGAGGGAAGGAGGAAAGGAAAGAAGGAAGGAGGGAAGGA
>CM053597.1:56907475-56930228 GCA_028646575.1 Pseudocheirus occidentalis
GAAAGAAAGAAAGAAAGAAAGAAAGAAAGGAAAGAAGGAAGGAAGGAAGAAAGAAAGGAAGGAAGGAAGGAAGGAAGGAAGGAAGGGAGGAAGGGAGGGACAGAGAGAGAATAATATTTGCTCTACCTGCTTCATAAGTTGTAAAGATTAAATGTGATCCTGGATGTGAGAGCATGATGAAAAGCATAAACTGATCTCCCAGTGTGAGGTGTTCTTTCACTGTATTTTCACTTCAGTCTCCTCACATCAGTTTCTTCTTCTGTCAGATGGTACTAATAATACTAGCATGCTTCACAGGGGATCTTCAACTAATAAATGCATCATGATTCACCCTTTAATGAATAGGAGAGGAAGAATGTGGTGCAATCAGATCTCCAAATGTACATCTGCTTGTTTAGTAACTGTTGGGGTGGAGGGAAGAGGCAGAGAGAAACCTGCATCTCGGCACTGCAAACCTTTTTAATAATTATCTCCTTAACTGCCTGAGCAGTTGAATCCCTTCTGCACAAAGTACCAGAGGGCCACAGGATGGCAAAGTTGGAAAGAAACATGAGGGCTAATCTGGTTTAGCCTTTTGCTTCAGGAATGATAATCTCTCTTTTTTTTAATTGATTCTTAAGAATGGGGACCCCAC
This sequence comes from Pseudocheirus occidentalis, assembly GCA_028646575.1. Classification (NCBI taxonomy): domain Eukaryota; kingdom Metazoa; phylum Chordata; class Mammalia; order Diprotodontia; family Pseudocheiridae; genus Pseudocheirus; species Pseudocheirus occidentalis. Next base: position 56,908,110 of record CM053597.1, read on the forward strand.
TACATTACCTGACACACAGTAACAGGATTCGAGAGTATTAGATACATATACTAACAGTATTAGAGAAAGGGTATAGTGGAGAGAGGGCTAGCTCTGGCTTTAAATGCCACCTCAGATTCTTACTTAGCAGTATGATCTTGAGCAGGCCACTATTATCTGTAAAAGGACAAGAGTTGGAGTCAATGGCCACTAAGGTTTCTTTGAGGCTTAATTTTATGGCAATATGATTTTATCATCCTAGCATTCATTGAAAATGCCCTTGCTCCAAGCTTCCTTATGGATTTAAAGCTGATAATTACATTATCTAACTCCCTATATCCATCCTCTCCTTTTCCCAATTCATCCTCCACATGGCTGCCAAATTGATATTCCCAAAGCACAGATCTGACTCTTACTCATCTACTTAAAAACATCCTATGGCTCCCTATTGCCATGGAATTCAGTTGGGCATTTAAAGACCTTCACAGTTAAGTTCTAAGCTACCTTTTCTAAATTATTACACATTATTCCCTCTCATGAACTCCACACACCAGGAAAAAATGACCTGCTTACCTACTTCCATCTGATGCACAAAATTCCATTTCTCATATTCCCGTCTTTCCCTCAGCTTGCTAGGGTTCCCTCTCTCCTCACTGCCCCTGTTTGGACCCTCTAAGTCCCTTCAAGAAGCCTGTTGGGATTCTCCTCACATCACCCCAAGCCCATAATTTTGAACTGATTTTGTTGTGTTTCGCACCTACTTCTCTGAATGCATATTGCTTGCCCCTAATACAGTTCAAGTTTTTGAAGGTAGAGACAGTTTGGTTTTGCTATTCCCAGAAGCTAGCACAGTGCCTGACACATGATGGGGGCTTAAAAGCTAACTGAATCAAATTGAATTTAATCCTCATCAGGTCAAACCTGATGTGTATATATGTGTATGTATATAAGTATACAAGATACTGTTATGTAAGATACACTGATGGAAGGCCTGACTCTAAGTTTTAGCTCTGTTATCTCCTCCCTGTGTGACCTTGGACAAGTCAGGGAGGAAAAGGAATTTTCTTCCTCATCTTTGATTCTTAGAATTTTTTGCTTCCTTCAAGACTCTGCTAAAGCAATTTCTGAAGAAGGTGTTTTCTGGTTGTCCCTCTCTACCCAATCCTGGGGGCAGCTTGGTGGCACAGTGGATAGAGTGCTGGACATAGAGTCAAGAAGACCTGGGTTCAAATCCAAACTCAGATGCTTATTGGCTGTGTGACCCTGGGCAAATCACTTAACCTTGTTTGCCTCAGTTCCTCACCTGTAAAATGAGCTACAGAAGGAATTAGCAAGCCTCTCCAGTATCTTTGCCAAGAAAACTCCAAATGGGATCACAAAGAGTTGACTTGACTGATATGACTAAGCAACAAAATTGTTACCCCTGTTAGAATGTAAACTCCCTGAGGGCAGGGGCTGTCACTTTTCCTTTATATCTCCAAGGCTTAGCACAATACCTTACATATACTTACTCTATCAAAATGGATTTATTGAGTTCTCACCATATGCTGAAGTCTGGGGATACAAAGAAAGGTAGAAATGCTTCTTGTCATCAAGAAACTCCCATTCTAGTAGGGGACATCCCATGCCAATTAGTATGTCCAGGTAAACCAGGTGGTCACAGGAGAAGAGAAAATAATAGAAGAGGCCTTTAAAGGCCTCCTATGGAAGGTGAGATGTGAACTGAGCATTGAGGAAAGATGGGTAAACCAAGAAGCATCGGTAAGGAAACAAAGATTTCTGAAATGTAGCAAACATTTCAGAAATGGTGATTGATTTAGATTGTTTAAGCTTGAATTTCCCCATATTTAAAATGGGGCTAATATGTGGCTTGGTAGAGTAGTGGATAGAGGACTGACCTCAAGGTCAGAAAGCCTAGTTTCAAGTCTTACTTCTTAGACATCCCAGTTCTGTGACTCCATCAAGTCAATCGACCTCTCCATGCCTCAAGCAACATTCTAAAGCTCTAAGTTTTCAGATAAAGATACCACTTTGCATCAGTAAGAGAATTCCTGACTAGGAGCTTTCTGCTCTGATGAAATCATAGATCTTATTTTTTTTAAATACCCTGTAATAAATGTGTACTTCTCGAAATTCTTGTAAGACTGAAAAAAATATGTCTATCAAGTGCTTGCAAATGTTCCAAGGCATTGTAAATGCCCACAATTATGATTACAGGTTAACAGTCCCAAATGTATAGTACAGACTAAAGTGCATTAGGAAATAATTGAGTGCTGGAGTAGTCTGGGAAGGCATCACAAAGGAGGTGATATGTGAGTGGGCTTAAGCAATCCCATTTCCATTAAATATTCCTCCTTTACCTCATGTACCATTCAGTTGGGCAGCTTAGGAATGCTCACCAATAGGAAGGATTGGGGACGTGGTATTGGTATGGTTGGGTTCCAATCTAGTCCTTGAAACTTATCAGTGCACACAAATAAAGCACTTCACAATGTAAATCTTTATTGTTACACCCTTATCCTGTTTTTGACATTGACAACTCTTTACAATCTGATTCCAACACCAAACTGGCCTACTTCTTCTCAATATAAGACATGCCATCTTCTTCTCCCAAGCCTTTGTAAAGACTGGTCCCCATGCTTAGATGCTGTCCTTTGGAACCTCCCATTTCCTTCATGTCTCAGTTCAAATGCCACCTCACTCATACTAGGCTTCTATCAGTCCTGAAGTCATTAGTATCCTTCTTGAAATTATTTTACATAAATTTTGTATCTTTAATCTGTTTACATGTTGAGTTCCCCATCCACACCCTGCCAACCTCCCCCAAAAGGATGTAAACTTTTTAAGGGCATGGACTGTCAAATTTTTGTCTTCATATCACCTACATCTTGGACTGTGCCTTCACATTGTAGATGATTCTCAGATCTATTTATCAAGCCCTAACCTCCCTCCTGACCCCCAGTTTCACAGCTGCTTACCAGACATCTCAAACTATATATCCGATAAGCTCAATATGTCCAAAACTGAGCTCATTAATGTTTCCTCAACTTCTCCCCTCTTGCTACCTTCCCTTAGTGTCAAAGATGCCACCAAGCTCCCCGTCACCCAGGGTCTCAACCTAGCTGGCATCCTTGATGCCTCACTCTCACCCACCAGTTCCTGTAGTCAGGCAGTTGTCAGGTCCTATTGATTCTACCTTCATAAAATTCTTTTTAATATAGGCCCCTGCTCTCCTCTTCCTTTACTGCTGGCCCAATGTTATTTGCTCATCACCCGTGTCTGAACTCTTACAATAATCTCCTGATTGTTCCCCTTGCTTCAAGTCTCTCCCCACTCCAGTCTGTCCTTCACTTAAGCTGTCAAATTAATCTTCTTGAGGAGCAAGTCAGACATCATGGCTCCCCTCCCCTCCAGTCAATCAACTCCAGTGGCTCCCCATTACCTCTAGGATCAATTACAAAATGCTCTGTTTGACTGTTAAAGCCCTTTGTGATCTAACTCCTTCCTTTCTTCCTTATACCTTGCCATCCTACGCATAGTCAGCTTCATACACACATGACACTAAATCCCAACTGTGCATTTTCAATGGCTGGAATCTCTGCCTTCAGCCTTCTTCAGGTTCCAACTGAAGTTCTTCCTTCTGTAAGAAACCTTTTCTGACCCCTTTATTTCTAGAACTTCCCTCTAAGATTATCTGGAATTTATTCTGTATATAGGTTGTTCATACATGTTTTTTTGCATTTTGTCTCCCTGATAAAACTGATCTCCTTGTGAACAAAGACTGTTTGGCTTTTGTTCTTCTTTGTATTATTAGTGCTTAGCATGGTGACTGGAACTTAGAAGGCGCTTAATAAATGTTGACTTGAGAACATTACAGACACTTAATAAATGTTTGTTGAATTGAATTATTATCATTAACAGTATTTTACCATTTGAACTGCTGAATAAGATACACTCCACTGACTTGTCAATTGATTTTTCATTCATCCATAAATATATATGTATATGTGTTATGTTTGTATACATATATGCATATTTGTGTATGTTTACATATGTATGTGTAGAATTGTATATATGTATATGTGTGTACATATGTATGTATGTATGCATCTATACACATGCATATATATGTGAGAATGTATATCTTAGCTGGATGATTCAAAACTATTTAATTCATAAAGAAATGGCTCAGTTTGTGAAAGACTCTGCTATTGCTTTCTCCTCCTAAAGTAGTATTAACCTAAGAGAACCCTGAATTTTAGAAAGCCCAAGATTCTGCAGTTGCATTCCCTCAACCCATAGTATTGTTTAACAGACTAGAAGGGGGCCTGAACATTTATCCCCTTTTTAGTGCCATGGCTGCCCATCTCTGAATAGGTGAAGGTGCTGAAGACTGAGGTCTCTGGTTGAAGATGGCGGCATTACTGATTTTGAGGCCCCAGCTGGCCTCTGCAGATGGGAGGGGAGGTCTTCCATAGGTCAGCTGAGGTGGCAGGTGAATTCAACAGCTATGCAGTAGGGTCATGGAGGGGTTATTAACCAAAACATCCATTCTTTTGTTGGGAAAGGTTACAGAGAGGGAGCATCCCAGCTGCTGAGGTCACATCTTTGAGCCCCTGGCCCTTCCGCTGCCCACTTGCTATTATGGTACATGATAAATGGGTGTCTAAAGATCCATGGCCTGATGGACCTTTATTTACCATCTCCATGTAGAATTGTGTTGCCAACAAGAAAAGTTTAAAAATAAAAGCATTTAAAAAACCCATGAAAGATTGACTCCCGACTTTTGCTTAAAGTGTTGTTTCTCTCCTCCTTCCTTCCCCCCAACTAAAGAAGCTGCCAAATGAACAGGCCACACATCTCCTGTTTATTTGGGCCACAGATGGTTGATTTTCTATTTGTCAAGGATCCAATGGGAGATTCTCCTGAGCAGAAGAGGCTAAGGAAAGAATATTCTTTTTTACCACTAGTCACTTGCAGTATTTCTAACCATGGCATAGAATCAGGGTCCCATTCTGGATTATGACTTTAGGAGTATTTTAGTTCTGGCCCTTTCATTTTCCCTGGATCCCTCCTAAGAGAGGAATCATCAGTAATAGTATATTCAATTGGGAGTATACTAATACTTTATTACTTAATAAAATCAATCCTTTCATAATACATTTAATAATTAATTCAAAATTAATTTTGTGATGGCTAATTTAATAATTAATACTGATTAAATGATTGCTTAACAATAATAAATATTTTAGTAGTGAACATTAGAAATTATCTCAATATAATAAATTTATTAAATACATGTTGACAGGTACCTAGTTAGCTTAACTAGGATAGAAGATGCCCTATTTGTCCTATTTAACTATTTCTTAGCTCTTAGAGTATTTTTCCTAGTTCCCTAGGCCCTTTCATTGGATCATAGGTTTAGAGCTTTAAAGAACCTTTTAGAAGTTATCTTATTCAGCAACCTAATTTTAAAAGTGAGAAAGCCAGAGAGAGATTAGCAGAACAGAGTTTTTTAAGGCTAAGTTCTCTGACTACAAACACCACAGTATTTCTGCTCAGCCATGCTACCTCTCCTTTTTTTTTTTTGCTCTTTTTTGGACAGCAGTTGGGGTTAAGTGACTTGCTCAAGGTCACACAGCTAGTAAGTGTGAAGTGTCTGAGGCCAGACACTTCAGGTCCTCCCAATTTCAGGGACAGTGCCCTATTTACTGCACCACCTAGCCACCCTGCTACCTCTCCTTAACTTAAGCTGCACACATTCCTTGCTTCTACTCCCTGGTCCACCTACCATCATTTGTACCAAAAGTTCAAGCCATAGCAGATTCATACAACTCCCCCAAACACTGAGGAGGTAGGAAGAAAATCTCAAGACTACTTACACTCAGCCCTTTTTGAAATTTCCTTGTCTTCCAATGTCTCTTCTTCTGAAGAAGAGAGACTGGTAGGCTATGGTAAGAATACTGAATGAAGAGTCCTGGGGGTCTGGGTTCTATTCTCAACTTTCATGTTGACTAGCTATATTACCATAGGGAAGTCACTCTGGGAGGCAGCCAGGTAGAGTGGAAAAAGCACTGATTTGGGAGTCACAATCCTCAGATTTTAATTCCATCTTTGTTTTATCCTATGAGTGTTTCCTTGGGATAGTCAAGAAGAAGAAAGGGATCTTCACAGAACACCAGTATTAAGTCATAAAGAGCAGGTCATGTCAGATTAAACATCTTTCCTTTTTTTTACACTTATTGAACCAGTTAATAAGTGGGATAACACAAGTGAAGTTTAACTTAGATTGTAATAAAGAATGTCATAACAAGGATGGAGAGCTATGGGGTAGATGCTATTACAGATAGATGAACTTGGAACTGGTTAAATGGACAGACCGCAAGAGTCATTAATGGCTTTATGTCAACTTGGAAGGTTGCCAGTGGAGTGCCCTGGGGATCTAAGTCCTTGTCCTTGTGCTATTTAACATTTTGATCAATTATTTGGATAAAGGCATAGTTGGCATGCTCATCAAATTTGCTTATGACACAAATGTGGGAGGGATATTAATATATTGAATGACAGGGTTTGAAAGGTCTCAAAAGGATAGAACATTGACTTAAATCTACTCAGTTGGAATTTAACAGGGCAATAGTAAAATCATACACTTAGATTTAGAAAATTGACTTCACAAGTATAACATGGCAAAGTCATGACTAGACATCGGCTCTGAAAAAGGAAAAGGAATTAACACTGTCCTTTGACAATTGAGAAAATTATTATAAGCTTAGCCTATATTCAGAGAAGGATAGGATCCAGGAGTAAGGAGAAAGTAGTTCCACTAGATTCTAGCTTAGTTCATCTGGAGTTCTGGAAGCCATAGCTTAAGAAGGATATTGGGAACCTAGAATGTGTCTAGAAAAGTGCAACCAAAATGGTGGAGATCCTTGTGTTCATACCCTATGAGGATCAATTGAAATAAGTGGGAATGTTCTGAAGAAAAAACTCAGGACTGTCTTTAAGTATCTAAAAGACTAGCATGTCCAGGTAAAATTAGACTTTCTCTACTTGGTCCCACATGGAAGAATTAGAAACAATGGGTGGAAATTGTAAAGAAGTAGATTTAGGCTTAATATAAGAGAAAATCTTGCTAACTATTAACATTGTCAAAAATAGAATGGGCTGCCTCAAGAAGTAGTGAATTAGCCCTCATTGGAGAACTTTAAACTAAGGCCAGATGACCTCATACCACAGGTTGGTGAAGTTGTAGTGGGAATCCTATTTCAGGGATGAGTTGGACTAGAAGGCAATTTAATGGTCTTTTCTAATTGAAATTCTGTAATCTTCATAAAACAGAGTCTGAATCAGATTATTACCTCTAAGGTTCCTTCCAGGTCTATATATTTAATTCTGTGGTTTCATCTCTATTCTCTCATTTGCAAAATAAAGGGGTCAGAATACATGTCTGATGAGCATTCTGGTTCCTTCTAGATCTGTGATTTTAATACTGCAAATACTCTTTAATGTATCAGATAAATGACAAAGAGGTGAAACCACTAATATTATTATGGGAAGTATTATGTTAATAAATTGTTTCCAATAGAAAGAATAATTCCATTATAATATTGTATGTGTTCACAGTGGCATTGATATACCATAGGGCAAATTAGGACCTCCACTCTCCTCCAGTAGGGTCTTACATAAATTTACAGTAGGAGTGTTAGTTTTATCCCCCCCAATTCTAGTATTTTAAAGGGGTCCCATGATACCTCAAATCCAGCCCCATCTCTTTGATTTTCCATCTGTACACAACAGCCATTTTGTTGATGTTTTTTATGTAAAGGAAAAAAGAAAGAATGGGACCTTTGTGTGGCTCAATGGTGACCACTGTGTTAGCCAATTGATGGTCTGGCCTGAAAGTCACTTAAGCCAATAACAGCATCTTCCATCTGATGGATGGACCCGTTGTGTGTGCTGCATATACCACAGCTGATGCTCGGCCACAGGTCTCCTCTGGGGTCAGATGCAGTTGTTTCACCCGAGAGAACTTTGCCCCGGCTGAGGGAGCTGTGCTCAGTCTGTCTCAGCAAGGAGTCTCGCTTATCACAGTTCTTTATTGGTTTGGTAACTGGTGTTGACATTGGGTTATTTTTCAGGAGGTGGTGTTTTTCTGGACAGCATCTCAGTGACAGTAGGCATAGTAATCCTGGCAGCCGTATACGTGTAATTGAAGTAACAGCAGGCTGTTCCAACTTAATGAAGGTAGATATGGTTTAGGATACAAAGTCTGTGGGAGTGGGGCCCAGAGATGATCTGTCTGTGGCCATTAACTCTCTCCTCCCTCCTCCTTTTCATTATGTCCCAGGGCTTTGTTTCCTGAAAGTAGCCTGTGGCAGTGGGTTGTGAAGATGACTCTCTCTGAAGGGGTTTCAGCCCACACAGAGCACTGTGTGACAAATTATCCTGACAGGACTGCCACTACAATATTAGCAGCTCGTTAGAAGAGGAGGGTAAAATGCACCTCAGCTTTGATCAATTTTATGCTAACATTTCAGGATTGGGGAAGTACCTCACCCCCCATCCTCTAACACACAAAATGTAGATAGATACACCAACCAATTTAGTCACAACTGTGGAATCTGGAAGCCATGCTTTCCAGAAGTTCTCAAGGGTTCAGATCTGATATCAAATACACCCAGTTCTAAAAGTGCTCATACCCACCTCTGCCACCTTTTTTTTTTAAAGAGGAGGGGAAAAAAGAAATTGAAGCCTCTATTTTCCCATGTGTGCCTGCTTGTTTGGAAGATAGGAGCGGGGGATTCTGGGGATTGCCTTTTGTGTTCACTTAGTAGGTTCACTAGGGATTTATAGCAACAAGTCTTAGAGATCAAATAGCCGAACCACCACATGCTACCAATAAAGAAACTGAGGCCCTGCAAGTTTAAATAATTTGCCCAAGGTCCTTTGATTAGTTAATAGTAGAATTAAGAGCAGCATTCTGGCTTCTTGACGCTCAATTCAATGTTCTATATTCAAGAAAAGACGGGCTGGGAAGGGGAGGAAGAAAGAATTTAATTTGGCAGTTAATCTTGGCTATTTTGTAATAGTTAAAAATTTTTTTCTTGAATAATTATTCAAAACTCCTATTATTTGTCTTTATTCTTCCTCCCAGCTAGAATGCTAACTCACTAAGGGTGGCAGGGGACTGAGAAGCAACAGGGCTGGGAGGGGAACAGAGGGGAAAAAATGCTGTCATTGGAGCTGGACTCCTCCACAGTTCTCACCCATGTCAGGGGTACTGATGATGGGAAAAAATAATTGTGATTTTTGTGAGGAATATTTTTGAGGTGCCAGTGAACTGTCAGGATGCTGGTTTGGGGCTAAAGGTGTCGTTGACTCTCAAGCCAAATTGGAAATAAAGAGTCTCTGAGAGTGGAAGGAGAGGGAATTTTGTGGTGAGCTGTGTGATCATTGACATGACAGCTCTCCGAGTCAGGAGGGAGGAGAGAGCCTTGGAGAAGCAGCTGTAGTTTGCCTTGGGCCTCTTTCCCAGTACTATCATTGCTTGTGTGTTTATAGAGGAGGGCGTTCGTGGGTGTTTGTCTCAATTAGATATTGTGACTTGGTTGCCAGTGCCCCCACATAGCATGTGCCAGTATGAAACAAGCAAAGATGAGAACAGTAAGCTCAGCTTCCAACTCTTAGGAGTTGCCTGAATGATGTTGGGACTAACCTTGCCTGTAGTTCCTTTTCCTGAGAAAGGCTGCCCAGAGGGGACACCCATCAACCTTGCAAGGGTCAGAGACAAAAGTCTTTTTCTTGGTATCCTCCCACAGAGCCAGTGCTCCCTGATTTTGGGAGGGGGTTGGGGGGGATAGCAAATACACTCGATTGGGGCCTTCTGGGAAGGAATTTGGATATCCATCACTCCTTTTTCACACACAATGAAAATACTTACGAAAAGGACACCTTTAGGAATTTAATGTATAGTTTTCCCCCTCCCTGCCATTAGTAGATATCTGTTTGGGATATTCTTACTGGCATAAACAAAAATGTAATTTTAAATGTAAAACCTTCAGAAAAAATAATCATTCCCCCCATTAGAAATATCAGCATTCATCCTACAAAAAATATTTACTGTCTCAATTATATTTAAAGATTTATTCTAGAATCTGGGAAAATATAACGATAAAACAGATTCCCTGCCTTCTTTGGGCTTATAATCTAATAGGGAAATGGGGAGTGAAGATAATATAAATTTAAATATGATAAGTACATAAGAAACTACAAGTCATAGTGGAGAGAAACCAGGACTTCAGGGCAGAAGAGGCAGGTTAAAGTTCTAGCCCTGCATAAGGTGCGTTAGCCTTCAGAATCACATTTAGGAATAATCTAACTGATCTTAGAGATGGTCCACTGCCCCTGGAATCAGGAAGAATTGAGATCAAATTTATCCTCAGAAAATAACAGTGTGACCTTTCTCAGGTCCCTTCACTTGTGCCTTCCTCAGTTTCCTCCATTGTACAGTGGAGCTAATAACATAAACTACCTCACAGGATTATTGTAAGGATCAAATATTTGTAAAGCACTTACCACTGCCCCTGGCACATAGTAGGTGCTTATTATGTTTGTTCCCTTCCCCCATAAGGCTGTTATGAGGAAAGTGTTTGCTTTTAAGGAGCTTCTACTTCAGGGTATCCTACCTTTCAGGGAGATGGCATTGGCTAGGAGATGCAAGAGGAGTAAGTGGCGACTTTTAGCATCAGTACAGGTCAGCAAAATGTTGAGAGAACAGTGACCTCAAATTTTGCCGTGTTTGAACAGGATAGACTTTGTGTCTGCTTGGATAACCAAAACAATCAAACCAACCTGGTCAGTATATAATTAATTCCCATTGTGCCTGTTTTATTTTAAAAGAAAATTATTGTTATTATTTTTAACTTGGGGAAGAAAAAAGAATCAATCACAAGAAACAACACTGAAAATAATGAAAATCATAGGTTGTCTTGGTGTGATGAGCTCTATGACTTAAGGTCAAGGAACGGCTCCAGAAAATAACCTTTCCTAATCTTTCACCATTTGTAGAATGTAAATGAAGGGGTGTGTGTGTGTGTGTGTGTGTGTGTGTGTGTGTGTGTGTGTGTGTTTCTTTGAACGAGTTCTGGAACACTGAGTCAGTCTTTCTTTCGCTGTTTTTCTTCTGTTTATGTTGCTTCAATGTTCCCAGGTTTGCACTGGAATGGAATCCAAAGAGGATAAAATACTATGAAGAGGTCTGTTCTGAGCACATCAGGGATGGGAAATACTAAAAAGAGACAGGGAGGGGAGGGGAGGGAGAGAGAAAGGAAAAAGGGAAGGAGGAGAGAGAGAGAAAGAGAGAGAGAGAGAGAGAGAGAGAGAGAGAGAGAGAGAGAGAGAGAGAGATTGTTCTGACAAGAATTCCATTGCAGAGTAGTTTGGGTCCATTTTAAGCTAGTCCCAAAAAAGGAAAAAAAGAAATCTTATATAATCCGCCAACCATTTGGGGCCCATCATCCAAAATAAACAGAAACCAACATCTTTAGAGGGTCCCCCATGTCTAGAGACCAACCACATAGCACAAGTCTCCTGGCAGCCCCTCATTCTATATGAGAATTGAATGTGAGATGTGAACTCAGAGCATCATGTTCTTTCAATATTGGACAGTTGTTACTTTTCATGAATCAGGCTGCCACACCCTGAGAATGAGGCTTCTTTCCTCAACCCTCAACATGGGGATGATTGGGTTTCATTTTTCTTGTCCTGGAGACTATAACAACATTAATTGATGTGATGCTGTCAGAGCCTCACCCCGTAAAAGAAAATCAGTACAAGTGCACAGCTTAATCTTTGCTCATAGGAGACTTAATAAAAGCTCTAACTCTAAAAAAGGAGAGGTGAAACACTGTTAATCACTCTGTCAGTGCAAAAAAACAAAAAAAAAAAGGAGAGAATGCTTCATGCAACACTGTTGTTCACTGATCTAAAATAAACTAGAAGAAGAGGCCCAATACGCATCTAAGCTCCAGAGGCCATATTGTTCCACTGATGGTGGGATAAATAAAATATTTCCTGAAGAGTGAACACGTGCACGAAATCACAGAGTGTGAGGATATTCTACAATAAGACAGGCTAGCCAGATGTGAGCACTGACCTCTCCTAGCTGGAATCTGATTGACACTGGGGTTGGCTTTCTCCAGCTGTTTGGAAGAGCTACATGGGAAGTCAACCCTTTCCCAAGACTTGAGGGAGCCACCTGCAAAATATCTCCTTCATTACAATTAGGATTCACATAGTGTGCATTTCTGGAATTTTGGATCTCCATATTTCAAGGTGCAAAAATGATTTTTAAAAGGCTTACAGATTTATCATCCACTAGATTTTATAAAGCCGATGTTGTATTGTTTAATTTCCAAGAGATGGTTATGTCAGCAAGCCCCTACTGTTTCAGAGACTTATGGGTTTAGTGATAGAAAGGATCTTGGAGGTCAAGTCTTCCTCATTTTCCAGTCAAGGTAACAGAGACCAAGAAAGGTTAAATAATTTCCCCAATATCATATACCTGGTAAGTTTCTGAGAAAGTATCTGAACCCAAGTGATCCTGATTCCAAAACCAGTATTCCATCCACTATACCAAATTCCAGACTAATTGGGATAGAGCAAACATTGTGGTCCGTAAGTTAACAAGAACCTCAGCAATGATTTTGAACGTGTACATGTGGTAGCTGTTGAGCAGAGACGCAGTAAGCAAATTCCAGCTGCCTACATGTCACTTTCTATGACTGAAGACCATCCATTAAAATAAAAAAGTAGCCCCTGGAGCCAAAGGCATCATTCAATAATTAAGGTCATTCCTGTAAGCTATTGTTTCAGTAAAGTGGTAATTCCAGGAAGCTTTGTAGATTGCATTTGTTTATATATTTATTTATGTAGATTTTTATCACTACAGCCTTAGCTAAAAGTAGCCTCAGTGGAGAAAGGACAGCAAAACTGCATTAGTTAGAAGGCATTTGTCAGAGTCTAATGGCAACTATAAGAAAATATTGAAAAGCAAAAACGTGTCTTCAAGTTCTCTAAGAATAAGACTAAAATTTCAAGTTAGATAAAATTCCTCCTTTAATTCAGACTCCATTCAGATGAGCAGGTTTTACATTATGTGAAAAAGAGGCAAAAATTTCAAAATGGAAATGAGACATCAACAAGCATGTTTAAGCTACTTAAAACAACAAACCAAAATGGCGCCAGTATTTCAGAAAGCATATCTTTACCTATAAGTGAGTTATATGCACTTAGAAATTATGTAGATATTTCTCATCTATTCATTGAAGTCCCCTATGACCATCTGCTAGACCACACTGAGTCAAGCAGTAGTTACTGTAAATGAAATTCCATCAGTGCTTTGGGGATTTGTATTTTGTGAATATGGCTATTCCCTCTGGAAAAACAGATCTCGGCCTCTTATAACTCTTACAATCTAGTAAATACTCTTTAAAAGTTACTATCATGGAAAAAAATCACCACCAGTATGGCAATAGGCCTCTCTGAATTTAGCTAGACTGATCCTCTGATGGCAGACATATATAGTCTGTCACCAGCCTGTACCTGAACCCTTTCCAGCTTGGTCGGGACTGGCAGAGCAGGTACTCTGCTGGCATAGCCATTGAAAGCCCAAGGTCACCTCCATATCTGGATGCCAGAGCAGGATTTTAGTGGTGGAAATAATATTAGCTAACATTTACACAGTAACAAACCACTTTACATACATTATCTCAGATGATGCTCACAATGACCTACATAAACTCGAAAGTCACAAAATTAAATTTCTTCTTGATATTCTCTATTACTTGGACTACCTCATTCAGATTAGGTCTTCTCCAACTCATCTGAAATGGTGAAGTTTTTGCTGGCTCATTCTGTTTTTCTCTTGGAGTCGACTAGTTTTAAATGGTAGCTCATCCATTGACCTGGCAAGAGAATGAAGGTAGGGGCAGAAAATGACCTTTCCAGACTGTGTAATCAGGGCTGGCTTCATGTAAGGGGGGAGTAGACAGCTTCAGCCTGCTGTGATTAGAAGGACCAAAAGCCCTCCCTATATCCAAATCCTTTCTCTCATGGCCTCCTATGGTAGCTGAAACTCTCACCATTAAATTTTTTCCTTTGGTTTAAGAATAGAGTTCTAAACTTTTTTTTTTACATGAACCTATTCAACAGTCTGGCTAAACAGTGAAGTTTTTAAACAATTGAAGAAACTGGTCAATTTCAGTTACAGGTGACTGAAAATAATGGTATAAGTTTTTCCCCATCTAAGTTCATGGATTCACTGAAATTGATTCCTGAGACCTAGGGACTCCAAGTTAAAAGTCTCCAATTTAAGGAATTATAGTGAATAAGAAGACACCTTTAAAATGCAAGGATCGTGCATGGAAAACATAACACATTAATAACCATTAGCAACCATGAGAGGCAATATGGCATAGTGGATAGAGTGCTGGACTCAGAGTCAATAAAAGACCTGGATTCAAGTCCCACCTCGTCTACTAGCTGTGTGACCATGGGAAAATCACTTAGTTTCTTTGTCATTTTTTTCACTTGTAAAATTAGGGAGTTGAACTTAATAGTTCCCTTCTTGTCCTATGGGCTTATATTATAACACAAATGAGTTTATTAATACTCTAGGAGCAGACAGGTTCCTGAGGGAATAGGATGAAGGATGAGAAAGTGATAGAGAGTAGAAAAGTTGGGAAAGATCTTGCCGTCTCAGCTAAGATGGAAGGCCAGTGGTCACTCAGAAGCCCAATCCATTGCAGATTGGCTCAAGAGCTTTGGTCTACTCCATTTCTGATCTGAGCTGGTTTGTCCTTCCTTGAGCAGCCTAGTGGCCTACCCCAACTCTTGGGGGTTCATGATATTAGGTCTGGTCTTAATGCAGATGCCTAAGTAGCTTAGCACATTGAAGATCAAAACTCCTGAGCTCAATTGTTCCATCAACCTCAGCCTTCCCACTTTACAGGTGGCCACTACCATGCCAGACCTGAGAGTACTTTCTCCCCATAAGTGCTCAAGAAATGCTTCTCTACCTCTCCAGGAGACATCAATGGCAGTGATTTGGGATGTTGCCTCCACTGAAGTCCTCAATCTACTCTATGGCAGTTTAGGGCACTTCTTTCCCCTCCATTAGCTTAGAATCTTGATGATATCCTTGGGTTTGATTCCTTCCAACCCCAGTTATACTGATCCCTGGTCCCTACCTTGTTCCAGATGCAAGTTATGGCTCTGATCATATGAGTAATAGATATCAATGAGGATCAAGTTTGGTCCATAGTCACACATAAATTCCACAGGCTACTGTAAGAACTTCACGGTCTCAAAGTTTAATTTCAAACTGTAGCCAAGTTTCTTTGTGATACCATGAAATGCAGAAAGGGAAAATATAGTATTTCACATGCTGAGAAGTCAAACACATAAAAAAAGCCTCTGTGTTTATATGACCTACTCGAGATTTACATCTTGCTCAAACCTTTACCTTTGCAATGTTCTTTCAGCCTGTGAAAATGGAAGTGGGTTATATGTATCTACTATAAACCATATGAAAATAAATAACTTCCCATAGATTTTTTTAAAATGTCATGTGCATATGGGCCAATCACTTCTAATAAACTTTTTTTTTCTTAAAGGAAATCTAAGTGTTCTTTGAGGGGAGGTAAGTGAGTGGACAGACCACAGACCAGAAACACCAGAACTAGAAACTTTTCCCAAGTCTATAGAAGACATGATCACCTAATCTTGGGAAAACTTTTAATCCTCTCTGTGTTCTTGGATGAGATGGAGCTACCAGATTCACCACTTTTTTTTTCTTTAATGTGAATTGACTAATTGAAATGACCAAAAAATGAATTCAAATTTGCTTAAATCATTTACACATATAGGTATGGTCTATATGTCCCTGTTTCCTCATTTGGAAAATGAGAGCAATGACGTTGAGGCAGCAAAACTTAGTAGTGGACAGAACACTGGATTCAGAGACCTGTGTTCAAATTCCACTCTAAATACTTCCCAGCTATGTGACAGTAGAAAAGCCATATAATCTCTTTGGGCCTCAGTTCCCCATCTGTAAAATGGGGGTACTAGATCTTTAAGGTCCTTTTCTGGCTCTAAATCCATGATCCTTTTATTGAGGGGGATGGGGGATGGCCTCTGTTAGGTACTTTGAGATCTTCTATTGAACAAGTAGGGCAGCTATGTGGTACAGTAGGACAAGGGCTGGGCCTGGAGTCTGGAAGACCTGAATCTAAATTTGGCTTCAGACACTTACTAGCTGTGTGACTCTGGACAAGTCACTTAACCCTATTTGCCTCAGTTCCTCTGCTATAAAATGATCTGGGAAAGGGAATGACAAACCACAAGCCACTTTAATATCTGCCAAGAAAACTCCAAATGGGGTCATGGAGAATTGGACACAAATGAAAAATGATTTAACAACAAAAAATTGGACAAATCTGTTTAAATCTACGACATAAAACCATGAGTTTCATAACGTCATAGACAGGCAGGAAAGGTCTGTGACCTTTATAAGAAGAGGGATTCACTTCAATGAGATCAGATTTGCAGGAGCATTTAAATCATGTATGAGTACTTCTCATCTGGACCAAATCATACTTGGGAGGCCTTCCCTTGACTTCTTTTACAGTTTTATATGTATATATATATATATTCCAAAGCAAAACTTGAGCTATACATCTGTTTTACTTCTCTCATACTACAAAATCCTCCCCCACTTCCTTTTCAAGTCATAATTTTCCTTGGGGGGAAGCCTAGTCTCATTTTCCCAATGGGATCTATCCCAATCTTTTCTACCCACTTGATGTTGGACACAGTTTACAATCCAAAATGGTAGCACCCATCCCAGATATTTGCACTTCTCAACCTAATCAAATGACCCATTCCTAAGCAATGTGTATTCTTTGTCAGCTTTCCTTATGTATTGTCAATAGCTAGATTTCTCTCTTGTGAGAGGTCATGTTTCTCACCAAGAACTCCTCATAGTGTACTAGAACCCTGGTACAATCAGCACAATGTCATTTGTGAACAGAAGCATCAGAGAACCTCACTATCAACAGGCAATTTATCTTGGAAATGATCTGTGACTCTTGCAAGCACGTTTGGTGAACTTAGGGTTCCCTGTCTGATGGTTTCAGATTGTCTTCATGATCACATTTGTTATGAAATCTTCTGTGATCTTAATTAATACAGAGGGCACACATTAAGAAGAGTGTTCAAAGCTATGTTTTGTTCTAAGGAGTCTAGTAGTTTATTTTTTTTAACTTCCGTCAATTATAAGAGTGTGAAGATGTGGTGTGCTGTAGAAAATTGTTTACTAAAATTAATTTATTCTTTTCACATCTTTTATGGAGGATACCCTCCATCCATGAACGGGACATTCTCATTAAGCTTTTCTAGACAAAAGTAAGTAGTGACATATTTTGGTAATAGTTTTCATTTTAATTACCTTTTGGTATTAGTGTTATCTGTGATCTTTCCCATTCTTTGGGGACTTTCACTTCTCTGAAATATTTTAAAAATAGAACCCTAAGTATTTTTAAAATTGGGTTGCCAAGAGCAGAGGTCTCTTCTGTATATGTTTAGTTAGGTTGAGCTGCTCTTATAGACTTCACCTTCTTTAAAGTCCATTTCATCACATAACTGAGGTTATCTAATCCAGATGTTGTGTGTTGGCCACCATTATTGCTGCTGAGAATTGATTACCTCAGAAGTGCCAGCAGATCTGTTGCATTTCTCATCTATTTGTTGTTTTCCTTCAAGTATTTCTATTTTTTAAAAAAAATTTTATATTTTTTTATTATTTTATATTTTTTCTTTTTATTTCTTTTTTAAATTTTTTATTTCTTTTCTTGTTTACATAATTCATTTCCATGAGATTTTGAGTTACAAATTTTCTCCCCATTTTTCCCCTACCCGCAACCCCAAAACAGCAATCCCACTGTAAGGCCCCTCCCCTGATCTGCTCTCTTTTATACCCTCCTCCAACGCCTTCAAGTATTTCTAAAAATAGTATAGACCAGGGGTGGGTTCTTCCTACCATAGTTGTACAACCACTTTACACTTATTACAAACTCTTCCCTCAATTCCTTTTCATTGTTTTGTGAGATGATTTCAGTTGCAGTTTTCTTCATTCTCCTTTGTAATGTTTCAGAAGTGAGCTTTTATTTTATAAAATAACATTTTTCTTAACTTATATCACTTCTCTTGGATAGGGAATGCAAATGTTTGTGCAATGGTCTAACTAGTTACTTATATAACCATAGCCTCCCTGCCACATTTCCTCACCTGCAAAATGAGAACAATAAAATTACTTCCTAGGACATTTGTCAGGTACTTGTGAGATCTTCTCTTCAACAGCTCTATTTCAACCCAGAGAATAAATAGAATGACATTTAAATAAGTATGTATGTCATCACATTTGATGTTATTGATAAATCATCTTGACCAGGAAAATCCTGGGGAACAAAACACGGGAACATGTAATTCCTTTTGAACTGTTGAACTTCTGGGGAAGATCTACTTTGACATTCCCTTGAAAGTTTAGAGAAGGTTCAGTAGGTTATTTCTTTTCCCATCTATGGCTTCAATGCTACCTTGACGGTTTGATTTGTTTCCAAAAGTGAATACTCTAAAGAAGAAAATGTCAAGTGTAAATCTTCAGCTTGGCTATAAAACATGCTTATAAAAGCTTATGGGGCTTTCTACCTTAAAAAAAAGTTTTTGTTAATATTGTGAGCCAAAAGCAATGTGTTTGCTGAAATCCATTTGGAAATGGTGACACTCCTGATTCTCACTAACACCTAAACCAACCGTCCCTCCATCTCACATTCTCCTTTACGGTCTATCTCAAGGATGCACTAGGTGAATAGGTGACTTTGATCAGGCTCAGTGAAAATGAAACCAAAACTCGGGGGCTCTATAAAGCATATCAGTAGTATTTAATAGCAACAAAGGACCTTGGTTGCTTTACATTTACTTTTTTAATTGTTAAAAAAAAGTTTCATTGGTATTTTTGTTTTTACTTCACCTATACTTCCCCAAATATTCCTCCCTCACCTCACTGAGTCATCCTTTATAACAAAGAATAAAAAGGAGGAAAAATAATTCAGGAAAACTAACCAATATGTTAAAAAAAAAATCTGACATTACATTCAGTGCTCCACACCCATAATCCCCAGCTTTTGCAAAGAAAGTATGAGAAGTATCTTCTTATATCTCTTCAATAATGCCAAGCTTGTCCATTATACTTTTTTTAAATTTTATTTTAGTTTTCAATTTAGAAGAATCCATTTTTTTCTGCCTTCTCTCTCCAATTTAAAAGAAATAAAATTAGACATGCATATCAAATCATGTGGATAAAATCAGATATCAGATATTCAGAGTCAAACAATAAATTCCTGCATTGTCTGTGTCCAAAATGAATGTCTCGTCTTACCTCTTGATTCTATCACCTCTCTGAAACGAGACGGGTAACATAAATCATCAGTAATCCTTTGGAAACATGGTTGGCTATTTCATTTCTCAGAGTACTTAAAACTTTCAAAATTGATTGTCTTTACAATATTGTCATTAATATAAGTTTTGCTCACTTTGCTCTGTATTAGTTCATACAAGTCTTCAAAGATTTCTCTGTACTCATCCCTTTTATTATTTCTTATAGCATGAAAGTATTACATTACACCCACATACCTTTTGTTCAGCTATTCCTCAATTTATGGGCATCTCCTTAATTTCCAAGTCTTTGCCCCAATAGAAAGAATTGATGTAAATATTTTTTTGTATAGGTGGGCACTTTTCCTCTGCCCTTAGTATTCCTGGGTCAAAGGATATGAGTGTGTACAGTTTATTGACTTTGGTGACATATTGCTAAATTGTTTTCTAGAATAGTTGCTTTGATTTACATGTCATAGAATATTAGTGATTTGAAGAAAAAATTAATATAGTTCTTGATAGCTTTCAGAACTTTGAGAACTGCCTATTAAATTTTTTTGACCATTCATCAATGAGGAATGACTCTTATTCTCATAAATTTGAGTCATATATGTATATGTCCATATACATACATATGTGTATATTTTTTAAAAGAGCTCATTATAATTTTACAGGATTCAGTGTGCTTTGGGTTTTTTTTGTTGTTCTTTCTATTTAATTGTTGTCATTGTGTATATTGTTTTCTTGCTTCTTCTGACTTCATTTTGAATCAGTTTGTGTAACTCTTCCTGTGGTTCCCTCTATTTATCAATTCAATATTTCCTTTACTTTCTAATCGTTCTCTGACAAATATGCTTAGAAGATGGTTAAATAGACTTTTAGTTTCAGGATCTTGAAATCTTGGAGATCCAGACCTACCTCACAGACACTCATTGACTGTATGATTTACCTGGAATCTGGACTGCTGACTTGACTTCTGAATCCTGGTTTTCTTGTTTATGAATGGGAAAACATCAATAAATTCACATGGCTATTGTAAAGGTCAAATAAAATTATATCTGTTCCTACTGCCTTGCAAACACTATGTTATATAAATATCAGTTGTTGGTTATCAACATTATTATTGTTTTTATTTTAGTCTTCTCACGTTTTTATGAGATTCAAAAGAAATAGTCCTGTGACAATTCATTATCTTCTCCTTGTATATTTAACATTTTATAGACTATTACAGAGTAATTGCTTTTTGTAGTGAATAAAAATATTAAAAAGTAAACTCTTTCTCTAAAGGTTAAATGAGATTATCCTTTTATCACTCCAATAGGAGGGAAATCTTATGTGCTAATCTCGTTCCCATTTGGTTCTGGTTCTCATTATTATTGACCAACAGTACAAGTGGGAATATATTCTCTTTTGTGTATAAGTCTGGTCTCTCCAGCTGGATTTAAAGCTCCATCAAGCACAGGAGTTAGGTCCTAAATTTTTTTATATCTCTCCCTCACCCCACACTTAGTGATTTATTCACATATTTAGCACTCAGTATGCTGGTCGAAGAGGAATTAAAAATAAGTAGAAGACCATGTATAAGGTTGAAATGACATGATGCTGACAGTAAATCCAGACCACCCTGAATCAGTAGGTGCAAAAACTGTAAAATCACATAAAGACTTCATAAACTATTTCCTTGTATTATCATTATTTGTGTTCATTGTTAATCCATGTAAGAAATAAGATATTTCTTATTGGTGAGTCACTGGAAACAACACTTTGCTTCCCATTAAGTTGGCTGAATATTCTTTACTAGTAAACCATGGGGTAGGTGTTTCTCTTTCTCTTTAACCTTCTGTTCCTGGTAACCTCACTCTCCGCCTCTTAGGCTTAAAAACCAGGACTCATCATTTATTCTTCCCTCAATTCTACCCTATATATCAATATTCAATTGCTATGTTCTGGTTCTGTTTCTGAAATTTCTCTTTTCCAGGTCCTTCTCTCTACTTCTGTTATAACCAGGGAAAGTGGTTATAAACTCTTCTCATTTGTACAGTTGCAACAGTCTCCTGACCGGGCTTTCTACCTCTGATCTAACTGTTCCAGTCCATTTTTGTCTCTGCTACCTGACAGATGTTTCTGATATACTGCACTAATTTCCGTTTCCTTTCAGATAAACTCCTAATTTGGACATCTAGCAGTCTTGGAATCCTTAGGTTCCTTCAGGGTCCTCTCAGGTATTACCAGTTGGAATAAGACTGTCCTCTTAGCCATCTCTTTCCTCAAATTATGTCTTTACTCATATATTTAAGTGTTGGATCTTCCCAGGAACCTATAAGGTCCTTGAACACATGAGCAGGTTTTTGTTTTGTCTCGTATTCTCAGTGTCTCACTTGATGTTTAAAATGATCTCTTTCTTTCTTCATCATCTATCCTATCCATTTATGTGTGTGTTTGTATATATACACACAGAGATAGACAGACAGACAGACAGACAGACAGACAGACAGACAGACAGATAGATAGATAGATAGATAGATAGATAGATAGATAGATAGATAGATAGATCAGACGTATATAGACAGACAGACAGACAGAGATAGTCAATTTAGGCTTGTAGTTTATTATTTCATTATTAGGATTGCTCAGTGAGAAAACTTCCTA
>CM053597.1:56930728-56953571 GCA_028646575.1 Pseudocheirus occidentalis
ATCAATGGGCATCACTTTTGTTTCTGGTTCTTTGCTGCTATAACAGGTGCTACTATATTTTTGTCATTGACTTCCTTTAGGTATATATGCTTAGCAGTGAAACCTCGGGGTCAAACGATGTGGCACTTTAATCACTTTCCTAGAGTTAATTCCAAATTGTTTTCCAGAAGAGGCCTTAAAGAAAGTCTTTAATAAATGTTTGAATGAACTGAATTCAGTAGAATAAAACACAGGAGGAATAGGAAGTATTCAAGCATGAAATCCTGATGATAGAGGTTACAATGAATTACGCTTTATTAGATTTATATATTTATTTTTATAATAATTTATTATTATAAATTATAAGTATTAATTAGTATGAATAAATATTTATATAAAAATACAATTACAATTTTAAAAATAGGGGAAATAGTAAATAAGGAGACTCACGTCACATCAACCAACATGTTTTGGGTTTTTTTTGTAAAGACCCATACAAAAGACTGAAGCAAGGATATGCAAGAGAGGGTGAATATAAAACCACGGCACAATCCTGTACAGAGAGGTATCCGGAACACTAAAGTATAACAAGAGCTAGTAATAGTGCAGTTAAGTGGATTTAGATCTGACTAAATGTATAGACCCAAAGAATAGCCATTAATGACTCATTGCCAACTTGGAAAGATGGGTCTTACTTAATAGATCTCAGAGATCTACTTGACCCTGTGCTATTTGAGATTTGGATCCAGGACTTAGACAAATGCCTCATAGTCAAATGTTTGAAGGAATATTAAGCAGAAACATTATTAGTCTTGTGTTGTTTGATGCCAGAGGACAGATCTAGAGTAACTGCTGGAAATCAAAATGAGATGGTTTTTGACTCCTTATCTTAAAATATTGGTTCTACCTCCCTGGAGATCTTCAAGCAGAGGCTGGATGACTTCTCATCAGGTAGGCTAGCCGTGGTTCTCAACCTTCCTAATGCCCAACCCTTTAATACTCATATGTGGATGTATCTGCATGTGGGCAGACCCACCTGGAGATGGATAGAGGAAGAGTGTCTTGGTTCCTAAGACTATCAGAAATATGTGTTTTCCGATGGTTTTAGGTGACTCCTGTGAAAGGGTAGTTGGACCCCCAAAGGGGTTGCAACCCACAGGTTGAGAACCACTGCTATACTATAGTTTGAACTGGATTAGGTCTAACTGTAACATTTTGTGATTCAGTCCAATAATTTGTTGCTAGGCCTCAATTATAGTAAGCAACCAGTTTCTTTCTTTTCTTTTTTGTGCCTCAGACTGACTATTTTGATGTTCTTGAACTACATTTGAGAGGTCTGGTCACTATTCGCAATGTCGTCCAGCCTTTAGAATATGATGAAAGGTCAGAGTCTGGTCTAGCAAAAAGGTAGTCCTCCCTTATTTCTGGTTCAAGGAAGTAGAGGGAAATGACAGAGGGAGTCACTGGGGCTGATTTTGCCAACTTATAAAGTAGTAATTTGCTTGTGTTTTGAAAGATGTAATTATTTTTACTTCTTTTGTACTAATTTCCCCAGCCTTTTTCCTTTAAAGCACATTGCCCTTTGTTTTAGCTTCTAATCCATTTCTAGGAGGCTGAAGTAGAAAGATTTTTAGCATACAATACTGAAAATATAATTGAATGCACTAAAATCAGGGTCAGAGCCAAGAATTGGAGTTAGATGGCTGTTCATAAATAAAAACAATGTTACAAAAGGGACCACAGTTCTCTGGCTCTCACAACAGACCTCCTCTTCTTTTTTCCTCTTCTTTCTACTTTGAGAAAAAACTGATATCAATGACTAATGACCATTCCACCCTCCCTTTTTCCCCTCTTCCTGTTATAGTGTTGATCTGTACCGAGGTTCTTATTTGAATTTTTAGATCAGTCAACTGAAGTAGAGTTATCAATTCCCATTCATGTCAGGAAGCATTAGCATTGCTTCATTTCAATTCATTTCAACAAACTTTTTCTTTTTAATCAGCCCTTGTGTGCAAGGCATTGTGTTGGGTTCTAGGTCTTAGGAAAAACAACAAGAAGCCCTGAGAATAAAACAGAAGGAGGTACATTCTGGGCAGGTTAAACCACTATCACCTTGACCACCATTTCTCCTTGGACGCTGAACCCAAGAGTCTTTGGAATAGCCATACTTCCATCCTGGTGCTCTTTCCATAATCCTGGGAAGCAAGACCTATGGAGGTGTAGCCTGGCAATTTCTCCTGCCAGGGCTGTATCAGTTACTGAAGACTAAGAAAAGAACGTTCTTACAACTAAAGTCTTTGGTACTGTCAAATGGCTCATATCAGAAACTGATGATATTTTGTTGGTGAAAATGACATTAAAGAAAAGGCATTAACACCTTTTTTTGCTGTTGTGCCCTAAGGACCATGGGAACCTTACATTTGACTTCCAACAGAAATCTTTTCTTTTCTTTTCTTTTTTCCTTTTCTTTTCTTTCCTTTTCTTTTCTTTCCTTTTCTTTTCTTCCCTTTTCTTTCCTTCCCTTTCCTTTTCTTTTCTTTTCTTTCCTTTTCTTTTCTTTTTAATTTCCTCTATTGGAATATGAGCTCTTTGAGAGAAGATTGTCTTCTTTCTCTGCTTATTTCCTTGGACTTAGCATAGGGTTTTGCACATAGCAGGCCCTCAGTAGAAGCTTTCTTCATTCATGTATTCACTCATTGCTCAGTATGTAATGAAACCTTTCTAAGATCCCTACCTTACAGAAAGCTGACATTCTCCAGGGTACAATATACTACATAGACAGTTAAATGTAATACAAGGTAAAGGGATGAAGGGAGGACCACAGGATCATAATTTTAGAGATGGAGAGCATCTTAGAGACCACTAAGTTCCATCCCTTCCTTTGCCAGATAGGGAAACTGAGGCTGACAGGTTAAGTGACTTGCTCAGGAGAAAAACAGGCATCCTGAAGAAGTTCCATAGGAATATATGGGAAGGGAGAGGACTCCATCAGTTTCAAGGATCAAAGAAGGCTTTATAGAGGAGGTGGATATTGAGCAGAGCCTTGAAGGAAAGTTGAAGAAGCAGAGATGAAAACAGCCCTGTTTCTGCTGGAGAAGCTGGCAGACATGAAGGCATGGAGAATTGTCTAGTTTGGTTAAAATAGGGACTGCAAGAAGGGATGTTAGAGCCAGATAATGAAATACCTTTAAGGATACTTAATAGTGTGTGGGGTACAGGGACCCCAAAAATCCCCTGCCCAAGAAAAATCAAAAGTCAGATGCATCTCGAGGAAAGAACAAAAAGTTTTATTCCCTTCCCCCACAGGAAGAGGGAGGTCCTCTCCATGGCGGGGATCAAGGAGAGGAGACATGTTACAAAAGACAGAACAAGGATGTATGCTCTAATGCGGTCAAGCCTCTCCCCCTGGCTGACCTTTCTCCCATTGGCTGAGAGGCAGGCTCTCAGTCTTGGCACAAAATCTAACCCAATGGTGGATAACAAAGAAGCCCGCCACTATCCCCTATTGGCAGAGAGGTGGGACAGGAAGCCAAGGTATCATCCATGGCCTTATTTGGTAAAGGGCAAAGCAAGGATGGGGAAAAGGTCACAAGCAAGGGTGGAGGTCAAAAACTCCTGAAAGGGGCCTAGTGCTTATGACCGCAAGGGAAGGGGGAAGGGTCCTAGGTTGTGTAAACCCAGGACTCAGGTCTGTCCAGTCTTACAAAAGTCTCTCTCTGGTTTCCAGATAGTTTCTCTCCCTTCTCATTCTGAGGAGTCTTCACAGAGGGTGCAGAGAGTGTACCCCCACTCAATGGTATGGTGCGTAGGGCACTGGGCCTGCAGTCAGGAAGACTTGAGTTCAAATCTGTCTTTAGACAACTTATTAGCTGTGTGACCCTGGGCAAGTCATGTAATCTTGCTCATCTGTAAAATGGGATAGACAGCTAGGTAGTATAGCGGATAGGGTGTTGGGCCTGAGTTCAAATCCAGTCTTAGACGCTTAAGAACTGTGTGACCCTGAGCAAGTCACTTAACCTCTGTGCCTCTGGAGAAGGAAATGGTAAAGCAGCCAAGAAAATCCTGAATGGGACCACAACCACGACATGGGAATACCCATAGCACTTACCCCTAGGACTGTGTGAGGGTCAAATAGGATGATATTGTAAAGCATTTAGCACACCAGAACATAAATGATGCTTCATAAATGATTGTTTAAAAGAATTCAAAGCTGAGAAATTCATATTTTAAAAAATAGCTCACATTTATGTGATTTTTAAGGTTTGCAGAGCATTTTACATATGTTATCCCGTTCCATCCCTACAACAATCCTGAGAGGTAGAAACTATTGTTAATCCCATTTTACAGGTGAACATGCTGAGGCAGACAGAGGATAAGTGACTTGCCCAGGGTCATACAACTAGGACATTTCTGAAGCGGTGTTTGAATGCAGTTCTTCCTGACTCCAAGTTCAGCACTTTATTCAGTGTTGGTTGTCCAGTCACGTCTGACTCTTCCTGATCACATATGGGGTTTTCTTGGCAAAGATACTGAAATGGTTTGCCATTTCCTTCTCTGGGGCAAACAGAAGTTAAATGACTTGCCCAGGGTCACCCTGCTAGTAAAATTTAAACTCAGGTCTTCCTGAGTTAGAACAGAGTTCTAACTGTTGCATTACCCAGCTGACTCCAATAAATTACCAACTGTATTCAAATAGCAAACTTACGGAAAGTAAGAGAAATGAAGAAGCATAAGCCCTTTGGATCATAGAATTAGAGCTGGGAGGGACCTTAAAGATCCCTTCCTTTTGTAGACTTAGAATCCTGGAGGCCTACAAAGGTTAAATAACTTGCCCAGGGTCATGCTCATAAGAACTAGCTGACCTTAAGATTAAAATTCAACTCCTTTTACTCCAAATTTATGTGGTTTTTTTGGCTTCTGGATTGCAGGTATATTGGGGGATTCTAGGGACACTGAGCAGAGGTAAGGAAAGCCTCAGGGGGCTTATCAGAGGGGAAGCTGATCTCCAGAAATGTTTAATGCAAAAGCCCTGAGATAACTGTTTTCTTCCTAAAGGAATCACAGGACTCAGATTAGACTAAGGTCAATATCAGCCTTGAGGTTACCTGGAGTTGGTAGCTACTAATATTATGTTCTTGTCTGATGGGCATTGAAAGGCCCCCATGACC
The DNA here is from genome assembly GCA_028646575.1 of Pseudocheirus occidentalis. Taxonomy (NCBI): domain Eukaryota; kingdom Metazoa; phylum Chordata; class Mammalia; order Diprotodontia; family Pseudocheiridae; genus Pseudocheirus; species Pseudocheirus occidentalis. Next base: position 56,935,876 of record CM053597.1, read on the forward strand.
AAAAACATCTCACTAATTGGCTCTGCCAGAGGTACTGATATTCCCATATAACTCACTACTCCCTTGGGTTAAGGCACTGAAGCCCCTGTTAAAACGTAAATGTCATGTGGGAAGCACAGCCCATTAAGCCATTAGCATCCATTAACACACCAGGGTGAATTAATTTATAGTAATAATAGCTGACATTATACAGCAAAAGCTCTGCTTTATTTGCATCAGCTCATTTGAGTTTTACGGTGTTTTCATGATGTTGGTAGTACAGGTATCATGTTCCACATTTTATAGTTGTGGAACACTGAGGTTAAAGAAAAGTTCAGTGACTTACCCATGATCACACAGCTAAGAAGTGTCTAAAATGAGATTTGAACTCACTTCTTTCTGTCTCCAAGAACCAAATTCTATCTCCAGGCCTCTCTTCCTCTGATTAATCAGATTAGCTTCTGTCATTTAGCTAGCCCCTGAAGGACTAAGATGAAGGACAGATAAATTTTTATGGGAAGGGGAGAAGTGTGGGAGATGGGGTATTTCTTCTGTTGACTTAGGCTGCATGAGTCAGCGAGGCCAGTGTTGAAAGGGATCCCAGAAAGGGAGGGGAGGGTGCATTGAGAATGAACTCCACCTACTTCCCCATTTTGTCTCAGGCCTGCTCCAAGCAAGAATAAAGTTGAATTCTCTTGCCCAGGTTCCCTCTAGTCTCTATCCTACAGCTGCTAGAGCCAAATATTATAGGAACCCTTGGGTGTCTTTCAAAGAACCCTAAGAAGAGGCCAAAGAAAATGGTAGAGGATGGTCTTGCTGGCTGGGATCGCTGCCAAAACAAAGAAACTTTTAGATTTCTGGGGACAAAAGGCCACGTGAAAGGAATTGATTTTTTCATCTTTAAAAAGAAACATTAAAAGGCAGCAGAAGATGGTGTATGTGTGTGTGTGTGTGTGTGTGTGCACGTGTTGTGTGTGCATGTGCTTGGCAGAAGTATGATCAATTAGGCCAGCAGCATCGGCTTTAAATTAAAACAATTTAAAATGTGGCAGGAGAAAACATGGCAGTGGGACATAATCTGAATTTGAGCAAATGAACAGCAAATGGGGAATTAGAGGTAGGGACTTTTCACAAAGTGTATCTGAACCATATGGAGCCCAGAACCAGAGGGAGTCAGCTGAAGAAGCAGCAGCGAATGTCTGGGATGTTCCAGCTTTCCTCCTGCAAAATAAAAGCATGGAAGGGTGTGGTGGAGAGACAGAAGAACGGGGTGGAAACCAAGCCCTGGCTAGGTCTGACAAGCAGGGCCAGATGGCCTTCTCCCAAAAGGGCTTTGGTTCTCATGACAGAAAGGTTCAGTCTGAGGAAGGGAAACAGAGCAGCCTCTGCTTCTCCGTCTGCAGACAATGAACTGAAACAGGCTGCTGGAGCTGGCTGACTCCTAGGCCTATTTCTTTACTAGGGATGGGATGCCAAGGTTCTCCCAACAGGAAATGAGTGAGACTCCAAGGAGAACACTAAAATGAGTCAGGAGGAAACCATAGATCCTGGTCACAATAGGAAGAGAGGAGGGAGGAGACCAGGGGGAAATGTTTGTTTGTTTAAGGTTGATCTATTGAAGTTCAGTAATAAATGTTAAGGGGGAGAAAAAATACTCAAGGATAAATGTATAAAACTTCAGAGGACAGAAAGGAAGGAGAGTGGCATGTGTATGGGACAAGAGATCCGGTGTAAAACAGGCCTGAAAGATGTGACCCGACCCCCCCCCCTCCAAGATAAGAAGTGACTTTGTTTCTTCATCCCAGCATAGGTTTCTGCAGGCAGTACCACCGGTGACGCAATGTCCTCAGTAGACTCATGAAAGATCCCCAATTCCAATTCTGTGCCTCATAGACTTTGACTAGCCAAAAAGGCCATATCACTCCACATTCAAGTGCCTGAATTATGGGATCATGGTTAGAGTTAGAAGGTTCAGCACATCCAAATTCCTCATTTCATAATTGAGGAAACTGAAGGATCCTGGCCCAACCAAGGTCACTCAGTTAATTGACAGTAAAGGGCAAGCTATAAACCAGGTCTCCTGACTTACTGTCCAGTGCTCTTTCCACTCTGTCATGTACCCCCAGAAATTATTTATCATGTGGCTAATAATAACCTGTCCACTGAACTTCAGCTGTTAAGGCTAGGGTTCTCTGTCCTGAGAAACAGCCCTTTAGTAGCATATTAAAGGCACCCAATGATTTGTGCCACTAAAAATCTCCCTTTTACTCTCTCCTCATACCTCTTCCCTTTATAATGGAAGACATTTCCAACAAAAGAAATTTCCGATCATCAGCAATGAAGGGGTATATATGTATGTATGTATGTATGTATATGTGTGTATGTATGTATGTATATGTGTGTATGTATAGTGGTTTGCATCTATCTAAGGACAAATAAATATAGCAGAAAGAAGGCTGAATTTTCCCACTCCTCTTGGGAAGATATAGACCTAGACTTTCTCATTTATTTTCTGTGTGAATCCAGGTAGATCATTTCATCTCTCAAGGTTTCTCTTTCCTCATCTGTAAAATTAGGTAGTTGGACTATCTGATTTCTGAGGGCACTTCCAGTTTGAAACTCAAATCACACGCAATTACATCTGAATTCCATCTAGTTTATTCAGTAGTCATAGTTTGGACCAGTAGGCAAGGCAAGGTAATATGTTATTCTGAAACAGGTAAATAAAATATATCAGTGACTACTTTGGTCCCCATTGTCCAAGGGCCAACTATATTACGTTCCAACCTTCCCCCCGGGGTTCTTTTATACCCTCACCCAATTTTACTGTCTCCTCAATTTTTGGGGTGCTTAGACCCCTACTTCCATTTAACTCCTTAACAGTCAGATTAGCTTTTAAAAGGGTGCCTAGATGGCTCAGTGAATAGAGCACCGGCCCTGGAGTCAAGAGGACCTGAGTTCAAATCCGACCTCAAATACTTGACATACTTACTAGCCAGGTGACTTTGGGCAAGTCACTTAACTCCAATTGCCCCTCCAAAAAAAAGCAAAAGCAAAAAAAAGAGATTAGTTTTTAAAAAACAATATTTGCTTCAAAAGTGTAACAAAAACCAACATGCAAACCTTTCCCCCAATACCTGGGAACATTATCCTTCTATACCACCTCAGTCTATGGAAAGTAGAAGGGGAATAGGTTCAAAGCTTAGCTCAGTACCTGTAGAGCAGCGGTTCTCAACTTGTGGGTTATGTTCAATTTGTAACAATGAAAATACATCCTGCATATCAGATAGATTCATAACAGTAGCAAAATTACAGTTAGGAAGTAGCAACGAAAATAATTTTATGGTTGGGGGTCACCACAACATGAGGAGCTGTATGAAAGGATCTTGGCATTAGGAAGGTTGAGAACCACTGTGTATAGAGCATTGGTCCAACCAAGGGCCAAGTTCAAAGCCCTGTGGGCTTGTACACGGTGGAGGAGGGGGTCATTGGCTTCTCAGGGCTTCACTGCTAGGCAGATTGCAACATTTGGCCTGGAAACTTGAACTCCAATATCCTTATGTCTATGTCTCCGTTCTCTATACCTAGAACTGAAAAAAAGAATAAATAAAATATGATCAAAGCCCCAAGTCCAGCAGGAGTGACTCAACCCACCTCCTCATTAAAATGTTTATCAGCTGGGGTAGCTCTTGAGATTTTGTTCTTTAATCTTGCTAATAGTTTTAAAAAGACCCTGCCAGTCCTCATTTAGCATCTTTGAGAAGGGTCATTGATCCAAAGTATTGGCTATTGTTAGCCTAATTAATAAATTGATCATGCTTGAGGGGAAAAACAAAACAAAACAACAACCAAGCCCTTCTTCTTTGGGCCTAAAGGTCTGAAGGGAAGGGGCCCTCAGGCCCTTCTCCAATGACAACATGATGCCACTCAGCAAGAAAGGGTCTTTCAGCCTAGAACATGACTGGAATGTATCTCCATCAGTCTTAAAGATGCTAGCAGTTGCAGCTCTGTGGCCTACAGAAGGCGGCTGCTCCCAATGAAATGGTAGCAAATGGCAGTGTCTTCTCCTAAAATCAGCCACCTGACATCTTTCACGGGGGTGCCTCCATGTTAAGCAATCTGGGCACATATCAAAGCTTTATTCCAAAAGTTAACATTGAGATATTAGTGTCAGTAGGAATGAAACACCTCAGGTTTGATGTTGTAGATAAATGTAGTGAGTTAATGAAAAGCATTTAGTCAGTGTGCCAAAGGGCTGGGAATACCAACATAAAAGCAAAATAATCCTTGCCCTTGAGTGACTTAAATTCTAATAGAGGAGAAGACACATACAGAGAAGTAGTGGTCACAGAAGGAAGTTTTAGGTTTCGGACATCACAAGACTGTGAGTACAATACCAGAGTCTTCCAAGGCCACTCAAGCATCCCCTAGCCTTGGAGAGGTCCAAGGCATCAGGTATTACCAAGTCTAGAAGTTTCCTATTCTAAGAAACCAGTTGAATCATGAGAGAGTTAAAAAAAATAGATCCTGGGGTTGTTTTATCCTCTCACTGTGATCCCTGTTGCACATTTTTGCCCAGTGATATGCCCCTCAATCAAAAACCCCTTGAGAGAGAGGTTATCTGTCCATGTTGTCTTCACATTCCTAGTGCCCCTGGAAGGCCCTTGATAAACGCTTTCTGGGTTGTATGATTTGGGTGCATTTCATCAGAGAAGAAGAGAGGCCCCATTCTAGGAGAGGCCAGGCCGCCCTCTTATCTTTCTACCTTTATTTCAGCTTAGTCTTCTTAGAAGAGAGTTTTGTTTACAATCAAAGTAAACTTTAATAGTAAAGATTTATGTTATTCTCAGACCAGGTGCTCAGAGATCCTGGGGACAGAAGATGTACTACCACATCCTGAAGGATAGTGGGCAGCCTCTTGTGAAGAGTTCTGTCTTAGACGCCTAAGGGAAAGGTATCACAGAATCTCAGTTTTAAGCAGGAGTATACTGGTAAATGTTTAACAACTAGTTCTCCAGGAAAAAAAATATATATACGCATGACAAGCTTTCAAGTTTAGTCTGAATTATTAATATTTTTCATCATTTTCTTAACTCTAGATAATCAGCAAAAAAAATCATGCTCTAATTTTTAGTTTGCTGATCTCTAAGATGTAAATAGTCACACTGAAAATTTAACAATTGGTTCTCAGGAGCTGGTTGGAACGAACTCTAGGACACCAATGATTGTAATAAATTTACCAGTATATTCATTTACTCCAATTTGTCTCTGCTTGAAAAACTTGTTGAAGGATAATAGCTAGCATTTAGGTAACACTTTAAAATCTGCATATGTTATTCTGCTTGGTCATCACAAGAATCGTGGAAGGTAGGTGCTAGGTCCTATTATCACCATCATTTTATAGCAGAGGAGACTAAGGCAAGCAGAAGTTAAGTGACTGTGTCTGCGGCTGGATTTGAACTCAGCCCTTTCTGACTCCAAATCCAAAGCTCTATCCTCTGAACCACGTAGCCACCTCTGTATAAGATCCCTCAAAATGGGTAGTTAAGTGGTGCGATCTAAAATGCGGCTGATGACCCCATATGTAACTGAATGTGGGGGTGCTGAAAAATTTGGCAATAGTAAGAGGTTTCTGAATATACAACAACCAAAAATTAATTAAAAGTCAAATACGTAATGGATCTGGGGTATTTCTGGCAGCATTTGCCCATATTGAATTGAACAACTGGACTGTAGCCTTGGTTCTGAACACAAAGCATGCTCACTTTGTACTGTGCTCGCCCTCAGGCCAAGACCACACTGCCAAAATGCAAAGAGGAGTCAGGAGAGGAAAAAGTTTAAGATGCCCTAATCAAGCATCCTGCTTGGAGACTTCTGTTGAAAAGAAACACCGGCTCCTGAGTTGGGTTATTCTTGTTTTAGTCTACTTGTTGGGAAGTTTTTATTTACATGGAGCCACAATCTACCTCTGTGAAATTTCTACCTGTTGTTCCTCACACGGCTTCCTGGGGCCAAGCAGAATCAAAAGACTGTTTCACAGAACATTGTGTTAAATACTTGATAATTGGCCCCCTCCCCAAATAAGTCTTTTCTTATCTAGCCTGAAAATTCCCAAATCATTTAACTTCCACTCATGTCTTCAGTCCTGGCGCCATCTTGGCCCACTTCCTCTGACTGTGCTACAGTTTACTAATGTCCTTTAGAAAAAGTAGGGCCTAGAAATACTCTGGATGTGTCCTAACCTTGTAAAAGGAGAGAATGGGGCTGTGTGCCAGCTTTATTCATTCTATGCTATATCTATCAATTCGGCCCATTAACTCAGATGTTCTCAAGCCTTTTGGTGTCCACCTTTTGGCAGGATGCATTGCAATGATTTAAATGCACAAAATAAAATACATAGGATAGCAAAGTAAATAAGTTATATTGAAATATAGTTATCAAAAATATTAATTCACAGACCCCACGTTAGGAACTCCAGAATTAGCTTGTTTACCTAATATCTACCACTGCTGAAGCATTGAGGATAGGCAACACCTGTGCTTTCAAGAGGCTTTCAATGGATCAGGAAAAGAAGAGAAAGGAAAGGCCCAATTTAATTGAAGGTAAGGGTAGGTTAGAAATTTTGGACCATTTGGAAAATGTGTGACTAATTAGGAAAGATTCCTGGAGGAGGACTTTCAGCTGTAGGGTTTTTTTTTTTGTTTTTTTGGGTTTTTGTTTTTTTTAAGGGATGTGGTATGACAGAAGAGAGGTTAGTCCATGCAGATGGGACAGATTAGGCTGAAGTTCAAAGGAGGAGGAGGACCAGATTCATCTCTCTTGGTAACTTGTCTCCAGCTGCTCCTTTGGCATGATTTTGGATGGCTCTCCCTTCCTATTTCTGATGAAGATGGGGGTTTCTCAGTGTTCAACCTTCAACTCCCAGTCTCTAGACCTCAGCCCCTTCACTTTCTTAGTTCCAATCCCTTAGGGATGCCTTGTCTCTTTCAAAGTTTAGTTACCTCTGTCAGGAAGCTTTTCTTCTGATTTTTAATTAAGAAATCATAATAATTTACTTTTGCAAAATGTATTCTATTTTCATCTTACTGGATTCTTCTCCCAAATCCTAAAATGTTGGTCATTTATAGCTCATATAGCTGGAAGGGACCTCAGAGGTCATCTTTTCTAATTCCTGCATTTTACACATAAGCAAACTGAGGCCCAAAGAGGTTAAGTGCCTCATCCTAGGTCACATAGATTTTTAAGTATCAGAGATAATATGCAAATATCAGAGATAATATCCAAACTCAGGTCCTCTGACTCCAAAATCAGTTGTTGTTTTCTTAACCATACCAGCTGTATTATTATTTCCAGGTTGTAGTGGAGGAAACAGGCACCAAGAGGTTAATGAGGATTGCCCCCAAATCACCTAACTCTTTAATGACAGAGTCAGGAGGAACAGTTTCCTTTCAAGTCCTTCTCCTTGTACATGGGTGGCTTGTGTGGAATTTATTCCTATACCAGAAGAAGACTTGTGCCCTGCAGCACAGGTGGTATTGGAATTCCAGCTGTTGCCAGTGAGAGACTGTTAGAAGTTACATACCAGAGTCCATTCACTTCATAGTCTCTCTGGCCCCAGTTCACAGGCCCTTCGAGAGCTGTTCATGCTCTGTATAAATACTATCCAGTTTTCAAGTTAGTTTCTTTCACTGTGGTGGTTTTATCTTTTACAGCCTGTGTTTAAAATATGTGCTTTATTAAGCTGCGATTGTGCAAAACTGGGGGTGGAGAGGGGTGGGGAAATGTATTACTTTGGAAATACAGACTGGATAAATATTACATAGGAATTTACTCTTTTATTATGGTTTTAATCATTCCATATGAGCTTTCTCTGCAATGACCTGGATCTCAGGGAAGGGAAATCATTCAGCATCATGCTCTTTAAATGCAGAAACTACTGGATAAACGGAGTCTTTAAAAAAAAAATAAACGAAACGAAACATTTGTTACGCGACATCAAACAATTGTTCCATTGGCACACCTTCTTAATGACTTCTTTATGCAAACGTTATGGCTTTTGTACCATTTTCTACTTCTGCTGTTTCCAGTACATTTATTTCAATGAAGGCTGCAGTAAACCTTTAGAGGAATTTGGGAGATTGGCCCCTTTCCTCATGCCCCAGGATGTGCTTGCACCGGGAACTTGCCTAAAGCCCCACTGGAAGAGTAGGAGCAGGGAGCGCTTTCTGTTTAACAGTACTATTTATGAGAACTACAAAAAACACCAAACATATGTGGTCCATTTTAGCGCTTCAAATTTTTGCTGAAATATTTAATTAAATGCATAGAGGCAGAGTTTGTATTGCATTGGAACTTACTACATTTGCTAGGGCTAGAGTTCACTGCTATTGTCCATGATAATTTAGAACTGCAACTAGGAATTCCAGCACCTGGAGAAAATTTAGTTGAGATGGTGGGAATGCAGTTACATACATTAGGAGAAACCTCAGAACTCAGGCTACTAGACCTCTTTTCAGGGGAAGAGATACTGGGAAGTTACTCATGGTAGTAGAGGAGAGGAAAGGATGGAGATCCTGGAGTATCACTTTATTGGAAGGACCCGAAGAGGCCAAAGAAGGACAGGGGATATGGAGGTGGGGAAAGTGGGGTCCAGGACAGGGATACCTCAGAGATAGAACTATAGGGGTGGCAGCCCCATCAAGGCAAGGAGGAGGGGAGAGGTGCATAGTGTGGAACCATCAGGGGACTAAAGATGAGAGGAAGTACAACCCCATTATAATGATGCCTTGGCACAAAGCCCTGATTGCCTTATTGTAGTTATGGCACTGAAAGGAATGAAGAACACCAAGCTCATGAAATCAAGATTCTGTTTATACTGCTCTTATGGAGGAATATAAGCATGTGCTAGTTTAAGGAAAATTCAATGCCTTGAGGAAAAGTTTTAGTACCCCCATGACCACTTTTCAGTGCTTTATCTGTATTTCACCATTTTGCTTGATACTATCCAATAAAGACGTGCTTCATAAAGACTTCACTTTTCAATGCCTTTACTCACTCATCCAACAATTTCTACCAGTGTCTGAGCAAGAGCACCAGTGCATGAGCAGTGAGAATATAACATATTGGCAGTGCCAAGGGAGGCCTGCCACTCTTTTTTGGGTGAAACAAGTTTGAAAATGAGACAGTTCCCAGAAGTCTTGAGCATTCAGAGCATAACTCAGCTGCCTGTATGTTACATGGAATGGATCCCAGACCGGCTGGATTCCCTTTGTCTCCTGGACCCATTTAACTAATTGGCTGATCCATCCATGGCATTTAGTGTTTATGTTCCTCTATCTCATGGTAAATGAATTGATCTCAGTTAAAAAATATATCATTAGAGGGATGAGTAAGTGGCATAGTGAACAGGGCACTGGTCCTGGAGTCAGGAAGATCTGAGTTCAAATCCGGCCTCATACACTTAACACAAAAGCTAGCTGTGTGACCTTGGGCAATTCACTTAACCCCAATTGCCCTACTTTTCCCCTCCAAAAAGCAAAGGAAGGGAAGGGAAGGGGGAAAGGGGAAGGAGAAAGGGGGAAGGGGGAAGGGACCAGGACTCTTATTTCAAAGACCTGTACTCTCCCTAGCCCAGTCCCACATTCAATGGGACCATTCCACAGTCATGTGCAGTCAGACTTTTGCCTCATATTCAATTGTTTTAAGATGCAATTTTCAAGAATAAATCTAACAAAAACAAACAAATAAAATTAGGGCCTTCCTCAATATAAAAGTGTCGACTGAGCACATCTCTGCTATGACAAATAAGATACGAAATTCAAAAAAGTTGAATCCTGAAATGAATACAGTTTCTACAAGATAGATAAGGACCAAAAACCAAAATCAAACAAACATGTTGTTTGTTTTTATACTTAATTTGATACAAGATTAAAGATGGGGTAGAATTGCTGCTTGGGGTAGGAAGAATGAAGACAAAATACAGAAAGAGACTACCCATCTCTTATTTTGCTCCTGTTTTTGTATGAAGGAGAATAATCTTCACTTTGGGAAGTTAAAATAAAATTGCATAAAAAGGAGCTGAAACCCAACACAGTAAGAGAACCCTGGGCTGCTGGGCATGAGTTTGAGTCACCAGGTACTAAAAAACAAAAACAAAACAAAGCAAAAAAAAAACTTATAGATGTGATTGGTAAACTGCTGAAATTGATCTTTCAAAAATCTTGGAGATCAGATAAGATGCCACAGGAGTGGAAATGGTTCTTTAAGTGAAGAACATGGAGTATTTTCCAAATAGCAGTAAAGCAAGGTTGACATAAATTCTAGGCAAAAACCTAGCTGTGTTATTAATGCAATGGTTTATGAGCTCTTCCTTAAAAGAAGTATCTGTGATCTTCATGAGCCAGATCTTTTTCATCAGTTATCAAACATGTCAAATTCATTTCATTTCATTTTTCTAAAGAAAATCTATTTATTTCTAGTGAGGAACTTATTTGAATTTAGCTGCACCGGCCCTTGAATGATGCCCAGTCCAACATTGGCACATGTGTGCCAATGTTCAAGCCTGGCAGGGCTACTAGAGCTTGTGTTCCATTGCTTTGAAAAAGAAAATTCACAATCCGATACAGATAAGGGAGGAATTTTAATGGCCATTGTAATACTATGGGTCTTAATATTGTGACCTGTATTTGGGAATCATATACACATATACCATAACATGTCTAAAGACTACACTCAGACTCCTTCAGAACAAGAAAAAAATCAAATAGCACTTTAATTAATTATACACATTCCCAGTCTCTGCTGTTTGATTAAGCCTTTCTGTCTTGATCAGATTGATACCACATGAAATAATGGAAGAGTTTGGTATCAACTTGTAAAAAAGTTAAACATGTGAAGTTCAATGAGACTTGAGAAATATGTGTATGAAATATGAAAGTTTTCATTAACCAAGGCCTGCACTGTGGTGATATAGCAACCTTGTTCTGGAGCAAATGATAAATTAACTTTAATAAAAAGAATAAATGGGAAGTAAGAGTACAACAGAAGCATGATTTATGATTTTTAAATATTCCTTTACATTGCAGATTTTGGTCAACATTTTATCTTCAATGATATATCTGTTTTGAGCTTAACCATATAGTGGGCATAGAAGAAAGTCCTTGAAAGACTATCCTATGCTGCTGTAGGTGAGGGAGTAAATATGACAAGATCCCAGAAACAAATAACTGAATGAATGAATGGATGGATGGATGGATGGATGGATAAGTGAATGAATGAATATACGTGTTTATATATAATGCATATTGTCTATATAAATTTACGTGTGTATATGGAGTAATTATATGTGCATATGTAATGTATATAATTACTATAATATATAATACATGTGTGTATTATTGTACATGATATGATATGATATATGATATGATATATGATATGATATGTATATATAATACATCTCTATGAGAATAGAATAGTGAATGAACTAGCCATGACCAAACTGAGCACAAACTGACTCAGTCTCAGTTACTCATGGAAACTACACTAAGCTTCTCAGTATATTAATTATATATGTATGTATATTGTATATGTATATGTATATGTATTCATGTTTGTTCATATACATATATATCTGTGATTAATACAGTGAGAAAAACACATAAAATTTCTATGAGAATGGAACAGCAGTAAGCCAGTCAACTAACATTTATTAAATATTGATTCAGATTATTCACTGAAAGGTCAAATACTGAAGCTTAAATACTTTGGCCACATAATGAAACAACAGGACTTGGTGGAAAAGACTTTGACGTTGGGAGAGATTGAAGGCAAAAGGAGAAGGGGATGGCAGAGGATGAGATGGATAGATAGTGTTACAGAAACGATGAACATCAGCTTGGACAGACTTTGAGAGATGGTGGAGGATAGAATGGCCTGGTGTGCTATGTATAGTCCATGGAGATCATGAAAAGTCAATCTCGTCTGAATGACAGAACAACAAAAATGTACCAGGAATTGTGCCAAAGATTTAGGGATACAATGAAAGGCTAAAAAAATAAAAAGGTAGCCTCTGCTCTCACAGAGATTACATTCTAATGGATGCAAACAACTATGTTCATACAAGATATATGTAGTATAAATAGAAGATAATCTTAGAGCAAGGGATCTTGTAGGAGGAGAGATCAGGGGAAAAAAAGCCCTCATGGAGAAGGCAGGATGTGAGCTGAGGCTTAAAGGAAGGTAGAAAAACTTAGGAGCCGGGGGTGAGGTGGAAGATTTTCCAGCCAGTATTTGCTCAGAGTTAGAGATGGAATGTTGTATGTGAGCAACAGTAGAGGAAGTCAGTGTCACTGGTACTCAGAGTATGCATAAGGAGTAAAGTAGAAGAAGATTTGTAAGGTAGGGAGAGGACAGGTTGTGAAAGGCTTTAAAGACCAAATGGAATTTTTTTATATTGATCCTGGAGATAATAGGGAGCCATTGGAGTTTAATTGAGTGGACCTTTGGTAAGCAATGTAAATATGTATGGATGTATAGATATATGTGTACATATACAATAACACAATAAATTAAACCACAATAGGTAAAATCAAAGCCAATGCATCAATTAAAATTCAGTGGAGATTTTAAAATGAATTTATTTACCTTCCTAGAAATCTTTTAAAAATACAATGTGTTATAATTGGGGGGGGAATAAAATATTATTTAAAAAATAAAAGCAAAAAAATAATATGTGTATTTGGGATCAGGAATGGAAATACAAAAGAAAATGTTTTGGATTTTTTGATGAATCCAGAATAAGAATAAGTACAACAAAAATGAAAGACAGTGTGGTATGATGGATCGAGAGTAAGTCTCCAAGTCAGAATGACCTTGGTTTCACTCCTACTTCTGACACATACTTTCAGACTGTTCGTTCTTAATATGGCCATGATAGTTGGACTGTTGCTCCATTCTCATGGAAAACTTACTTTCCTCTTTTTTTTTTAAAACAAACTCGAGGATTTGAAACACTTCTGGGGATTCCACATCTCATTTCCATGATGATGCTGTGGTACTTAAGGAGTAGCCAGGTTGTCATCCACTGGCCCCCTTGAACCAGACATCCAATTTGAGGTGTAGGACAGTCCATAGGGTGACAGCAGATGTTGAACAGAGACAGTTTCTCTGCTTTTAATGCATACAGGTTTTCTTTCTAAGCCCCAAGTGGGATGATGTTCACTGCAATTTTAGTGGAGGATTGGGCCAACCACAGCTCCTTGAATTTGCATCCTCAAATAAGTCTAGCCCATTTGGGAACAAAGGAGGAGATGAGAATCCTCCCCTACCACTAGGATCCTGGGAGAAATGAGTTCTGGTTTCCTTCAGTCTCACAAGAAAATAATCTTGTTCCAGTTTCATGTTCTTTCCATGCTCTTTCTTGAACCGGACTCAGAGGGACACCAAGCTGCTTATAGAAAAATTAAAAACAACATAAGAGTAACTAAGAGAGATGGATTTTTTAAAATGTTACTCATTGTACAACTGTATGATCTCAGCAAAGTGACCTAATCTCACAATCTCTGTTTCTTTATTTATAAAAAGGGCATAAAGACAATCTCTGTCCTAACTGTCTCCCAGAGTCATTTGAGTGAATCAAGTGAGATGGTGACCATGATCCTTTGTGTCGTAACTAGCACGGAAATGATGCTTAGGTAATATTTTCCATGGTCTAATTAATGACATAATTAAGACATAAGGGTACCCTTCTCTGAAAAGTCTCCCCTTCAAGCCAACCTGGGTCTTGAATTCTACTATTGGAGAATCATTTTGGGGGGGGGGGTAGGGTTATGCCCTTATATGTCCAAAAGTTTCCAGTTAAAAGCAAAAAGTCTGGGAAGGAGTATACATTTAAACTTTTATCAATCACTAACACCCTCCTGCAAAATAATTCATGCATTTAACAAGTACTTCTTAAGTGCCTACTATGGACCAGACACCATGTTATATAATAGGCATATAAAGACAAACTCATTTATAGTCACATGTCTAGGAATGAGATGAAGGAAGGCAGAAGTGAAGATGCTGGGGAGGTAAGTTTTGCTAAAAGATAAGTGAACAGAAAAAGAATGGATTTATATCTTTGGGAAAGGGAAGCAATATGGTGGAATGTTTCAGCATGAGGGGCAGGATGCACAGATGAGAGATGGGCCTTCCTCAGGCTAATTCTCTTGTTAGTTCAGGTTTGATGTTGTGAGGAAATGAGGCACATGCAGGTCATTTAACACAGAGGTGTCAAACATACGACCCACCGGCAGGCCTCAACACTGCCTAGTGTGCCCAAACCAATTAAAATGTCATTGGGAAATATTTAGCAAAATAAATATACAGTAGGATATAGATAATGTCAATGAAGGATTCTCTAGGTGCAGCCCTCGGGGATCTTTGCATACCATTTCTATTTGGGTTTGACAACACTAAAAATGGTTAATAAAAAGAAGCACATGAGAGGGGTTTTACTTCATTCTATCACAGAAAAGATAATTGACAAAGATCCTTCAAAGCTTAGCTTGGGTAGATTCAGCCCCTGCTTCTGATTAGGAAGACAGGCTATGGTGACTCTGGACCCGCCAGGACTGAAGGGCCCTGGTTCCATCTGGGTTGGCCTATTTATGCCTTTAGGTGCCCAGGAAGCCACATTAATATGTCAAGAGGCTTCCAAGAAACCCCCATCAAGGGAGGTGAAGCTTGATCTTTGACCCCTGGGTCAATTAGTATTGGAGTAGCTCTGTCACCTTTTAGGGGAAAATTAGTCTAACCTTTGTTGGATTGTGGAAGGGGAGAACAGAACCCTGTGGTACTAGTGGGGTGAGATGGTACTTCCAGAGGCCAAAATGAGAACAGTGGGCACCTGGGGGAAAAGTATTAAGGGGAAGAAGAAGTTGTAGAAGTTGGTCTCAGCAATACTATTCTTCTGAGGGTCAGCCATGAGCTATGGACGAGCAGATATAGCAGACTTAACCCAGGGAACAAACTGGTGGCTCCTGTGACAGACAGACCTGACACTTACCCATGTACTCCACCCCAGTTTGCCCCTTTCCTGAACTGTGAGGTCAGAAGAGCATAATGATATTTTGGTGGGTACAGAGATGGGAATCAAGACCAGCTATATTTCTTTCCCACATTTCCAGGAGCCTGCTCCCTGCCACCCAGCTGTGAGGCCACAGGTGTTAGAAAGACAGGTCTTTCAGAAAATAGCCTTCTCCTTTTAAACCTCTTTTATTTTCAACCCAAGTTCTTAAGTGATAATGTCAGCCTCTCTCAGCACCTAAGCTTGGAAGGAAGCAATTGCAGCTCCCCAGTGGTGGTTCAAACACCATTAGAACATGTGACAGTCTCCTGCACACCCGGCTCAGAGGAAAACCAGATCATACTCACTAAGAGGAAAAATAATGCAGTAGGCACCCCCCCCAGTGCCCTGCAAACATCACCCAGAAAACCAGGCCACAGAATTTCTGTTATCTACAAACAATGAGCTGGGCTAATTTTCTATTGAAAGGCAGTGTAGCCGTCCAGAAATGGCTTTGTTAACTTAATTTAGAAAACTGATTTTGTAATTTACATGGGGCTTAAGAGCATAATTAATATAATGCAGAGAAGGACAGCACTGCTTTGCACACATCATGTGTGTGGGATTTAGCCCCAGAAGGGATCCAGTAGGACCCTGCTTTAGACAAATTT
The DNA here is from genome assembly GCA_028646575.1 of Pseudocheirus occidentalis. Lineage (NCBI taxonomy): Eukaryota > Metazoa > Chordata > Mammalia > Diprotodontia > Pseudocheiridae > Pseudocheirus > Pseudocheirus occidentalis. The sequence goes on from CM053597.1 coordinate 56,951,575, forward strand.
CTGACTTTTTCCCTCCCAGAGAGAGGGGATCTTTCAGGCACTTCATATGCAATTCTTACCCTCATCTGCTTTCTTTCCAACTGTGCCTGTTTAGCCTCTCATTCCAGTATTTTCTTATTGGTCTCAATCTCTTCATGTCTCCCAAGATCCAGAGATAATGTAGTTTTTCCTTGGAATGAAACTTTGAGTATTTCAGTCAGTAAACATTTATTAAGCATCTAAGTGGTGAGGACTCAGAAAGGGGTGAAAGACTATCCTTGCCTTCAAGGAGCTTACCATCTGTTTCAGACAGCAAAGTTCCATGGTGGATAGAGGCCTGAACTTGGGATCAGGAAAGCCTGGGTTCAAATCCTGTCTCAGACACTTAACTAGCCTTGAGACCCTGGACAAGTCATTTAACTACTCTCAAGATCCAGCTTCCTCATTTGCAAAATGGGGATAATAATATCTTTATCACAGGATCATTGTGAGAATAAAAGGAGATAACATGTCAACAATATCAAGCCATTATTATTTCAAGAATGTAACGCATTAAAAGGAGCAATGGTGAAGTCAGGAGACCTAGGTTCAATTTCTGGTTCTGACCTTTCCAGGCCTCCTCAGTGTCCCCATGCATAAAATAATGTTGGAGCAGTTGACCTCTAAGTCCCTGCCAGTTCTGGCATCCTGTGATTAGGCCTCCAGAATTGCATTATGTCAATACATATTCTAGTTTTACTCAATTTGCCGCCATTTTGTGGTTGCATATGAAGGCACATCAGGAGCCATCTGGTCCAACCCCCTCATTTTCCAGATGAGGAAATTGAAGCCCCTGAGAGGTGACTATCCGCTATCCCCAGATCACAAAGGCAGGAACATATATTAGAGGCAGTATATGAACCCGGCCCCTCTGACTTCAGCTGAATGAATCATTTAGTCCAGTGGTTCTCAACCTTCCTAATGCAGCGACCCTTTAATACTCCTATGTGGGCATATCTTCATGTGGGCAGATATGCCTGGAGACAGATAGAGGAGCAGTGTCTCGGTTCCTAAGAACACTGGAAATATGTGTTTTCTGATGGTCTTAAGTGACCCCTGTGAAAGGGTTGCTCGACCCCCAAAGGAGTCAGGACCCACAGGTTGAGAACTGCTGATTTAGTCATTGAGCATTTGCTATCACTGTATCAGACACTATTTCAAGCATTGGGAATACAAAGAAATTTTTTTTAAAACAGTCTCTGCCCTTAAATAACTTTAATTCTAATGGGAGAGGAAGCAAGAACATGAACCTTGTTTGTGTGCTTTGGTTGTTTCTTTCTTTAGTGTATTCTTTAGTGTATAAGATACATACAGAGTACATAGAAAATTACCTCATAGGAGAAGGCCGGGGAAGCTGGAGGATTGGAGAAAGTTTTCCTGCAGAAGGTAGAATTTGAGTGATGTCCTGAAGGAAGCCAGGGCCTCGAAGAGAAGGAGGTGAGGAGGGAGAACATTCCAGGTATGGGGGACAGCCAATGGATAGACCCAGAAAGAGGAGATGAGCACCATGTGTGAGGATTGGTCTTTTTTTTTCTGTGAAGAATATAAACCCAGCTCTAGGCCACCTGTTTAGGGAACCCACTTTCCTTTCTTTCTTTTTTTTTTTATAAATTTTTTTTGTTTTCTTGTTTACATGATTCATTTCCATGAGATTTTTAAATTACAAATTTTCTCCCCGTCTTTCCCCTACCCTAACCCAAAAACAGGGATCCCACTGTGTAGCCCCTCCCCCGATCTGCTCTCTAACTTTCTGGTCGGGCAGGAAGGGTCTCCCTACCCCAGCCCGGTATATCTTAATTCCTAGTTGCATGTATTGTAGAGCTTTAAATTCTAGATTCTTTCATTTCCTCCCTTGTAACCCACCCCCACTGGAAGGACAAACAATTCAATACAGGCTGTCCATGTGTAATTACACAGGACATTTTCATAGTGGGCATATTGTGACAGTGGTCATATGTCCCTCCTTCCTATCCCTACCC
>CM053597.1:56954071-56991029 GCA_028646575.1 Pseudocheirus occidentalis
AAGGAAGGAAGGAAGGAAGGAAGGAAGGAAGGAAGGAAGGAAGGAAGGAAGGAAGGAAGATAGTGGAAGAAATCTGCTAGAAAAGATGAGAAGAAATGTGATTCATGGGTACATGTTGAGGTGTTGGCCTTTGCAAGGAGGGGGTATACTTCATCACAGACCAGAGTGGAGGAAGCAGAATGTGTGTGTGTGTGTCTGTGTGTGTGTGTGTCAGAGAAAAAGAGAGAGAGAGAGAGAGAAAGAGAGAGAGAGAGAGAGAGAGAGAGAGAGAGAGAGAGAGACAGAGACAGAGAGAGAGAGAGACAGAGAGAGAGAGACAGAGAGAGAGGACTGGGACATGAGAAACAGCAGAGAAGGGAGAATTCTCATAAATAACCTCATTGTTTTTAAAAGTGAAGTATGATGTAAGGTGCTTATTTAAGAGGGTAAGAGGAAAGGTTGGTGCAGGGTACTAAAGAAGAAAAAAGAAAGTCAAGATTTTTACAATGGTTCTTAAATTTTATGTCTCAACCCTATATGGGGTCAAGAAAAATATGGCAACAGTAAAAGGTTTCTGAACCCGCAACATCCAAAAATTAATTAAACATCAAAAGCATAATGAATTTAAGGTATTTCTGGCAGTGCTTGTGGGGCTGTATCACATGACTTCACCACAGCCTTGGTTCTGAACACAAGACATGTCCACTTTGCACTGTACATGCCCTCAAGCCACACAATGCCAAGGTAAGCTGCTGAAATGCAAAAAGAGGTTGGGAGTGGAAAAAGTTTAAAAAGCCCTGGTCTAGAAGAGCTACCATGGTGAACAGAGTAGGGACTTAATTAAGGAGGAAGAATAAGATTGCTTTGACTCAGTGGCATGGATGGCCTTGTTGAGAACAGCCGCCATAAATTTGTAGTAGACTCAGTCAGCACCGGTCTCATGATTTCTTTTAGTTTCATTAAGCAGCATGTGAATAGAAGCAAAGCAGACAGATGGGGCCTGAGAAAAAGGAATAATACAGTGAGGGAGCATCTATAATCAGTGACAGGACAAAAGGAACTAGGGGTTTGAAAGGAGAGTTCTGTATAAAGTTGAACTGGTTTACCACAAAGTCCAGGCTTGAAAGGGAGGTTAACAGAGCAAGTGCAGGGGTAGTGGCCTGAAATGGAATCCGATGAAGGGCCTAGAGGTCACGGAGAGCTTGAGCTGTAAATTTAGGGGAAGAAGGCATAGAGAGAAGGAAAGAGAAAAGGAAATGTGGATTTCTTGAACATGGAAGTAGAACACATGAGAGCAAAATTAGAGGCATAACCATCCCTTATGCATTGTAAAAGTGGAGGGGAGGAGTAGGTCATGGGAACTGAGTAGACTGAAGAGCTAGGAAGTTAGGGTGCATGAAGCCACATCAACCTATATGTGGAAAACCTCTAGAATGAGGGCAGGAGTTGGGGTGGAGGAGACTATGAGTTAGGTATTGAATAAAAAAGAGGAAGACTGTACTAACAAGCATCACAATTGGATGATAAATTTGATAAATTCTGCATGAACCTTAAAAGAGGAGAGGTTGCTGAGTGATGGTGAGAGAGGGAGAGTCTGGGACTATTATGGAGAAGTCTTTTTAAAGGAAATTAAGATTGCTGATCTATTTTTAGGCCTCTTGACTTGTAAGTTATCTTAAGGTTTCTTAATAGATTCTCAGAGGTAGGGACTGTTCCACGTGGGTTTGTTATTCTGGAGCACCCAGAATATATCTTCATGTTTACCACTTTCATTCCCATGAGGATGTCATAATGGCGGAAGCTCCTCTTTCACTTTTAATGTTCTTAGGCAGAAAGCAGAAATGCTAGTTTAATAGTATATTATTTATTTCCCTATCTCAGGAGGGAGGAGGATAGAGAAGGAGAGCAAAGTGTTTATGAATGTAATATAGTCTGGATTAAGGTATGAGGCGTTTTTATCAGGGATTGCCTAGTTACAGATGTTCTGAGCACCTGTTGAGGATGAAATGCATTAAAGCAATGCCTCCCAGGCCTGCTCCAGTTGGGGCTTCTGGCTGAACTTCGAATCTAAACCTCTTTTCTCAGGGGCTTCTCCCACAGCTAAGCTTTGCTCCTGACTAAAACCAGGCAAACAACAAAAAAAAAAAAAATCCGAGTATGGGAACAATTTCTCCCTAGAGTCTCCTCTGCCAACCTTCTCCCACTTTATTCACCTTTTTTTTTTTCAAAACTGCCCAACTGCATTTGATTTGATTTACAGTTTGCAAAGTGAAAAATATCATTGTTAAATCCAGAGAGGATGTTTTGCTTTTGTTATCATTGGCTCTCCTCTAATTACAGAACAAATCTTTGGTTAACAACAACTTACAAAACAAAAGAAAATAAAAGCCCAAACAGTAATCCCTTCAGAACAAAGGGCAGGTCTCCCTATTGCCCAGCAGGGGATCACTCTTCCTGGGACTCTGGTTGCAGTTGGAGATGCCCAGAGGGAAGGATGGAAGGATCATCCCATCCTGGGTGTCAGGCCAATGCCTTTTCTGGTGAAAGAGAATACAGACTGAATTTGGCCATGGTGGTTTCCTGGAATTCATGGCTCCTGTTTCCAAAGGGAATTTTTACCACCCACTCAGCACACTGCACAAACCAGAGGCCATGGATAGCTTGCTGAGGAATATTTGCTTGGATTTGGTCTTTCCTTAAACCTTTCTTTATTATTGATGCCTGGAAGCAAGGCCTTGCTGAGCAATTGGTGACTGAGGGCCAACTGAGCCTAAACCTCAGAGCTGCATTCACAGTCCCCACCCAGGATTCTGGTCCTTTCCTCCAAGTCCACAGCCTCATTTTGTCTTTCTATCACCAGCATCTAGCACGGTACTGTGAATGTATTAAACATTTAGTAAATATGCATGTTGTGTCCCTGGACAGAGTGCAAACTCCTTCAAAGTAAGGGCTGTATTGTGGCCTAAGACGGCTGGCAAGATCTAGTGGATAAAGCACCATATATGGAGGCAAGAAGACCCCCTAAGGCTTGTGTGACCTGAGTAGGTCACTGAGTTGTGCTGGGTCTCTAGGTGTGTGTGTGTGTGTGTGTGTGTGTGTGTGTGTGTGTGTGTGTGGTGTGTACTTAGGGAGTAGAACACACTGGACTCAGAGTCAACAAAGGAGTTTGAATCTCATCTCAGATACTTAAATCACTTAAATTCACTCTGCCTCAGTCTTTTTCATCTATAAAATGCAAATAATAATAATAATGAGCACTCATCTCACAGGGTCGTTGTGAGGCTTACATGAGATACTATTGTAAAGCCCTCAGCAAACCATAGAGCATAATATAAATGCTATTCTATTTATCATTAATCTGTTGCTGTTGTGATTTACTTCTAAGCCACCACCAACCCTTTCCCTTCTCTCCATCAGGAAGCAGCAGGACACAAGAGTGGGGAGGGCCAGTGCTACCCACTTGCTCCACCTTGATGTCTTTTGGGGAGGGAAGGGAGGAAGATCTAGGAGCAATATGTATGTAGATCACACCAACTTTTTATTTAGTGTCATCTGGGAGTCCTTCCTTTCTGTCTCAGGCACTCCCCTGCCAGCTGCTAGAAGCTTCAGGGATCAAGCAGGGCCCAGGTGATTGCCCCAATTCATCACACCCTAAGCACAGCCCTGATTGTAGTTGGTGATTTGTGACTGGACTGGGCTGAGAGAAGGCTGGTCTATTAGGAGGGGAATGGGATGATTGAGGGGCTTGAAGGCAGCTCTGGGGGAGAAAAGAAGGCCCTAGGCCAGATGTCAATCAGCCTTGCCCAACGACCTAGCATGGAGAAGCTGAGGATCTAATAAACATAGTCTGAAAAACAGCTTCATGAAATGTTGTTTGAAGAAAATGTGTCTCTTTGTCAAGTACCCGCCCAACTCAGGTCAATTGTTTTCACTGGTGCTGCCATCCGAACAGCAAGACCGAGAATCAGCCTTCCACTGGGCAGCCTTCCTCAGGAGGGAGGCTGTTCCATCATTTCTCAAACTCATTGAAAAGAAGAAGAGAAACAAATAGACTGATCCTGGTGCATATCTCTCCCCCTCAAGGCACAGGACTCTCACGTGGACTTCAGAAAGAACTGACTGGAAGGAAAATCCTCCAAGAAGAACATTAGACTTGACCAGCATAAGTAATGGGAAGAAACTGGCCCTGGCCTGTGTGGTTTGAATAATCTACAACCTCCCTCTTAGCACTTAATAACCATGGTTAAATTTTCCATGCAAAGTACAATTTTTTTTTCCTAGCTCGCAAAAAATGTCTCCTTAAACAATGTTTTTAATTAGATTCCTAGTTTTCTTCTTTTCTTTATTAGGCAAGCTCTACACTCAGGCTGACATTAGAATGTTCTTAGAAATAAACAGTTTCCATAAAAGCAAAATTTCTTCATAAGATCATTACGATAATGTTATGTGGGAAATACAATAGCACCTATGGGAATTTGATGCTGTCAGGAGTCTATTTCAGTAAGAAGCCAGGCATGCTCTACTCTGTCTCCATTTGCTGCTACTTCTCAGGAAACAGGGGGGAGAGATCTGAACCATTCCCATTGATTAAAATCAAAAGCATTTTCTCCAACAAATAAATAAATCATATATATATTTTTTCTTAAATAGACACTTTTCCTTAAGGTCAGGATTTCCCCTGTGGTGTTTGGATTGGTTGAACCCAACACTAAACCTTTTGTCATCATTCCCCCAGTGGAAGACCAGACCACTGGTGAAGGAAGACTTTTCACTCCTCAGAAATGGGATTCCAGTTTGTGTGGGTTTGTGGGGGAAGTATGAAGAGAGTTCTGTTAAAATGAGATTCCCTTTGCAAAACAGGGAGAGCAAAAATCCATGCTAGTCAGGATTCTCCTGCTGTCCTGATTTCCTGAAGAGTAACTCTTCAAACAAGGCTGTTATTCTGACAAAGGCCCACAGCTGAGACCCAACTGTATTTATTATGCAGGGTTTCCTTGTGGCTGAGATCCTTTCCCTATCTCTCTTAGTGACTCATGTGTAATATAACATTTTAGTGTGAATGTAAGCATTTTAATATGAAAAGGATTGATTCTTGCCACTGACACAAGATTCCAATGATTGGAAACAATGTATTGATTTTTTTTAAATTAAAGCCATCTTCCCACACATAATGGAAGGTCCTGCCCTTTGTGTGCATTTGGGTGATGTCTGCAATTATAGCCCCCCAATGGTTAGCCCCACATATGGGAAGGAGAAAGCACCCCCTAATAAGGCCAGAAATGATTCTTTCATCCTTCATGGTTAAGGGGGCTTTTAGCCTCAGTCATAAGTGGCTGATAAAAAGCTGGGTGAAAATGAAAAAATCTTGCCTGTTTAGTAGAGACACATGATTTATCATTTCCCCAGAGTTACCAGATTACACCATATTCATGTTCTCACAGATACCTTCTTCCTCAATCTGTTCCTTGTGACTGCTAAGAAAAGGCTCCGTAAACTGCTACCAGAGAGAATGATATTAGGATTAATTTGTGGCAGCACGCAAAGTCAAAGTATTGTTTTGTCCAGGTGTTTCCATTGCGCTTACGGCAGCTGTATTCTGATTCCCAATTTCCACAGTGCAAAGGCTACCTTAATGTTGGCAATACCAGACCTCAGCAAAAACCCTACTTGAAGGGTTTCTTCACATGGTGTCTGTGAACTTTAATACTCTGATAACTGTTGTTCAGTTGTTTTTCAGTCATGTCCAACTCTTTGTGAACCCATTTAGAGTTTTCTTGACAAAGATACTGAAGTGGTTTGCCATTTCCTTCTCCAGCTCATTTGACAGATATGGGAACTGAGGCAAATAAGGTTAAATGACTTGCCTAGGGTTATATGGTTAGTAAATGTCTGAGGCCAGATTGGAACTCAGGAAGATGAATTTTCCTGACTCCATGTTCAGAATCCTGTCTACTGTATCACCTAACTGACCCCCCTGATAACTGCATTTCAATCTAATTGGTTTCCTTTGTAATCCTATGCATTTTATGTGTTTAAAAAGACCATTTCAAAGAGGAGGTCCATGGACTTCAAGAGACTATCAAATGTCACAGGTCTGTCCAATGATAAAAAAACAGATGAAGATTCCTCGTCCCATTTCATGGCCTCATTCTTAGAGGTGACTCTGGCTTCTTTCATGTTACACCAGCAGAGTAGAAGCTTATGACTGCAGGATGTGCCAAGCTGGGCTACCTTCCAAGGGTGAGGCTATCTAAGTGCAAAGAGATTCATTGACAGTGGACTGGTCCCAAGTGATGAATTATTTGGCCACAGCAACCTATGAAACTGAAAAATGGGCAAAGTGGTACACAGGCCTATGTTGTTCCCTTCTGTTCTGGTAATGACAGTGTCAAAAATGAGGAAAAGAACCCTCTTTTCTTAGTGGGCCCTGAGCAAGAAGGTAAAATTCAAGAATGTAGACTATCTACATATGGATATTTTTACAGTTGGTGCTCTTAATGTGAGCTTGTTCAATGACCAATGAGTAGATATTCTAATGCAGGATCTGAATCATATCAATCCTGGCATTCTTTATGCAAATAAAACCTGGAGACAAAAGGAAGTTGCAACAGCAACTTCCTGGGTTGGGCGGTTATCTGATAAAGAAGCTCATTTTCTTCAAATATATCCAATGACTTATAGTTCTTTCTTGGGAAGCAAATTTAAAAAGTTGGTAGAGTTAATTTTATCCTGTATCCAGTGGTATTAAGTTTTATGGAAGATGGATCATCTTACATTTTAATGCTCATTATGAGCACTTACAAATAGTAAACAACCCCATTGATCTATGTCACCGATAAGGTCAAAATGTGGTCGATGCCAATACCATCACAAGTGGATGGTTTGCTCAATAAAGAAATAATAGGTGTGCTATTCTTCATGAAGAAGAGAGAGTTGAAATCTGTGAGGGAGAAGTGAACTTGTATTCTAAGGAATGAAAATGGGAGTGTACAGATGTTACTGGGAGAGAGATTATCCAATAAGATCAGAGGAAGAAAAAAACATGAGTGGTGGTAGTTGGTGGCTCCTTGCTGAAGGGACCTGAGGGAGCTATTTGTGGATTTCATGACAGAAATAGAGATCCTCTTTCCTGAACATTCTTCTCCATCACATTCTCTTTTATGTAAATGTTAAAAATCCTACTAGAGTGCTTGAACGATGCAATAGCCAAAGATGGCTTTGTTGGACCATCTTCTGATTAATATTAAGTGAAGGAGAAAATACATGTGACAAGTGTGTTTGTCACGGTCGTGGAAGATGCCATCATAGAGTCCTAATAGAGGGATGCCTTCTTTGTTAATATTGAAGTTCTCCATGTGTGTTTGCTTATAGATGACATTTTGCTTATGGTATCAAATGCTGGAATGCTATAAAATCACCTAAATGATACCTATCATTTCTTAAGCGTTTAGTGTAACTCATTTCACAGGAAAAAAAATCAAATATTCAAAGAATGATTTTTGTTTACATTATGCTGTATAATTGAATGAATGACTCATAGATCTGGGCCATCAGGTCACATGTCTTGGATAATGTGTGTATACACACAATACACATACCAATACACGCACATATATCTATACACACATATATACATATACATGTATTTTTTGTATACAAACACATCCAAGATCACAAACATGAGTGACTGGGAGGATGTTGTTTCTTTAATAGAAATACGAAGCTTGGAGAAGCAGGTTTATTGGAAATGATAATTATATGCTATGTTGATGTACTGAGTTTGAGACATACAGCAGCCAGATGGAGATATCCAGTGGCCAGTTAATGATACATGATGAGACTTCAAGAGAATGATTGGGCCTGGATATATAGATTTTGGAGCAATCTATATAGTGATTTTAAACCCATGGGACCTAGTGAGAGCCTCATGATAACGAGATCTTCATGTCAACAGAAGTGGGCCCATGACAGAGCCCTGAAGAATATTTATAATTAAGGAGTGATCAATAGTAATCCATCCAAAGAGGCTGATTAGGTTTAGTTAGACAACTAAGGGCAGGAAGGAGATGTGTCACCTGAAGTGAAGGAAGCAGAGAGACTCAGGAGGTGGTGATGATCAATAGGAACAAAAATTACTTGGCTGAAAGTCTAAAAAAAAAAAAGCTATGAGTCACCATTTTGTCAGTAGAAAGTTTCAGTGTGAGCCTGAGTCAGCTATAGCATTATGCCAACAAACAGTTTTACACAAAAAGTAGTGTAAACACTATCCACTAGACATATGACAAAAAGATAAGGAAACAGTCACATAGCTAGATTTAAGAGGAGCAAATGGACCACCCTTATGCTCTACTGGTACCCACATGATATCAAGAGATCTTGAGAAGGGACGCCTGCATCCTGGGAGGACCACTGGGAATGAAAGATTTAGTAGCAAACATGGGCAAGAGTGGCACAAGATGAGAATATATAAATAGGCCGCCGTTTCCACCATTGGAAAACCTTCCTATATTAATGAAATCATAGATCCATCAAAGTAACCGTAACACCTGCTCTAAAATCCCCCAGAGCCAGAGGGGTTCCAACAATGAGCCTGATGACTGACTGTGTATTTGCTGTCAGACCAGCCTAATTAGGTCTAGAAAAGCTCATTACTAGGTTGGGTATTGGGGTAACATGGATGTATGTCAATAACAATGCTCAAAGGCCATCTACTAAGTTAGAAATTTAAGTCAGAGGAGAATTGGAATGTGTGTGAAATACCATGCTGGGGAAATAGATCTATGAAGGATGAAGAAAAGAAAAAGACATACATGTGTAGTACGTGTAAACATACATATGTAGCTGCACACATAGAATCTGTATGGGATACCATGCTGAGGAAATATCAGATCTCTGAAGGATGAAGAATATATACACACATACATACATACATATACACACATGTGTACACACATACACATGAGTTAGAGAAAACTTGAGAGAAAAAAAAACCTGTCTCTGTACATACAGGACAGTAACTCAGTCTTAATTCAGAGAGTAGAACACAATGTGGACTTTATGAATGTGATTTCAGGTGTGCAGAGGGGATCTACCACCTGTACTCAAAACACCTTTCCATAGATGTACAGAATTTCACCATCAGAGGTTTATTTTTAAAGTGCTTACTTTGTGGCAGACATTACGCTAAGTGCTCACTCGAGTAATCACTGCCTTCAAAGAGCTCCCATTCTAAAGTGAAAAACAGCATCTAAACAACTACGGACAAATCATACAGACGGGATAAATGAGAGATGATCTAAGAGTGGAGGCACTAGCATTAGTGAGTCTTAGCACATTATTGGGATTTAATTTATCAACTCATTTCCTCAAACCTCGTTTTTATGTCTGGAAGTAAGGAAGGGAGATCATTGAACACCTTTGGTCAAAAGGTTGAACCGCTGAGCCACTGGGAGACTTGGAAGATGTGAAGGAAAGCAAAATGAACACCATGGTGTTGTGTAAGGGTGGAGGAGAGGGAAAAATGCTCAGAAGACCAATTTCGATGGTTTTGTATTTTTTCTTGGCTTATTCTAGTCTGATGTTTTGATTTCAAGAGTTGACTCATTCAAAATGCTAGGAAAATCAGTTCTGTTCTCTGGGTTTCTCTTCCTCTTATACAGTAAAACATGAGGTATTTGTGACATTGGGATATTTGTTTTAAAAAAAGGTTTAATGGGTGTGTCACCATCTTAGGGTGTATCATAAAAGATTTTAGGAAAGAGAAAAAAAGGGAGGCATCTGTAAGTTCAACTGCACTTGACAGTAAGGTAGAATCTGGGAATTATCATCATCATCATCATCATCATCATCATTATTTATTTATTTATTTGTTTTTATATTATATTTTATATTTTTATTTTCCCTCCCAAGAACTACAGTCTGACTGGGATGGAACTAAGGTTAGGGTCAGGGCACCCATTATAGTCCAGGAGCTATGATCTAACTAAGGCAGATACTGGACTAGGAAAGACCAAAGTCAAAATTGAATAAACCCAGGTGAGGGACTTTTCCACTGGGCTTTGTTTGAATTACAGAACACGAGCCTTCAGTATTTTCCTGACTTTCTAACATTGCTTGACGAGTTCCACACTAGAACTCTCAATTCCCTTGTTCTCTTGCCAAAGGTAATATAAGATAGACTGTGGTATCAGACTCTTTCAGGAAACAGTACCCTCTCCACGCAGCTGTCTGACAAAAGGGCCGAAAAAGAAAACTTGTGATGTCATAGATTCCTAACATCCCTTTTCACATGAAGCAGTCCCTTGCTTGATTTTTAGCCTGCTATCTGGAAGTTGCCTCAGTTCTGATTTAAAGATCATAGGCAAACATGAGGAAAATTAGGTACCTGTGCCAGGGTTTGGGCTATTCAGGTCTATTTTTTGATTGTGGCAGTAAAACACTTAGACCTTCAATATAATGTAAAGAGCACTGGATTTGAAGTCAGAGGAGCTGGGTTCTAATCTTAACTTCATGGCTTACTTTGTGACAGACATTATGCTAAGTGCTCACTTGAGTAATCACTGCCCTCAGAGAGCTCCCATTCTAAAGTGAAAAACAGCATCTAAACAACTACGTATAAATCATACAGACAGGATAAATGAGAGATAATCTAAGAGTGGAGGCACTAACATTAGTGAGTCTTAGCACATTATTAAGCCATGCAAGTCAATGGCTAACTTGCTTCACACTGGGTCTTGGTTTCTTTGGAGGAAAAAGATTCTCTGGTCCCATTTTGGCCTGAATTTTTTTTCCCAACTGAAACATATGTTCATCCTACAATGTTATGTGCAAGATACAAAATTTAGATAAGACAGGGTCCCGTTCTAATAGCATGTCTCTACCTAGTAAGGAAATGGATTTAAAAAAACACACAGGTGTTTTGTAATTGTCTCAGATCAGTGTGTTAGGGAGTCACAAAACAAAGTGTTTTTACACTTTTACGACAGGAATCAGGGAAAGTGTGGGGTAAAGGAATGGTGGAACTTTGATCAATGAAAAAGATGGTTGAAGTGGGTGAACAAAACTGGCGAGTTATCAGGGAATTATGACCCATTCAGGAGAGAAGTGAGTTTGTCCTTAGTGAAGGGCACTTACAGGAGGGCAGGGGGTCAGAAATAAAAGACAAGATGAGGAAAGCAGGGTGGCACCAGATTGTAGAGGACCTTGGATATCTGGCAAATGAAGAGGGAGCCACTGAAGACTATTAAGAAGTGGTGTGACTAGAACCCTGATAAGGAGGATCATTATGGAAATATTAGATTGAGTGAGAGTAGAGGTGGGAGTACCTGTTAGGGACCTATTGTAATAAACCAGGGAAGAGAATATCGGGTCTTGTATTGGGGAATGAAGAGGGGCTGTATATAAGAGAGGCTGTGGACCTGGAACCATTAGAATTTGCTTCTGAGAACAGATTCATCTAAGATGAACTCAATTTGTGAAGGATAAATAACAGAGTACAGACCTACTTGACAGTCCAGAGGACTAGATTCTAATCATGGCTCACTTTCTAATTAGCTTTTTGATCTTGTCATATTTTTTTTTGAGGCAGTTGGGGTTAAATTACTTGCTCAGGGTCACACAGTAGGACATGTCTGAACTCAGTTCGTCCTAATCCCAGGGCCACTCTGTCCACTGAGCCATCTAGCTACCCTGTCATATGACTTTTTTCTAGGTCTAAGTCCCCTTAGATGTTGAATAAAACAGGCAACAAAGATAATCTAAGAGGTCCATTTTCACTCTAAATGTTTTATTAGATTCTCATTCACCATCAGAGAGGATAGAGATACAATTATGATGGTATTTACTACATGTTTCTAAGTTCCCCCATACATGGGCATATACTCTGAGCACCAGAGAACCACAGACATTTTAAAATATGAGAAAGGGGAATCGTGGTGCTATTCTCTTGGCTAAAATTCAAAGTCAGAAAGAGAACAATACCCATGAAAAGGAAAATATCAGGAACAGAGATTTAGTTTCTGCTTGGGCTGCTCTCTGTCTTTCTGCAAAGAGCTTTCTCCAAAATGTTATTTTCTTAAAGGGCTGATATTATTTGAATACAGAATCAGATCACTAACTAGCAAATGGCAAAAATTTGGCACCAGTCTCCCATCAGTTTCCAGTGGACTGATTTTCAAATGAGAAACATACTTATCACAGAGTTTCTCTCCATTCAAATAGGAAGGAAATTTAGAGGACATTTAATCCAATATCTTTGTGTTAGAGAGGAAAACAAAATAAAACAAAACAAAGTACATACAGGTTAAGTTAATTGTCCAAGGTCACAAAGCTAGTAAATTAGACTTCGGTCTATAACCCAGGTCTAATCATCTGCTTTTTGCTATACCTTCAAAAAATGACTCCAGGAAGCCAAGAAATAAATGAAGGTGGAGACTAATTTCCCATTCCTCACATCACCATCCCCAGACCTATGAAAATGATATAGTCACAAGATGACATTATTTAATGATAAACAATGAACTCTTTTAAAGGCTATATAAAGCTTAGAATTATCTTTGGTATTTGCTGAGGAGGCTTATTATCTACATTGGAGAAGTACAAAAGCACCAGTATCAACTCTAGGCTGGTCCCAGACTGGGAAATTCCCAGTCAGGACACTCACTATAATCAGAATGAAATAATGATATGTGTATTCCAAAACGTTTCCCTGAGGCAGTGAAGGGCATGAACCATCACTTCAAAATGTACTGTTCCCCCTCCCCAAAAAGTATCAAACTGGTAACCAAATTATCTGAATTCCAATCCTGATTCTAACACAGCTAGTCATTTGACTTTGGTCAAGTCACTGAACATGTTTATTCATCTATAAAATAAAGGGACTGAATAAGATAAATTTTACTGTGAACTTTGTTACCTTTTATTCTATGATTAATGTAAAGAGCCTGTGTCCAAGTAGGCAGAGAAGTCTACCTTCCACAGAACTCTGTACAATTATGTAGTAGGGGGTGATCTCACCCAAGATATAGCGTGAGAGGTTGAGTGAGAAATTTGAAATTTGAAGAGAAAGGAGGAGGAAAAAAAAAAAGAAGGTAGGAGAAACAATCGCAGAACTGGGGAGCTGTCCTCCATCTCTATTCTGTTTTTGAAGATATTGCTTCTCCAAGGTCAGGTATTATGCTCTGGTGACCCTTTGAAGCTTCATGTTGACGGTACAAGGAGCATTGGCTGCAAAATCCTAAAGGCTTAGGAGGCCAGCAGTGAAAGCCAGTGATGACAAAGATAATGAGATGATCATGTTTTGTGGGCAAGTTATAAACCAGATACTTTGTTCTTCTGTAGATTGGGTACCAGGGCACAGGTTGAGTATAGTTGGTAGTTGGTTGTGTGGCTAGGTTTGGACAATGGCTATTGAGTATTTGCTTCTTAAATATTTTTTTTCTGCTATTTATCTCACATTTTTATTTAAAGCAAACTATTACAACAATGCATGTCATGTTGGCTTGTCTACAGTGATACAGAGAAGGAAAAATAGGAATTCAGGGAAGTAATTAGAAAAGCTATGAACCCCAGCTGGTAAAAATGCCTAAATGTATCATTTTTAAAAGGTCATTACATCAGCATCTACCTGAGAAGAACTTATCTTGGTCAATTGGGCCTGAAAGCTACACTTTTCCTGGTTCCATCCCAGAGATCTAACGCTTTAGGTTTCTACCAGAGCTCTGTAAAAAACTGACATCTTGATGGCGGCCTGAAAAATTTGTCCTCTGTCCCAGTAAGTTTTTTCATCCTGGCACCAACAACCTTTCTTCATCTTTCTCAGAGACTCCTAGAATAGGAAGTTACTGTGATCCCTTTTCAGCAAATAGAACCATCCCCATGCAGAGGGTCTGCAAAATGGGTGGTTTGCTGTCAGATCCCTTCTTTCCAAAGCATTATCCGAGTTTAATGAGTTGAAACTCACAAGTATAATTAGCATGAGGCTTAAGATACTACTCTCTAAACTTAATTGAATTTAATTTACAGCTTGAACAATTACATTTACATGTTCAACCAAATGTTTGTCTTTGTTATCCCTTAAAAGCATTGGTCCCAGCTTATCTACTGTGACTTAGTGAGGCTAAAGTTCACTTGTAAAGCACCAGGGGGTCTCTGGTATATCTGGCTTTGCAGAGCTTAGAAGGAGACTTTGTGAGATTCCAATGCTGTTTGGAACCCCAACACTTTGAAACTTTGTGGGAAATGTTATCAGCTTTCTAAATGTATAGCCTTAAGTCTTAAAGGAATTCAGCACTGTTGCCTAGCACAGCAACCTGAAGGATCCTGGGGTGATAAGCACTTAACATAATTAAACCACTGGATGTTCTTGAACAGGAAAGGTGGGCTTTGTTTTAAAATGAGGAGCAGTCTTTTCCTCACAACTTCAAGTGGGAGCCATCTTATCTTTGTCTGACCAGGCATTACAGCCTAAATGTGCTTAAAAGAGACAGTGTAATTTTATACAACATCTCTCCCTGGAGTACTTTACAGATATAGATGGAAGTATCACATCTCCTCTCCTCTCCTCCCCCCAGTGAGCTAGTGAGACAGGGAGAGAGGTTACTGCTGAGCACTGGAGACCTTACTACTTCCTTCCTGGGCCATTGAACCTGTGAATCTGGAGACCTGTGATCCCTGGGTCTCACAGTCCCCTCAAAATACCAGACCTGATCATTTATTAAAGGAGCACACAGCAAGGAGCGAGAGGAAGATGATGTCCAGAGACTGGGCCTGTTATAAATGGGCTGTCCAATTTCATCTGGGCCTCTCCTTCTGCTTAGAAGTCCTTTATTCAAGAGTATCTCGACTCCCTTGCTCAGTAAACCACAGAAACTGTCCCAGACCAATCAATCAACAAAAACTGATGATCATCCATGTACTAGGTCCTGTACTAGGAGCTGAGGATACAAAGAAACCTCTGAAATGCACTCACTCCTTTCTTGTTTGCTTTTTGTCTTCCCTGTTAGATTGTAGATTATGACCTCCTTGATGTCAGAGGCTGTCTTTTGCGTTTCTTTGTATGCCGGGTGCTTAGCACAATGTCTGCCTGGTATATGATAAGTGCCTAATAAATGCTTATTGATGACTGACTCTGCCTCTTAAAATCTCTCTTGTCCTTCAAGACTCAGCCCAACTGTCACCTGTACATCAAATCCAATCCAATAAATATGTTAAGTGCCTACTATGTGCCAAGCACGGGGTTAAGTGCTTGTGAATACATGTGCATGAGGGATTTCCTGATTCTATCAAATGTTAGTGTCCTCTGGCCTCTCCCCTCCCCTTTACCTTGTATCTAATTTGAATATATCCTAATATATATATATATATAACATATATATACATAAATATGTATATATACACAGACATACACACACATATTGATTCCCCCAATTGACTCTAAGTCCTGGAGAGCCCTGGAATGTCACTGTGATCCTAGCACAGTACACTGCTTAGCAAATGGTATGTTCGTAATAAGTGTTTCTTGACTAACTGATTAATGATTCTTGTAACAAACCCCTTCACCGTCATCTTTACTGCCTATAGATAATCTTTCTTTTAATTTTCTTGAGATCAGGGCCATCTAAGTGAGCCCTCACTTAAACACTTTTTAACACACATTGTCACTACTCTTATACAATTTTCTTATCCCTTTCTCTAGAAGGGATAGAAGAACAAAGACCCTTCCCCTCTCTAAGACTAACCAATACTCTAGAGTCCATATTTTTCTACTTTTTACAGGCCTCATTCCCATTCTTTTCCTCTTCTTCCTTGAGTATCCTTGATTTTACTCTCTAAAGGCTCTGCTTTCAAGCATGCACAGATCTAGATCTCCCCATCTTAAAACTCTCATTTGACTCTGCTACCTTCTAGCTGCCATTCCTATTGCTCTCTCTTCCCTGTCAAATATGTGGAATTAATAGATGGTCTACACCTGTCACCTTTATTTCTCATTGTCATCAACTGTCCAATCCAAACACTTAATGGATACTTCTTTCTTGTTAAGCTTATTTCATCCTTTTTCTTCATTTCTCCCCTTCAAAGATACCATGTTTGTCTTAACCTGATCTCATCAGTAGGGAAATTCTTCAGGGCACAGTGTAATCCCTCTTAGTCCTAACCTCTACTCCCCTGACATATGCACCAACATGGTCCTAATAAAGTGAGGTAAACATCTAAGTGTATGGGTGCTTAAAAGAGACTTTGTTGAACATCTAACCCAGGAATCCTTAAATGGGGTGTGTGTGTGTGTGTGTGTGTGTGTGTGTGTGTGTGTGATGGATTCCTTTGGTAGGTTGGCAAAACCTGCAGTCCCCTTCTCAAAAATCTTTTCAAATGTTTAAAATAAAATACATAAGGCAACAAAGGAAAAGTTGTATTGAAATATAGTTATCAGAATATATGTATGTATATAATCAGAACATATATATATACACACACACATACATATATACATACATATATGTGTGTGTGTGTTTATTTGTATCCATGAATATGTATGTCTGTGTAAAAACACATCCAAGGATACCAGATTAAGATCTACTGGCCTAGCAAATTTCTTTCATTTAACAGATGAAGAAACTAAGGTGAAGTGATTTACCCAAGGGGACAAAACTACTGTAGTTGGTGGCAGAGTCTAGAAAAAAAAAACACTTTGAAACACTTTGAGTCAAGTTTCTGTCATATATTAGTGATTCTCAAGTGGCAAGAGGGACTGTTCTTACCTAATAGTAACTTTGAAGTTTGATAAGCAAGGCTTCTCTAATCCCAAATATCTCTGCTTGATATTTCCTGAAATTCCTGTTTTACTCATTCCACTGAATCACACCCTCAAATGTCCCTGTTACAAAGACAGTGCAATCTGAGAGTGATGATGTATGATATCATACAACAACAACAATAATAATTGGTCAAAAACACTTATTAAGCCCCTATTAGGGGACAGACTCCATGAATGTGCTAGAAATACAAATGCAAAGTCTGAAACAATCCTTACTCTCAAGAGAGTATACCTATTGACACCTCTGCTCAAATTAATGTGTCCTTGTCTTTTAGTCTCTCCTCTAGGTCATAGAAGTTTAGAATTTAGAATGGGGTGGGGAGGAGAGGGAAGGGGAGAGTATTTGAAACTCAAAGGATTGTGGAACTGAATCTTGTAAACTAAAAGTAAACAAACAAATTAATAAAGACCAAAAAAATTTAATGTTAACTACTTAAAAAAAGAATTTAGAAGGGACTTTTCGAAGTTATATCATCTCCTTCCAGTGGTCTTACACTTGGTATAGATTTCAAGGTTTCCATGAACGTGGATGGCAATCAAATTAGATGTTTATTTCATTATATTTGATTTCCTTTGTAATCCTCTGCATTTTATTTTATGAATTTAAAACATAATTATGAGAGGGAGTCCATAGGCTTCACTAGACCATGACTAAAGGCTCCCATGACACCAGAAATTCAGTGCAGGAATATCCCCACCCTCACCCCAACATATCTTGAAAATTTCCAGGGACAGAAAACTCACTATGGTGCATTGCTTGGGCCTTAGGTTGGGGGAGGAAGAGAATAATAGAATGGGGATGAAAGTCAACCAATCTCATAATTTTTTGAGAAGCTTCCCTGCAGACAATCCATCTTTACTTTGCTGTACCAAGGCCTCCTCAGCTACCCATTAACCCTAGTTATCTCATAGTTGATGACTGAAATCTTCTAGCAGCCTGAAAAGGAAAGAAAGATAACCTGCTCTGGCTCTTGTCAGGACAGAAAGATCTTCAAATAATTGGTCATTAGACTGATGGGACAATTTTCTATTATAAAAGGTGATGGGTTGTTGGCTTCCTTTGGAGATGTGATTGGAAATATGGTCTTCTATGATCCAAACAGACTGGATTATAGGAAGCAGTTTTCTGTTCATCAATGTTGGGACCGGGACTCTTCAGATCTACTCGTTCCAAACTAATTCCTTCACTGGCAGAGCTTGAAGGAAGATAGATCTGTCAGTATCCTCTGGTTAAGGGGGGAAACAGTTGAGGCATCAAGTGTAAAAAGGGACATGACTTGTATTGTATAGACATGTGGTAGGCATGGTTTTGGACAATTCTCACAGAGCTCTTCTCTGTCTGTGTGTCTTTTTCCTGCCAGCTGGTGACAGAACAGTTTCCTAACACTGCTCTGACCTTTCCTCTCTCCTTCTGGCGGGCATCTAGAGCAGTTATCTCCTGTTGCTGTTCTGACCTTTTTTCTTTCTCTACCTCCCAGTCAAGCCAGCAGCTTCTTGGGGCTTTGAACTCGCTCTTTGGTGCCTTTCTTCTAGTCTTTCTCCCCAAAATATTTCTTTTCCTACAGGATTAACACAAAAAGCAAAGGTCTGATTTATGTCTCCTTCCACATTCTTCTCTGTGATACATTACTGGATTGAGAAGTACTGATTGTTTTCTGATGCTATCTATTTTCCAGGATCAATTATATGCCTTATATTTTGAAGTATTAATAAATTACTTAAAAATTTTTCATTACATAGATTAGTATGTTCTTGAGCTATTGATTTCCACAGATAGTGCAAGGGTAGTTTAATCCTTACTAGAATTATCTATTCATTATTAAACTGTGAATTTCCCTGATGGTCAATGATTCCCATCCTGTATCTCTGACTCTAGAACAAAATGATGCCTTTGTCTTATGGAGTTCAGTTTCCCAGTATCTGTGCTCAAGTCCTAAAGGTGCTAGGAATTTTGATTTCTACAAAATCTGGGGTAGAGCCAACTTGATAATAGCTGATTAAATTTGGAGGTCACTTCTTTGAGTAAGATCATTAGCAATGGAATAGAGTTGGCTAAGGGATTATTCTAGAGTGCTTCTGTGTTTGCTATCCTTTTCCATGCCCTTGACTGGGCCCCTATAATAATACCTGGAGGCAGGACTGGTACAAAAAAGCTCAAACATAGAATTATTAGGAAGTGAGGGAAAGAAGCTTTTCCATGAATAAATCACCTCTGGAGAGATGGCCAGAACTTTTAGCAAAGTGTATTGGGAGGTAAGGATAAGTGACTCAGGAAGAAGAATCTCTCTTAGTTGATTCTACTAAAGACCTGAGACTCACATACAGGACATACATCTTCTCTTAAGTTGCCTCCTCAACTTACTCCTTAGACATCTCCCTCCCCTAGGTATCATTGATGTTTATTTTGATGGTTATCTCATCTGCATTCAAATGTTGGGAACCTGAAAGAGATAGATGTACATTGTGTTTTTCCCCAAATAAGCTGATAATAATTCATCCATTTCTCCCCCTCCCTCCCATTGTAGGGATATATTCATCACACCATTAAAAAAATTCAAAATCCAACTCCTGCTCTGACATTTTAAGAAATGACCACGCAAAGTTTAGGGGTGAAATTTAAACCTATCATACCACATACACTTGAGAATGTAACTCTGAATAACAGCCCTTCTTAGCCAATTCACTTCCTTTTGTTATCATGACCTTGTGGTTGTCTTTAAAAGTAGGCCTTCAGTGAAAAGAGGCTACTTCTCATTCCTTCCTGTCTCTACTCCCCAGTTGCCTAAACCATACCCATGTCAGCAGTCATTTCACCGGGAAATGATCTATTCCTAATAACCTAAATCCCATGACCCTTACTATGAAATTGTTTCATCACTCAAGTCAGAGGAATATGATATCTGCCTCTTTCCTTCCTATCTTCCTCTCCCTAAAATGATTTTCTTTTGGTTGTTGTTTGGGTGTGTGTGTGTGTGTGTGTGTGTGTGTGTGTGTGTGTGTGTGTGTGTATGTGTGTGTGTGTCTGTGTGTGTGTGTAAGAGAGACAGAGACAGAGACAGAGACAGAGTGTGTTTAGAAACCAAATAATCATAGCTCCCATTTTTTATAGTATTTAAAACTTTACAGACACATTTTTCTATACAAAAAAAAAACCTTGAATAAAGTGGAAAGGGAAGTATCTTTATTTTCCATTATACAGATAAGGAAAGTGAAGATTGAAAATTAAATGATTTTCCAAGGTCACATTTCTAGTAAAGGGAAGAGTCAGAATTCAAATTCAGATCTGCCTGATTGAAGTTCCGGGCTCCTTCCACTAGACCAAACTTCATCTTCTATCGCTGTGAACAGAAATTAACCCCTTTTAATTAAAATGTAATAATTCACATGTACTATATACAAAATGCTTTCACATTAACAAAGTACTTTTCCTGATGTGAGGAAATAAACAAGGTGCTTATTCTGGCCACTTTACAAATCAGGAAACCAAGGAGTAGAGAAATTAAATGACTTACTCAATAGAACATAAACTCGTGAGGGTGGGGAGGGTTTAATCATTTCATCTTTGTATCCCTACCACATCTTGTTGTGCTTTACAAATGGCAAGTGATTAAGAAGTGCTCATTAGATTCCATTGCATTGTCCCCAGCTAGTAGGTAGAAGACATTGTCATCAAACTTAGGTTTTCCAATTCCAAGTCGATGGTCTTTCCACGATGCCATACTGATCTTGCCTCTTCTCAAAAGATGAGTTAAGCCACAGAATTATATATGGAAGGTAAGGATGAGGGGGTGAAAATTATAGGGGCTATTTCAATTCACCATATTTTAGGTGATGGGGCACAAAGACAAAAAGCATGGAACAATCCCTGTCTCCAGGGGGCTTGCATTCTATTGAGGGGATGTAATACGTATTCAGATAGGTAAATATAAAGTATGTACAAAAACAACACAAGTTAATTTCAGGATGGAGAAAGCAGTAATGACTGTCAAGGAAAGAGGAGGGAGAACGGCATGAGGAAAGATTTCTTCTAGAACACCAAGGATAAAAGTGGACAGGCAGTGACCATCAGACATGGCGGACTTCATATGCAAAAAAAGAGGTGGGAATTTGAATTTCTTGGTTAAGGAACAGCTAGTTTGACTATAAAAGGGAGCTCTTGAATGGAATTAATTTGAAATGACTATATATATACATAGGCAGGAGTCAGATTAGAAAAGACCCTAAAAGTCAGGATGAAGATTTAAACAATATTGTTCCAGAGGCAATATGGAGCCACTGAAAATCTTTGAGTAAGGACATGACATATTCAGGTTGGTGCTTCAAAACACTGCCTTGGCCACTGACTAGTGGGAAAGATGAGACAGTAGAAGCCAGAAGAACAGCCACTAAGGTCATTAATATTTAGGCCAGGAAAGAACTTTCTGCCACGGAGAGGCCTTTTTAGGGCTCTAAGACCAGAGTGGGTCTTTAGCAATTATCATATGATGGGAGTTTCACTTCCCCCTCCTGATCACCTTTAGTTTCTTCCCTTAAATGACTATCCTTTGCACTTCCAGTACTCAACACATATTGAGAAAAAAAAAATGACTACTTTCATTTCACTTTTATACTTGAAGTGATTTTTGACAGCTGTGTTTTCTTCCCCTCTTCAGTAGCAAAAGAGGACAGTAATAACAGCAAGAACAGATTATAATAGACCCTCAGCCTTTTGCAATGTGCTAGCTTGCTCAGGCTGTCCTTTTTCCTTCTTCTAGCACCATTTATATTTGAGCACAGAGGTGGCGTCTGGTGGTGGATGTGCTCTGCTAATATTTTTACTTCTTTATTTCCCCTCCCCAAGAGGCAGGTTGTAATTGTACAAAAATGCCCTAAGCAAAACTTGATTTATTTCTACTGATTTCCATTTGTAGTAGATATGCTGATAGGGATAGCTGTGTGATTTAAAAAAAAAAAAAGAGGAAAGCTAACAGTCATTTTAAAAAAAAGTCACTGATGGTTGACATCTTTCTCAGTGTGAAAGAATTAAGCTGGCCCTAATGGACTTCACCTGACTTTTGTTAATTTACTTATTCTTTGTGCTTATTTACAGTAAATAGCTAAAGACATGGAAGAGTAGCTGGGGCAATCAGCTGCTTTTTCCTCTCTACATATTGTCTTATAGCCCTGGGGTTAAGAAAAAAAATCACAGTTTCAAATGTTCATAAACTTATGATGACATGAGTCAAGGCTTAAGATACTATGCTCAGTCATGTACGAATGCATCTGAAATTGAACTTGGAAGCCAATAATAACTGAAGGCTCAGGCCTGAATATGTTACACTTTTTTGAATAAAGTAAATGGGTTTCTAATGTGATATGGATGTGAAAGGAAGATGTAGTTATTGAAGGTATTGGTGCGATATCACGGAACATAATCACAGACACGTCCTCCAGTGGGGATACATCCTCTCCCTTACTCACACAAAGCTAGGGCAGTAGGGAGGCAGTCTGGTTTCTTTTGTTTGGCTAAAATATACACAGGCACCAACACAAAAGAATCAGTTCTGCTTTTAAGGGCCTTCAGACTGAGACAAAGGTTAGTATTAGTTTACTGTTTGGTACTTCCTGTACCCCTCCCCAGGAACTCAGACCTGGACTGACTGTTTTAAGAGGGTCAGAGTGCTGGGAGTACAGTGGTGATAGATCTTTCCCCCCTCTTCCTCCTCTTCCTTAATCATCTAGCACCTGAAAGCGCTCTTTACTGAAGGAGCAAGACAGGTTGAAAAACATTATAAAGGGAAGCCAAGTCAGGGAACTAGGAATGATTATTCCAACCACCTGGGGATAGGAGTCAAGGGATAGAAAAGGAAATGGAGACATCTTGTAACTGCTTCATGGTGGGGGCGGGAGAGGAATGAATTCTTCGCTCATTATGGAGAGTGTGTCTACCTAATAGTGGAGGTTTTTGGGCCACATGGTGGGAAAAGGCCAAAGGTAGATGGGGCCTGCCATCTTTCTCCATGCTGAGGGCTCATTAGCTTCTGCTGGGATGGAGGCCTGGTTGGTGGGCCTTTTGTTCAGGGCCCAGGAGTGTGGAAAGGGAATAAAAAACTCAAATAAAAGATGGATCAACATATGGCAGGAGGAGATAAGAGTCTGATCCCCACAACCCAAATAATCAATGCTGCGGGAAAGCCTTATGACCTTTCTAGTAAGTAAGTTACTCCACTAGCCACTGAGAGCTTGTCTGTAAAGGACTGAGCAATTTGGAGAGGCCTAGCAGGCTGCTCAAATCAAATGATTATTGGTTGAAATTGGGACTCCCCACAAGCTGTAACAGTCTTCTCTCCGCTGTCAGGGGCCACTCAGGAAAATGTAGAAAGCCTGGCCTCCCTTTGGAAACTTCAAAGAAAAATCAAAGAAATGACTTTCTGTCTGATCCTTAAAACTGAATGCCCCACTGATCAGGATAAGGGAGGGATAAACACATTAGTGCCTACATAAAATGGCTTTTGGAAAGTAAGATTTGATCCACTGAGCCGAATGGTCATTACAAGCAGTAATCAGTAAAATCAAATTCCACAGCAAATGGAGAGATGTTTCCTCTCTTGGTGCCCAGCAGGGGTAGATGTACATGGGTCCAGAGAGAGAAGGTGAATTTTCCTAGCACAGAGACACTTTGGCCCAGTTGACCAAAAGGAAAGCATCCCAGAAATCAAATGCAGAACCATCACTCTCTTGATGTGCAGATCACGGCTGTTTTATTTGTTTTGGAGGGGGCATTGTTCTTACGGTTGGCTCTGTTTGACCAGGGTGAGCAAGCTAAGCTTATCCATTGAGTCTGGGCTGTAGTTTTTGGCTCCCAGCAAGGGAGAAGAGGCAGATTTGGCCTGATGCTAACAGCTGTTTTGTATGTGTTCTAGTTATCAGGGCAAACACAGGTAAGCAATATGAATAAATAGAATGCAAATTGAGGGTGTATTTAGCATTATCAGATTACCCACCCCACCCCCAGCCCCCTAGCTAACTTTGGACCACATTGAATGTTGGTAAATCCCTTTGCTGAAAGCCAGGGAAATTGGACAGACTCAAAGTGGGAAAAAAGAAATTGGTGTTGTCTTGATTTGATCAATTCTAGCCTGACTGCTTGGTATAAGACTCCTTTTTTGAAAAAGCAGTTAGTTATAAGATGTAAGAAAACAGTGTTTGGGGACTTTTTGAAGAAACTACTTTATTTCTGTTAGGACCTCCAATCAGCTCATTAGATTCTCTGGTTTTCAACTGGGAATAAAAGGAGTCTGTCATTGGCTCCCAGATGTTGGCATCTGTGACACAAAGAAAGAAGTGGCCACAGGAGGATGAGACACAGAGAGAGCTGACCTCTTTCTATGCACTCATGAAGCTGACATTCAGCTCCTGTGCTCACTGAAGCAGGAAGACCAACCAGCTTTTCAAGAGAGTAAACTTTCACAGAATCATTGAATCATAGCTTTAGAGTTAGGAGGGACCTTGGAGGTCACTTAGTCCAGCTTGCCACCCAGTGAGAAATCCTTTCAACAGTATCCCTGACAGATGGCCATGAACCCTTTGTTTAAATAGGGCTAGTGTTAAGGAACTCACTACCTCTAACCTAGTCCATTGTCAAACCACTCTGTTAATCACAAATATCTTTTTTGTTTAACTTAAAAATGGTTCTGTGTACCTTTCATCCCATCCCAAAGGGAAAGTAGAGTTTTAAAAGCTTTGCTCTAAGACAAGCCTTACCCCTTCCCAAGTCCAATCCGCTCCTGTCCATCTTATATCCCTGGTATTGTGTAAAGAGATTTGGCAACTTTAGAAATGCTTTAAAGGTAGCTGGAGTATAATTTAATAATGCTAAATACAGCATCAATTGCACAGGAAAAGGGGGGAAATACCTTTAAGTCATTTTCAGGTTGGAAGTTTGCTTTACTGTTTCTAGGACCTAAGGTAAACAAATGCATCTATCATGGTGACCACTGGAAATTTCCAAATGGGGACCCATCCTATCGTTACCGGAGTCTTCACAGGCCCCAGCCCTCATTCCTCACCTGAGTTTGAGTCATGTATCACCATGTGCTGCTTATCTATACCTAGGTATCCCATAGTCATCCCAAATTCATGACTCAAAGAGAAATCATTACCTTTCCCTCTAAATCTACCCTCTTTCCCAGTGCACCACTATCCTTCTGGTGATTCAGGTCCACTCTTCTCTCTCATCAGCTGCTAAGGCTTAGCACTCCTATTTCTACAGTGTTTATTACCTCCATCCATTTCTTGACACTTCCAGGACCACAATTCTTTTTAGATCCTCATCACGTTTTTCAGAGGAACTTTTGCAATAGTCCCTTCCAGCCTCCCCCTTCTCCAAACCATCTTCCACACAGTTACCAAAATAATCTTTCCAAAATATATTTCTCCCCATCACTTCCTAGCTCAAAAACTTCAGTTTTACACTATTGTCTCTTGGTTAAAAATAGACATTCTTCTGTTTGGTGTTTAAGGACCCTTCCCAATGCAGCTCCAGCTCACCTTTCTAGACTTTGAATTTCATCCAGACTGGACTATTTCTTCTTCCTAGTAGGTGAGAGTCTAGCCTTCATGCCTGTGGTGCTTTCCTTTCTTTCTTTTGAGCTCTGGTGTTATCTATGAGAGGACTTTCTGGGTCTCCTTTAATATTATTTTTCTTCTTCCTTCTGAAATCACGTTTATTTAATATGTAAGGGCTCCTTATTTACTATATCCCCTTGATAGAATCTGTGCTCCTTAAGAGCAGATGGTTTGAAAAGGTCTAATCCTTTCTAGTCCCCCAAGACAATTTGATGGCTACAGTGCGTAGAGTCTCACATATTGGAAAGCACTTTACATGTGTCAACCCATTTGAAGCTTTCAACAACCCTGAAAAGTAGGTTCTCTTATTATCTTTATTATGTAGATGAGGAAACTGAGTTGGAAGGAGGCTGTGATCTTCCCAAGGCCAGAGCAGTAGTGAATCTCTAAGGCAGGATTTGAATTAAGGTCCTCCTGGATTCTGATTCTAGATTCTCTGAGCCTCCTTTTTGAATCCTCAGCCTGTCATCCAGAGGTAGCTAGCTACCTCTTCCAGTCACAGGTGATCTACTCATCTGATCAACATGCTGTCTGTGCCTTTATCCAAGTTATTAATAAAAATATTAAACAGCAAAGAGTCAAGCACAACCACGCAACCCATTCTTAGTACAACTAATTGTATCATCTAACCCATATTTCTAGATCTTTGTAAGAACAGTGTAAAATACATTTGTATCTTATAAGATACAATAGTATAAGACAAAATAGTATAAGATATGAACATTTTGCTAAAATCTAGGTAAACTCTCTACGATCTTTCAAATATTTTGCTGACATTGGCTCTGCAATTGTATCTGCCATTTTATTTTTTTCAGTACTGAAGGCCATAGATCACATGGGGCGGCTGATTTGAATTCTTCAAGGGCAGCTAAGTGCTCCCTTACTATCCCACTGTCCCTTTACATATCTTGGCTAACAAATCCATGTTAACCACTTCTGTATTATCATTTCCAGTCCAAGAGTCATTCTCTCCCTGGCAGAGAAAGCAGAAGGAAAAATCTAAATTAAGAAGGTCTGCTTTCTCTCTGTTGTCAGTTACCATCATCCCATCCGCTCCAAGCAAAGTTTTATCCCATTTTTTAAATCTTCCTTTTTTTTCTTATAGCTTAAAAACACCCAGACCTTGTTGTTACTGCCCATTGATTACCTTCCCAGTTATATGAGCTCTTCTAATGCTATGCTCTTCTAATCATACTTTGTTACTTGACCACCAGCTTCCAAATTTTGTACATTTCTTTAAATCTCTAAAATCTCTAATTTATTTGGTGGGTTCCCTGTGCACCCACACCTCTCTCTTTAGATAAATCCCATCTTTCCTTGCATTTAGAAATGTTTCCCTCTGCATCATCGAAACTTAATTCTTAGACATCTCACATCTCTCCTGCTCTGACTTAACCCTGTGTTTCTGACACTGGTGCTCCTGTTTTCACTGTCTTCTCAAACCTCAGTCATCCTTGATTCCTGTTCCTTCACTATCCACATCTAATTATTTTCTGAGACCTGTTGATTCTATGTCTGCAATATCTCTAGAACTGATTGACTTCTTTCCATTCTCACTGCCAACATCTTAGTTCAGGCTCTCATTATCCCTCACCTGGACTATTCACATGGTCTTCCACCTAGACTTCCCGCCTCCAATCTCTTTCTACTAGGAGACTAATTTTGTTAATGCACAACTCTGATAATGTTACTCTGCTACTCAAAAACCTTTTAACACTAGAAGGACCAGGACCATCAGCTGATGCCAAAAAAGTCATATTTTTACTACAATTTACTATAATTGCTTCTATCTGTGCAAATGTACTTTAAATACAAATAATTATGAGCAGGTATAATTTTACTTTGAAATAAACATTTTTATTCCACTGCCTCTCTTTTCTTTGACTTATGGATTGAAGGGGTGAGGGGAAACACCACAGATTGGTCTTTCAAGGTATTCTAGCACCTTATTTCCTACCAAATAAAATCTAAAATACTTAGCCCAAAATGAAAGATCATCCCCCAAAATCTGTCTTCAACTTACCTTTCCACATTTGTCTCACATTCACACTCCCTAGTCTGGACACTATGCCTCCAATTTGTCCAATCTTCATGTCTACTTTCCCACAATCCTCTGAATACAGCATGTCCTTCTCCCAATTTCTACTTGTGGAGTTTCTCCATGTCCTTCAAGGATCAGTGCAGACAACTCCTACATGAAGTTCTTCCCAGCTTCCCCAGGTGGAAATAAATTTTCCTTCTTCAGCATTCTCATAGGACTCTGTACTTTTCTTTTTGTTCTTATCATCTTCTGTTTTGTATTATAATAATGTGTGTGCTTGTCATATACCCATTAAAACATAAGCTCTTTTAGGGCACAGAACAGATCTTATTTCTTGGAGTTTTCTCAGTGCTCAGCAGAGTATCTGTCAGGTACCTAGCTAAGAACTGGACTAACAAAAATATAAAATTATAAAAAAATTAACAATATAAACAGTAGTTGTTTGAGGCGTGTATTTCTGAGTTTTCCACATTCAGTCTGTCATAGGGACTTAAATTGACCATTTCCAGGAGTATAGTTGGATCTCGTGTACCTCAGCATGCTGGACACAAGGAGAGTGCCAACTGGGGTTATTGTTTTGGGAAAGAAATTCAAAGTGGTAAGATTTGAGGGAGGAAGAAACAAAAGAAGGAGACAGTAAGGTAAGCATGCCTCTAGTACTCCTGCTAGAGCTTTCTCTGTCCACACTAGTGCTGGGTTTTATCTCTGCTTATTTCCTGATGCGTTTAATGAATTCTTCCCCTGGCCATGATACCATTGGACTTGTAGGATTTGGACATTGGTGAGGTGACATCCTCCAGATCTTAAGGGCCTTCCATGAAAGACATTGAGGCTTCATGGGTGTGCAGGGGTAGGGAATCTGGGGCCTAGAGGTGGCCTTGAGGCCACAGGTTCCCCACCTATGGTGTAGAAAGAGCCAAGAGACAATCCCAAGCATTAAGATTACACCCTTTCTTGTCCCTGTAACAGAGCTAATGAGCAATTCTAGTAACTGAGGGTATGGGGAACTCACTAATTCCACATCCCATCTCTTGGGGAACTTTGGGCTCATGGATGGTAAAAAGGAACATGGCCTGATGAAAGTTTATTCTTTTCTTTTCTCTTCCTATTTCTGTTGTCACTAAATTCTCTGCTTTCACCACTACAGTGTGAAGTCTTGTGAATAATTCAGTTAGCTGGGGAAAGAAACTGAGAAGGAATAGGGACTTGTGAGCATCTGTTGGTCTTGATGCTCGCAAAACTTGAACTAAGTTCTAAGATCCTGGGGATCTTAGTCAGCTGGGGAAAGAAACTGAGAAGGAATAGGAACTTGTGAGCATCTGTTGGTCTTGATGCTCGCAAAACTTGAACTAAGTTATAAGATCCTAGAAGTAACTTGGGGGCACCAGTGATTATGGTTAGCACTGACTTTCCCTTTCTCCTCGTATCTCTCCATCACTTTCTTCTTTCTGAATGGGAGAAGTCTGGCTGTTTTAAGCCTAGCTGCTAGCCTAGGGTCGTGTGACCTTTGACACAAGTCTACCTGAGAGAAAGGCTCATGAGAATTTTTCCCCCAAGAATACAGGTTTTTGATAGCCTCATCCCCCCAATCTGTTACTATTTTCTATACAATTGCCTCAGGAAGATTGTATCACAGGAACCTATTCCAACAAGCATTCTCCAGTGACATAAAAGAACACACAATTGGACAGGGAAAGTCACTCATTAAGTTCCATTCTAGGGCTATGGTCCTCAAAGCAGTCCTCACCTGACTCTCTTATTCTTCTTCCTTCCTCAGAGCTCTGCCATGACATTATAACGGGCCAACATAAATACCAGTCTAGAAACTTAGGTTCTCTTTACTTTAAAGGCTGTCTACAAGCAACCTCAGAGTAGGAGAGAGACCAGAATCCTCTAGGCTCTAGAGTCTAGAGATATTGTAAATACCTGCTGTTCGATCAACTGTCCCACCTCCTAGATTATAGTAGTAAAGTCTAATAAAGGAGAAACCTTTCTATGTCTGGCAGACCCTAGGAGGGATGGGGACTCAGGAAGGAGATGGGGGTCCCTACAATTTCATCTTTTTCCTATAACTTCTATTCCCAAATTTTTCTACCCCTCTAAATTCTCCTCAGCTCTGTCATTCATGTGGATTTCCAAGCCCTACCACTATTACCTCTTAGCTCTGATCCTTCCCACTTCAAATCAATGACTAACAGTTCCTGACTGTCTGTTCCCTCCCTTTATTCTAACTCCTTTCCCCTCCATTTCTCTCCCAAGGAAATTACTAGGATAAAACTTCAGGAAAAGGGTAGGAGAGAAAGCAGCTGAATACTTATGAATCTCTGACACTACCTAGAACCTTCACCATAATTGTGTTCTGATTGACGAGTTTGGCCCTATTCCACCAATTAGAGAGCAAAGAAGGTCCCAAGGACAGGTCGGAGAGACATTCTTTATCCGAACCAACAGTATGGTGGGCTTTCACCTTACTTAAATCAGTTATTGTGTATTAAGGACATAATTGGGCCACACATTGGTGGAAGCCATGCCATTTGGGGTAGGCCTATAGTAGCTATTAGGAACCAAGAAACCTTTGATGAAAATTTTGTAAATATTTCAGAGCCCTGCATTTGCAAAGAAACAGAGCAAATATCCATTGGCCCCATGCTCAAGATGGGTGTTCCAGTTTGGTATAATGAACCAAAGCAATTTCAAAAGCAGTATTTATTTTTTGAAATTATGCACACAACAAATGACCGAGGCGAACTCAATTCTGAGAGCTCAGTGCTAATGTGTAGGTAGGCTTGCAATTTTGAGCACTCAGTTGGGAAATGCAGAAATTATGGCTCTTTCCAAAGTATTGACTCATCCATCCTGTATATTCTAAAGGTACAATTTAACAGACCAATTAGTAATCTCAAATCCTCATTCTCGGTTCTGCAGGTGACTTTATGGATGAGGACCTTTTTTCTCCCCTCTGGTTTAATGCTGGGGGTGTTCTCTAGAATGTCATTATGAGATGGCTTTGCAGTGAAACCGAGTTGGATTTGGGGCTGGATAAAATAGAAAATATTAGAAAAGGGCCACTCAGCTGGATATCTCTCAGGTATACCACTGTGAACCTAACACATTCTACCTATGTGTCTGTGAGATTTGCATTCATCCATTAAATTGTTGAGTTAATATACCTATGAAGAGACTGAGCCCAGCATTGGGCTGGTACAGCACTAAGGAGAAACCACTGCTTCCTGCTGCCTTTCTGATATACACGATTCCCAGAGGACACCATATACAGTGCCCTGCTCCATAGGTATATGTTTATGTGGCCATTTGCCAGTATTCCTTCAAATAGGTTTTTTTTCTGCTTTGAATGCCTAACAAAAACTTACATTTATATAGAGCTTTGCAAAGTACTTTACAACACGTTGTGTTGTTTGAGCTTCACCGTTACCCTGTGACGTAGGTTATACAGGCACTATTATTATTCCCAGTTTAGATTAAGTGACTTACCTAACAGCTACACTAGGAAGAATCAGAGGCAGGATTTGATCGTAGTTTCTCCCTGATTCCCAGTCTATTATATCAGGCTATCTGACTACTAATATAATTCAACAAGAATTTATTAAGTGATTAATATGTGTCAGGTACAGTGGATAGAGCACTGGGTCTGGAGTCAGGAAAATCTGAGTTCAAATCTTGTCGATCCTTAGCGAATCACTTAAGTTCCCTGAGGTTTACCTCAGTTCCTCATCTGTAAAATGGGGACACACTTGAGAAGGAATGGCAAATTACTCCAGTATCTTCTCCAAGAAAACCTCATGGACAGAGACATGATTAAAGACTGAACAATAACAAAAATACGGGCAATACAAAGACCAAAACCAAAACAGCATTAGAATTTAAAAAATGATAATATGGTTTAAGTGCTCTGCAAAACTTAAAGTGGGATGATAATTGCCAAAAAGATTTTAATGCATAGGAGGAAATATTCTACTGGCCATCATTTCTGCCTTTCCCAACTTGTGGATTTGTAAGCTCCATAAATAGAGCATAAGCCACATGAGGGTAAGGACAGAGGCTAAACTAAACTTTGCATCTGGCCTAGACCCTACAACTGCTCTGAACGCATTAGGAAAATAATAAATGATTGTGGAATAAATGAATGTGTGACATCTACTTTGTTTAATTTGGGGAGTATCTTTAAACAAGAGCGGTTATTCCTCTTGGAAAGATATTTATTTGATGGATTTTTAATCAATGGAAAGAAAAACAATCTTATGACAGTGAGAATTTTCCCCTAATTTGAATGCATGTAGAAAGCTTCTTTCTAGCAGAGACTTCCCTGTTATCCTGAGTGACTGAAAACAAAGACTGGGATAATGGTCCAACCATCAGCAACATCATTTATTTGCTACCCTGGATGCAAAGATAATGGATGAATCTTTAACTTCTGGAGAGGCCTTTGGAAATGCTAGTCCTTGAATGGCAAAGCTGCACTCCATGGAAGAAATGTCCTCTGAGAGTAGAGAACGGGCCAAATGGACTCCATCGACTTGTAAGAGCACACTCTTTGTTCACAGTTACATCTCAAGGGCAGCAAAGTGATTAAAATGAAAAAGGTCTGTCTTACAGATGCACCAAGTCTAGCTCAGGGTGATGCAAGACACTGGAAAGGGCGAAGGGGACCCCATCAGCACATTTTAAACTAAAGAGGTTTCTAAGATCAGGAGCAATCCCACAGATTGTTGTCTATTCCAGTCCCGTCATTTTAGGTATATCTTTATCCGGTGTCTCTATCAAAATCTCCTAGGCTCTGAGAGATAAATAGACTAAACTTATAGATTCTATTGTTAGAAGGGGCCTTAGGCATAAACTTCCCTGTAATTGGAAAGGGAAATAAGGGGCAACTTTCCCAAAGGGTCAGATGAGTCATACCCAACAGAACACATATTTAAACCCAGGCCTGCTGACTGTAAATCAGGTGTGCTGCACCACATTGCCTAATCCCGAGGTCACTTAGGTATCTCTAAATACATAACTGGCCTAAAAAAAAAATCAAGGAGGCTAATTCCACAAGCCACACAGAAGCCCATCCCATGGCTTCACAGTCGCACCTAACTTGGGCTGGGATAGCCAGCAAGAGAGAATGAGGGGCAAGAATGTCCAGTGGTCAATGTCTAGGGTAGAGTTACACCATCTCAGTGATAATTATAGTATTTATATCAACACCACAACTTCCTTTTCTCTTTGGAATTACATTTATTCCTTTCTATTGGGCTTTCATTTCTATTTTTGGGTAAATTTTTTGCTTTCTCTATTACCATGTGAGGTCATGGCATTTTGTTTCAATCCCTCTCTGAGTGTTTACAGTAGAACTGAATTCAGTTATTTTTTAGTAATGTTTGACTCTTTGTGACCACTTTTGCGGTTTTCTTGGCAGAGATACTAGAGTGATTTGCCATTTCCTTCTTCAGCTCTTTTTACAGATGAGGAAAGTGAGGCAAACAGGGTTAAGTGACTTGCTCAGGGTCACACAGCTAGTAAGTGTCTGAGGCCAGATTCGAGATCAGGGAGCATAGTGTGCACTATGATACCATCTAGCTCACAAATTAGAGCAACTGTAACATCTTCCTTCTTGTATTCTTTGCCCCAAATTTTGTGACCCCCACCATTTCTGAAGCATAGTATAGAATCCCTTTGGTGTCTACATCACTATAGTATGTGGCTACCCTCTCATATTGGTGAGTGTTTTGCTCTACCCCTGATCACTTGTCCCCCATAATCTGAGCAGTCATAGAGTCTCTTTGCCCAAACATCCAAGCACGCAACACTACTCTGACATCATTATACAAGAATCAGATTTGCATGGTTTATACTGAATGATGCTAAGATTAGTAGACATGCACATACACACACACACTGTAACCTACCAGCTCAAGGTTGCTAAAATCTAAGCAGTGTATGCTTTGGTCCTGCGATGGATTCCCAGTGACCTCTTATTATCAGTACATTTCACTAGCTTAAAAAACTTAACAAGACTAACTCTCCTAAGTCATCTGCAGTGCAGCAATAGTTGGGTTTCACTGGGGATCCAGCAAATTAGTGCAGATGACTCCTGTGTTGGGTTCATGCATTGGCTCACATCCCTACTTTTAATCCAACTTTTTACCTCCCTAAAGTGCTTACTCCTTCCACAGACAGTGAAGTACAAAGAACATAGGAACAGCTGACCAACCTGGAAGCGGCTGTTGAAAGACCAGCTTTGGGTCCATTTCTTTCTGCATTGGTAACTCCTTTGGACTGCAAAGACCACAGGGTTGCTGCCCCATCCTTTTAATCTGCATGTACTGTAAAGTAAGAGATGCTTGATTGTTTTGACTGTAAAAATTGCACTCTTTGGAGAGACTTCTTCAGGGTGAGGGTGCTCAGATAACATTAATTTAGGATTAGCTCATCATTTGGGGGGGGGTCTCTAGATGGTCTCTTGCTCAGAGAACAGAAAATAGGAAAGAAAAGTATCAGGATAAGAGGGGTCCCTCTGTATCACTATGGTACAGGGAAGAACTTAGATTCTGGTGCTAGAGGACTGAGTTCAAATCTTGCCTCTGATATATTAGTTGTGCCACTCTAGACAAGTCACTTAACCTCCCTAGATCTCAGTTTCTTCATCTGTAAAAGGGATTAGACAAGGTGGTCTCTAAGTTGCCTTTCAGTTCTACATGTACAATGCCATGATGTTAAAGACAAAGAAAGGAAAAGAGGCATAAAAGGGAGAGCTATGAGGCTGCAGATACATGGAATCCAGCCACTCCTTCATGTGGTTCTCTCCTGAATCCCTGACCTTGGTGTCTCTGGCCTTCTACCTTGAAAACTATTACCCATCCTCACTCTCCCTACCTTCAATATTTGCTGAATAAATTAATGGAATTCAAGCATTTAACTGCAGTACAGAATCATTCTCTAGAGCAATTGTTAAATGAACAAACAACATCATTGGTTTAGAATCTCTAGATATGTTATTCTTACTGAAGAGAATCTGGGTAATCCCGCTTCAGTTGGAGATAGGAACATACAATTGGAAAAAACCATTAGGTAGAAAGTCAAACGACCAGGATCTGAGTCCCTGCTCCAAAACTTAGTCGTCGTGTGACTCTCTGAGCCTTGGTTTCCTTGTGTATAAAATAGAAATAACTAACAAGGCTTGCACTAGCTTTGTCACTGGAAAAGGAGGCTGCAGGGGCAGTGGGAGATGGCGGCTGAGGAGTGATGGTGGAGTGCTTTCTAGAAAGGACGAATTTATAGCCCTTACATCATCATCATACGCACGTAAGCTACTTTTACTGAAAGGTCAGAGCAGGGCAGTTAGTAATGGTTAAAATAACAACATCAAAAAGAGGCAGGGGAAGCAGAGAAATAATGCTGAGATAAATACAGGAAGATGAAGGCAGACGTAGAAAGCTTACAAGCTAGTTCTTCACAAGCTAATAAAGGAAGAAAGAGACGAGCCTGGGCATATTAGAGAAAGAGGCAAATGGAACAGGAGACATGAATGCCCTTGCATTTGCTGGAGGAGAAGCTCCTGCCCTGTGAAATCTCCTGCCAACAACCAAGGTTGCTTTATTTCTTCTGGCAGCTGAAGACGGGGAAGAGCGGAAAGACTATAGTCATAATTCTCGTATTCCTATGCTCAGTTGCAAGGTGACCTTAGTCATTTTATTGAGAATCCTCTTTGCTTATTGAGTAAGGCAGGGCTACTGTCCAGAAATGTATATGATCTCTTCTTCTCTTTGCATGAAAATGGCTTCTGTGAGTGTGGCCAGGAGGCAGGAAAAGAGGGAGCAAGCTACCTGTTAGTGTTATGGTTCATTCATCTTATTTGACCCTGAAATCTCTAAGTTTAAGTGGCTTAAGGTTCCAATGGGAGTGTTCACCAGGGTAGTCATCAAATTGTGAATTTGAAAAGGGAAGCAAACATCCATATCAATATTTCAGCAGGCATTGCTGGTCATGGAAGGCCTTGACTCTATAAAGGTCAGCGTGGTCAATGATCCCAGGCTCCTGAGAGTTATTTACACACCATTGTTAACTTAAAGTCTGGTTCTGGAATAGTCATTTTGGAACCCTTGCCCTTGAGGGATGCATTCCTTAATAAAAGGAAAAGGGTAACTCCCAGAACTTCTTCTGTTAATCTTTTTCTCCTATCCCACCCAGGCTAATATCTCAGCAAGGACCTCCCTTGGTTTCTAGATTTATATGGTTGAATGGTATTCTCAACATGCTTTATTACCGTAGCCAGTCATTTTTCCTGACTTCAGTCTGAAATTCACCAAATAAAAGTCAGATGCTAAATCTGGAGAAGGAGGAAGGAAGTAGAACTATAGATTACCAGATTTTTCTCCATTAAAGTGATGCTGGGGAATGGTTTTTCATACTGAAAGATTGTTTTTAGTTTGTGTTTTTGTTTTTTCATGAGAGCAGCACTGGCTGACTGGCTTTGGGGAAGACCCACCAACCCATAAACCAGTCACTGTTTGTTTTTTCAGGAAATAGCAGGTTTGACACAGTCTTTCTCTGCATCATCTTGAGGCCAACTTTACAACTTCATCACTGGTCAGTCCCCTGGGGATAATTCTTTGAGGAATAATAATAGGGCCAAACACAACAGAAGCACACATATGTATACATTCACACACATGCACACACATATACACATAATTCTGGCTTCCTCAGAATCTTCACATGATACTCTACAGCCAAATGGGAGATGACAATGGAAGCTGAGTGGTTACATGGTCCTGTCTGTGTGTATTCTAATGTCTAATTTGAGTGTCCTCTTCAGCACATGAACTGTGATAAGATAGCTTCGTTATGTTTTTGCTTCATTATTTAATAACAAAGGACCACAGAGAGTGGTTCTTATATAGAGAAAACTGCTCCTTTGAACTAATGAGCTAGACTCTAAGAAAGCTACTTCCTCTCCTGTCCCCTCACACCTGCTCATAAGAGGACTCACAGAACCACAGGAGACGAAAGAGTAAAATATTAAACTTGGGGTGGGGGGAGACACCTGAGGTTCCTGAGGGCTGAGGCGGAACTCTGCCCAGCTGCTCTCTCAGAGGAGATGAGGTCTTCAGAATCAGGAATGCTATCAGAGAGTTCATGCATCCTTGGGAGCACTTATTTATTAAAATAGCAACATAGAGAGAGAGTCACTAGGCTTCTGGTGGAAAGCAGAAAGGTCACGCGGTGGTGGTTCCCCCTGAGGAAATCTGAGCAATATAAAAATTGGCTGTTTTCTGATTTGTCTGCAAAGGAGGTTTGAGCCATCTTTCATCTCAGGAAGTCTTGAGTATCAAAAGTGCTGAGCACAAACAAAAGTCAGAGGCCAGCTTCCTTACCCCCTTCAGTTTTTCTGGCTCTCTGTCTCTCTCTCTCTGTCTCTCTCTCTGTCTCTCTCTCTCTCTGTCTCTCTGTCTCTCTGTCTCTCTCTCTCTCTCTCTCTCTGTCTCTCTGTCTCTCTCTCTCTCTCTCTCTCT
>CM053597.1:56991529-57018181 GCA_028646575.1 Pseudocheirus occidentalis
TCTATCTATCTATCTATCTATCTATCTATCTATCTATCTATCTATCTATCTATCCTTCCTTCCCTCCTTCCTTCCTTCCCTCCCTCTGTCTTTCTATCTATCTATCTATCTGTCTGTCTGTCTCTGTCTCTATCTATCTATCCATCTATCTATCTATCTATCTATCCATCTATCTATCATCTATCTATCTATCTAAACACAAAGTGCTTTGTAAATATATATCTCTTTACAAAGTGCTTTGTGTTCATCACCTCATTAGATCTTGACAGCCACCCTGTGAGGTGAGGAGTGTAAGTTATTATTAACTACATTTTGTAGAAAATAAATCTCACAAAAAGGAAAGTGAGTAAACTGAAATTTACATGGCTAATGAAACCCAGGTTTTCTCATTCCAAGTACAGTTTCCATTATATCCAATCTTCTTTCCGTTTTTGCCCTGACAAAGGGGAGAAGGAGCTGACTGTGGTAGGAATCATCCTCGGGGTTATATGTGGCATAGTGCTACTACCAGCACTTTCCTGACTCCATCTGTATTTTCTGAGGGTAGAGGGACTCTACTCTACAGAGACTACACTTGGAGACTCTCAGACTGACCAATCTCCAGTCTCTCATCTCCCAAATTATTTGCAGCAATAGTTGACCACACAGCATGTTGTTGGTTCTTCCTAAAAGTGCAGATTTAGATCAACTCACCTGAAATTGGTCTTTTATTACATTAAGAGATGCAAAATGTTTTTTCATAGTTCAAAAGAACAGTTAAATAGGGTAGGTTCCCATTGATTGGGAAATGACTAAACGTAGTGTGGCATATGAATGTAATGGAATATTTACTATGCTGTAAGAACTGATGAATGTGATGAATGAAGAGAAGTGTAAGAAGACATATGAATTGATGCAAGATGAAGCAAGCAAAACAGGGAAAACAATATGCACAATGATTACAATATAAATGGGAAAAAAACAGCAACAAAGCAATTGGAAATGAATGCTATAACATTATAATGACCAAGCTTGGCCCTTAAGAGGAGATACGAGAACAACTCTACAACTCTCAGGATGGAAGCAGATGTCTACATTCAGAGAAAGATCCAGAAAGACCAGAGTTTAAATGGAGACTGCAGCAATGCATGCCATCGTTCTTTTCTATGTTTGGTTTTGTTTCTTTTTTTCCCATTGTTCACTCCATTGGCTACAACGCTTATACAATCAGACTATTGTACAATGTGAAAGAGCTTGCAGATCCTATACATGATTGTATGCCACCATGGGGGGTGGGGAGGAGAGGAAGGGAAGAAAAATCTGAAACTCAAGTGATTCTGGAACTGAATCTTGTAAACTAAAAGTAAACAAACAATTAAAAAGAGAGGAGATATGAGAAAATAACCTCCTATCTTCTGTTGTAGAGGTGGGGAATTATGGGTATGGAATATAATATCATATAATGTTATATAATGTCAGATTTTTTATGCATTAGTTTTGCTGAATTATTTTCTCCTCTTTTTTACCTTTTGGATGACTCTCTAGGAAAGGAAAGGAGAAAAACTTTCTGACAAATATAGGCAATAAAAACAGAAGATAAAAATAAAAATTTATTTGAAAGAAAAATACAAAATCCAGAATGATGAGGTCCCACT
This sequence comes from Pseudocheirus occidentalis, assembly GCA_028646575.1. Lineage (NCBI taxonomy): Eukaryota > Metazoa > Chordata > Mammalia > Diprotodontia > Pseudocheiridae > Pseudocheirus > Pseudocheirus occidentalis. Next base: position 56,993,164 of record CM053597.1, read on the forward strand.
GCACAGTGCTTTGGTTAGACCATACCTGGAGAACAGTATTCAGTTTTGTGCACCATATTTTCAGAAGGATGCTAACAACCTGGAGCACATCCAAAAATGACAAGAAGATTTAAAACTATGCTACATGAGGACTGGTTGAATGAACATGAGTGTCTTTAGCCCACAGAAAACTTAGGAGCTACATAATACCAAGTGGGGAGGGCTGCCCCATGGGAGAAAGACTAACCTGCTCTTCTTGGCCTTAGAAGGAAGAACTAGGAGAAATGGATGAAGTTAGAGAGATTTAGATTTTGTCTCAAACTTAAGCAAAAATTTCCTGATGCTTTCCAGAGCCATCCACAAGTCAAATGGGTTCCCTCAGGAAGTTTCTGTACATGGAAGTTTTTAAGTAGAAACTGGATCACCACTCACTGTGGATGTTGGAAAAGGGATTCCTGTTTGGATAATGGTAAAAGTAGATGGCCTCTCAGGTCCTTTCTAATTCTGAGCAGCTGTGATTCTGTGATTTTTCTCAATATACAACATCCCTGTATTCCTATTTGCCTAGACTAATTAATCATGCCAAAATACAACTCCTTCAATCTATCCATCCACTCATTTCTTCATGTTTTGGAGGGAAAGATATGAAAAGAAAAAAAATCACATTAAATATGTTGTATTTGTGCCAAAATTGATTATAACTATACTCCAATACTTGAAATACAAATCTAGAATGTAAGAACTTTTAAATTCTAAGCTGCTACATGAAAACCAATTTCATAATCTTGGCAATATTTTTAAGTCTCCTTTCTCATTCCTCTTCCAAATCCAACTGATGGACAAACTCTTTTTGATTCTGCTTCCAGAATATCTCATATGTCATTTTTTTCCTTAATACCATAGCCACTGCCCTACCTCAGCCCCTCATAATCTTTCAAAAAGGTTAGGAGATTATTACAAGTCTCCTAACTGTTCTCCATACTTCTATTCTCCCCCCACCTATCCCCAACTCATCCCTGATACAGAAGCCAAAAACTGTCCCATTTGACTCCTTTGCTCAAAAATCTTCAGCATTCCCCTGTTGTCTCTAGGGTAGCTCATCAGGCTGGCATTTAAGGCCCTTCAAAAGCTGTCTCCAACCTACACTTCAAGCCTTATTTCATCAAAGTTCCCTTCATGTACTCTATGTTCCAGCCAGACTAGACTACTAGCTGTTCCCTAAACTCAATATGTCAAAGCCTACGTTCACACATGCCATTCCTCATGCGTGGAATATCCTCTTTCCTCTCTTCCTGGATCTTGGCACCCTTGTCTTTCTTCAAGGCTCAACTCAGATGCCATCTCCTCCATGCACCCTTTCCTTATGCTCAGTGGTTAATGTTCTATCTGCCATTTACTTCTTTGTGTGCATGTTATATCCCTCCCTTCCTAGAAAATATGAGTTGCCTATGACAAGACCTGTACTTTTCTATCAATGTTTGGCACATGCCCAGACCACCTAAAATAATCTCAGTAGCATTTCTCAAATTCCTCAGTTGAGAGTTTGATGTTAAGGGGTTAAATGGAATTGGGTTGCTATTCACTAGGCCCTTAAGAATGGGAGAACACAATTAGTGAGGACTCTAGCCAATCATGATAAAAATATTCTTAATCCCGTCAGGGTGCTAGACAACCCTGGGGAGGGAAGTGGTAAAATTCAACAGGCCTGGCCCTCAGAGAACGGGGCAAGAGCAAAACCTGCTACATCTGGGGTGCCGTTCAAACATGCGCCATTCTCCTGTCTCCATGAGAAGGTCCCAAGTGTCTCCCATGTGGATGAGGCCATTTTAGGTAGTCTGTACATATTCCAAACCCTGTAATACTAAGGAATATGTGCTTCAAAGTTTCAACAGGAGCAAACCTACAAACATTTCCCAAGAAAAACCTTGGGAATCCCCTCCCCATCATCATCTCAGTCAGGGAAAGGGAGAAAGGATTAGGCTCACAGTGTTATCCTACCAACTTTTAAGTCCAAAACCCTCCTGGGCTGACATCTTGGAACACCAGCTTCTCGGGGTTTTCCTGTTGGGTTGACTACAACATCCTGGAATCCTGAATTGCAAGATCCCTGTGGCCTGAATTCTCAAGTTGAAGACTCCCTTCCCTCACATAACACTATAAAAGACAAATGAAAACAACACCAAAACCCCAAGTCTGTTTCTTAGGGCAACATGGCCTAAGAAACTGCATGTTTTCTTCTACTGTCAGCAAATGAGGCCTCGGTCCCTAGACATGAATGCTAAAAAGAGCGTGATGAAACTGTTGTCAGGTAGTTTTTAAAGAGCGCTATGGCTCCAATGCCAGTGAAAAAGACTAATCTCAACCACCTGGTAGGCCAATACAGCATGTCCAAATATACCAGATCTTTCTTCCAAGCATCCCAACCAGGTGCCAAGTATCTCCTAAGTGGGTGACACCATTCAAATAGAACTGAGAATGTACCAGATCTCAGTACACTATATTTTTGCCATAATATCCCATGCATCTATCAGAGGGTCTTGTAGATGCTACAAAGTACAACTCAATGTTTGTTGAAGTCAGTTGATCAGAACTTTAGGTATAATGTTGGTCTTTCCTTTATGTCACTGGCTCCAAAAGATAAAAGAATGTTCAGGAAACTAGATATGTTGAGTTTTGTTTTGTTTTTTCATTTCTATAAATATTTCTATTTATCACTTCCTGCTGCTTTTAAATTTTGCTATATTAGGATCTAGGATTTGTGGGGATAACTCTAGAAGAAGAAGAAAAAGCCCTTCACTTAACAGATTTTCTTTTGAAAGTTTATCATCCTATGGATGACCTTGCCTTACTCTGTTCCTCACATATCTTGTGACATTATATGTAACTTCTTCAGGAGAAGCTTTTTTTTTTAATTTTAGCCCTTCTTCAAGCAATTTTGTTTCTTTTTTAAAAATTTTAATTTAATTAAAAAAAAACATTTTCATTTTCAGTTGCAAATTCTCATCCTTCTTCCCACTCCTCCCCTATCTGGTGAGGAGGCAAGAATTACAATACCCAGCATACATATGAAGTCATGCAAAACATATTTCCATCAGATATATTTCTTTTAAAAAATATTATTGCTTAGTTGAATAATCTTCACTCTTTTCCCTGGGTGACTTATTTGAATCCAACAACTGACCCAATGAAAAAAAACCTATGAATTTTAATCCTGCTAAGTTGTAATTTTGAATAGGCCTAGACAGAGCTCTGGGAGAGGTAGGACAGTACCTTTTGTTTCCTTTCCTTGTGCTCTTGTACTTGGGAACCAGAGTAAGCCACCCTTCCTTTCCCTGCACTCCCCCAAAGCAACAAGCAGGTATTAGGACATAATCAAATTGGAAGCCTGAAACTTAGTACCTGCAACTCTCCATTATCTACACTAGACATTCTATGACTCTCCATTAATCTAAAATAGGGGAAATTTGTTTTTTAATCATTTATAGCTGGCTTTAAAATGCATGCCATGATGCTTTTTTTGGCAGCAAACTTACCTTCCTAATTATATTCTATTAAAATTAGGCTGCTATTAAAATTAGCTTGGATTCCCTGAACCTGCACCAGCTGGGTAGTAGGGAAAGTTGGACCAGGATGAACCATTTTCAGTGGCTAATCCATCTACACATCAAGAACTCCCTGTGTTTAAAAAAAAAAAAAAAAACCTCCCGGTGTTTCACTGTGACCCATTGATGGAGGTAGCTGATTTCTACATTTGGCTCAATGTTTAGCAAACATTCTTCTTTTGGAGGCCTCAGAAACAGTCTCTATATCAATTGAGTAGAGAGATTGGAAGAGTTTTGGATTGCAAGATAAAATAAAGGATAGAATGCTTCATGTACAGAGAAGGGAAAGATTCTCTTGGATGACCCTGCTGCTTCAATTTGTTGTTCTGTTGACTATGCTGACCTTTGTCAGTGAGGTGGTGTCTCTGCTTTTTAGTATACTGTCCAGATTTGCTGTAGCTTTCCTTCCAAGGAGGAAGCATCTTTTGATTTCTTAATTTTCTAAATTTCTTCATTTCATGCCTGTAGTTGCCATTTTGGTGATCTTTGAATATAAAATCTGACATTGCTTCCATTTTTTCTCTCTATTTGCCAGAAAGCGATGGAATGAGTTGCCAAGATCTTGGGGCTTTCTTTATGTTAAGCTTCTAGCCAGCTTTTATACTCTTCTCTTTCACCCTTTTCAAGAGGCTTCTTAATCCCATCGGCCATCAGAGTCGTATGGTCTGCATATCTGAGACTGATTATATTTCTCGCAGCAGCTTTAATTCTAGCTTTTGATTTGTCCAGCCTGACATTTCTGTGCCTCCATATACTCTCCATGTAAGTCCAATCTGAAATTACTCTGCATATAAGTTAAATAAGGTGATATTAAGGTACAGCCTTGCCATACTCTTTTTCCCAATCTTAAGTCAATCAACTGTTTTATGTTTAGTTCTAATTGTTGCTTCTTGACCCACATTTAGGTTCTATGGGAGATGCATAGAATAATCTGGTACTCCCATCTCTTTGAGGGCTTGAGACATTTTGTTGTGATCCACACAGTCAAAATATGTAGTCTCTGAATCGGAGCAAGGACCACCTCACTTCATTCTCTGGCTCTAGATCAGTTACCACAGCATCGTGGTTATCCGTGATGTTAAGATCTTCCTTGGATAGTTCTTTTATTTATTCTTGCCACCTCTTCTTTATCTCTCCTGCTTCTGTTCAGTCTTTACCATTTTGTCTTTTATCATGCCCATTTTTACATGAACAGTTCCCTTTATATCTCTAACTTTCTTGCAGATACTTCAAGTCTTTCCCATTCCGTTTTTTTTTTCTTGCATTTCTTTCCATTTCTCATTTAAGAAAACCTTCTTATGTCTCCTTGCTATTCTTTGGAATTCTGCATTCAGTTGGGTATATCTTTCCCTTACTCCTTTTTCCTCAGCTATTTGTAAAGCCTCATCAGACAGTCATTTTGTTTTCTTGCTATTCTTTTTCTTTGGAATGTAAAATTCAGGACGGTCAGTTTGGCAGCTGAATGAAGGAGGGATTGGATTAGGGAGAAACTTTTGGAAGGGATACCAACAACATAGTTATTTCACTCCGGTTTGAGGTAATGAGTTCTTGTACCAGAGTGAATGTAATCAGAGAAGAGAAGGGGGTGTATGTAAGAGATGTTATGAAGGTAACATTGACAGGCCTTGACAACTTCTTGGATATGAGGAGTGAAAAAGGGTAAGGAGTCAAGGTTGAAACCTGGTTTGTGATCTTAGTTACACAGAGGATGATAGTCCCTTAACAGTTATAAGAAAGTTAGGAAAAGGGGAGCATTTTGGAGAAAATATAATAAGTGCAGTTTGGACATGTTGAGGTCTAAAGGGCATCTTGTTCCAGATGTTCAATAGAGAGCTAGAGATGTGACACTGGACGTGAGGAGCTAGATTAGGGCTACATAAGTAAATCCGAGAATCATAGCATAGGCATGATTGAATCAATGGGAGCTCGTGAGATCACCAAATGAAATATTCTACAGAGAAAAGAAATAGTCAAAGTAGGGTCTTGCAGAGACACCCATGGTTAATAGGTGCCATCTGACAAAGATTCAGTGGAGACTGAGTAGTCAGATAAAAAGAGGATAATAACAATAACAATAATAATAATAACAATAACAATGATAATAATAATGATAACAACAACAATAATAATAATATAAAACCAGAAGAGAACAGTGTCATTAAAACCTAGAGGAAGAGAATCTAGGAAAAGAAGGCAACTGGCAATGTCAGGGGCCGCAGAGAAATCAAGAAGGATGAGAATTGAGAAGGAGCTATTAAATTAAATAAATAAGAGTTCATTTCTTCAAAAGATAGTCAGTTATTGTTTGTTAAGCCCTACTATGTGCTAGGCACCATGCTAAAAATTGGGGATCCAAAGAAAGCTAAAAGACAGTCTCTTCTCTTCAGGTGCTCATACTCTAGTGGGGGAGTCAACATTTAAGCAACTTTATACAAGCAGTCTTTATAAAGGGTAAATTGGTACTATTGGAAAAATCAATAAAAGGAGGCACTATCATGAAGAGGAAGAGAGAGGGAGAGTGAATTAATTTCTGAGGGAAGGTACAAGCAGTGAGGAGATCATACTCTTACAGGAGATGGGATTCAAGATGAATCTGGAAGGACATGAGCTGGAAGGAACACAGAGTCCATCAAGTCCAAAAGCTCCATTTTATAATCAGAGAAACAAAGGTTAAATGACTTGCTCAAGACCACACACATAGTGACAGGAAGGATTTGAACTCATGTCCTCTGTTTCCAAAGCCAATGCTCTTTTGACCATGTTATGCTGCTCTATGTTCAACCAATTGACTGTATGGATCAGAAACAGGAGGGGCTGAAAATTTGGGTGACATGCTTGGGGTCTCCCAAGTGTCTCTGTTGCTCCAAATTCATAGCACATGTTGTTCTAGTACACAATAATTGGAGAAGTAATCAGTGATAAGATTTGTGATCACATCGACCTGAGAATGTTTATCTGAATGGCATCAGCTCAGCTTATTTGCTGTTTCCGACCTCTGATGCAGCTAATTCACCAGTATTTCCCTCACCAAGGACTTGGCTCCTCCCATCCTTTTACTCTGTCACACTGGACAGACTGGCAGGGGGTTAGGGTGGTCAATATAGAAGCTACTTACAGGTGCTGATTGCAAGAACTGTACATCAGCAGGAGTGGTCCATGTGAAATCTGTTATCCCCCCACCCCAGTATCAATTGCCCTCATCCTAATATCCCAGCTCATTATCCAAGGTTTTATCCAAAAGTTTTCTCTTCCAAAAACTTTTATTTAGCCTTTTGAACTACTCATGCAAGAGTATCCTTCACAATTGGGAAATTGGGAGGGGCTACCATTGATTTGAAGTGCCCTTGGTGGAGGAGAGAAGCCCTGTCAGAGGGCAAGGCAACCATTAAGTGTCTGTCTAGGACATGGGATGCTGCTGTGTTGATGCTAGAGATTTGACAGGTGTTGAGACCCTTGTTGGAATCCATTAATAAGCTTTGCCAGCTAAGAGCTATTTTGACCTAGAGGGAGGGGGTGCTAAGAGAGATTTTTAACTCACAGCTAAGTGAGGAATGCTACCATCTCTTCTCAGGCTATTCACACCAAATAACCTTGTGGATCTTATGGATGAACCCATGCAGCATAGTAAGAAGTTGGAACACTGAAGAGGGTCCAAACTTAAGCTTATCAATATAATTCTTAAACCATGGTGCTCACAATAGAGCATGATACTTCAGATTTGGTCTAAGGAGTACTGAGTATAATAGCACCATTACCTCCCTATTTCTGAAAGTCATGGCCCTCTTAATGCAGCCCAAGATCACATTGATTTTTCTGGCTGCCATATCAAACTGCTCACTCAGATTGAGCTTGAGGTCTACCAAGACTCTCAGACCATTTTTTTTAAACAATCTTTGGTCTATCAATGTCTCCTCCTTATGGTATTACTTAGGTTTTTTTGTTTTTGTTTTTGTTTTTTTGTACCTAAGTGCAGGACTTCACATTTATTCCTCTTGAATTTCATCTGATTGGGTTGAATGTAATGTTCCAGTTCATGATTCTGTCATCCAGTGTTCAAACTGTCCCTCCCATCTTTGTATCATTTTCAAATTCATCAGCATATCTTCTATGCCTTTATCCATATCACGATAAAGATGAGATTCTGGCCACCACATTCAGTAGAGAGATGCCAGGAAGAAAAATGGACAGAGGGATTAATGAAGTATCCATTAACATTCCTAGCCATCTGAGGAAAGGTCAAGAAAGATATAAAGAAGAAGATTCATGGAGTGTTTGACAGGAAAGCACTTAGACAAGTCATCCAAACCTTTTGGAGAATCCCCCCACCCCTGCCAAGTCCTTGCCATCTGCCCTGTAACTGTACCCTCCAGGATCCTACGCTTTGCCATCTGCCCTGCTGTGGAACTTTCAGAACCATAGAGTTTTTCCATCTGTCTTTGAAGCTGAACTCTACATGTGTTGTCTTCCTCGATTAGAATGTGAGCTCTTTGAGAGCAGGGACTGTCTGAACTTTTCTGTTTGCACTTCCAGGACGTAGCTCAGTGCAGGTCTTGTAGTAAGCACTTAATCAATTCTTTTTCCATTCCATTTCATCACAGGTGTAGAACTTAGGTACCTCAGAGGCCATCTAGCCCAGGCCTTTTGTTTTGTAGCCAAAGAAACTGAAATCCATGGATGACTCATCCGAATGTCAGAAATATGATTTGAACACAGACCCTCTGATTCAAGACCTGGTGCTCTTTCCACTGTCCTCTGCAGCTTCCCATACAGACTTTCCTCCTGCCTCTCCCAACCCAAAACCAAAGGGGAGATCTGCAGCAGTCCTGATGACTCGCTAGAGAGGAACCTTGGCATATGTTGGTCATTTCCATTCTCAGAACACAGAGAGGTACCTTGGACTAGATGACTTTTCAGGTCACCTTCAGCTCTCAATTTGTAGCTTACTGCCATTGATCTGAGTTGTACCAGTTGGCTCACTTGCCTGGGGGACATGGGACAATGTGGCAAGCTGGTTTTATCTCATTTTAAATGCAACTCAATAATCACAGTTTAAATACTCACTTAGTAGGCTGCCTTTGAATAAATCTCAATAAGATGGACCAAGCAACGACAAGTTGCCATATTTGCCAGAAATCCTCCAGTCAGAGGGCAGAGGCAATTAAGGGAGCTGAGAAGATGTTGAGTTAGTCTGAGTGGTGATGAGATTTCAGGTAATCAGCTTATCTCGGGGCAGGCATGATGTTCTGTGGAGTAGAAACCAAGCAGAGAAACTGATGGAAAATGGAGACTTCTCTGGGAAGTGCTAAATTTCAGAATTGTACAAATAAAGACTGAACTATCTACGCCTTTGACACAGAGATTCTATACAGTGGACAGAGTGCTAAACCTGGAGTCATGAAGACTAGAGTTCAAATACAGTCTCAGACACTTACTAGCTGTGTGACTCTGGGCAAATCAGTTGTGCCTCAGTTTCCTCATCTGTAAAAGGAAATGGCAAAAATAGCACTTAGAAAATTGGACATGACTGAAAGAACTGAACATTTATTATTGTTGTTGTTGTTGTTGTTGTTACTACTATTATTAGTGAAGCACTTTGCAAACCTTAAATAGCTGCATAAATGCTGGCGATTGCATATTGCTTCTCTTAAATCATAGAAACTGAGTTGGAAGGGACCTTAGTGGCCATCTACTCATGAAATTCACTCATTTTACAGGAAGGGAAATTGAGGATCAGAGAAAAGCTCTTTGCTCAAGGTCACAGAGACATTAACCTAGCTAAATAATTCTTTTCACCACACCATATCTGGCTCTCCTTGTGCTGTTGAGTTTGCAGATGTGGAGGATGCAGTCACTGCTCAGCACAGGGACAGGGGCAGAGAGTCAAGCCATGGCATTCCCAAGTCCACATCCACAACCACTGCATACCTTTACTTAAAGAATTCTACCTCATTCCAAAGAACACAGAGTAGCAACGTGGGTTCCCAGAAGATCAGCTAAAGTTTTCCTGTTTAAAATTGTTCATTTACTCCAAGGTACAGATGAAATACAATTCAACCCAGAAATTAGATCCCAAGAGTGCCTTGCTGCTAAATTGGTTGGATAAGTGGCAAGTGCTGCAAATCAGTCTTAAGTGAAACCAGGATTTGAGAACCATCCTGATTATCACTCAATGGGAGAAGAGGGAGAGGGTGAGATTGGAAACTGAGTAACCCATCCCTGACCTCCTATTGTCAAGTAATCAAGACCAATCATAGACTTTTGGTTTGAAGAAGGAGGCTTTGTTAAAATGTGATGGGAGCACAATTATATTTTGGCTAACTGAAACCTCTTTTGCACAAAATTTGCCTTTTTCGTCAGGAGAAGAGGAGGGAGTACAAATTGCAAATTAGGAGGGTCTTAGGAGGGGTGGTTAAAGGAACTAGGAATATTTAGCTTGAAATGAGATGACTTAAGGAGAAAATGAGAGCTACCTTCAAATATTTGAAGGGCTGTCAGGTGAGAGACAGAGATTAGAGCTGCTCTGTGTAACTCCATAGCCTGGATTTAGGACAGGCAAGTGGCAGGCACCAGAAAGCAGATTGTAATTCAACCTAAGGAAACTTTCTGCTATAATCAGAATAGTCCCAAAGTGGGAGGGGATGCCACAAGTGAGTTCTCCAGTGCTGGAATTATTCAAAGAGAGGCTGACCATTTGTTAAGTATGCAGGAAAAGGCATTCTGTGGTGTGATAAGACTGAACTTGGTGATCTCTGAGATCCTTTCCAATGCCAAGGTTCTACTCACCTATGTTTCACGGGTAAATTTTGCTTAATGTGGGTAAGGTCTCAGAACCCAACTCTTCCATACTCTTATTGTCCCCTCTTTCCTCTTTCCATGTTTCTACTCTGTTAGGTAAGAATATGAACCCAAAGTGATGACTTTGAATTGACTACTCATTCTTTCCTATAATGAACTCCCCCTCCAAACTTGCAATCCTCTGGGATTTTTACTGAATAGATGCTCATCAGGAAGTAGTGTGACTTCTCCCAGATGTGGCATCTTATCATTGCTTGGTCTATCTTGTTGAGATTTATTCAAAAGCAGCCTACTAAGCGAGCAGTTATATTTAAAACTAGAGAAAACCAGCTTGCCACATTGGCCCATGTTCCCCATGACCCCTATGCATCCCTACCTAAAGAAAACGATCTAGAAGTGAGCCAACTGGTAAAACTCAGTTAAATGGTAGTAACCTACAAATTGTATTTGTGTGGATTGAGAGCTAAAAGGGGACCTGAAAAGCCTTCTAGTCCAAGCCCTTTTGTAGATGGGGAAAGCAAGACCCTGATAGGTGAATGATCATGTTTGAGGTCACACAGACAGTAAGTAACTAAGCTAGGGTATGAACCCAAGTCCCCTGACTTCCTCTCTTTTTCTAGAAAAGGAGTGATATCACATATCTAAATGTTATAAGAATGGAACTGAGAAATAAACTCCTCCCAAAACCTTCCTTTATAGAAGGCACAGAACTCTGAGAACGTCCCAGGTGGTTCTCCATTAGCATCTCTGCTTGGTTTTGACTTTACTGGTGACCCTTCCTCTTTGCCCCCACCAATGAAACTCTTTCCCTTTTTCTCTAAACTTGTCTCCTAATTCCTCTGTCTACTGAAGATGCCAGCCTCTCAGGTATATTGAGTTTGGAATTACTTTTAAGTCTTTACATTCATTCAACCGCCAAATTAGAGAGTCTTACAAGACATAGTGAATAGAGTATAAATTTGGAATCAAAACTACCTGCTTTCAAATCTCACTTTTGACTCAAACTAGCTTTGTGATCCAGGACAAGTCACTTAACCTCTGCTTGCCTCAGTTTTTCCTTCATTAAAACGAAGGGTTTCATCTGCATGGCTTTCAAAGTCCTGTCTAGCTCTAAATCTATAACTGACAGATTTAGAGCCAAAGTAATATTCCACAATTGGAATTTCAGTGCTTCTAACATCAGATTTAAACTACTCTGTTTGCTATTTACAGAACTTTGCAATCTGACTCCATTCTACATTTCTGGATGTATTTAGCATTACTTATGTTATTGAAGCAATAATGCTATGAGCTAATCAGTTGTCAAGTCTTGCTGAACCCATCCCCTCAATTTTCTCATTCATCTCCTTTTCTCTAATCTCAAGGCTACCATTCATATTCAGATCTTTTTCACTCTTCCCTCATAGAATATTACAATAGTCTCCTAGTTAGTCTTTCTTTTTTTATGTACTATTTTGTTTTTTCTCAATTACATGACAAGATGATTTTTAATGTTCATTTTTACAAGATTTTGAGTTCCAAATTTTTCTCCCTCCTTCCCCTCCCCTCTTTCAAAACTGGTGAGCAATTTGATATAGGTTCTACATGTGCTCTCATGTAAACATATTTCAATAATAGTCACAGTTGTGAAAGAAGAAACAGATCAAAAGGAAATAAAACCATGAGAAAGAATAAAGTAAAAAAAATGCTTTGAGCCACATTCAGAGACCATCAGTTCTTTACCTGGATGTGGATAGCATTTTCCTTCATGAGTCCTTTGTACTTGTCTTGGATCATTGTGTTGCTGAGAAGAGCTGAGTTATTCATAGTTGATCATCATACAATGTTGCTAACGCTGTGTACAATATTTTCCTGGTTCTGCTCATTTCACTCTATATCAGTTCATACTTGTCTTTTCAGGTTTTTCTGAAATGTGCCAGTTCGTCATTTCTTATTGCATAATGGTATTCCCTTACATTTATATACCACAGCCTGTTCAGCTATTCCCTAGTTGATGGGCATCCCCTCAATTTCCAGTGTTTTGCCACCATGAAAAGAAAAAAAATATTTTTGCACATATATATAGTTTCTCCTTTTTTATGATCTCTTTATGATACAGACCTAGTAGTGGTATTGCTGGATTAAAGGGTAGGCACAGTTTGGTTGCCCTTTGGGCATAGTTCCAAATTACTCTATAGAATGACTGGATCAGTTTTCAACTCCATCAACAGTGCCTCAGTATCACAACTTTCCCACATCCTCTCCAACATGTATCATTTTCCTTTTTTGTCATATTAGCCAATCCGATAGGTATGGTCGGATAGTTTGGTACCACAGAGTTGTTTTAATGTGCATTTCTCTTATCAAAAGTGATTTAGAGCATTCCTTCATATGTCTATAGATAGCTTTAATTTCTTCATCTGAAAACTGCCTGTTCATATCCTTTGACCATTGGTCAATTGTGGAAGTATTTAGGATTTCTGCTTCCAGTCTTTCCTCTCTGTAGTTCATGTATCACACAGATGCCAAAAAGATATTTCTAAAACATTGATATGATCATGTTATCTTTCTTCTCTGGAAATTTCAGTTCCTCTAACCTCAAATTTAAACTCCTCTATTTGGCATTTAAAGACCTTCACAATTTTACTCCATTGTATTTTTTGAGACATTTTAGATTATTGAAACAATGATCCATGTTACAGCCAAGCTGGGCTACATGGTGTTACCTATGCACAATATTTAATTTTGTGATTTTATGCCTTTGGACGGATCATTATATGTACCTATGGTGTTCTTTCTTCTCACTTCTGTGGCAATGTCTAGCTCCCTATAAGGCTCAGCTTAGCTTAGGTAAGTCCCATTTTATGTATGATGCCTTTCCTACCACTAACTTCTATATGTGCTTTGAAGATACACTATATTTACTTACCCACATATAGATTGTATCTCAGTAGAAGATAAATTTCTTGAAGGTAAGTACAATCTCATTTTGTCTTGTGTATCTAATATAGTATCTGGTGTCTAGTATAGTATCTTATACATATGGGACATTTGATAGATGTGCATTGGAACTGAATTGACTTGACTAATTGGGGGAATTTTTGAGTCAGATCGTTGACAAATGAATACATAGAAAATTTGCATTTTGAAGGGGAACTTCCAGAGAAATAATTCCTTAACTAAAAAGTTTCATTTAGCAGAATGCTAGAATTTCAGAAATTATAGACAGATAGTAGGGAGATTAGGAAGAGAATAATAGAAAGACAGCTGGATGTTGAGTTAGATGGTGGAATCCTAGTTTTTCCATCAACAAACTATGAAACTTTGGATAAGATGCTCAACGTCTTTGAACTTTGGTTTACTAACCTATAAAGTGGAAATAACAAAACAACAACAGTAGCTTACATTTATTATTTAAATGACAATCCCTGCCTTACCAACTATCTCACAGGGATGTTGTAAGAAGTGAACCAAATTAATGTATGTGATGACATGTTCAATGGTTGTAGTAAGCTATACAAATGTAGTAAGCTATACAAATTGAAAAGAGGCTCTATCGGGATAAGCTTGATAAGACCCTGGTGACTTTCTCACAGGTGTCCTTAAACAGATGGTAAATTCTTCTTCAAAAGTTTAGTTCCTTGACATGATGTAATGTTGTGTCCGAGGGACTCCTCCTGTCATTTTGACATTATGACATGAAGGATCGATTGTTTTGGAGTCAGGTAGTCTACAAGTTTTGATCCTGGGCTTTAAAAGACAACTGGGGAGAGAAAACAGGAAATAGAAGCAAGGGGAAATGGGTATAGAAAATGGCTACATGGACTGCTCTCGAGTGGAAGCCGGCCCATAAACCTGCCAGAGAACATGGCACCAGAGATGGCAGAGGCAAGACCATGGTGACCATAGTGGCAAAAAAATGTCTGGAGCAAACTGCAAGAATATAAACTGAAAGCAGTGAGGGAACAATGGTGGATTGACAGAGGACTTCCTAAATCACACTTCCTAAACTCACTAGAAGAGATCAGAAACAAAGCTGGACCTTGAGCTGAAGGAACAGAGCAGGAACAGAGAGGAACAAACCTGGATTTTATTTTCTGCCTGTTACCCATAACTGCAAGTTCTGTAGCCTGGCAGGTCCAAAGACAAGAGTCAACTCCATAGCAGTCTGAACACTTTTTCCTTTTGGAAGACTTCAGTCCCAGTGGAGTAAGTCTGAAGTAATGTATGAGTTCCTGAGGGAGGTAGAGGCCCACCAGGTGAGCCATTTTGACTTTTGAAAATATTTTGTACTTGCAAATGCCTCAAGTATCTTCCCTCCAATACTAAGATTCCCCAGTCCTAAATTTGGAAGACTATATGGTTCTCTTTCAATCTTTCTCAGGCTCTGTATCATCTATACTAATATCTGAAGTTGTGTTGTGTTAGCCTGAGTGCATGCAGAGTAACCGAAGTCCCTTTACATAAGTGTATGTATACACACACACACACACATACATGTATGAACCTCGACATGAGACAGATTTTGACATTTCCAAAGGAAAACCCAAGGCTCGGGGGTGGAGGGACAAAAGCAAAATTCTGTTGTTCCAAAGGGAAGCACAAAGCAGAAAGTATGAGTAATGAGAAGACCCAGCCATCAGAAGTTCTTTATATGAATCTAAATTCTATGGAAAGACCATTCTATCAGGCAAGGAGAGCTGAAGGAAAGGAAAGAACATAGGCCATTATGCACATTCTTGCTCATCCCTTGAATTAGATGTATACCAAAGAGCTTGTAGTATGGTGAATGTTCAGACTGACTTCTTTTTCCTCTTGGGTATGAGGGGACAAGAACTGAATGTAAAGCATATTTTCTATTCCTGTTTCCTTAATGAGCTAGGGAGGCCATTGCTAGCTCTGCAATAATGATCCTCATTGTTGAGGTTTAAAGACCCCTTAATTCATAAACTGTTAAATCTGAGGAGGCATTTTCCAGAATAACACCTGATAAATCATCATCATTTCATTGTGTGGGTCTTTGTGGGAAATAGGAAGCTTTTAAACTGAGAACACTTAAGAATTTTGGTTTTCTGAGTCTGATTGTAATAGATAGATCAGCCTCAAGGAAACTTCCTGTCACAGTTAGGAGAGCTGTGGTTTTCTCCATCCACCCACCCAAACCTCAGAAAGTAGAAATCATGATCAATCATAACAAGATGAACTTTCTAAAATAGAACATCTTTAGAGAGAGACGTGGCAGAAGTACTGGTTATCAAGGAAATGCTTATAAACATTCAACTACAACTGATAAAGAATCAAAAACTGGGATAGCTAGGTGGTGCAGTGAATAGAGCACCGGCCCTGGAGTCAGGAGGACCTGAGTTCAAATTCGACCTCAGACACTTAACACTTACTAGCTGTGTGACCTTGGGCAAGTCACTTAATCCCAATTGCCTCACCTTCCCCCCTCAAAAAAAATAATCAAAAACAGATTAGGCAACCAAAGTACAGTGGAAATAATACTGAATTTAGTACCAGGAAAGCAGGGTTCAAATCTTGTCTCAGGCATTTATCAGCTGAATGACCCAAGACAATTCTAGATAGCAACTCTGTAAACCTCAGTTTCCTCATCTATGAAATGGGGGCACTTACATTGTCAATCTCACAGAACTATTATTAAGGATAAAATGAAATTAAGTATACAAAAAGCTTTGTAAATCCAAAAGGGCTATATAAATGTCACTTATTATTTTTATTACTATTACTCGACACAATCTTGCTGAGATCACTTTACTCAGCATAAAGCTGACCCTGGGTTCTTGAACATTAGGCAGTTTGGTAGTATGGTGGATAAAATGCTGGACCTGGAGTCAAGAAGAGCTGAGTTCAAATTCAGCCTGACATTAAGTGTAAGATCACTTCACCCTGTTTGCCTCAGTTTCCTCAACTGTAAAAATGGGAATAATAAAAACACCTACCAGAGTTGTTATGGGGATCAAACGAGATCTTTTTAAAGTGCGTATCACAGTGCCTAACATGTAGTGTGTGATATATAAATGCTTAATCTTCCCCCGCTTCCCCTTTTATGCCAGCGGAATATAATCTGATAGGTTATACCATACTGAAAAGGCTTCAAATATGATTCCAGCAGAAGAAGAAGTGTGTTTTAGTTAAATGCAAAGAACTTCAGCACCAGAGTCTGGTTACCTGGTGATAAACTATGTGACTACAGCAACCCACAGAATATGGCCCTGGATCTTATGAGTCCTTCTGCTTTTGTGGCGGTAGTGGCGGCGATGGAAATAGAGCTCCTTAATTTTTAGTTTATCTAAATATTTTACTTGACTGTTTATACTCTAAATTTGAGGTCCAGGTGTCCAGTGACCAATAAGTAAAGAAACCATTAGGAAATAAATTGTATCAAGTTTGATATTCTCATTATAAGCAACAAAAAAAAAAGGTATTTGTCGTAAAATGAAAGAGTCTTCTAAAAGATGCGAATAAATGGATTTGGCATGTCATGATTATAAATGTAACATGAAACAATATTTCATTCATATTGTGTCATGGTGTATGGTAGTGGTTCATGGGAAATGACATATTTATTTGTTTATTTTAAGATTGCGTGGAAATAATTTCAGTTTATATGCCAGTCGTTGCTATAGGAGATAAAAATGTAAAGAAATTCCAAAACTAGATACAACCCTCCACATTTATTCAGTGTACACTTTGATGCCCAGTGGATTTAATGCAAAGGAGAAAATATTTGAGGATATCGAAAAATATAATTAGAAAACCTGCATTAGAAATTAGAAATGAGAAATGAGACGGGCTAACGACTACACAGAAGCCTCACCCTTATATATCTTAAATACACTCTTCAAGAAAACAATCAATAGGTAATGAACATGATGAACACCTAATAATATTGCGAAAATGAAATTGATTTTATTTTTGCACACAGGAAACTACTTGTTATTGATGTGACAGTCATTCTTGAATAAAATACCTGCATATCTGGCCAATGACTTGATAAAGCAAAGATCATAATCAGTACAAAGCTAGAAAAGGGAATAAAAATGAGGGGAAAGTAGATAATGTACAAAAGAAATAGCTCAGTTCTGATCGGCTCAAACAAGTGGCTAATGAGAAAAAAAATGGGTAATTGATGAATGAATTGGAGAAGGATATGGCAAACCACTGCAGTGTCTTTTCAAGAAAACCCCAAATGGGGTCTTGAGATATGCCTCTTTTCCCATCTATCTAAAATGTTTGGGGGAACCTTCTCTACATGGATGGTGGTCGTTGTTGATGTGACTTAAGCAGAGCTAAAATTCCTTGGGCATATTAGTAATCAATAGGCAGGCTTTTTCAGGCAGTACTTCACAGCATGCCACATCTTCACCACAGCACAATAAACAGAAAGAGGTAGAGAATTCAAGATCCTTTGTGCTTATTGTATATTGAGGATGGAAGAAACATTTGATTTGTCAAAGGAAACCACTGTATTAAAACTTTCTTCAGGGCATTTCCCATTGTGATATACATTAAAAATAACAACAGAGATTACCTTATTACATGACTGAAATTACCTTATTACATGACTAAAATGAGCGAACAACATGGATAGAAGAAATGACAGAGATGTAGTCTATAAATAATTTCAGACAGAGGTTTAGATGATATAATTCAACTCTTAAAACATGGAGGAAAAAAAAGAACCTTCATCAACATAATACTTGACTTACTTGCCAAGTTGAGATTGTAGCAAAAGGTAGCACTAGTTTTGAATACGAACTCATCTGCAAACTCTCATAAAGATGATGGAATATTGTGAACAATGTTGCCTCATAAAACAGAAAGAATCCAGTGGAGGTTAAAACCAGTTTAAAGAAAGTTCCATTAGAAACTAAACTAAGCTACCATCTTGAGGGAACTTGTGAATTAAGTTAGAAAAAGGGATAATAAACTGAAAAGAAATGGATAAGCTTTGGAAAGATTTTTGTAACCAATTTTTTTTTCTCATCAAGGATGTTAGATATTTCATTTGTATTAGAACATCCCAGCTATGTTTATGAAGTAGAAATGGCACCCTAAAGAACAAAGATGATAAAGGAAACGTACTGGAGTTGGCACAATTTGGGGTATTTTGTGGGATTAAGCTACAGTGTATCTGAAGGAAGAGAAAATGCCAAAAGCATGGGGTGAGGAGAATGTTGAGGCTTAATAAGGTTACAAGAAGGTAGACAGGAGAACAGGAATCAAGACATATGCCTATTTTCCCATCTTCCTAAAATGTTTGGGGGAACCTTCTCCACATGGATGGTGGTCATTGTTGATGTAGTTTAAGCAGAGCTAAAATTCCTGGGGCATATTAGTAAGCAATAGACAGGCTTTTTTTCAGACAGTATTTCACAGCATGCCATCTCTTCACCACAGCACAATAAACAGAAAGAGGTAGAGAATTCAAGATCCTTCGTGCTTATTGTATATTGAGGATGGAAGAAACACTTGATTTGTCAGAGGAAACCACTGTATTAAAACTCTCTTCAGGGTATTTCCCATTGTGATATACATTTAAAAAAATAACATCAGAGATTACCTTATTTGACTACCCTCTAAGCATAAAGAGTAGGCAAGGCATATAACATGAAGACATGCTCACCATCGTGGAATAAATTTGGTGCAAAGTTCAAACTGAAGAGAAATTCCTTTGGGGTAGTGAGGTTGTCTGGATGATTTTACACATGGCATTGTTCTGGTTATCTCAACCCTTAGTACATTGCTTCTCACTGTAAAAGTTCCTATCTACTCAAATGAGTTTGGCCTAACCATCCATGTAGGGAAAACCAAGTAGATGAAAAAAGATTTGTTTATAGCAATTATTTATGCCATGCAACTGGAAAGATGGCCTATGGAACCTATCGGTGTGTGTGTGTGTGTGTGCTGTGCATGCACACATGTACATACTTAGGTGTATTTACGTCTGCATGTTTGTATATATGCATATGTAAGATATAGACTAGACCTATGGTTTCATTAGTACAGGAAACTCCTAGATGATGAAACTCCCTGTACCAATAAAAATTTGCACCTTCTCTGCAACCTACATTCTTCCAGTTACCTAGAGTACTAGAAGATTAATTGACTTGCCCAGGGTTAAACAATCGTTCTGTGTCAGAGTTAGGATTGAACGCAGCTTTTCCTATTTTTGAGGCAAGCCCTCTACCCACTTTTCCAGGTTGTTTCTTGAACAGCATAAATGGGCAATAATAATATGGACCGAAGAATTAAACCCAAGAATGGGTTGTATTCTCTTCTGAAAATCACAAAATTCTGTAATGACCCCAAACTTCTTTTATAAATGAAGACTGCTCTTTTTGTACAACAAAAATTCTACCATTGTCATATTGTTGTGAGTTATGAGTTACTAAGGTTTTTGAAGAATTAAAAGAGAGCATCACATAGACAGTCATGGGAAGGCACATGGTGAGTATGTGCAGGACTCCCCACATAACAAATAAAGACCTGAGGAAAGCTGGAAAAAAGGCAATTGGAGAAAGGTATAATAGAAAAAGGAGATGGGCTAGGAGTGAGGGACAACATATAGATCCAACTGTTTACTTCTCTACTCATGATGTAAGGAAAAATATCAATGAAGGTTTCATTTCCCCTACCCCAAAACTGTAACTCTTCCCCAGAATGTTGCCTTGAACCCCTGAGGCAAACACCTCAGAAGGACCCAGACAAGAGCTGCAGGGAAAGAGCAGTCATGTGGGTATTGTGATTTGCATTATTGGAGAGAACATACAAAGTAATGAGTTCACTGATCCATTTGGGAATTATTATTACTCAGAGATATCACAGCAAACTACTGCTTGCTGACATCCCTTCACAGTCCATGATCAAAGGAGTAGCCTGCTTAGCAAGTGAACCAAAGACTGAACCAGCCATGAAAATAAACATTAGCCTACATAGGAACAAAAATTCGAATGGTGCTAAAAACAAATCAGGTCACTGATTGTTAGAGAAACAGGAATTTTATGTTCTATTACTCATCCTCTTTTGAAGGGTTTGCCCAGAAAGTTATACTACTGTACAGATTTTTAGAGTTTGCATTTTCTAGGCAGATTTTCATGGGTAACATGTAGTAGAAATGGTGCTCTATTTGGAGTCAGATGACCTGGGTTAGAACCCAGCTTGACTTCTTACTAGCTATGTAATTGTGAAGCCAACTATTTAAGGTCTCCAAGGTTTAGGTGGCTCAGCAGCTAGAGAACTAAACTTTGGAGTCAGAAAGACCTGGATGCAAATCCCACCTTGGACACTGACTAATTGTGTGATCACTTACCTGATATCTCTAAGCTTTAGTAGCTGTCAAGTTGGGATCATGATGCTGGTAGCAGTTACTGCAGGAGTAGTTGGTATGAAAATCTAATGAAATAATGTGTGGAGTTCCTTACAAACTCCAATAGATTAATGTCAGTAACTAGTCACCCGTAAATGGAAATAGCAGCAACACAAGGATATTGGGAGAAAAAGCATGTGGCTGTAAAAATGTAATTTTTTTTACATCAAAATTTTTTTAATTTATTTAAAAACTACAACATTCAGTTCCACAAGTTTTAGAGTTCCAAATTTTCTCCCCTTCCCCTCCTTGCTTCTCAAGACAGCTTACACTCTTATATAAGCTCTACACACACGCACACACACACACACATATTTTCACATTAAGCATATTTTCATGTTAGTCATGCTGCAAAGAATTATAACCAATGGAATGAACCATGAGAAAGAAGAAACAAAACAAAACAGAGCAAATAGTATGCTTCAATCTGGATTCAGGCTACTATTTCTCTAGATGTGGGCAGCATTTTCCATCATGACCCTTTTGGAGTTATCTTAGAACCTTGCATTGCTGGGAAGAGCAAAGTCTATTAAAGGTAGTCATCAGACAATGTGGCTGTAACTGTGTACTATTTTCTCCTCGTTCTGCTCCCCTCACTCAGCATCACTTTATATAAGTCTTTCCAGGTTTTTCTGAAGTCTACCTACTCATCATTTCTTATAGCACAATAGTATTCCATTACATTAACATACCACAAATTGTTCAGCTATTCCCCAATTAATGGGCATCCCCTCAATTTTCAGTTCTTTGCCACCACAAAAACAGCTGCTATAAATATTTTTTGTACATGTGGATCTTTTCCCAATTGTATGATCTCTTTGGGACACAGACTTAGAAGTGGTTTTGCTGGGTCAAAGGGTATGCACGTTTTTATAGCCCTTTGGACATAGTTTCAAATTTCTCCCCAAAATGGTTGGATTAGGTCACAACTCCACCAACAATGCATTAGTGTTTCAATTTTCCCACATTTTCTCCAGGATTTATAATTTTCATGTTTTGTCATGTTAGACAATCTGACAGGTGTGATGTGGTACCTCAGTTATTTTGATTTTCTTTTCCCTAATCAATAGTGATTTAGAGCATTTTAATGACTATAGATATCTTTAATTTCTTCCTGTAAAAACTGCCTGTTTGTATTAATGTAATCAAAATTATTCATTTTGCATTTCATAATGTAATCTATGTCTTATTTGGTCAGAAATTCTTCCGTTCACCATAAATCTGACAGGTTAATTGTTCCTTGCTCTCCCAGTTTGCTTTTAATATCAGCTTTGATACCTAAATTGTTTACCCATTTTGACTTTATTTTGGTATAAGATGTAAGATATTGATCTATGCCTAGTTTCTGCCATCCAATTTTCCAGTTTTCCCAGCAATTGTTATCAAACAGTGAGTTCTTATCCCAGAAAATGGCATCTTTGGGTTTGTCAAACACTAGATTACTATAGTCATTGACTACTATGTTGTGTGTACCTAACCTTTTCCACTGATCTACCCCACTCTATTCTTAGCCAGTACCAAGTAGTTTTGATGATTGCTGCTTTATAATATAATTTAAGATCTGATATGGCTAGGTCACCTTCCCTAGTATTTCTTTTAATTAATTCTCTTGATATTCTCGACCTTTCATTCTTCCAGATGAATTTTGTTATTATTTTTTTCTAGCTCTAGAAAGTAATTTTTGGTAGTTTAATTGGTATCAAATGTTACTAATTACTAAATTACAAATTAAGTAAATTAATTTAGGTAAAATTGTAATTTTTTTTATTATCTTAGCCTAACCACAAGCAAGTGATGTTTTTCCATTTATTTATATCTAACTTTATTTTGTGTGTACAGTATTTTTTTATTGTGTTCAGATAGTTCCAGGGTTTGTTTTGGCAGACTGACTCCCAAATATTGTATAACATCTATAGTAACTTTAAGTGGAACTTCTCTTTCTATCTCTTGCTGTTTGGCTTTGTTAGTAATATATAGGAATGCTGGGGATTTATGTGAGTTTATTTTATATCCTGAAATCTCCTGAAGTTATTATTTCAAGTAGTTTTTTTTTTACTTGGATCTCTAGGATTCATCGTATCGTCATCTCCTCTGTAAAAAGTAATAGCTTTTTTCTTCTTTTCTTTTATTCTTTCTATTTCTTTTTTCTTCTCATTGATAAAAATAACATTTCTAGTACTAAATTGAATAACAATGGTGATAATGGACATCCTTGTTTCACCCCAAATCTTATTGGAAATACTTCTGGCTTATCCCCATTCTATCTCATACTTGCTGATGGTTTTAGGTAGATGCTACTTATCATTTTAAGGAAGATTCCATTTATTCCTATGCTTTCTAGTATTTTTAATAGGAATGGGTGTTGTATTTTGTCAAAAGCTTTTTCTGCATTTATTGAGATAATCATAGGGTTTCTGTCAGTTTTGTTGTTGATATGATCAATTTTGATGATAGTTTTCCTAATATATATTGAATCAGCCCTGAATTCCTGGTATAAATCCTACCTGGTCATAGTGTATTATTCTCATGATAAGTTGCTGTAATATTTTTGTTAGTATTTTATTTAAAATTTTTGCATCATATTCATTAGGGAAATTGGTCTATCATTTTCTTTCTCTGTTTTCACACTTTCTGGTTTAGGTATCAATACCATATTTGTATTATAAAAAAGAATTTGGTAGGATTCCTTCTTTGCCTATTTTCCCAAATAGTCTATATATAGTATTGAAATTAATTGTTGTTGAAATGTTTGCTAGAATTCACTTGTAAATCCATCTGGCCCTAGAGATTTTTTTCCTATGAGTTCGTTGATGGCTTGTTTAATTTCTTTTTCTGAAATGGGGTTATTTAAGTATTTTTCTTCCTCTTCTGTTAATCTGGGCAATTTATATTTTTGTAAATATTCACCCATTTCATTAAGACTGCCATACAGTTGGGCAAAATAGCTCCTAATTATTGTTTTAATTTCCTCTTCATTGGTGTTGAATTCACTCTTTTCATTTTTGATACTGATAATTTGGCTTTCTTTTTTCTTTTTTTTTAATCAAATTAACCAAGAGTTTATCTATTTTATTGGTTTTTTTCATAAAACCACCTCTTAGTTTTATTTATTTAGTAGTTTTCTTAATTTCAATTTTATTAATCTCTCCTTTAGTTTTCAGAATTTCTAATTTGGTATTTAATTGGGGGTTTTAATTTGTTCTTTTTCTAGGGTTTTTAGTTGTATTCCCAGTTCATTGACCTCCTCTTTCTCTATCTTATTCACATTAACATTTAAAGATACAAAACTTCTTCTAAGAACTGCTTTTGCTGCATCCCATAAGTTTTGGTATGTTTTCTACTTATTTGCATTCTCTTGAAGTTATTGATTTGTTGTTGGACAGACTCATTCTTTAGGATTAGATTATTTACTTTTGAGTCAAGATGGTCGCATAGAAGCAGGAAAACTCTGCAGCTCCCCCCATAACCATCTCAAAAACCTAGAAAATGTGACTCTAAACAAATTCTAGAGCTCAATAACTCATAAAATGGCAGAAAAACAAGGCTCCCACTGAAGGCAGCCAGGCAGATGGATGGAGAGGGCTCATCACAGTGTGCTGGGAGCAGAGCCCAGCCCCATGTAGTTTTAGCCCCAGGCCAACCAGGAGAAGCCCCAGCTGGAGCTTTCAAGAGAGTGGATGACCAGTAGCTGTGGCAGTTTCCAGAATTACCAACTCATAAGAGCCAAGGACAAAAGGTAAAGGTCAGTGAAACTCAGCTAAATATGGGGGAGAGGGTCCACCCTTGCCTCCAGAGCTATAAGCAGTCTGAAGTGGTGGCCCTGCAGTTGCCTCCTTTTGGCTGTTTCAGAAGCTCCTGGACTGCAGATTGCTGGGGGGCAAAAGGATCACTAAGAGGCTAAGTGCTCTTGCCTTGAGCTGCCTGGATCAGGATCTCAGTCTTGGGGGGTGATCCTGAGGTACATGACCAGTGAATCAAAGCTGGTGGGGGCGGCAGAGACAGCCTCCTAATAGCTCTGGCAACTGCAAAAACCCCAGAGATTTGGGAAAGAGCTCTCCCCTCCAAAAGCAGTCTTCTACTGAGCCCAAAAGTCAAGTAACTGACTGGCAAAATGAGCACTCAAAGAAAGCTCAGTTTGGCTAAGATGACAAAACAGGAAAATGACAAGTGCTGGAGAGGATATGGAAAAATTGGAACTCTAATGCATT
Source organism: Pseudocheirus occidentalis (assembly GCA_028646575.1). Lineage (NCBI taxonomy): Eukaryota > Metazoa > Chordata > Mammalia > Diprotodontia > Pseudocheiridae > Pseudocheirus > Pseudocheirus occidentalis. The sequence goes on from CM053597.1 coordinate 57,018,117, forward strand.
GTTGCTGGAGCTGTGAACTGATACAACTATTCTGGAGGGCAATCTGGAACTATGCCCAAAGGGCT
>CM053597.1:57018681-57047070 GCA_028646575.1 Pseudocheirus occidentalis
CACACACTTCAGTAAAGGGACAGGGACAGGGTAGAGAACAGAACAAGGGGGGGAAGGGACAGGTAGGAGGGACATATGATCACTATCACAATATGAAGATGTCCTGTATAATCACACCTACACAGCCTGTATTGAATTGCTTGTCCTTCCAGTGGGGGTGGGTGACAATTGAGGAACTGAAAGAATCTAGAGTTTAAAGCTCTGCAATACATGCGACTAGGAATTCAGGTGTACAGGGGTTGGGTTAGGGAGACCCTCCCTACTCTACCAGAAAGTTAGAGAGCAGATCAGGGGAGGGGCCTTAAAGTGAGATCGCTGTTTTGGGGTTGGGGTGAGGGGAAGACTGGGAGAAAATTTGTAATTAAAAAATTTCACGAAAAGGAATGATATAAACAAGAAAACAAATTTAAAAATAAATAAATAAATAAGTAAATACTATAGATCAATAATTTTCCATTAGGAAATCAAACACTATGGAAGTATATAATCAACTCACTTTTAGCACTAATTTTTGCTTATTAAAACATCTTATGATCAAAAAGAAAAAAAGAATTTAAGACCTCAAGGGGGTGGGGTCAAGATAGCAGAGTAAAAGCAGGAACTTCCTTTAGCTCCTGCTCTAACCACCTCTAATACCTGTAAAAAAATGACTCTACAGAAATTTTAGAGCTAGAGAACCCACAAAGTGACAGAGAGAAACAAATCTCCCGCTGAAGACAGCCTGGTAGGCCAACAGGAAGGGTCTATTGCACCAGGCTGGGAGCTGAGCCCTCTTCATAGCTCTGACAATAGCTGGGAAAACCCCAGAAATTTGGGATACAGGTCTCTCCACTCTGGAAGCAAAGTTCTACCATGTCAAAGAGCTCAAAAGTCAAATAATTGGCTGACAAGATGAGCAAACAGAGGAAGTGCAATCAGACTATAGAATTTTTTTGGGGGGGGAGGGACAAAGAAGATCAAAACACGGAACCAGAAGAAGACAACAAAGTCAAAGCTCCTGCATCAAAAGCCTCCAAGAAAAATATTAATTGGTCACAGGCTATGGAGGAGCTCAAGAAGGATTTTGAAAATCAAGTGGAGGAAAAAATGGGAAGAGAAATGAGAATGATGCAAGAAAATCATGAAAAGAGAGTCAACAGCCTGCTAATGGAGACCCAAAAATACTCAAGAAAATAACACCTTGAAAAAGAGACTCTCAAATGGCAAAAGAGTCCCAAAAAGCCAATGAGGAGAAGAATGCCTTGAAAAGTCAAGTTGGCCAGATGGAAAAGAAATTTCAAAAACTCACTGAAGAGAATAATTCCTTCAAAATTAGATTGGAGCAAATGGAAGCTAATGACTTCATGAAAAATCAAGATTCTATAAAACAGACCCAAATAGATGAAAAAATAGAAGGTGATATGAAATATCTCATTGGAAAAACCACTGACCTGGAAAATAGATCTAGGAGAGATCATTTAAAAATTATTGAACTACCTGAAAGCAATGATCAAAAAAAGAGCCTAGAAATCATTCTTCAAGAAAATCTCAAGGAAAATTGCCCTGATATTCTAGAACAGTGGTTCTCAATCTGTGGGTCGCGACCCCTTTGGGTATTGAACAACCCTTTCACAGGGGTCACAGGGGTTACCTAAAACCATTGGAAAATACATATTTGCCATGGTCTTAGGAATCAAGATACTGCCCCTCTATCCATCTCCAGGTGGGTCTGCCCACATGCAGATACATCCACATATGAGTATTAAAGAGTCATGGCATTAGGAAGGTTGATAACCACTGTTCTGGAACCAGAAGGCAAAATAGAAATGGAAAGAATTCAGCAATCACCTCCTGAAAAAGATCCCCAAAAGAAAACTCCTAGGAATATTATAGCCAGGTTCCAGAGTTCCCAGGTCAAGGAGAAAATTTTATAAGAATCAGGAAGAAACAGTTTGAGCATTGTGGAAACACAATCAGGATAACACAAAATCTAGAAGCTTCCACATTAACTGATCGAAGGGCTTGGAATATGATGTTCTAGAGGTCAAAGGAGCTAGGACTAAAACCAAGAATCACATACTCAGCAAAACTGAGTATAATACTTCAATGGGAAATATGGACATTCAGTGAAATAGAAGATTTTCAAGCATTCTTGATGAAAAAAACAGAACTGAACAGAAAATTTTATTTTCAAATAAAAGGAGCAAGAGAAGCATACAAAGGTAAACAGGAAAAAGAAATTATAAGGAACTTATTGTTGAACTATTTACATTCCTACATAGAAAAACTATAATTGTAACTCATGAGACTTTTCTTAGCATGAGAATAGTTGAAGGGAACATATATATATATATATACATATATATATATATGTATATATTTATGTATGTATAAGAGGGTATATGCATGTATAAATATGTATATGTGAGTACACATATGCATAGGGAGCACAGGATGAGTTGAATATGAAGGGATGATATCTAAAAAATAAAATTAAAAGTTGAGAGAGTAATTTATTGGGAGGAGGAGAAAGGGAAAAATAGAGTAAATTATTGCATATAAAAGAGGCCAGAGAAAACTGTTACAATGCAGGGGAAGAGCAGGAAGGTGAAAGGGAATGAGTCAACCTTACTCTCATTGAATACACACTCAATTGGGTAACTTACCCTACAGAAAAGTAGGGGGGAAGGGGATAAAAGGAGGGATGATAGAAGGGAAGGGAAATTGGGGGAGAGGGTAGTTAGAAGGAAACACTTTTGAAAAGGGACAGGGTCAAAGGAGAAAATAGAATAAGTGGGAGGCAGGATAGGATGGAGGGAAATATAGTTATTTTTCACAATATAACTACTATGGAAATTTGGACAACTACACATGTACAGCCTATATTGAATTGCTTGTCTTCCCTGTGGGTTTGGGTGAGGAGAGAAGAAGAGAAAGAATCTGGAAATCAAAGTTTTAAAAAACAAATGCTAAAAAAAATTGTTTTTACATGCAACTGGGAAATAAGATATACAGGCACTGGGGTACAGAAATCCATCTTGCCCTACTAGAACATTAGGGGGTGATAGGGGAGGATATAAGAAGGAATAGATTGAGAGAAGGGCTATTCAGTAGGCTTACCATCTTGGGGTGGGGGTTGGTGAAAGATGGGGAGAAAATGTATAGCTCAAAATCTTGTGGAAATGAATGTTGAAAACTAAAAATAAATAAATTTAAAAAAATAATTCAAGACCTCCTCCAAACCACATGATACATTAGAATAGGTCTTTGTAGAACATATTGTAAGAGATATAATAAAATTATCTGCAGGTTTGGAGGAAATAGAAGTTGGAAGTTATCATGGGAGAAAGGGAAGGAATGAGCTTTAATCATAGGCTTTCTAGAAGGTCTTCAGCAGGCAAAACCTTGGACGCAAGCCATGATTTAAAAATAGAAGGTTCTCTGTTAAAAATCACAACTCACCATCTCTGATCAGCTTTTCTTTTGGGGTAATACATTTGTCCCTGGCCTTTAAAATAAGTCTGAATAGACCTATAGAAAAACAAACCCTTAACCATATATTTGTCACTATTGGTTCATACTAACAGTCTTCAACTTTGCCTTATAAGCTTCTATTTCTTCTTCTTTGCACTGAATATTTCAAGATATTAAATAATAACAACAGTGGGAACAACAACTCGGTCAGAGAGTAGTCACGTGAATCACATTTTTCTGAAATCTTCATCCTTCCATCTTGGCCGTCAGATGGTGTGATATACACTCCCATCAACAGAGCTCACTGGGACGTGCCTAATGAGAGGCAGCCTTCCCTAGGGGCTCCAGACAGGTCTCTGAAACATAACTGTGCCCTACATAATGAGAAGAATCTACCTGGGGAATTTCAGTCCTAAGCAAGTCTCAAGTACAAACCAAGCTTGTTCTTTTCCATCGTGTTCTAAGTCAATCTGAATGCATTACAGACCACAGAGTTGCAAATTGTATTTGATTATTTATAACCATAAAATAAATGGAATCATGTGAGTCTTGTGAATTTTTTTTCTATGATGGATAAGGCAAGGAACAGAAAATTCCCCAGTGGGCTTAGATGATTAATGTATGATGAATTCATAGCATTCCTGCATTTGACAACCTTTCTGGAAGGAGTTGAGCTGATACGGAGGGTACAACACACTGATATGTTTCCCGAACTTTTAAGACTTCTAGCCCTGAGCTCTATTCTATGCCAGTGGAGTTCAGAGAAATACATAGATTTGGAAAAAGAGTCCACATTTCTTTTCTCAGGGCAACTCCTCTTCTGATGGTAAAGACTGAAGAATATTGCTCTCTCTTGTGTACCTGCTTGTAATTTTGTATAAAGGTAGAGATAATATGTCTTAAGTATTTCTCTCTAAAACATCATGCTATGAGCATCTTTTGAGATGAAAGGGAGACTAGTGATTTATACCATCAGTCATTGGCTTCACATGATTATAGGTAGGGTACCTGTGCAGCCTGGGCAAAACAACATCAAAGACTTCATCAGACCGGCAGGCACAGGACACTCCATCTAACTGTGATGGACCTGTAATGTTAATGCTTTCATTTGTATTGAGGTTTGGGCTTTTCACAAAGCAGAGGCCTGCAACTTGGGGTGTTCTAACCTTCTACCATTCTTTTCACTTTGGGGTACAAATATGACACCCCAAACATCACAAACTGGTCAGTTTAGTTAATCTGTTTCACTCATAACTAAGTTAGTGGTGGGAAAACTAATAGTTTGAATAATTTAACCAAAACTCTCTCTGATGGTAAATCATAGGTACATGTTCAGAGGCCTCCCAAAGAAGACTGACATATTGGCCCTTCTGAAAAAGATACAGGGTATAGTAGCTTAGGAGATAGTAATCACTCACTTACTCAACCAATGTTTTGTTAAAGGCCTGCTTTGCAACCATAGTACTAGGTGCTGCAAATTAAAACAACAACAAACAAGGAAATTGCACCAGTTCTCACAGAGTTTAAATTTGAAATGGAGATCAGGAAGAGTATATGAATCCCCCAAGGTAATTTGAAGGAAAGGCACCAGTTGCTGGTGGGTAATTAGAAAAGATCTCATTTAGAAGATAGCCCTTAAATTGAGCTTTGAAGGAAAATGGAGGTTCTACCTTTTAGAATTAACCATTTTTTAAGAGGTAGCATGAGTTTGAAGTTAACTGTGGGCATATGGGGCAATCTGTGCAAAGAAAGGCTATGGAATGCTGTGTATGATGAACACAAAAGGCCAGCTTGCTATGGTTTTGGGGGGTCAGGATATATAGGTTTCACCTATACCCTTCCTCAAAAGGCTTCTGGCGTCCCCGGCTCCTGGCTTCCGCTTACTCCGGGAGAAACAGCTGCACAGAAAACTCAGGACTCAGGACTTGCTTCTAGCTACATTCTCTAATCCTGGCATGGCTGGAACTCTTCTTTAGAACACCACACTTGCTTCTAGCTACTTTCTCTAAGCTTGGCATGGCTGGAACTCCCTCTGCCTCCGAGTAGCCTGTATTTAAGTCCTTTCTCCAGGGCCCCTTAGGGCCCCTCCCCTGGCCAAGCCCTCACCACAGTGAGCCAATGTGCATCACCCCAAAGGTGGAGAGATAATCCTGCGTATCACAAACAGGTGCAACCTTTGCATTCTGCCCCCAGGTGATCACGTGCACTCCTGTTAGCCGAGGATGGTTCAACCCATTACCAACAAGAGAACCAACACCAGCTGAACCAGATTGTAGAGCTGGTGGAGAACGTAATGTATAATCACCCTAGAAAGAGAAGTGGGAGTCAAATTGTGAAGGGTTCTAAATGTCAAGAGGAGTTTATGTTTGATCTTAGTCTCTTTAGGAAGCCACTGGAGCTTTCTGAGCAGGGGAATGACATAGAGTCATGCATTAGGAATATCAGACTATCACAGCCACTGTATGGAGGATGGTTAGGAGGGGGAAGACACTTGAGGCAAGCAGATTAGTAACATAGTCCATGTGACAGATAACAATGGCCTGGACAAGAGTATGTGTAGAGAAAATGCCCCTGATCAATTTCTTCCTTCTTTTTACCACCTTCCTAAAGCCATTTTAGCTAATCTATTCCAACATCATCACCCTTTAGTATTTGTAATCCTAAACTACTGCCTTAAAGTTTACAACAATCTATCTTTCCTCTGAGTGGGAAACAGTAAACGTAGTAAGCTTCCACCCCCACAGCATGCACACATGCTTTTAGGAACATCTGCATTTCCATGGGTTGACACTGAGGCTATAAGGAATTGCCTATGAAGCAGATATTAAGGCTGTGAACCCTGCCAACACTTCCATACCACCCGCACAAATGGGTTACATGTAGGATGCATAAGATTTATTCCACTGAGAGCAATGTCTTCCATCTAGCCAAGTGAATCCACCCCAGCACAGTTTGCTTGCTGACCAAGGTTAATAGTACTTAACCATCCCTACCTCAAAGAGGAAATGCACTGAAAAGCCAGGACCCCCAACACACCGAAAGAGAAGAGTAGATTATTAACCGGGCATGCCCAACCAATATCTTAGTCTGAGTTCACCCGGCAGTCGACATAAAGTTGTTGCTGAAATAAGCACATTTACTCCAGAAAGTCAGAGTGCATGCACCATTTTTTTTCTTCTAAGTAACAAAACTTCACTATCAGACATGCACCATTTGGAGCCCATCTGCATCTCCTGGTTTTATTGCATTCACTGAGGATAGTCTGGAGTAATCTGTCCACATTTTAATACATTTTCCTGCATGATTTTCCCCCCCTCTAGGGAAGAGACAAGTTCAAGTTAACTTCTGTGTAAGATGAAGACCAGATAGCAGGTATGAGATATGCCTGGACAGATGCTGAGGACCAGCCACACCTCCGTGTGCTGGGCATCCAGTGAGGTGAGGTACAGCAAAGTGCAAAGGGTTAAATGTGTGCTGATGTACCAGAAATTTGTATATTTTCTTTTATGGCTGACTCTCTGAAGTAATTAGGGCACTCATTCCTTAGCTAATGCCTTCTAATGGTCACTTAATTCTGGACAAACTGCAAAGTGGAATATATGGGGAAAGTAGAATTAATTGTTCAAAAGACATTATTGGGATTAGTCTAGTAAACGTAAGAAGAAAAAGCTCTTTTATCCAAGACATTAAAAATAATGAAGTTCTTCTTATCCTTTGACCCCCCCCCCTTATAAAATGTGTGCATTTCCTTACTCAAAGGAATAGGCATTTATTCAAAAACACAATGTTGCTTTTTTTTTTCTTTCTCCAGTGTCCTTCTCATCATAATAAAGCACTCAAGCAAGGAAAATTAAGCTTGAAAGAAGCCCTCCCTTACCCAACCAGCTCAGAGACTGTGCCAGGCTGTGCCCACCACCACTGCTTTTTCTGACATTTAAGAAATAACAACAAAAGCCATCCCCAGCTCCCATAGCCATGTGTCTACTGAGTCACTCTGGTATTTTCTCTACAAGGCAGAAGTATTTCTAAGTGCATTGTGTCTGTGGGTGAAAATAGTTCAAGGACATGCAAAAGTGTTTTGATGAGGGTTATGGGGTAAAGAGGGTTGGGAAGATGATAGGCATAAAGGGAAGCAAACAAGGAGCTTGTCTTAAATAAAAGTCACTAAAGTTCTTATGTGCTTATTTATTGACAAGTTATATGGTATTGTGGAGAGAGGGAGGGTTAGCCTCAAAGTTGGGAAAACCTAGGTTCAAATCCCATCTCTGACGAATCCTGGGAAGGTAACTTACTGTGTCTGTGATGTAGGTTAAGTCTCTAGGTTGCTGAGGATATGTAAATCTACTGCTAACGGGAGTTTCTACACTTGAGTTAGAAATCTCAGGTCTACTCTCTATCAACTATCCCCAGGATGCTTCTCATCATTCCTGCCACCATCTTAGTCTACAACTGTCCAGTTCCAGCTGAATCTGTTCCCTGGCAACTTACCAAACAGTTATCCATTCCACATTACAGGGGTTAGAGGCATGGCACCCTCCATGATCTGGAAAATCTGCATAAAAGTTTTTGGCACTCCCTTCATACCAGAGAAAAAGTCTGAATTTTTCCTTTGCTTTTATGATGTGTTAACAATAAAATCTGGGTTGATATTATATAATACTATACATATATTTTATGCATTTCTGAGTTCCTAAATTTTTTCTGTGTAATCTACTGGTCTTCACATTTCATTTTAGCTTCCACAAATTTCCCAAAATTCCTATTTAATCTCTTATGCCAAGCCATGATATATTGAAACTGCTATGGGTAAAGTTACAACATGGGAGAGATAACTATAATTTCCAGGGATTCTCACTTCCAGTCATAGGCCTTCCTCTGGCCAATTGAGTACATTCTATTTGAAAGAAGACAACTCCAGGGGGCATGGACAGAGAGGATTTTGAAAAGGATCTGGGAGTTTTAATGGTCTGAAGGCTAAATATGAATCAATGACATGACACAGAAATCACAACACATTGACTACATTAGTAGAGATAGAGATCACTGGAATAAGGTGACAGTACTTGGCTCTGGTTAGAACACATATTGATTATTGTTTGAGCTCTGGAGACCTTAGTTTGGGAAGAATATTGATGATCTGGAGAGTGGCCAAAGGAGAGCAAACAGAATTCTAAGGGACCTTGAGTATATGCCACATGAGATAATGCGTAAGGAAGGAGAATGGTATGGGGAATATTCATTCAGAAGAAAAGGTAAATGAATGTGTGTGTGTGTGTGTCTGTGTGTGTGTTGAGTGTAGTTGTAGTGGGAGGGGTATAGATATGATCATTGTCCCATCTGTCTTATCAGACCTCCACTGAACCTTTACCATGAAAATTGACGCTGTCCAATGTGAGCTCCATTTTCTCTCCAATTCTACACCTCAAATCCATTCAATATCATTTACATTTGAGCCCCTCCTTGTCCTAGTCTCCTTGACAAGGTGGAGATATCCTTTGTCCCTGATCCCTCCCCTTCTATCTTCTCTGGGAGCCACACTGTCTCATAATCTCTCATTATCCACGGGCTTCTTCCCTGCTGTCTATAAACATATCTAGATCTTCTCATTCTAAAAACCAACAAAACCAAAACCCTTTACTTGACCTTGCTGTCTCCTTCAATTATTTTTTCTATATTTCCCTCCATTTCTGCATTTCCCTCTCTTTCCTTATTTCCATCCACTTCATAGTCAAAATGTATGAAAAAGACAGACGTCTTGTCTCTGCTTCCTCACAAGCCACTTGCTTCTCAACCCCTTTAAATCCGACTGCCGACCTCACTGCTGAGCAAAACACAACTCTCCAAGGTTACTAATTATTTCTTACTTGCTAGATCCAAAAAAACCTTTTCTCAGTCTTCATCATTTTGGGACCTCTTTGTTACATTGGACACCCCATGTTTTCCTTCTGGATATACTTGCCTTCCTGCGTTTTCATGGCTGCCCTCTCTTATTCTGCCTCCCATCTGGTTGCTCTTTCTCAGTACCTTTTGCCAGATCACCATCCGTGTCCCCGCATGTGTGAATTTGCATAGAAGTGAGAAAACTATATAAACAATGATCACAACAATGTCAAAGGGAAGAACAATAATGAAAAAAAGTGCTGAAAGAGACAACTAGATACGGTAAAAAGATTACTGGTTCAGAGGATCTGGGTAAAAATATTGACATTTACAACCTGCGTGACCTTTGCTAGGTCACTTAACTTCCCCAGACTTCAGTCTCTACACTGCCAAATGAGGTAATTGGATCAGATGGCTGCTAAGGATCCTTCTAGTTTGAGTTCTAAGCCTTGTCATTATACTCACCACAGAGAAGAGTGAAGAAAACTTACCTCCCTTCCATCATGGCAGAGGAAGGCCACTATGGATGTAGAATATTTTTTGCGCTGTCAGACATATTCACTGTATTGATTGGTTTTGATGAGTTTTTTTAAATCTTTGGTACCCTGTTATGACTTTTGCTTCCATGAAGTTCAAAGGTCTTCTCAGAAATCCCCTGGGATCATGGGTCAACTCTATAGGCCCATCTGAGGATTTTTTGAAGCTATCCAATGGTTAGAGAAAGAGAAAGAAAGTGACAATATTGCTAATGCAATAATGAGTAGCAACAGATTTAAGTTCCAAAGGGCATACTTAGGATCTACACTTACTGGGAATTCCTCTTCATGGGAAACAATTGTAATTATCAATTCTCATCTCAAAAGTAGCTCAGTGGATCCTGCACACCTGCCTACTTAGGGTAAGCTCATGCAGAGCTGGTCAGTGCATTGTCATGGGAGTCTAAGGGCATCCCAAACTTACTTTGTTTAAGCTCAGGTGACTGAATGTCACTTGTTCTAAGAGGCAGGATAACGTAGAGAGTCATTGAGTCAGGGAGATGGTGGGGAGATTCAGGTCTAGCCCCTGACATATTCACTTAAACTCTTGGTGCTTTCTAGATTATAAGTCTTAGAGGAGTGACAACCTCTGTTGGTAAAGGGAGGTTGCTTGCCTAGGACAGCCTATTACATACCCCTGATGCTTAATCTTCATTACAAGTGAAAACTCAATGGGTTGCAGGAGGGGAGATATAATTAGAAATGGATGTGATATAAAAACAAAAGATATCAATAAAAACTTCAAAGGTAAGGAAAACAGTTAACACGTGCAGAGGAGAGAGGATCGTAGTAGGGAAAAGAGTGAGGAGGCCTCCCTGTGTGCTAATGGGGAGAATTTGTGTTATGTAAGTCCCTGTGAAGATGATCAGTCCTGGGTTGGTCTGAGAGTCCAACAATGAATGTTGTTTACAGCTATACCCACTATATGTAAGTAAAGCTTTCAAGTTACTCTATTTTAAAGGTTGGGGAATAGCATGGGACGGTACTTCTTGGCCGAAGAACTAGGTTAGAAACAATCTACTCTTACACTGATTTGGAATTTGAAAAATGGAACAAAATCTAGAGAAGCATATTTTTCTTTGATTCCTTCCCTTCTGCTTGCTTTACTTTTCTGACTTGTCCCCACAGTAACCTGTAATAATAATAGTAATAGCTAATATTTTATAGTGCTTATTTTCCCTATTTTACAGATGAGAAAACTGAGACAGACAGAGGTTAAGTGACTTGCCCAGGGTCACATAGCTAGTAAGTGTCTGAGATCAGATTTGAACTCAGATCTTCCTGACTCTAGACCCAGAGCTCTATCTACTGCACCACCTACCTGCCTCAAACTGAATAGAAAGCCCAAAATCATACAATCTTAGGACTAGAAGGAAATTTATAGATCACCTAGTCCAGTGGTTCTCAACCTTCCTAATGCTGCAACCCTTTAATACTCATATGTGGGTGTATTTGCATGTGGGAGGACCCGCCTGGAGACGGATAGAGGAGTGGTGTCTCGGTTCATGAGACCATCAGAAATATGAGTTTTCCAATGGTCTTAGGTGACCCCTGTGACCTCTGTGACCCCCAAAGGGGTTGGCGACCCACAGGTTGAGAACTGCTGACCTAGTCTAACATCATCACTCATAACCAAGGAAACCAAAGGTGAAAGAGATGGAGAAGTAAAGTGATTTGCCCAAAGTCTAGCAAAATGCAGAACAGAGCCAAGAACCCAGATATCTTGAAACCTAGACTTCTTGGGGGTGCCCTAAGAAGTCTTCTTAACAAATTATATCTCTTCTACTCTTGCCATTAGCCTTCTTCCTTTGACTTAGGGATTACTGTCTCTCTTTGAATCTTTTCAGAGCTATAAATACTCCCCAAATGGAATACTTTTAGGTTCTAACACTTTAGAATGAATGTAAGAATGGGTCATTTTCTTAAATTATGGTCAAGGTGGCCAAGGCAGTGACTTGGGACAGAGAAAGAAGCTGAAAGGGGAGCAGATAAAAGTTCAGAAGAGGAAGGCAGGGGAAGAAGAGAGATCACTGTAGCCCATGTCATATCTTTACACAAGGAAGGCCCTTAACCAGCCAACTGATTTGGCTAAAAATAGCTCCCCCCCTCCACAAGGAAGAATAAAACCTTCCAAAATATATCAAACTGCAAAACCTCATGTGGGCAGGAAATCTGGCTCTCCCATGGACCTTGCACAGTGCTCCATATATAGTAAGTGCTTAATCGATGCTCATTTAATGAACGTCCTGTTGATAAAGCATTTGGCAGAGTGTGGGGCAATTATTAAAACACTGTTTCTCACATCCAAACGCATTTGATTCTATTGCACCAAAGCATTTCCTTGCCCTCGTGCCGGCCAGTGAGTATCTAACATTCACCGATGAAGCCAAGAGTTGTAAAGTTAGTCAATGGGCATTTTAAAGAGAAAGAAAGTGACAAAGATAAGATTGTGAGGTCTCCAGAGCACATAGTTCTCTTCTCTGGGTTCCAAAATGTGATGTGGAATAGTATAAAGGGAAACTGATGAATGCAGAGGATGCAGGTTCAATTATCGTACCACCTGGGTAACTTTGGGAAAGGCACTTAACCTCTCTATGCCTCAGATTCCCTTCTGTTAAATGAAGAGGTTGAATTTAGCTTAACTAGTACCTCAGGTCCCTTTCAGTTCTCATTTTATGGTCTGTCCCAGAAGGCAGGATGGTATAGTGGATAGAGAGGAAGAATCCAGAATGATGAGGAGTCTAGTCCCACCTCTGACACATGCTGACTGTGTGACCCTATCTATGTTAATCCCTTTACCTCTGAATCCTCCAGTTAGGAGTTGTAGATGAGGCATACATATATATGTAACTATACATATACATATACATGTTCATGTACATGTACATGTACATATACATATACACATACATATACATATATATACCTATACCTATACCTACACCTATACCTATACCTATACCTATACCTATACCTATACCTATACCTATACCTATACATATACATACACACACACACTTTTAGGATGGGTTTCCTAGTCTGGGAGAACTAAGTATTGATGAAATCACGGTTGTTATCCCTATTCACAGTCAAAAATGTAATTTACAAAATGTATCTAGGTAGTATTTCAATTATTATTAATTATTTGGAGCATCCATACATTTTTGTTTTGGTGTTCAAGTTAAATTTATACTGACTAAAACAGAGTTCCATTCACACCCAAACAATGAGCTAGGTTCAGACCCTCAGGCATTCAATAACCATCTTTTATTCAATAATCTACATTTTCTCTCTTTTTCCACTGAACGATATGTCTCAGAAGAATGTAGCTGAAATTTCCAAGTGACAGGTTTGATGTCAGTTTAATTTTTCTTTTAAAGGTTGCTTGTTACCATTAAAGGTTGGTCGTTGTACTTAAAAGGCATCAGCATTTGATTCTCTCAGAGAAATGTCTCCACATTCAAGAGCATGAGGATTAAATTTTCTGGCTAGAAATTAGATCAGCTTGTCATAAGTGGAAAATGGTGGCTCTGGTCCTTCTGGGTACAATCATGTACCTCAGCACCTGTAGTTTCAGTCTCCAGTTATCAATAAGCAGCAGATATTTATTAGACAGGTAGTCCCTGAGTACAAAGGAGGCAGCTAGGTGGTGTAGTGGATACAGTGCTGGGCTTGAAGTCAGGAAGACTCATCATCCTGAGTTCAATTCCAGTTTCAGACACTTACTAGCTGTGTGACCCTGGGTAAGTCACTTAGCCCTGTTTGCCTCAGTTTCCTCATCTGTAAAATGAGCTGGAGAAGGAAATGGCAAATCAGTCCAGTATCTTTGCCAAGAAAAACCTAAATGGGGTCACAACGAGTTGGACAAGACTGAAAAACAACTGAACAATAACAGAAATACAAAGTATTGGGGACAATATTGAAAAAGAAAAGTAATAATATAGTATAAAAACACTGGATTTGCAAATGATGTAACTGCTTCTGATCAACTTGTGTGACCTTGGGAAGTCACTTAACTTCTTTTCTCACGTGTAAAAAAAGAAGGGATTAACCCCTTTTAATCTTAAACTCCAAAGGCCTTTGTTTGGATCCTTCCCCTCATGTTTATAGTTGCTATTTTTTTAAGGGAGATGAGACACAGATGCATATAACATGGCTAACAAAGCAAGACTTATGTACTAATGGAGTGATACAGACATTGAATCTCCTAGAAGTTCAGAGGAAAGATATTTCACTTCAATCTGAGTTGATTATTAATGATTTAACAGCAGAGACGAAATTTAGGCTGGCTCTTAAAGCATAGATTAAGCAAGGGGGCATAGTTTGAAAGCTAAATCTCAGAAGTGGGAAACATATAACTATTCTTCCAAAGTAGAAGTAAATGAATGGTTACTGGAACTCCCATACAATTGTAACCCAGAGAAGAGAGGGAATTGAAGAGTTTCTACTTTATGAATATTGGCATGAGCTCAACTCTAGGGTATCCCACAAGAGTAGGAAATGTTTGCACCCTCTGTATGTTCCCGAAATCCCTTGTTTACTGATTATCAAAAATGAGCTCATCTGAGTCTCTGCGGCAGAGTGGCCATAAACCTTTTATTTTATTATTATTTTGTTAATGAGAAGCCTTTCTTTCATCTGTTAAGGTGAGACAACTGAATCCTCCAGCCCTGTTCCAAGAAAGCACTCTAACTGCAGAGACCAGACTTGGTTTCATCAATAAATGAGCTGTTAAAATTGATTTTTTCTCATTGAAAGGCACTTCATTCACAAATATATTCTGCCACACGAAGACCATTTTACTCTTGCAAAAGGGGTTGTTCCAAATAAAACTCTTTCATTACTTCCGTGCCTTTCCCAAACTCTTATTGGTGTTGTCACTGCGGAAAATCCCATTTTTTCCACATAGTCACTGTATCTCAAACATGAATGTCAATCAGTGAGACTGGAGCAGGGGGTGGGTATTCACTATGAGAAACAGTCTGTGGTATATGGAACACATTTCATTCTTGTCACAGCATTTCGTGAACTATTTGGAAAGGATAAATATCACTTAAGGGAAGATGGCTTGCCACTACTTCTTTTCAATCGGTTAAAAGTATTATTCCATAGGGCACATGGGTATCAGACTATTCACTCCATCATTGCTGTTTCCAGGCAAGATTCAAAGTAGAATAACCTTGGTCACATTTTTGGCAATCTAGGAGATGTGTAGAAATGCTGCTTTAGAAATTGCTTGGGAAAATACCTCGGTTGTCTAATAGTGTCCTTTCTTGTTTGACAGACAAATGATAACAATGAATTAAGAAGCACGGTGCATGGCTGGGAGATCCCTGGAGTAGGGAAAAGCCCTGTGGATGAAGAGGCTGTACACATTTTTTTCTGCCTGTCTGTTTTGTTTCACTTCAAGGCTCGGGAGAGAGTGCAGGACAATGCAAAAAAAAAAAAAAATCCAATGTTGAGCACATCTGAAAAGATATCTGGCATCAATCTATCCTGAGCAGCGCAAGACTCGATGAGGCTGTGTAGCTCTACCCAACAAGCAATATTTAAATGACTGCATTAAGATTACAAAATGTTAAGGGTCATTAGGAGAAGATACCAGACTCAGCAAACTGCTGTACAAAATCCAGACCATCCTCCTTAACTGTTCTCATAAATGGGACACTCTCCCCACCCACAACCACTTAAATTAAAAACAAAACAAAAAAACCAAAAAACCCCACAACTTCTATTTGTCTGCTTCACATTCCATATGTTACTCATGACATCTGCTAGCATTTCTACTTAAAATAAAAAAGATCAGTTTAATTTCCAATCATATTTGTTCCTACTTGGGCAAAGTAAGCCATTTTGCAATTCCTTGTCCTCGAAGCTTGTGATTTGTTTGGGTTCCCTGTGCCGCATCTTGGGGAAATTTTCCTTTTTATTGAAATATAGAAGGGAGAGGGGAAAGCAGCTGCAGCTCAGGCCCTGGCATAGACAGCAGACAATGCAGGGCATGTCTATTCTTAACCTTATGCTTTCTATCAAACTGCAGGCAATAAGAAGGAAGGAGGGGAGGAAGGTGCTTTGTTCATTGGAAAACAAAAAGAGAAGAAAGAAACTGACTACCCAAGTGCAAATAGCTATGGTTGACAAATCATGTAAAAATGGTCTAAACACTGAAAGAGTCCAAACGTTTTTTATTAGCACAGCTGCACTTAGACTCTGGCCCAAGAGGTTAACTATTATATTGAAACTAGTTAAGGCAGCTTATCTTCATTGTGGAGACCTTCATGTGGATCGATCATTACCAGCTCAAAGTCTTGAGAATTTACTTTGCTTGCTACCTCAAATTAAGCTAAATATTTATGGTCTTTTTTCAAGTTAAAGGAAACAAATTCCCAATCAGGCCAAATTTCATCTACCAACCTGAATCAAAACTCGCAGAATCATGAGACTCTGACAGCCAAAGATACTAATCAAAAACCAGAGGACAAAGTCTTGACAAAAGACAGGGACCACAGAAATGAGAAATAGCACCAGATTATAAACAAAAGTTATATGATAAATTTTCTTTGATTGGTATATATGTGAGCAATGATGCCATCAGAAAAATATATGCCTAAAAATAATAATAAATTGGGCTGGTCAGCTATCCAAAGCAAGGAAAAACAGTGGATAGCTTGTGTACTCCACTAGTATATTTGCAATGTCAAGAGTAATCAAGACATTCCCCTGTATTTGACTGGACTTTCCATATGGAACCTGGAAGAGGATATGGATGAAACTCACGAAAGATGGTTGTAAACAAGCAAAGTATTTTGCTGCTTTTTCACCTATTCAAGTGATTTTGAGCCTCACCCTTGATTATGTCAAGTGTTTGTTGGAAACAGCATACATCTGTGCTTCCCTTAATAGGCCTAAGGGAGTATGGAGACCTTTCCTGCCCTTAAAAGGCCTAATGTCATCACATGGTGCCCACAATGGGAGAAGCTTGCCAAAAAGGTGGAACAGGAAGGAGCAGGGCAGATAAAATCTCAAGCATGATGCTGGGACCAAGCAGGACTGAGAGGAAGAAAGCTTGCAATTTTGGCATTCTGTTAATTTGTGTTACTTTCTGAGAGCTAAGAGAGAGAATGTTTGTGATGTTGGCACTTTGTTGTTTTGTGTTGATGTTACTTTGTCATACAGAAGCACCCTGTTTGTTTTCTTAGACATAAGTCCTGAAAGAGGACTTTACTGCTGTTTACAGAAGTCCTGAGCCTTTACTGTTGATTTGTGTTTGATTTCTCAGACAGAAGCTTTGTCTGTTGGTTTGTGTTACACTGTCAGAAAGTGTATTGAGATGATAGTGCCAGTAACTAGCCATAAATATTGTTGTAGCTCTATTAATCTTTGTCCTCCTAGAAACAGAAACTGTGAAGAGCAGTCCCCTTAGCTGAGATATAGAACTGGAGTGGAGAGTTGCCTATCTATGAATCCAGGCAAGAATTGGGTGAATCCAGGCAAGAGATGGGAGCAGCCAATCTGTGGAGGAGGAGCAGTGGAGTTTGGAAGCCAGCCTTGAGTTAAGATGAAAGAGGACTTTACTAGGGCACTCAGTAAATGATGATATTGTAACTTACTGTGACCTAGGGGTGGATAGTGTTTGCACTTTCTGCTCCCCCTTAAAGATGATTGGCTTAAGGATGATTGGAAGCCAGCCTCAAGTCAAGATCAAAGAAGACTTTACTTGGGTACTCTATATTGATTGAGGAGATTGTGACTTACTAAATGATATGTTTTAAGACTATGTGGCTACCTTAGTAATTAGTTGTTGTTATATTGTTGTGAATGTTGTGTTTTAGCTTCTTGAATGTTTTGCTTTAGCTTATTGCTGAATAAATAGAGTTCACTATACTATGCAATTAGATCCTCAAAGTTATTTACAGCAACAGCCCTCAGGAGAGCTGCTTGTGATTGGCTTTATAGATGGGTATACATGGAAAGGTTAGAATCTGTATCATTGAGGAGAATACTCATATCAATAGAATTATGGATGCATTTGAGTATGTGCAGCAGTTCCCAAGCTTATTCTTGGGAACTTGGCAGTGTGGATAGGGAAAGATAAGATTTATTGCTTTTAATAAATGGACTGAATCAAAGACAGCATGGTATACTGAAAAAAGAATGGAATCCATAGTTAGAAGGCTTATGATCTTGTCTTGGTGCTAAGATTAGTTAGTTATGTGATCTTGAACAAGTCAGTCTCTCTGAGTCCTAGTATTAGTCTGGAGATGATGTTGATGATTTATAAACAAGTGAATCTTGAATTTGACTGCAATGGTGTAAATTCATGGATTTAATGGACTCGTATAATGATACATCCTCTACAAATCTCCTCCTCCTACATAGTACTTGACCATATTTCCCCAGAATTCCTCCTTAAAGAATCTACCCAATGTGCTGGAGACCTTCCTATTCCTCTTCTAAAATGTTAATGGCACCAACGTGCCTCTACTGTTATTTCTTATTCTCACTATATGTCCAGCTCATCTCCTTTTCTAGCATATATAACTTCAATAATGCTTTTTATGCTACTTCTCACCAGCAAATAATGCTTGACCAACTCATGCCTACCATGTGTGGGTTTTTCCCCCCAAAGGACGGCATATTCCATGACACTTTAGGTAAGTATATGATTCCTTCTTTTGAATCTCACTTGACATCAAAATGTTTAATACTTATATGCTAAACACAGTGAATTCCATCAGAACATTCATCATAGAGTCCAATATAATTTTAATATATGGGAGTGAGATACATGCACATGTCTGTGGATAACCTTTAATGCTGCATTTTGTTTTACTGAATCAAATACTTTTTGTTTAAAAAAATCAATAAAAATAGCAGCAAACCATGAAAAAGAATCTTGTAGGAGGACCTATAAATAACAGTTTTAATACCTGAAGCAAGTAAAACAAATATGCTTAATTTAGTTGTGCAGGAAAAGGAGCAAAAAAGACTTGGAATAATAAGAAATCATTACGGAGTGTTGGGGAGTGGGGTGTTGGATAAGGGAGTGTCTCAAGGAAGAAGGTAAGATAAGCCAAGGAAAATCTCACAAGTAAGTGGAAAAGCCTCTAGGGGAACCACATTGTCTTTGAGTACTGTCAGCACCATATATTACATGTCCTAAAGCAAAGATTCAGTTGCCCTATCCTAGTTATTTGTCTGGGCACAGGAATCGTTACTTCATCAGTATGAATACTCCCTCTACCAGTGCAGTTCATGATGTTATCAATGCCACAGTAGAGAGTTTTTATAAGTAACTTTGGCTGATGGGTCTCAGTCAGAATTTTAAATTGTTTTAACTTGAATTTATTTTATTATTAGTGGTGTGAATTTTTTATATGAGTATTGATATATTGATTTTTTCTTCTGAAAAGTGACATATATATGGCCATTTATCTACTAGGGAAAGAATCGTATTTATATATACATACATATACATATATATATATACATATATATCTTGCCTATCAGACCTTTATCAGAGAAATTTGCTGCAAAGATTTTTCTCACTTAAATATTTCATTTCTAATTTTAGCTACATTGATTTTATTTGTGCAAAAAAACTGTGTAATATTGATGAATCTCAACTCTTAATCTCTCCAATTTTAACAACAGATAGAACTTTATTGATGACCTTCTGATTTTTAATAACAAGTGAGATGCTTAATAAATAACTGATAAATGCTCTCCAAATTACTGATGTCCTTTATAAATGATGGTACCCACAACTGAACATAATACTCCAGAAGGGTTTGGACCATGGCAGAATAGAGTGGGGCTATCAGCCCCTTAATAAATATTTTCTGATTGACTGTTGGATTGGTAGATACATTGATTTTTCTTTTATGGAATTTTGAATAATTTTAAATAGCAGAGAAATTTGTTCAGTGACTTTCTGAATATTAATAGCAAGTGAGGCATAAAACAAGAAGGCTTAGGATTGCCAAAGAAGATTACTATTTTTAAAGAAGGCATTCACAGTGGAGCAGAAATAGAAGAGAGATCCCCTAAAATGAAGTCCCCCAGATGTATCTGTTTGCAGATAACACTGTGTTGATTGCATCAAGTCCTAGAAAATCACATCAACTCCTAAATGAGATCTATAACCTAAACAGGTTCATCTTAACTGTATACACAGGACAAACCAAGTGGGTGAGGAATGTGCTATTCAGACTATGATATGTGGAATATGTGTGTATATGTATCTATGTGCATATGTATATGTATATATGTTTGATTATATATGTTGGGTACGTATACATTTGTGTGTATATAGAATGATGCATTATTTTTTTCCAATGAATAATGCTGTAGAACAATGGACTGAATCTAGAACCAAACAGGAGAAAGAGAACAGACTAGATTGCATTTGGGAAATTGAATAGTGCTCTATATGATCTCAAGCTTCTTCCTGAAAATAACAAGTCCATCATTTAACAATAAAAATTTTCTGGTGATGCTGCATGACTACTGAGTATGGGATGCCAGAGCCTCTAAAGACAACAGTTGTAGGTCAACAAAGAGGACATGGAGAGTTTCGTGGTGGGTGTGAGTATTGTTGTCAAATATTACTGCACAAGTAACGAATGACTGTGCAAGAGAATAGGCATAAAGAGACCACCAAAGATATGGTGATGGAGGTAGGACTGGTTAGGTGGGGAAAATAAGGGATAACTCATGAGTTTTGCTGATATTCACACAACATCAAACTTTCAAGAGAACTATCCCCAGAATGTTGGGTGGCATCCACGTGGGGGACCTATAGGAGGACATGGACAAGACTGCATAGGATGAACAGGTAGGGATGAGTTACGGTTTGTACCATTAGAGGGGTCACCCACATCATTAAGAATACACCCACACACAAAATTAGTATTTGTATAACTCTTTAAGATTTGCACAATACTTTACAAATATTTTCTCAATGGTGACCTCACAACAACCATGGGAGGTAGGTGCTATTATTATTTGGTTTTAAAGATAAGGAAACTAAAGTTGAGAAACGTTAAGTGATATGGCAGGTTCACACAGCTAGTCAGTTTCTAAAGGCAAGATTTGTACTCAGGTCTCCATCCTTTAGCCTCTGTATGCCACTTAGCTGTCTCACATCCATCAGAGCATTAAGACACTGAAGAACCTACCTTATAGGGTTGTTGTGGGCTTCCAATGATACAAGCATATTAAGTGCTTCAAAAGCCTGTTATGTTTTTTATTGTAACCCACAATAAAATAAGAGCAAGTTAATTAATCTGGCATACAGCTAGAATTGACTATCTGAGCAAAAACCTTCACGCAAACTGGAAAAGAGAGAAGCAGAGGAGCAATCAATGAAGAATAGCAGCAGTTCCCAACACGAAGATAGAGGAGTACCTGAGCATCCTGGGACATGGAGATGCATGTAAACCAATGAACTCAGTTTTGAAAATTTAGGAGATAGGAAAGGGAATCTTCATTACATGCAATATGGTTTACCAGGAAAAAAGTACTAGATGTGCAGAAAAAGGAAAGGGATTCAAAATTTAAATCTGATTCAGGGTTCTCATGATAAATGACATATTTGGACCAGATGATCTCTACAATCCCTCTGGGACGTTTTATGACCCTAGGGCTCAGCCTCCTCCATGAGTGTGCTCCTAATGCCTGGAGCTGATTTTTCTGACATTCAAGGAACCAAATACCGTGGCTCAGATCCACAGAGCTCAGCATGATGAGGGTATGGAGTCCTGTTCCTACACATGTCAGTACATTTCCAGGACAGAGAGTTCCGTTATCCACTTTATCATACAATTGGTGTAAACAGATGCAATCATTACCACCATTACCAGAAAATACAATTTGAAGAAACTACTCCTTGGGCTTCACTCCCCCTCAGTGTCTTTCTTCTCTTGTTTAGGGTATAAGAGTTCTTTGTCGCCAACTGCAGGCACATAAAACCATTTAAAGAATTATTTCTTACTCACATAAAGTTCCCATCTTAAAAAAAAACACTTTGATAACTACCAGTGATCAACCATCAGGTAATAGTGATGCGAGTTATGGCACTCAGCATTTATACCCATTTCAGCTACTCCCTGTAGTATTTTCAAATCCATACGGCTGTGAAGACCTTCTCCTTCAGTAGTTCAGCTACGTGCAAATTAAAATTCCATTTACTAGATCCCTTCATTCATGAGGAGCAATTAGAGTAGAATATCTAATATGCTACAATGCTGGTGAGGGCATTAGTCTTCATTTTCCTCAATGGGCTGTGCCAAAATATCTCTTTCACTTATTAAAGTCATTTGTGATTGCCACCAGCATTGAGCTGAATGGCATCCCAAGGCCAAATTTGCTCATTCATCCTCCTGTGAAAGAGACACAGAGAAAGAAAGAATGAAAGGAAGAAAATAAGGAAGAAAAGAAAAGGAAGGAAGGTAGGAATAACCTGGAAGAATTACTGATTGATTAACCTAGAGCAGATCCTTACCTTAAGCATCTTTAACTCTGTGTTATAATATAAATATAAAATAAACCCTTAAAACTTGGTATATCAGAGACGTTTTCCGAGCACTTATCTTCTTTTCCAGGATGTGTGTCCTTGAGAATTAACCTATGATGGGCTCACTGAATGACCTCCAGAAGGACAACCCAAGATGCCATCGAAGCAAGTTATCTTATCTAGTGCATGGCAAACAACTGTAGACTGGCTCTATCCGAGCAAAATCCATCATACAAGCTAAGAATCAGAGAGGCAAAGCAGCAACCACATACAGGCCATAGCAAAGACAGTCAATGGTCCCTAACCTGAGTACTGAAGAGTTCAGGAGCATTCAACACAGGAAGTGCTCTGGAGCATGCAGGAATATTTTCATACTTGTTACTGGAGAATTAATATGATCTCTGAAATCACTTTTATATCGGGTATATATTAATAACAATGCAGAGAAAGTACAACTTACAGTTCCTATCTCTGCAAAAAAGCAACTTTGACATGGATCACATTAGCCCAAGCTTGATCCAAGGGACTTTTCTATGTCCTGAAACTCTTGTGGTCAAAGCCAATTCAAGGTTTCCTTTGGTAACATCAGAATTCAGTTTATACGTCTCTTAAAGACCATACATTCCACATAAGCACTCAGGCTAACCAAACATCAAAGATATATGTATATGTTGTTGAGTTGTTCATTCGGGTCTGACTCTATGTTTTCTTGGCAAAGATATTGCAGTAGTTTGCCATTTCCTTCTCCAGTGTATACCCATTTTACAGATGAGGAACAGAGGCAGATTGGAGGTTAAGTGACTTTCCCATGGTCACACAGCTAGTAAGTGTCTGAGGTTGGATTTATGTTCAGAACTTACTGACTCTAGGCCCAGTATCTATTGACTGAAACAGCTGGCTGCTGTATATGCATGTGCATGTGCATGTGCATGTGTATGTGTACGTGTATATATGTATATGTGTATGTGTGTACGTGTATGTGTATATGCATGTGCATAGGTATATGTGTGTGCATATGTGTGTATGTGCATGTGTGTATAGGTTTATGTGTATGGCATGCATATGTGTGTTCATGTGTGCATGTGCATCACATGGTGTGCCTACGTGTATGTGCATGGTATTTATGTGTGCATGTGTGTATGTGTACATGTGTTGCATGGGGTGTATGTGTATATGTGTGTGTGCATGGCATGTATATGTGTATATGTGTGTCTGTGTGCGTGGTATGTATATGTGTGCATGTGCATGCATATGTGTGTATGTATACATGTGTGTGCACATGTATGTGTTTGTGTATGCTTGTTTGTATACAGAGATAAAAATATGCATGTATATAGACACATATATGTGTGTCTTACCACAAAGAATACAAAAAAGAGACATGGGGTCACGCATTTAGAACTTGATGGGGCTTCAAAGATAAGAGACTCGTGTCCAAGGTCATAAGTAATTAGAACTTTCCCTCCAAGCGGATCAATTCCACCTTCCTAAGAAATCTAAATAGTACCAAGACTTATAATATATTTACTCCCCAAGGGAGAAATAATTTGGAGTGCCGGCAAGTTTAGAAACCCACCTATCTCCTATCTGATTCATATTGTACTGTGGAGATTCCCTTAGAAATGAGACAGATTCTAAGATTTAAGTAAATTGTCCATGGGGAACTGAGATAGGGATTTAATGAACCAAAGACTATGAGAAAAGACCACTTAAGACCTCTTGATAGGGGCAAGTCTCCTGTAGACCTTGCTAAGTGTGGGCCCAGAGCAAGGGGAACCCCTAGAAAAGAAGCAGGCTGCTTGGGTCCAGCACAGGTTCTAATTGCTAGAATATGATTAAAATGCCGCTGCACTGCCCTTTGGAATTGGTGTATCCTCAGCAAAATGGCTTTATTTGAGAACATATCTGGAGAAAAGAGTTTCAAAAAAGATACAGAAGGAACATGGATGGGGCAGAAAAGGAAGATTATTCTAAGAGTTTTGGTATGGGAAAGCAAAGAATGTGGCATGAGCATGAGGGATGTTTGGGTGAAAAGAAAAGTATGGACAATAAGCTGACATGTAACACTTGACAAGAATTAGAATCATGGAACCTCAGAAGAGCCATTAGGCATCAGTTTCCTCATCTATAAAGTGAAGAACTTGCAACTTGTCAAATTTCAGCCTGAAGTACGCTTTCCCCCTACAATATCCTAGACAATTGATCACCCATCTTTATTTGTTGAATAAGTTAAATCCCTCTCCTTCATGATTACTGTTTGTATGGATATATAGGCAAATTCTAGGGATGGGAAAGCACAAAAAACAGGTCATTTGCCTGAGGACTTTTCATAAAAATTATATTTTGTGCACGAGATAAAAAGGTGGAGAGATGACACAAAATGTTGACCATAGGAATTTTGCCTAGTAGTTTGGAATGATGATAAATTGGAAAAATTTCTCCTCTATTTTATCAGGAGTCAGCAAAAGGGAAAATGTGTTGAGAGAGGTCCTCAACTGGCATTTTAAATGTAGTACCCACAGGGAGTGGAGAGATGGCCCTGATGACAAACTGTACATCTGTTGTTTGTGAACTAGCTCAACTACATTTGGACATACAATCATGACAGTAGGTTGGTCACAGGGTAGTGGGTTGCTGTGGGTTTATTTATTTTGGTTTGTTTTTGCTACCGTGCTTCCTTAAGACTCTCAACTAAGTTATGGTAGTATGGAAGGTGTCATGATCTGCTCTAATTAAGAAGGTATTGACTCTGACAGAATCATAGACCCTAGGTTGGACTAAGTGGGTGCCTTAGTCCAAATAAGGGCAGAAACCCCCCAGATTGCAAAGTGATCAATGTGTTTATTTTTGTATAAGTTTATTTATCTGTTTTCACACTGCTATGTCCTTCCCCTCTCCCAATAGTTTGTAAACTCCTTGTAGATGGGGGATATTATTCATTATATCTTTCTATCCTTAAGACCTGGCACAGTACCTGACATATATAGTGGGTACTCAATGAATACATGAATACTTATTGAACTAAACAAATGCTATGTGACCTGACAGACCCTACTTCTTAACATTCTAAAGCAAAGGAAAACATATTCCTCTGTTGTTAGTTACATAGGTTCTTGGCAGTGCCACCCTAACCCTGGTCAAAGGTTTGATGGGAGGGAATAATTTTTTTCAGTGTTCTCAGGGTGGCAATGGAGAAGAAGGAAGAGGAGGAAGGGGAGGATGAGGAGGAGGAGACTATGATGATGATGACAGCTAGGTAGCACAAATGTAGGCTCTGGAGTCAGGAAGGCTTGGATTCAAATCTTGCCTCAGTGACATTATTATCTGTGTGACCCTAGACAAGTCAATTAACTTGTTTGCCTCAGTTTCCTCATCCATAAAAATGAGGGTTGTTATATGAGAATAAGATACTAATTGTAAAGTGCTAGGGTCCCCTGTGGACCTCAGGGCAATATCAGCACAACATCAGGCAAACAGCCAGGGCCTATTGCACTGGTGCAAGAAGTCTGAGATAGAGCTCCGTCCACTCCAAGAGCAGAGATCAAATTTAAAAGAAAGGAAGAAAACCAAAAAAAAATAAGATAATAATAATAAAAAAAGAATCTGACCATAGAAAGTCATTGTGGTGACAGGGAAGACCAAGAAACAAATGCAGAAGAGGACAACAATGCCAAAACACCTATGGGCAAAAGCCCAAAGGAAAAAAAAAGTATTCTCAAGCCCAGAAAGAACTCATGGAAGAGATCAAAAAGGAGCTTAAAAATCATATAAGAGAGGTAGAAGAAAAATGGGAAAAGAAAAGAGAGGGATACAAAAGAATTATGGGAAAAGAGTCAATAGCTTAGAAAAATTCACTGAAAAAAACGATCCCCTTAAGTGTACAAGAATAAAAAATGTACAAAAGCTACTAAGGAAAAACAATGCCTTAAGCGTTAGACTTGGTGAAGTAGAAACAAATGACTTGTCAAACAAATTCAAAACAATGGAAAAAATGGAAGAAAATGTAAAATACCTCATGAGAAAAATAACTGACCTGGAAAACATATCCAGGAGAGACAAATTCAAAATCATGGGACTATCTGAAGGCCATAATCAAAAGGAGGACCTAGCCAGCATCTTTCAAGAAATCATTAAGGAAAACTGCCCTCATGCCCTGAAACCAGAGGGGAAAATAGGCATTTAAAGAATCCAGGAAAAGAATCAAAAAATAAAACTACAAGGAACATTATAGCCAAATTTTAGAACTATCAGGTCAAGGAAAAAAATACTACAAGTGGCCAGAAAGAAATAATTCAAATATTGGGGACTCACAGTTAGGATCACATAGGACTTGGCAGCTGGAACATTAAAGGATTGGAGGTCATGGAACATGATATTCTGGAAGGAAAAGGAGTTAGGTCTATAACCAAGAATCACTTATCCAGCAAAATTAAGCATAATACATCAAGGAAAAAATGGTCATTCACTGAAATGGGATTCTTCAAGCCTTCATAAGTAGACCAGAATTAAAACAAAAATTTAACCTCAAATATCAAAACCCAAGAGAAGCATAAAGAGTTAAAAAGGGAAAAGAAAACACAGAGGATTCGATAGAGTTAAACTGTTTACATCCCTATATAGGAAGATGATACCTGTAATTCTTAAAAATTCTATCATTAATGGTACAGATAGAAAGAATATACATGGAGAGAGGGTATGGGTATAAGGTAAGTTTGAGGGGATGACATAAAAAAGGATGAGAAAGAGAAGTACAAGGGATACAGAAAGAAGAGGGAGGAAGAATGGGGTAAAGTATCTCACATGAAAAAGTGAAAAAGACCCAAGACAGACAAGGGGAAGATTGGAGGGGGGGAGAGGCAATGGTCATTGCTTGAACCATACCCTCATCAGTATTAGCTCAAAGAGGGAATAATATACAATCAGTTGAATATAGAAATCTATCTTGCCCAGCAGGGGAATAGGAAGGGATGAGATTAAGTTAAATGGTGGGGTATGGGGGGGCAGACAGAAGGGAGGGCAGATCAAGGTAGGTGGCAGACAGAAGAAAAACACTGGTGAGGTGGGAAAGGGTGAAAGGAAAAGAGAGGACAAACAGGAGGAAGACAGTATGGAGGGAAATACACAGGTAGTAATCATAACTGAATGTGAATGGGATAAATGATCCCATGAAATGGAAGCAGATAACACAGTGGATCAAAAACCAGCATCCTAAAATATGTTGCTTATAAGAAATGTACTTTACGGGGTGGAGCCAAGATGGTGGTAAAGAAGCAGCAAAACCCCGCAGCTCCCATGTAACCACCCTAAAAACCCATAAAATGGGACTCTAAACAAATTTTAGAGCTCCAAAATTCTCCAAAATACAGAAAACACATCTGTTGCTACAGGAAGCTCAGCAGGTGGGGCTCTTTGCAGCAGTCTGGGAGCCATGGCTGGCCCAGCAGAAACCCCAGCACAGCCAGGCCCCAGGGCATCAGGTGGAGCCGAGTCAATAGCAGAACAGATGGGCTGCACTGGAGGCACAGTTACCACATTTATCAAAGCAGAAGAAGAAAAGGCTAAGAGAAAGGTCAGTGGATTTTGCTAAATTTGGGGGAGAAGAGTGGTCCAGCCAAACTGCTCCCAGGGCAAGGAAGCAACGGGAGGCCAGCTGTGGCAGCAGGAACAGCCGAAAGCAGCAGCGACCTCTACTGGGCTGCTTCAGAGCCCCCAGCCTGCAGATGGCAGGGGGGCTGAGGCAATCGATCAGGGCCAAGGGCTCTTCTGTTGAGCGGCCTGGATCTGGATCATGGCCTTAAGTGGTGGTACTGGGGTGTGCTTTCAGTGAGCCAAAGCTGGGGGGGGCTGCAGCACCCCACTAATAGCTCCAGCAGCTATGAAGACCCCAGTGATTTGGGACAGAGTTTCCCCCCCACCCACCCACCCAGGAAGCAGAGTTCCACAGAGCTAAAAAACCAAGAAATTAATAGACTGGCCAACATGAGGAAAAGGAAGCAAAGTAAG
>CM053597.1:57047570-57064079 GCA_028646575.1 Pseudocheirus occidentalis
ACTCTTTTTTCATGATTTTCTCACATCATTCTCATTTCTCTTCCCAATTTTTCCTCCACTTCTCTTATTTGTTTTTCAAAGTCTTTTTTCACCTGATCTATAGCTGCTAGGAATTCTTCAAGTGTCTTGGAAGCATTTGGTGTGGGAGTTCTGACTGTGTTGTTTTCTTCCCATTCCATGCTTTGATCTTTTTTGTCCACAAAAAAGGATTCTAGAGTTTTATTGCTGTTCTTATTTTGCTTCCTTTTCCTCATGTTGGCCAATCAATTAATTGGTTGGTTTTTTTTTTAGCTCTGTGAAACTCTGCTTCCAAGGGGGGAAAGCTCTTTTCCAAATCTCCAGGGTTTTCCAAGCTGCTGGAGCTATTAGGGGGGTGTTGCTGCCCCCCCAGCTTTGGCTTGCCAAAAGCGCACCCCAAGACCACCACCCAAGACCACGGTCCAAATCCAGGCCACTCAATGCAAGAGCACTTGGCCCTGATCAATCAATTCAGCCCCCCTGTGGAGTCCGCAGGCCAGGGGCTCTGAAGCAGCCCAGTGGGGGCCACAGCAGGTTACAGCAGATCCTAACCTTCTCCTAATGCTTCCTTGCCCTGGGGGCAGATTGGCCAAACTGCTTTTCTTCCCCCAAATTAAGTTTCAAAGTTTCACTTTCACTGACCATCTCTAATCCTGGTTTGCTGGATGTGAAGATTCCCTCAGGTGCAATAGATCTTCTCTGAAGTAGACTCAAGCTGCGGCTTGGGAGGCTCCTCCTGGGCCCTTTGGCCTGGCCTGGCCACGTTTTGGTTTTGTGCTGGGCTCGTCTTGGCTCCTGGCCTGCTGACCTGCTGGATGAGTCACTCCTGCCAAGCTGCCCCTTTCCAGTCCCTGTTTTTCATGCCTTGGTAGATGTGGAGTTGTTGGAGGCTGTAGATCTTCTCTCCTGAAGACTGGCTGCTGCACAGCTCAGCTTGGCTCAGCTCGGTTCCTTTCTGCCACCCTAGCCTGGCTGTGGTCTCGGCTTCAGGCTGGGCCGGTCTCGGCTCCCAGCCCACCGCGATAAGCCCCTGCTGCGGAGCTGCCTTCAGTGAGAGATGTGTTTTCTGTGTTTTTGTGAGTTTGAGAGTCCTAGACTTTGTCTGGGGTCATATTTTATGGGTTTTTAGGGTGGTTGTGTGGGAGCTGTGGGACCTTGCTGCTTCTATGCCACCATCTTGACTCTACCCCCTACAACCTCTCCCATCCTAATTTCTTTAAGCTTATTACCCCCCACATTTTACAAATGAGGAATTTATAAAAATGGTGATGATAACATATATATCTGCTTCACAGGACTGTAAGGAAATTACTGTATTGCATCATGTAGTGCTCTCTAAATGTGAGTTTTATTATTGCAAAGCTCTTTAAATGGGAACGATCCTTTTTAAAGGGGGGTTAGTAAAAAGACTATTTCTCTAGGAAAATATTCTAAATACTAAAAGTCATCTCCTGAGGTGCTGAAATTCAAAGTCAGAATGTTCTTCTTAGTAGATAGATTTTTGCATGACTCTTCTGACATTAGTCTTTTAATTTTCCTGAAAAAACTACAAGTATTCTGGGGGAAAGTTGCATAATGCAAAAAGCACTGGATTTGGCATCAGAAGACCTCGGTTTGGGTGAGTTTGTTCAAGTTATTTAATGTTTCTTCTCTTGGTTTCCTTGTCTATAAAATGGAAATAATTCTAGCTGTCCTATGAGCCACACAGAGTTGATATGTGAAAGATGTATGTATGTTATAAACGATGCTGCTCTCTTCTGATCCTTTAATGGTTCCTGATCTCAAGGATGTGGACATCCTTCCCACTAGCACAGGCTACTTTACCTGGCTGTGATGATTTTTAAAAGTCCTTTCCCTCTTGAAATAAATGCTCAGATTCTGCTCCTTTGGGATTGCTTGCACATTTATTTTTATTTACACAACTTCTTATGCCTTTTCTTTTTGCAGAGGGGCTCTTTTTTTTGGCTTCAAGTGATCTGTCTTTGCCAACTCTTGCCTTTATTTTCACTGGGAATAGAGTGGGAAGCAAAGCTTTTGTTCTTGAAATCAAAATTTAAACAAACACATAAGCACATGAATTTTCATGTAATATGCTGTAATAGATTACAAAGCAAAAGTTAGGAAAAGATAAAATTCTGTTACCCAATACCACTCATTTGAGTCTGATAAAATATGAAGTCAGTTCCTTTCTGTTTAAACAAGTGCACTCAATTCTACTCAACTGCCTCCAAATGACTTTAGAGAACTAGAGGAACCAAATAATCCTTCCTTAGCAACTCTCTTAAGAGCCAACCAAGATCATTGTTGGGCCATCGGCATTTGGCAGGCCCTGGGACAGTAGTCCCATTGGTCTCTTCTCTTTCTTTCACAACTGGATTCTTACTGTATTACTTCCTTATGGACATTGCAATGAAGAACATTTCATTCTTTGTAAAAGCTCAAAGAATAGAGATGGTCATGTCTATAATCCAAATCAGAGGTGTCAACTATAATTCTCTCTTTTAAAAAAAATTATTTATTTATTTACTTTTAGTTTACAAGATTCAGTTCCACAACCCCTTGAATTTCAAATTTTCTCTCCTCCCTCTCCCCCCATCCTATGATATTGTGCAGTCAAGTATTGGATCTGCAAATACTTTCACATTGGACATTAGTCTGGTTATATAAAGGGGTTGCAACCAATGGAGCGAACAATGGGAAAAAAGAAAGAGAACCAAACATGAAAAAGAACAATATATGCTTCCCTTGAACCACAAGCAGCTACAACTCTGTAATTGGGAAATGTTTAGCAAAATAAATAAAAATACAATAAAATATAGATAGTAGTACATTTTAAAAGTAAGTCAACACACGTCTCTTATTTATGCATAAGGATTAATGGCCCCCATTTCTGTTTGAGTGTGGAAGCACTAGTCTAAATCACCTGAAATTAAACCAACTAGACCAGAATGTAAGGTAGCATGATGCAGTGAATAGAAAGAATGGTGTCTCTAGAGTTAGGGTTACTGTGGTCAAATTCTAGCTCTGCTTAACTTCCTGTGTGACCTTCAGTCATCAGACTTCTCTGGGTCTCTGTTTCCTGATCTGGAAACTCTAGCATGAGCAATCTTATAGCAGTTACAACTAGACGGTTAAAATTAATTAGACTTGGGGCTAGCTTTAGTCAGAATTGTGAAGTAGGACAGATATGCCTTCAGAATCATATGGTTGCCTTCCCCAGTTCCTTTCCTATTCCCCTTATTGGTGTTCACCAGGGAAGTACCAATTATTTATTTATGTAATTATAATTTATTTATTTTATTATAAATATATAATTTATATATATTTATATTCTATTTTATATATTATACATAATTATAATATATTACTATAACAATAATATAATATAATAAATATGTTATATTTATATTATAAATATACAAATATTTATTTTATTATAAAAACTTAGTGATCTGAAGCCCTTGTCCTTCTGAGACCTGTTCTCTGCTAGTTAGGTAGGCTAATTCAAGCAAGTAGGTGGGATGGAATGCTGAGCCCAGAATCAGGAAGACCTGAGTTCAAATCTGGCCTTAGATAGTTACTAGCTATGAGTTGTGGGGCAAGTAATATAATCTCAGCCTGTCTCAGTTTCCCATCTGTGAAAGGGCAGTAATTATAGTAATTATATAATTATATAGTAATATAATTATAATATAATATAATATAATAATATAGTAATTATATAATTATATAATAGTATAGTATTGTTGTGAGGCTGAAATGAAATAATGTTTGTAAAGTGCTTCACAAACCTTACAGGACCATATAAATGCAGGGAAGGCATTTATTTTCAGGCTGATAGTTTGTATTTCTGTTTCTATATAAAATTTAGCAGGGACTCAGTGGCTTCATCTATAGGAGTTTGATCCATGGGGATTTCAGATCCCAGAACAAATCATTTTCAAAGTGTACCACATAAGCGACTAACCATCGCTGGCCTTTGATTACTATGATAGCTTTAAGGATATGGACTCAAGGTTGACAAGTCTCAGAAACATTCATGGGGTCAAAGAGTGGACTTGGAAGGAACCTTGGGGATCCACCATGTTTTCAGTTCACTCATTTAACAGATGAAGAAAAAAAAACTTGCCCAAAGTCATACCACCTTAGACAGTTCTGCTTAGGTTAATTGTTCATCCTTGCCATCTGGCACAGTTTAGCCTTATCCTAGCTTCTTTTCCATCCATATTCTGCCCAAGATTAGAAGAGACAGAACTCCCTCTGACACCAGTGCTTCCCTGGACCTATGAGCAGATGAGTGCTCTCATCCTGTCAGCTTGTAACAAATTATGTCCGGCACAAGTATGGTAATTTTGTGGCAGTTGTTGCTCAGCTGAAGAATGAGATGAGGTGACCAAATATGTAATTTTTGTGTTTCAACTGTTCTGTACCACATCATTATCTTGAAATAGAAAATAAGGTATGAGCAAAATAGTTAGGTGCCAGTTTTCTCTTGTTCTTGCTGGACGTCTGGAAACCTCTGTGTCTTCAAGCTCCCGAGGAAGGGCAGCTTTCAAATATTAAAGACCGTAATTTCCATTGGTCTTCTTGCCTGCCCCATGTTATTTACAGGGGCTGAATCAGAATGAGTCCGTTCCAAATTGCTTGTGTAATTACCCAATTTATATGCACAAAGGTGGGCTGCCACTCACAAAAATGAATGCAGCCCCAAATTTTCCAGGTGAGGCTGGGTCAAAATATGGTTCTTGTTTAACACATTTCTCCCCATGCAGGGACAAAGCTCTTTTAATTGGGCTACAAATCTTAGTTTTTCCTCAATGCTGCTGAAATTTTCACTTGTGGAACTCAATTATGTAGACACTTAAATCCAGAAGAGTTTGGATTCCACAGGGTAATGAAAATCACAGAATAGCAGAGTTGAAAAGGCCCTCTGAGCCCACCTAGTCTGATTTTTACCTAAATAGGAATCTCTTTCAGAACATTTCTCCCAAGTGCTCCTCCATGCCATCTGCAGACTCCACCCAGCAGGGAGGAGTTTGGGTTTACTTTTGTTTTTCTAATAACTCCACTATAGCCAGTGTTTCTCAATTGCACAAGAATGCTTTACCAGATTTGTTTTTTAGCAGGGCCAAATGAGATGACACAGTAAAAATAGTCTTCTAAATTTTTTTAAAGGAAGATTAACCTGAAGGAGAGGCTGCATTACATAGTTTATAGCCAGCCTAGGAGTTAGGAAGTCCTGAATTCAAGTCCTCTCACTGACATGTATAAACTGGGTGGCTTGGAGTAAGTCACCTATTGTTTCAAGACCTGTCAGGCAACTCAGAAAGACTCTATATTCCAGCCATTCTGCATTAGTAGAGGGAGTTTCCTCACTAGGAGTTCTTTACATGAATGATATCACAGCTTTAGAGTCTTCTTCCTTCTTATAGGAAAAATTGAAGAGGCAGATGCTGTAGATAGAGAAAGCCACCTTTCCCAACAAAGAGGTGCAGCAGTGCAGTTGGAGGGGTGTCACTGAGAATGGAAGGAAAGATATGAATAAAAGATATTCCCCATAGGGGGGTGGGTGGTAGGGTAGATGCAGGACCTACCTGACCCATATGAAGTCTGAAACAAGTTAGTATCTATCCTGATTTGGAAAAGTATATAGAGTGCCCTAACACACACACACATGCACACACACAGACACAGACACAGACACAGACACACACACACACACACACACACACACACACACACAGGAAAGATATGCATATCAGCAGTGAGGAGAAGGATGACCACTATGCAATGTTCAAATGTTTAAGGGCCACAGAGCATTCACACATGGAAGTCATAAATCAAAGCAGGTTTAGGGCTCAGGGTTTTGATATTTAGTTTATACCACTACTTCCAATGGCCCTGAATTGTACTAGGTAGCTAAGTAATTGAAGGTATACAAAAATATTGAACTTTAAAACACTCTGATATTCAACATCTCTGGAATATTGTTTCCAGTCTTCAGCATCTGGCCAGTCTTTCTCCTTTTCCCCCTTTTCTTTGGCTAACAAGCATAAGAAAGCATGATGAGATGTTCAAAAGTCTTTTCCTAGATGTGTTCTTGTTATGACCACAGAAACAACAGTGGGAGTGGGAGTGAGGGGGAGGGGAGGGGACCAGGGTAGGCATTTCACCTGGGGACCACATGGATTATTGACATTTAAAAAGTCCCATTGACTAGGTCCCATTAAAGAAAAAAAATACCTTTCACCCTGAGCACAGTTCTGTGTCTGGATTGCCCTGGCTAGTGCCCAGTGATGACAAGGGGAAAGCTGGCAGTTCATCAAATGACAAAGAAGTGAAACACTGAAGTTATGCAACACTCATATCTGCCTTACGTTTATATCTATTAAAAACTGCTTGATACCAAGATAGGCTCTATCTTTTGGCCTGGTGGGGCTTTTTTTAGCTCATCAAAGTACTTATTCTTGAGGTAGGCAAGCATCCAAAGGACTTGGTCTTGAAATATGCACAGCTACCCGATTAGTTTTTCTGTATGGATTGCAAAGAAAATTCAGCCTCTCCTTTCCTCTATTCTCTCCCCTCCCAACACTCCCCCAGTCCTATGTCTCTAGTTCATTGCCATGAGCGCTCATTTATTCAACAATCTGTATAAATTTAACATCAAATGATTAATGATTTCCCTGCCAAATTCAAGGAGACAATTGCACTTAAGCCCCTCTGATAGCAATAGCATATTTAAAAGTCTAATTTAACAGTAACATGCTTGGCTTTTCGATTCATCCTGATTTGCCTTATCTTTATATCAACTCGGGAGATTTTTCTGCCAGGGCCTTCTAGCATCTGCTTTTCCACCTCTTGGTTTATAGGGACATCCCCAGCTCCTTCTAAAGGAAAGATAGTCATGTACCAAAAGGTCAAAATGTGCCCTGTTTCCTTTGGCAAGACAAAGACATTAATGTTCCTGACAACACTAAGGTCAAGCTCCCCAACCAGTCAGAGTGTTGATTTTGAACAGTAACTGTTTGAGGAATTTTCTCAATTGCACCTTCCTGATAGGGAAAGTGAATTCCAAACCTGAGGCCAACTCTTTGAAGGTGGGGGGGGGGGGGAAAATAAATACTTTAGGCAAATAATCTGTTCTAGCTGCGAGGAAAAAAAAATATATCTATTAATAAAATAAAAATGTTGTGCAAATATTTCTTTTAAGAGAGGCAATAAAAATGATAAGGTGCTTTGTACAAAAGCCTCCGGCCCATTGTAAATGTCCTCCGTCACTAAAAATGCCACATTAACCCCAGAGTAAACCTCTTATATGACAAGATATCATCAGTCTCAGACTCTGGGTGGAACCTTTGAAATTGAGGTTCTGCGAACTCATTTAAAGGTCTGGTGAGAGATGCAATCAGCCCACTGCTGAGGTTCTTTCTTTTTGCGTTTCAGAGGACCTGGGTCTAAGGAAAATAAAGGAACAGAGAGAAGGGAGGGTAGAGCAACTGGTTGAACATTCATTGCCAATATAATTTATGATCATCCAGTATCACTATCATTTTTACAGTCATTAGTTTGATCATGATCAATAGAGAGAAGCAGCTTTAGTGAGCAAGAAGGGATTTGTTTCATTCTGCAGACCTCCAGAATGGCAATTCTGTTGTAAGAAGGGCTCTGACCCTGACTAGTTCCACTGAAATGGCCATCTTCCCTATTGCCTTAGTCCCAGAATCTTTGAAATGACTTCATAAACACTCTCTCCCTGGATTCTCATAACAATCTTTTATACTGTCACTATTTTAGAGATGACCAAATGGAGGCAGACAGGAGAGACCTGAATACGGTGTGATGAGGAAGAGGGATGAGAATAAGCGTTTAACACGGCCCCTCGTGCTATGTGCTCGGCATTGTGCTAGGAGCTGTACAAATAGTATTTCATTTGGTTCTCACAACAGCCCCAAGAGGTAGGTGCTATTTTATCTCCATTTTTTTTAAGTTTAAAATTTTATTTTTATTTTAAACTTAAATACAAAATAAGAAAAGAAAAAAATTGCCTTGTATACAGCAGAACATAAGAGAGGATAAAGCAATAAATTTTCATTTCAAGGAAACCTATATAATGAGTATTATGCATTATTTTCAGAGCTTTTGGTCTTTTCTTTTGCTTCCTTGTATGTTTTCTTTTATTTTTTTCCCATTGATTTGTTTATTTACTTTTAGTTTATGAGATTTAGTTTCACAATCTCTTGAGTTTCAAATTTTCTCCCCTCCCTCCCCCCCTCCCCGGCGGCATGCAGTCAAGTATAGGATCTGCAAATACTTTCACATTGGACATTAGTCTGGTTGTACAGAAGGGTTGGAACCAATGGAGTGAACAGTGGGGAAAAAAGAAACAAAACCAAACATGAAAAAGAATGATAGCATGTAGATTGCTTCAGTCTCCATTTAAACTCTGGTCTTTCTAGATCTTTTTCTGAATGTAGATATCTCCTTCCATCCTGAGTCTTGTAGAGTTGTCTTATAACTGTGCATTGCTGAGAAAAATCCAGTTTGTCAAAGCTGATTGTCACACATATGATGTGTCTGTGATTGTGTACAAGTTTTTCCTGGTTCTGCTCCTCTCACTCAGCATCAGTTTGTATAAGCCTCTCCAGGTAAATATGAAGTCCATCTCCTTCCCATTTCTTATAGCACAATAGTATTCCTTTACATTCATATACCACAACTTGTTTAGCCATTCCCCAGTTGATGGGCATCCCCTAAATTTCCAATTTTTTGCCAGCACAAAGAAAGCTGCAATACCTTGTATGTTTTCTTTTGTCCTCTGCTGTGTGCTTTTTACTTTATTTTTTCCCCTTCCTCTCCCTCCCATAAGGCTATAATTAAGCTCAGATACACAATACACATGTACATATACATACATAGATATCGATAAATATATATATATATATATATACACACACATATATAGCCAAATGCGTAGATGTAACACCATGTTATGCTTATTTCTACACGTCATCTGCTTTTCTGAAGGTGAGTAGCATCTTCCTTCACAAATTCAAGTCTTTCCATATTTTTCTAAATCCACTAGCTCATTTCCTATACCATCATAATATTCCAAACCAATCACATTCTGTCTAGGAGATTATCTATAAGAGTTTCTTCCCAATTTTCTGCATTCTTTCTATTCTTGACTACATAGATTTTATTTATACAGGAAATTTTTAATTTAAAATAATCAAAGTTATCTCTTTTATATTTCAACACTGCTTTTATTTTATAATATAATTTGGGTCATTTTTTCTGACTCAGATAATTTTTTAATAATCTAATTATTATAGCATTACAAAAATAGATTAGTTAAATAAAATTGTTATTTGTATTATATTAACTTTACTTACCCATGCACAGTCAATATTATATCATTTATTTGGATCTAATTTTGTATAAAAGCTATTTTGTGTTTATATTTTAATAGTTCCTGTGTCTGTTTTGGCATATTTTTTATTCCATCTTCATATTTTGCATGGTCTAAAACTATTGATTAATTCGCTATACTTGAGGAAACAGAAACAAACAGAAATCACATAGCTTGTAAGTATCTGAGTCTGGATTTGGTCTTGTCTTCCTGACTCCAGGCTCCACTGTACTACCTTAACTGCCTCTACAAATGATGAAAAGAGCAATGGACTTCCATTCTGAAGATGTGGATTAATTTACTAGTGGTCACCACAGGCATACCTCTTTGAGACTCAGTGTCCCCACGGTGGTTTTTCAAAAAATAGCTTAATGAGGTGAGTACTTTACTATTTCAGCTAATCTGTCATCTGAATGAAGTGGGGGTGCTAGGCAGCTGCACTTTCCTTACTTTCCATTGTAAACAAAATGCTTTGTTAACTTTCCAGTGTGTTATAAATGATGGCTATTCTTCCTTAGCCCCTACAGGAACAGGGCTTTGGACTCTACTACAGACTTGATCTGTTCTAGATTTTGCCCAAGATGGGCTCAGCTCCTACAAGCTGCTCAACCCCTGTCAGAAGGGCAATGGCATCTTTCCCCCTTCTCCTTCCAGTTTTCTGTCCATCTCGTCAGCCTGCAGGTTCCCCTTTCATTCCCATAAGCTTGCTTATTTTATCTTTGTCCTGCTCCCAAGGCACTGTTATTGCTGGGGGTGATCACATAGCGGGTGTCTCATGGTAGCTACTAATCTGTATGGGCAGCAGGTAACTGCATGAATGCACAGTTCTAATCTTAGCTCTGAGGCTTAGGGGGGAAAAGATGCCAGTAGAGGCTTGGGCCATATATTTGGAAGCTTGGATTTATAATCTACTCCTTTTCTGTATCCCTGGAGAATTTCTATTGAGATTTTTTTTGTTTAATTTATATTTTGTACTTTGGCTTGACCCTTGAATATGAATACCTTTAATTATAATTTGATTACATCAACATGCTATTTTAAATGCTGGGCACAAACAGGGTTATTTGAAGATATGCATTAGGTTATTAAGAAGGGCAGATCAAGAAAGAGTTGCAAAGAACATGACCAATGAGCCATAGGCACACCCGCAAAAAACCCCCCAAAAACCTGCGGCAGGATTTTCCCAAATTGCATAAGGAACATTAAATTAGCTCCTCATGCTTTGAAATGTTCTACTTGTTGGCACTGCAGGCATTTTCAGGAGGAATGCAAATATGGGCCATATGCAGAAGGTTTCAGAGATGTGACCCCATCCGGAATGCTCCATTTAACAAATGGACTGGGGTACTCAACATGGTTTTGTGTGCAGGGTTTGGAGGAAGGGGAAGGGCTGAAATGGTTAAAATCCTAAGGCCTATATGTAGTATTAGGGGAACAGGTGAACACAGGATTTCTACCAGATTTGATCTCAGGTCTAATTCCTGAGAAATTCACATGGGCAGAGAGGCTTAGACTGAATAGGAGGAAAGAGGCCCTCACTGGCCCCTGCTAAGTTTCCATTACTCTAGTCTTCACTACCTGAGAGCTGTCCAGTTTATGACTATTGCTGTCACTGCCATCATAGCTGGCCAATGGGATGACTCTGATCCCTCTAGTACTATAGGGTTGAGTGAGGGTAGATTCTTTCTATCTTTAATTGGCTGTTTTTTTGTTGTTTTTGTTGTGTGTGTGTGTGTTTTTTCAAGTGGCTGTATGAGGTATGTCAGTGTCAGAATGGATCATTGACTCAATTCACATGAGTATTTCCACCGTCATTGAAAATCAACTCCTCTGTGCCTCTTTACGGCTCAGATTTTTGTGCATGTTCTCCCATGATTTCTCCTTTGGGGTCTTTAACCTTATCTAGTGAGGATTATGGACCCCTCCTCAGAAAAATGTTCTTGGGGCGACTAGGTGGCACAGTGAATAGAGCACTGGCCCTGGAGTCAGGAGAACCTAAGTTCAAATCCGGCCTCAGACACTTAACACAAAACCTAGCCATGTGACCTTGGGCAAGTCACTTAACCCCAACTGCCCTCCAAAAAGCAAAAAAAAAAGAAGAAGAAGAAGAATGTTCTTAAATGCATAAATTTAACTGCGTAAGATTAAATTGAAACATAGTTATCAAAATATAGAAAACCAAAAACAGGTTCATCACCCCCAGGTTATGAATCCTCTAAGATACAAGATCTCTTGACTTTGTATGAATACCAAGGGAGCATATAAATGGTCTCTTGATTACCCTTCACACTACCTATGTGATCCACCCAAATCCTTTCTCTGGGACTGTATCTCTAGGTGATATTTTTTAGATACAGTTCTCCTTGGTAATACGTTGCAGATTTCTCATTCCCACCATGTTGCTTTGTTGCCTGGTGGATAGTGTACTGACATGAGGGTCAAGAAGACCTGGGTCTAAATCCCATCTCAGATACTTATTAGCTTGAACACTTAGTCCCTCTGGGACTCAGTTTCCTCATCAGTAAAATGAAGGTAGTAGTCCTATTGACATAGTTCCCTTCCAGCACTAAATAAAAGAGTTTAGAATTTTATGTGTCTCTCCATTACCCTGAGGGTAACCTACAACTTTAACACTTTGGAGACAGTGGGTATTCCATGATTAATGGCTATGCAGTATCTCTGGAAGAATATTCAATTTTAAAAGGTGGTGAACATTGGAATTTTTACAAACCTTCAACATTTTACCAAATTCAATCCTATTAGCTGTCTTACTCTACTTCTATGTATGGTTAGTTTTCTGTCTGTAACATCTGTATGAGATTTATTTGTTGACAAAAATTTTTTCCCCATTTTTTTGTCCATTTATTGCCCTTCTTCTAGTTTTATCCTTAAATTATCTTGCAATTATATGACTTATTGTGGACTTCTTTCCTACTTCATTGCTTCTTGCTGTTTTAGGAGATGACAGCTTATATTCTTATACCATTCTCCTTCATAAAATTTCCATTTACTTTTAATTTTTCTTTATTTTTTATTCTGAATTTAAACAGCAAAAAATATATACAGTAGAACAAAAAAGATAATTACATATGAAACATTAATTTGCATTTCTTGTTGCTTGCTTTTTTTAAAAAAAAGCATACAATAAATTCTATATACTACTTTTATAATGGTCTTGTTTGTCTATTTTCCTTCTGAATTTTCTTCTGTTCTATACATTTAAAAAATATTTCAAACGTTCCTTTTTTTTGGTGGGAGAGGAGTATTACCA
The DNA here is from genome assembly GCA_028646575.1 of Pseudocheirus occidentalis. Taxonomy (NCBI): domain Eukaryota; kingdom Metazoa; phylum Chordata; class Mammalia; order Diprotodontia; family Pseudocheiridae; genus Pseudocheirus; species Pseudocheirus occidentalis. The sequence continues at coordinate 57,060,269 of CM053597.1, forward strand.
CTGATAAATTTTTCTTTCCTTCTCCAATTATTAAGAGGTAAAGAGGGGGAGGGGGAAATCCTTGTAACAAATATGTAGTCAGGTAAAAAAAAATCTATGCAATGGCCATGTCCAAAAAAATATTTCTTTCCACACCTTGAGTCTACCTCTGTCAGGAGGTCAGCAACATTTTTCATCAAAAGTCTAACGGAGGCATGATTGGTGTTTGCTTTGATCAGAAGTCTTTAGTTTTACAAAGTAGTTTCTCTTTACAATGTTGTTGTCCTTGTAAAATTGTTCTCCAGGTTCTGATCACTCCACTCTGCATCAGTTCATCCTATCCCAGGTTCTCTGAAATTACATGTTTTGCCATCCCTTATGGTACAATAATAATCCATTACATTAATATATCTCTATCTGTTCAATGATTTCCCAATTTATGGGTACCCCTGTAGTCTCAAGTTCTTTTTCTCCCTCCCTTTTGATATCCCTTTCAGGACTGGAAGTTTGTTTTCCTTGTTTCTCTTCCTGGTACTATGCTCCTTCTTTCATCTTCCACCTCCCTATTCTTTCTCATTTCCTTATTGAGTCTAAAGTATTTCTACACTGAACTACTTGTGTGTGTGTGTTCAACCCTCACTTATCCAGTTCAGAGAAGGGTGAGGTTTGGCTGATGCCTACACACTCCCCTCTATCCTCCATGTTTATATAATCTTCTTATATATCCCAATTACGAAAATATAAGTTTTTCTTCACCCAATATTTCTCCTCAAATTGCAAAATTTTATTCCTTCCTTCCTCCCTTCTCTTTTCTTTCTTCACCACCCCATCCCCACAAGCTCTGTTTTTCCTTAATGAACTTCCTCAATTCTTGGAGCACATTAAACTTCTGAAGGGATATTCTTTTCTTCACCAGCTAATAAGAAACCAGTGCTGTGTCATCCTACAACTCCATCAAATTACTCAAACAAAATCGCCTTTCCAGATTTTTCTTGATTCTTGTGTTTGCATTTCAAAGTTTCTACTCAGCTCTGGTCTTTTTGTTGCTAAGTTTAAGTTTTCAGTTCCATTAAGATTCATTTTTTTTCCCCTCTGGAATTATACCCAGATTTGTGGAGTAAATTATTTTTGGTGGTAAGCCCACATCTTTTGGGTTTTGATATATTATATTCCAAGTAGAGCCTACCAGGTCATGTTTGATCCTGACCGTGTACTTGAGCCCCTGGTTGTTTGCACTTTTTCCCCCTGAAGTGGAAGCTCTCAAGTCACAAAGACTCATCTTCCTGAGTTCAAATCTGGACTCAGATACTTGCTAACTGTGTGACCCTGGGTAAGTCACTTAACATTACCTCATTTTGCAGATCTGTAAAATGAGCTGGAGAAGGGAATGGCAAACTATTCTAGTATCTTTGCCAAGAAAACCCAAGATAGGGTCATAAAGAATAGTATACAACTGAAAACAAATACACCACAACAATCTACAATGTCAGAAGCTTCAGAAAAGTCAATAAGGATGAAGATAGAGGAAAAAATCCATTATATTTAATGATTCAGAGGTCATTAGTAATTTTGGAACAGTTTCAGTTGAATAATAAACTTGATTGTCAGACTGCAGAGAGTTAAAAAAAGTGAGAAGAAAGGAGGTAGACGTGAATTATAAATGATCTTCTAGCACAGGGGTTCTCAACCTATGGGTCATAACCCCTTTGAGGGTTGAAGGACCCTTTCACAGGGATCACAGGGGCCACCTAAGACCATTGGAAAACACGTATTTCCAATGGTCTTAGGAACTGAGACACCACCCACATGCAGATATGCCCACATATGAGTATTAAAGGGTTGCAGCATTAGGAAGGTTGAGAACCAGTGTTCTAGCAGAAATATTGTATTTTCTTCTACTTTTAAATCTTTTGGTTTTGTTCTGAGATTTCTTGCTGTCTCATGGAGTCACTGGTTTCTATCTGTTCATTTCAGTTTCCAGGGAGTCCATTACTTGTGTGAAATTATATTTTCTGTTTCAAACTTTGTTTTCCATCCAATTCTTTCCTCTAGAACTTTTATTTATTCTAATCTCTTGCTTCATTTCTAGGTAGTCATATTGTCCTTATAGAAAATATATTTTTTCCTTCAGATCTGTGCTTGTAGATATTTTGGAGATGATTTTCTCTCCTTGGTTGAATTCCTGGGTCTCTCTGGTTTTACATTAATTCTAATAGCTTGTGTCTGGTGGTTTCTTTGGTTCAGTCATCGTTCCAGTCTCATTCCCTGATCTGAGACTTTAAGCCAACACTAGACTCTGCCCCCTGCTGCAGTTTTGTGTAGGATTGTCAACCTTACTTGGTCTCAGCCTGGCCTATTTGAATTCCTGGGATGACCTCCCATCCCAAAGTTAGCCACCTACCCACTTCCTTGTCCCCAAACTTCAAGATAAAGAGAACAGGATCTGTTAGGGCCCCTCTGTGGTATCTCAGAGCAGAATGCTAGAGATCTCCTGGGACAGTGTCACCCAAGTTTTGCACTAAGTTTTTCCCATCACCTTGCACCTCCACTCCTACTGATCCAGTTTCAGAGACTTGAAATGTCTCTGACTGATCTGTACTCCTGCTGAAAGCCTGCTAGCCTCTTTGCCTCTACTGGCTGTCACTTTACTAAATTTTTATGAAATTCTCAGGTGGAAAAGGTGACTTTCTAGAGCATCTCATTTGGTTTCTTGATCATTAGTCAGTCTTGCACAATTTTACACTTCCACTGTAGTAAACACAAGGGAACTGAACTGTCTGCCTCTATTTGGGCAGCTGCCTTGGCTGGAAATCCTTCACAATATTTCATAAGGGAATTGATATTCTAAAATGTTGTTACCCTTGGCTGCTGTGTCTTTCTTCACAATAAAGGTGAAGTTCCTTGTCCAAGTTCACACAAGTATAAAGTGACAGAGTCAGCTTGCCTGACTCCACATGCAATGTTTATCCCATTACATGACATGAACTTTCTTCATCTCTGTCTCTAAGGTCTCTACCCTTCAGTGGAGCTTGACTTCTCCGTCTGAGCTAGCCTGGAGGCCTCTCCCTCCCCACCCCCAGCCATGGCCACTTCACCTTTTTGGCAGGTGACATCTTCTCTCAAGTTCTATTAGCTCAGCTCTCTCCAATCAGGAGGATCCAGGATAACTGATTTCTAAAAACCTGTGCCCCCTCTGTGAAGCATCACGTTCTGTTCTTGTTTTGCATTTACTTCTTCAGATGCCCCCAGGAGACTGATTTTCCTGAGTCTTCTAATTGTAGTTTTATAACATCAAAGATACTTTAAAATTCCGGTTTCTGGGTTGGGTTTTTTTTTAAACGGCAGCTTAGTTTAACCCATACAGTAATTGTAGTGTTTTATAAAATTATCTTTTTAAAAATATGAACTTAATAAACATTTACATTTCAGTAGCTGAAGAAGAAAAAGAAAAGAAAAAAGATTGTATACCAGACCATGAAGTCTATTCTATAGGTGATTTTTGTTTTGTTTTGTTTTGTTTTGTCTGGGCTTCATTATAGTTGTTGTTACCTATTAGAGGAATGAAGGTATGTGTGGTGGTACCTGCCTCTTGAACCTCACACTTGCTCCTGGGGGAAGCTGGTGGACTGCTTGAGTTTGGTGTCTCTGACCTATAGTTGAACTAAAACTAATTAGGTGTCTGTACTGAGCCTGGCACCAATACTGTGAACCCATAGGTCAGATGGGTCACTAGCTTGCCTAAGGAGGGGCAATCTGGCCCAAGGTGGAAAACCATAACAGGTTAAAACCTGATCAGTATTAGGATCATGCCTCTGAGTCAACAGTAGACTTC
>CM053597.1:57064179-57095309 GCA_028646575.1 Pseudocheirus occidentalis
TTGCCCAGGGTCAGACTGGCATTATGTGTCACTTAAACCTAGGTCTTTCTGGGCTATCTCTCTATCTTTTTTTTAAAGCATGCATTAAATTGAGTACAATGGAAACAAAGCTGTCCTGCTTGTCTGTGTATCGTTCTGAATTTCCTTCTGTTCTCTTCTATACATATATATCTATATATTTAAATGTTTTACGGATGCTCTTCACCTACAGTCTGTTATGCTAAGAGATGTATCTTTTTCCCTCACAGGCTGCTGTGTATAAAAAGGGGGCTTGGTAACCTTTAACAAACTCTGTCACTAATAATGGCTGACATTTGCATAGGGCTTTAGGGTTTACTAAGTGTTTGCTCTGTACTATCTTCCTTCAGCCTCACAACAACCCTCCAGAATAGGTACCTAAGGGGTTGTTATCCTCATTTTATGCAGGAGGAAACTGAGGCTTCGAGAAATTGAGTTACTCACAAAAGCACAGAAAGCACACGTTGAAGGTAGAATGCACCCCTGGCTCCTTCTGACTGGATAAGTCTAGCGCTTTTCCTACAATCTCAGCTGGGAGCAAATGTATTTAGACGGCGAAAGGAGGCATTCCAGTGTGTGCAGGCTTGAAGTGGGGCCTGTAGAACGCCTCCCAAAGTCAGGCAACCATGCACCTGCTAATCTTTGCCATCATCTGTTTATCAGCATTTTCTTGGCTTGAGCGGGTGGTCATAATGGACATTTCCAACTTAGGATGGGTAGCGCCCAATTGGCAGAGACGTGCCTGTTGGAGTGGAGCAGTCTGTGGTTTTCAGCCGGTGATCATTTTATCTCCACCTGCCCAGAGTTCATTATGGACCCCCGAGGAAAGCCCATTCACCCACAGTGAGCCTCTAGTAGGCAGAGGAAACAATGCTTGTTCCTGAGACACAGGCTGTCCCCTTCCACTTCAGACCCACTACTGAGCCCCTCTTATTGACTTCCCCAGCTGGCCCTGACTGTTACTGTGAACTTCTCAACCCCTTCAAATGCTCGTATCAGAAGCAAGAGGATGGGGGTGAGGACAGAGGGGCTGCTAGAGGGAGCAATTAATCTTTGGAGAAAGAGGAAGAAATGTGGGAAGAGAGTACTATATAAGACTCTGCTTTCTATTTTTGGCAAAATGTGAATACCTATAGATAAATTGTTCTGTCTACATCACATCCAGATTTTACCACCTGTGAATTTAATTGAATCGGTATCTAAGTAGCAATTTAAGTAATATGTTCATTTATAAAGTTGATGTCTGAGCCTTATCTTTACAACAAAAGGATAGATATTTTTCTCATTATTTGAAATGTGATAAATAAAATTGATGTTTCATTTAAGACCACCTCTTCTTTCAAAAGTAGGCCAAGATGTGAGTCTGCTGGTCAGTATTTGTATGCATAAAGAATAACACTCACAAAGCACCCTGACCACCAAAGCCATTTATCTTTCTCTCCACTGCCTCCTCTTCTTCCTGCTGTGTCTTAACCTTCTTGTTCCTCTCCCTTTGTCTTCTCCCTCGAGCGTGCATGAGCTCTGCTTGGACATGTGTGAATGGAAACTGCAGGTAGTATCCACACATGGCAGCAGCATGAAAATGCTATCTAGAGTAAGCCTATTAATTTGGATACAACCTTTATATTTATGTATGTTTTGTCCTGAATCACAGAATTCAGTAATTAAATGATTTTCTCCAGTGATGGAGGAGGCTTCTTTCCCAAAAGTTGTCAACCCAGATTGTTTGCCCAAGTGCCAGACTTAAGACTATAGCTGTATTAAAATATAGATGCACCTGGCAAAATGGAATGAAAGACCCTATTGGAGGAAAATGGTAGCATTTGAGGTGATGATTCTTGGCAGTAGAGAAGTGAGTGAGTCAGTCAATAAACATTTACTAAGTGCCTACTATGTAAGAGGCACTGTGCTAAGTGCTGACAAAATACATACTAAGCAACTTCACCATACTATTGCCTTTCCCTCAAACATACAACCACTCCATTCTTTTACCTACTTACTTCTCATGTCCTATGCCTCCACCTCACCTCAGCCACACACGAAGCCTTGATCTTGCCATCACCCACAAATGTATCACCTCTGTGTTAAAGAATTCTTAAATCTATTATCCATTCATGTTCTACTGCCTTTCCATATGTCCCTGTGCCTTCCCTTACCAAACTCTATTCTTCATCTGTGCGATGACCTTCCATCCCTAAACTTTCCATCCTCTCTCAAACCATCTCCCTGGTATTAGTCACTCTCCCCTCCTTTCCCCATCTTGACCCCTTGGTGAATCAATTGACACTACACTGTTCTCTTTACTAGAGTCCCTAATACTTCTTATCATTTCACTAATTGTGACCTGCTAAGCTTCAACCTTGGATAAATGCCACCATCTTCTGCCTTCACTCCTTCACACATGTTGCTGAAAGAAAGTGGAGAAAAATCACACAATCATTCCGTTTGGGTCCAGTACAAATTCGTTGGACAATCAATTGAACCCTCGCTGATGCTATACAATCTTATACTTCCTTCATCAACTCACTATTCTATTCCCCACAGAGGTCCTTCCAAACCTTTTGATATCTTCTCAAACTTCCCATGGCTCTCCCTTTCCCCACCCTTTTAGCTAAGAAATTTGCCTCATATTTTACAGAAAAAATTCAGGTCATTCTCCATGAGCTCCCTCTTCTTCTCTTTGTCATCTCACCTCTGTCATATGCCTTCTGCTCCTGTCTCCTCCTTCATATCTACCTCACATAATGAGGTGACCTTACTTCTCACTAAGGCTAACCCCTCTACCTGCTCAAGCAGTCTCTTTCCAACCTGTCTATGCCAACAGATTGCCCCCTTTATCCCCACTATCACTTATTTTCAATAGCCCCCTATCTTCAGATTCTTTCCCTACTGCCTACAGACATTCTCATGTCTCATCCTCAATTGATCTTCTCATCCTCTATCATCTTATATCTCTTCTGTCCTTTGTGGCTAAACTTGAAAAGGCATTCTATAATAGATACCTCCATTTTCTCTCCACTCACTCTCTTCTTAACTTCTCATAATCTGGCTTCTAGCCTCATTATTCTATCAAAACTACTCTCTCCAAAGTTACCAATAATCTCTTCAGGGGCCAAATCCAATGACTTTTTCTCAGTTCCCATTCTCCTTACTCTCACTGCAAACTTTGACACTGCTTATCAACCTATCCTCCTTGATACTCTTTGTTCTCACTAGGTTTTGGGGGCATGACTGTCTCCTGGTTCCTCCTACCGATTTAGCTACTTCTTCTGAGTCTCCTTTGCTAGATTTTCTTCTAGACTATGCTAACTATTGGTTCTCTCAGGGTTCTGTCCTGAGCCCTCTTTTCTTTTTATACTACTTTACTTGGTGGTTTCATCATTTCCTGTGTATTCAGCTACCATCTCTATGCTGACCTATGATTCTTGTATCTACCTATCTATCCTGTTCTAACCTCTTTGCTGACCTCCATTCTCCCATTTCCAATTGCCGTACAGATATCTCAAAATGGATGCCCTCTAGACTTATTAAGCTTGACGTATACAAAAGTGAACTTATTGTCTTGCCTCCAAACCCCACCCTCACCTCTTACCTTCTCTGTTACTATAGAGGGCTCCACCATCCTCTCAGACCCTCAGGCTTTCAAACTAGGTGTCATCCTTGACTCTTCATGCCCTGTCAAACCCCACATCCAATGTGCCAAAGCCTGTTGATTTTATCTTTGGAATGTCTCTTGAATATGCCCCCTTTTCTCCTCTGATACTGCAGTCACCCTGATCCAGACCCTTATCACCTTATGTCTAGACCACTGCCATACCTTGGTGGTGGATCTGCCTGCTTTAAGTCTCTCAAGTCAAGGACTGTAAATATTACTAATCCAAACATTTTATAATTGACAAAGGACCCCCTTGTACATATACACACATATATACACAGAATTTTCTTCCAATTTCCTACATTGTTTCTTCTTATGAATCGGGCTAGCCCAGTCATATAATGGTAAATTCATTGAATTAGAAAGATTGAAGGTTCCTACATAAGACTGCAAAATATAACACATTTTAGCCAGAATAGTAATTTTTACTATATTGGATTACAGTATAAGCTGCCACTGAGACCCAATCCCATGTATCACTGAGTAAAAATTTCTCTCATTGGTGGATATTGGCATTAAAACAGTGTTAAAATGGCAGTGGGCACGGGCAAGGCTTATTCTGAAAGTACTGCCTTAATTAGGCAAATCTCTTTCCATTTCCAAACATTAAAAGAAACCCATTTTCACTTTCCACTACGTTCTTTCCACTGATAAAATGGACTGAAAGTACATGATGCAGTACATTATAAGACCAGTGAACACTCAACAGAAAAGACAAATGTCATTGTTAGAAATAGCCATTAAGTTTCTAGTTAGGTATTGATGGCAGAAGGCTAAATGTTTGTCCTGAATTCACTGTCCTCATACCCAGCTCTGGATACATCTCCATTTAAGTTCCAATCAGCCCAGTGTCCTTATTGATTTGTCTGTATCATACCTGGACTCCGAGGTATTGTCAACAAATCAATTATGGAAGAGACCTTCAGAGGTCACTTGATGCAGCCCTCTACCTTCTAGCAAATGGATGGCCATAAAACATTCAGAACAAGTGTCCATCTAGTCTCCTCTTAAAGATATTCTGGGTGGAGATTCTATAATACCTCATAACCTATTCCAATGTTTTATTACCTTGTCTTACTTCTCCACATTAAAAAATTTCCTGCTCTAATTTTAGCTTATTTCTTCCTGTTAAACCTTTCCTTCGGTCTTTTGGATACTTAAAGTAAAAGAGTGTTCATTATCTTTTTTAGATAAATAACCTACTGCCAGTTCTGAATGTACTTCCTGCCGACTTCTGTATCTTTCTTCTATGGAAGTTCGGTCACTGATACCAGCTACTACCAAGTCATTTATTCTCATTGGTGGGAACTAATCTCTTTATTCAGTTTTCACTTGAACTCAGGTAAGATGACTACACATAGCCAGGTTCTCCCCACATCTTATCAAATGCAAAGCAGAAGTGCTCCATGTAAGTTTAAGAGGAAGAGAAAGCACTCAATTTTATTTATTTTTCTTTCTTGAATTGATTGACTATCAAAAGAAGGCCTGAGATGAACATGAGTTCTCTAGCTATTTTGTGGATAATTAACTTTCTAGAACACTGGTTCTCAACCTGTGGGTCGTGACCACTTTGGGAGTCAAATGACCCTTTCACAGGGGTTGCCTAAGACCGTCGGAAAACACATATTCCCAATGGTCTTAGGAACCAAGACACTGCTCCTGTGTCTGTCTCCAGGCAGGTTCGCCCACACGCAGATACATCCACATAGGAGTATTAAAGGGTCACAGCATTAGGAAGGTTGAGAACCACTGCTCTAGAACCTAAGATATATCAATAACTATCTGCAAAGTCAAAAGTTTAACAACTTAGAGTCAAATATACTTATCTCCCAATGGTGGGGAGGAAAAAAAATCTTCACAGTAGATTCTGTTAAGTGTCTATCCAAGTTCTTTTTAACACATGCAAACAGCTGTCCTATTTTTCTCACCAGTCAGCAGCCTCTGAATTCCATTACCTGAGTCAAATTTAACTCATTTAAAATAAAGTGATGATCTTTACAATGAAGCAAACAATAAGAGACAATGGGGTTTCTTTTTCCTGTCGGAGGAGTAATGAGTCTCTTGAAAGTTAGCTAGGGAATGTGTGAGGTAGAGGATGTGAAGTTTTCTATCACACCCTATAGAATTCCTTATATGGAACCTGGATTTCACATCCTTCCTCTGACACAGCACCCACCATGAAATCAGAATGGCAGCTGATTAAATGAGTTAGTGTATGGAGAGTACTTTGCAGATGTTAAAGTTAGCTCATTCTTCTCATTTTTTTCAGTAGAGTTCAGGTAAAAATGGACTCGGGACAAGATAGTCTTCTGCTATTACTCTTTTAAGTTTAATGTTCTGTGGTTGATTGTACAGGCAGGAAAAAATAATTGCTTATTATAACTGGATAAAACTGTGAGGAAATAATAAACTTATTTTCTGTAGGTTCATTCATCCTTGGTCTTGCTCCAATAGTACATAAGATGACAGGGATGATATATTCTTCATCCTATTCCCGAATTATTTTGATTTTTGCTCCATAGGTCTCTATGTTTTAAAGTTGTTTTTTGTTCCATGCAACTTATTAAAAACATTGTTATTAAGCCTGCTTTTGAAAGAGATATTCAACAATGGATTACATCTTCACCATTTCACAGTAAGTTGAAAGATGTAGAGAATAGATCTCATTGTGTTTGTGATTTGTTGGCTGCAAAAGAAGCATTTAATACAATAGAATAAAACATTTCCTTGAAGGCTCTTTTATAGCCAGGTGTCTCCCATCTATACATCAAAATCACTCAAGATGCTTTGGAAAGAGAATAACTCTCTTCACTGACCTTCTAATGATAAACATCAGGAGACCTTATGTATCAATGAGATTGAATGAACCAATGAAAAAGCATTTACTAAGTGCCAAGCACTATTCTGTGCATACAAAAACAAAAGTAGAGATACTGTCTGCCCTCAAGGAGCTTACATCTAATGAGGAAGATCTGATGCATTTGGGTTAGTGATAGTCAAAGAGGGATAATTTGGTTTGGAAATTTTCAGGGGTGATAACAATGTTGATTTGATTATTGTTCCAGAACTGTAAAGTGGGAGGGGGAAATCACTGGAGAGAAGATGGCCAGAGAGTAAGGTGAAGCAGGGTTGGGAAAAGATTAAATCTTCTAGTGCAGGCTCAAATGGAAGAGCTCAAAAAAGATTCTTTCTGACAAGAGAGCCCATGTGGATGGTGATGTTGTTGTTTTCATATGGTGTTATGCTGATTGAAAAAAGCCTCAGGACACCACAGAATACCTAGAGAGATTTGTAATTACTCTAAGGAGTTTGCCTGGTACATCAACATAGGAAAGATAAACTGAATGAGTTCATGTCTGTTGCTCATTTTTTAACATGCATTATAATGGATAACATACATAGATTGTTCCTGAGTGTGTGACAACATGTGGATGGCCATTGAGTTGGGTCCAGAGTTGAACAAGGGAAGAGAATGGCCTGGATTACCTCCAGGGAAGCTCCTTTAATGAATGTTGAAGCTTATCATGAAAACAAAGCCCCATTCTTTTTAAAACTAATGTTCCACTTTAGTGGAACTTTAGCAATCAATGGTGTTGCTTTGTGATAGCGAGACATGGAATACAATGACCTCCAGATAGTTAAAATGAGTGTCAGACAGATGGGATGCAGTGGAATATCATGGTTATGATCAGGTTATGACATGTGACCAATGAAGCATTCCAAAGAACATAAACCAGGGACAGATCATGGTAACTTCTTGGTATATGTCCTTGGAAGAGTGGCTGTTCCTGAGAGTTGACAGTCAACTCTGATTGGTTAACAATTAAGGAGAAGAATGAATATTATAATGAGATATGGACCTATTCTAATGAGCGACTGGGGGAGGACTTTGATCATGTCACTTTTACTCCCAGACCACTCCCAAAGGATCTACCTCTCACCCAAGCTTGAGTAGAACACAATGGGTTTTCCCACTTGGGTGATTTCTGAATGAGATTGAGGAGAAAGTTAATCTCATTATCAGCAATGTCCTTGAAATGCTGGCTAAATAACCTGCAAGGGACTCATTTCTGAATAAGGAAAAAAATCCTGGATCTCCCCAATATTAAATGGTTATTAATATAAAAGAGAAATAATCATTTCTCTGAAAGCAATGCAGATGGCAGTCTCTCAGGCTGCAAATCTTTGAGGACATCATCTAAGAAGTAAACAGAGAAAACCTGAGCAGAGAAAAGCTTAGTAGGAGTAATAAATAATATGAAATTAGATTCACATAGATACTTTGACTTTTGAAGTAATTTCACACATTTTCTAAAACATGGCTACCCATTCCTAGAATCATTCAAGTTAGTTTGACTTGAATGATTGAATCATTCAAGTTAGGCAACTACATCTCAAGAATGCCAATTGATTAATTAATTTTTTTGTTGATTGATCAATTCGTTGATATTATAGAAAGAGTCATCTTCTGGTATGGATCATTGGAGGATTCTTTCAACTCTGAGATTCTGTAAACTGACTCCATGTGTAGTCTCTAGTGAACTTAGGGGAATACATGGGGTACAAGAGAAAAAAGAACACATGCTCAGGAGTGCAATGTGTAATATACAAGGTTAAGGAGCATAATCAGGCTTACAGTTTGATCTATTCTGATGACAATAGTGAATGGAATCTCAGATATCTGGGTCCCCTGGAGAAGGAAGCAGAGTTAGCAATTCAATTAGAGGAGAGCTGGCAAAGGAATTTGTTATAGCATTTTACCTGTACCTCTACTTTACCTTTAAATCATTACCCTATCTATAATTTGTCTATATGTCTTTCTTCCATATTAGATTGTAAGCTTCCTGGGAACTGAAGTTCTATTGTGGCTCTTTCTGTCCCCAGCAATTTTCACAACACTTTATCCATAGTGAGTACTTAATAAGGTTGAATTGTACAGAAATGCAAACAACTACTATTTTGTCCCATTTAAGGGTGTTTGAGTTGAAAGATACCCTTCATCCTTAATTTAGTAAAAACAAAAAAGTAAACACAGAGATGTCTTAGGATAAGAACAGGAGTTTATTCTCTTTCCCAGAAGAAGAGGGTGGTCTGCCCTATGCCTGAGCATAGAGGAGAGAGCACATTTCAAAGGATAGAACCAGAATTTATAATTTAACTTAGTCAAGCCCCCTTTCCCAACTGTTTCTCCCTCATTGGTGGAGAAGCATACCTCACCAAATTCTTCTCAACTGGGACAGCAAGAGAAGAGAGGGAGGGAGGGTGCCACCAAGGCGGGAAAACAGACAAAAGAAGGTAAAAGTGATTGACAGTAGCCATGGAAGGGGAGGAGAGAAGGGAAGGTTAACCACCCCAACTTGAGAAGTTTTCACTCATTCCACACAGGGGTAAGGGACCCTCCATGCGATGTGACTCATTCTATACAAACTACCAATGACCTCAGACTTTTGGACTATGACTCATAATACAACCACAAAGTAGTACTTAATTAGGTGGGTTCGATTTCCCACTAACAACACAACTCCACGAAATCAGATCATGGTTGCCATTTCTACTGCTCTCTTAAAATCAAAGACTATCTTTTCCTTTCTTTGTATTCCTAGCTCTTGGTCCAAGGCCTGACACATAGTAGGCACTTAACAAATGTTTATTTGAATTGATTATCTCTTCTCCTTCTTCATCCAATAATGCTTGATTTTGTCTCTTCCCTCTCTCCCCATATATCAATTAAATAACTATATCTTTTCAAGGCAACATGGTCCCATGTGTTTTTTGCATCCTTCAAAGTCCTAACTCTCTATGTCAGTACATTTCAACAAGTCCTGACTTAATAATCATGGTAATAGGACAAGACGAGGACATGATGGATAGCAGAGCAGACTAAGCTTTCTGAGCATCCAAATAAGATCAACTCAGAGACATAAAAGAAATATGTCTCTTTATAGGATTGAAGCTTTAGCCCTGGAAGGGATCACAAAGACTGTGAATCTCAGCCCATTCATTTTACATAAGGGGAAAATGAAACGCAGAGCAGTTAAATGTCTTGTCCTATTAAGTCCCATGTAAGTATCAATGGCAAGATTTGAATCCAGGGCTTCCTACCCTAGCATTTTAACCACTGCTGCCTTAACTCTTTTTTTTTTCTTTTTGGAATGAGGAAGGCAGGGCAATTGGGGTTAAGTGACTTGCCCAAGGTCACACAGCTAGTTAAGTGTTAAGTGTCTGAGGTCAGATTTGAACTCAGGTCCTCCCAACTCCAGGGCCAATGTTCTATTCACTGTGCCACCTAGCAGCCCCTGCCTTAACTCTTAAACACACAAATGAAGAACAATCAAAACCTCTAACTCTGCCCAACCAGAAAGGCATAAAATGTACATAACACTCTTATGAGGAAATTATTTCCAGAATTAATACTTTCTTTGATTTTTCACCAAGATATTTGCATATTTCTAACACTTTCAACTCTAGAATAGGATGACTTTCAGTATGACTTGTAGATTTCATCTGAACCAATTGATCAAATCAGCCTACTCTATGTTGGTGGCTTTGAACATTGGGAACTTGTACACTGGGTCATGCAAACCATGGGTTCAAGTTCACAGCAAAAGTCAGCTTCAGGCTCTAGCTTTGTCTTATGGCATATTACAAGCAGAGGGATTGTGCCTATCTCCTCTCCCTGATTGGTCACCATTTCTGAGTGACTTGGGAACAGTTGTCTATGACATATACTTTCTCTGTCTCTATCTCTGTCTCTGTGTCTCTCTCTTTCCCCCTTTCCCTCTCTCCCTCATCCTCTCCATCCCTTTTCTCCCTTTTCTTCTTCCCTCTCTTTCCTGCTTCCTCCTTCCTCTTTCTTTCCCTCTCTCCTTTTCTCTTTCTCTCTCTCTAACATACACAGACACACACCTGCTTATTTTCTGTGTGGGAAATGATAAGTGACTCAAGGGTAAGTCTATTTAATAATTTAATTCACTTCACTGAATTATGATTCTCCATGCACCATTAGTTCAATCAGAAAGCAGCTAGAGTACAATGGGAATGAACCCTGTTTTCAGCACGCGCCAGTCGACAAGGCAACATGACTGAGCAGCCAAGAGTATTTAACATTACATTTGTTGTTGATTTTGAAAACAAACAAATGTGCATTGACGTAAAGCAATCTAAAAATTCAATTCAGGCATACTGACTTTTTCACACTTAGGCTTCAGAGAGGAGCTGAGAAACAGCCGAATCAACCAATAATGGATGAATGCCAGTCAATGACTACGATGTACTTTCTTGGGTTTTCATGCCTCCTGTCTGCCGCAGGATGGAGGATGAAGTAAGATGCCCAATTGGTGCTTGAAACTTTTCATAGAATGGGAGTAGAATTATTTCCTGGGTTGCAGGCTAATTAATCCCTGTCTCTTCCTTAACCTTCCCCCTTCCTGACATTTTCCAGACAAGTTGTTCCCTATATTTGGAAGAATTTCTTAGAATTTATTCTTTTCTGATTTTTGTTACCTTGGGACAGGCAGCCTAAACTGCACTAATTCTAACACAGTTCCCCTCTTATGATACATGGTCATAAATTTGAGAATTCTTTCTTTTGGGTCCTTTTTTCCATTGATTTATTTCCCCCAAAGTTGAAACTAAAAAAAAAAAAGCAACTTGTTTTTGTCAGTTGAATTTCATGACATGCCTTACCCTGCCTTATAAAGCACTTTTGATGATATGATTTTAAAAAATTAAATGACTCAGAATTAGTTGATAATTTTGTCCCTACCTCTACACCTTCCCTTCCCCTCTTATACCCACCCAGCACTAGTAACCATGAGATAAATCAAAATATACCAACATATTTATAAACCTGAGTATTCTAGCTTCAGAGATGGAGACCTTATAATTAAGCACAAATCCTTCATTTTCCAGATAAGGAAACTAAGACCCAGAGATTTTTTTTTAGGCAACTTGCCCAGGGTCACAGAGCTAGTAAATATCTGAGGCTGTTGTTGTTTGTCCTTCATTCCTGAAGAGGACTGTGACATCAGGGAGGCGATGCCACAACATGCAAGTGAATGGGATTTAAGTGAGGAAGGGCTCTGCAGAATCACCAGCCTCACTTTCTCCTCTAGAGACATCTGGTGACTGAACAGTCACCAGACACACGTCAGGAAGACTGAAGGCGTAGCTCCCAAGTCCAAGTCCAGTGCTCTGTTAACCCCAGAAAACTAGGATATGAAATCTCTAATTTGCTAGCTCCAGGGTAGTCCAGGGCAAGTTTTCTTCCAGAAAAGTAGATATTGTTGAATGCAGGTGCTACTTTGCACACACACACCATACTATAGAGTCCCTCAATAATAAGCAACTGCTATTTAACACACTGTGCTAAAGAGTGTAATTGTATGTTCCAGTGAGGCAGGCAAGCTGCTGCCGATTGAAGGCTCCTTGGTTTGGGTCTTTTTGTGCATGTGTGTGAAATTGTTTTAATTATATCCTTAATGGTCTAAAATTCATAAGAAACTAGAAAAGCAATAAATTGATATTCTTCCTGTGTGTGTATTGGTTGATTGTATTTATTTTATAAAGCAATACAAGAGAAATCTTGAAAAGGCTATAAATAAGCAGTGTTGCTTATCTGCCTTGTTAAACTGGCAGATTTCTAACCTCAGGACACTGTGCAGCTGTGTCATTTTTTGCATCTCCCTGGCACAGTACCCATTTGCAGTCAGTCCCTCTGCCTTTGAAAGATGTCTTTCTTTCTTGTGTTCGTGTTTTAAAGAGCTACATCAATGTGAGTTGTTATCACTTATTACTGTTACTATTACTGCTCCTACTACAGCTTTTGGTTGTCACTGTTGTGGGCGTAGTGTCAGTAACTCTGTGTCACAAAATCAGGACATTTCTACTGTTTGGACTTTCCTAACTTGAAACCAGATCAGAGGAAGCACCACTCTTAACTCAGGTTCAAGCTCGTTACATTTTTATAAGCTCAACAGTAGCTGGTGATTCATAGGAAGGACATAGCCATAAGTATTATTTCCTGCTCCACAGGGCATTCAAAGCTGAAAGAAATGGAGAAAAGAGTCTAACAATGCCTATCAGCATACATTATTTTTTTAAAAATGCTTCTGCCATTTTATTTGAAAGTCGGGGGGGGAGGAGGATAATTTTCAGGATGAAATGAGAAATAACTGATTTTTGGACTCTACTCCTTAGGTGACAAACAGTGAATTGTGTGAGTCTATTCCAAAAAAGAAAAATAAATTGGTCAAGCTACTTGTTTGACCTTGTGTAGATAAAATTATGATATTGGGACTGGCCAACATGGAACAATGATTGAACATAGCATCTATCTACTCTAGGTGTCTATTTCAAATTTTGGTTAAGTCTGCTTGACTCTTCTACTCGCTCAAGAATGTACAGCTGTCAACCATAAAGAAGACTTTCCTAGAGAGGAGGTGGATGGGAGCAGAAAAAGAAGGAAGTTTGACTTTCCAAATTCTTGGGGTCTACTATCTTAGAGTATGTCCCTTTGCAGCAACACTCCTAATAAAATGATTTTATGTGTTCTCTTTCTGGAAGTTTAACCTTAGTCTTTAATAAGAAAAAATTAACATTAACACATAAAAATGTATTTTCTCTTAAGACTCTCAAGATCCCACCATTGAAGGCCATTGGCTTGACTGAAGCCCATTGGCTTGACTGAAGCCCATTGGCTTGATGGAAGCCCATCTTATGGATAATAACAATTTCTCAAAAATTCTAGGAGAAACTCTGTGAATGCATGGTTTCTGTCAAAACTGTGTTAGTCTTGTCAACCTGAATGTCAATTAAATTCGGCTAGAAGCAGCGTGCTCTTGGCTACCCACCATTAATGGACTCTTGAAATTTCAGGCAGCAGCCCTTCACACACAGAGTTTCTGTCACAATGTGTGAATGGAAATCATATGCTTGGCCTTCCTGAGGGGGAGAAAAACTACTCCATAATGTTTTCCAGAAATGACACTGTTTTTCATTATCTAGTGCATTTCATGTCTGCCATTTGGTTCAATACATTGGATTCTCATCACAGTAGTTATTTCTACAGGCTGTGGCCGGGTAACATCATTTTCCTCTGTTAGGAGTTTGGAAAGTACATATTCATTTCTCTGGAGGAAAGAAAACAAGACTGAATTCCTCTTCCCTGTCTTTCCACCTCACCCTCTGCCACCTCATTTGCTATATGACAAGTGAGTGAGTTTGGTCTTGAAAACATATTCCCAGAAATACAAAATTGTCGTTGAAATAATGGACATAACTTAAACGTCATAAGCATTTCCTTCATGGTAATTCATCGTGTTTAGAATTTAACTGAGGTTCTTGAAGGGGTTTTGCAAAATAGAATCTCACAGTACATTGCAAGACAGAAGGAGGCCATATGGTCCACCCAAACCCATCCACCTGTCTGTCTAATATTTGTGTCATGGAATTTCCCCCCACCCCCACTCTCTCTTGTCTGGTTGGTTCTTCTCTAAGTGCACTTGCAGTTGCAATGTTTCAATGTTGTCTCTGATAGACCATTTCACACATTAATTACCCTCTGTGTAAAATGAAGTGGCTTTTTTTCTTTTTCCTTCTAAGACTGAAGGGCAAATGGCTGACTATTACTAACTTGAATTTTGTCATAGCAGGTGGGCAGTTAATTGGGAAATGTAAGCAACTTACCACTAATTTGCAAAAGTGTATGATTTCATGAGTAATTGCCATGTAAAAGGTAACTTGGCATGGGGCTTACTCAAGCTGAACGACCAGCAAGCTCTAAATACAGGTATGACATTCGTGACATTTGTTTCTTGCTTAGAGGGACAGAAAAACATGAGGAGCTGTTGGTGTTGAGCGTAAACCCTGAATCAGAAGATGGGAGATGCTTTTTAAAGGAAGAGAGTGCAACAGGGCCAGAATCTCGGTGCCTGAAACCTTCTATTATTCAAGAGATTTTCCTGAATTCCAAATTTGACCATACAATGCCTGTATTCAATCAATTTCTTTAATTTTTCCATTGCCTTTAAAGCAAAATACAGACTGTGCTGTTGAGCTTTTAAGCGATTCACAAACAAGTCTCAGCCTATCTTTCCAACCTCCTTGGGCGTTATTCCCCTCTGTACTCTACATTGATTTGGATCAATGTCTCTGTTCTTCACATAGGACATTTCATCTCCAGCTTCATGTGTTTGAACTGGCCATCCCCTTTTCCTGACATATTCCCCCTCCGAACCTTCTCATCACACCCCTCTCTTCTTCAAACCATAATTTAAGCCTTATCTTCTGCACAAAGATTTCCCTGATCCTCTCAAATGCTGGTGCCTTCTCTCCCATTACATTTAATTATCCTGTGTTATTTGTCTCCTCCATTAGTATGCAAGCTTCTTGAACAACAAGACTGTTTCATTCTTTGTACTTGTATCCATAGTGCTTAGCACAATGCTAGGCACACTGTAGTTTCTTAATAAATGATTGTCAATTGGGCAAATTCCCATTGAAGAGATATCTGTAGGTTCATTTCAAGGGACAGGGGTAATCTTTGCAGCATTTAGTACAATGCTTGGCTCCTGGTAGACAATAAATGCTTGTTGACTTAGGAGAATAAAAGGGTAATTCATTTAGTCTGATTTTTCCCTCATCCACCATGAGAGGGCTAGGTAAATGTGAGCTGTCCTCATCTCTACAGATAAAGTATTTTTGAAGTACTTATTATGGGTCGGGCATTATTGTAGGGGCTAGGAATATAAATAAAAGCAAAAAGAATGTCCCTGATCTTAAAGCTTTAGTTGGGGAAGAAAACATATAAAAAGAAACTGGAGGGGGAAAGTCAGAGAGGGGAGCAGGAAAGATCCACCCTGGGACAAACTGATTACCAATTCTTGAGGGGAGGTCCCATGCCTCATACTTACAGTTAGTCCTTAGTACCTAGTTTAGTAACTTGCCTATAACTGGCACTCAATAAATAGTAATTCACTGAAAATGAAAAGTGTTCTTCAGCAGTCACCTGAGATGTGAGGCTATTCAAGTAATCTGCTCCAACCTAGAACCAAATGCATTTCCCATCTGACCCACGTCCAGCTCTCTAGTCCCTGATGGGCTAAGAACTGACCACTTTCTGGAACCCTTCACTTCCATATCTTCAGACTCTTTCTCCATTCTCATTCTATAGACTGAGCTTCTTTTCTACATTGGACAGAACTTCTAGAAAGAGCCTAACCTCTTAAGTGATCTCCAATCAAATGACTAATCTTTCTAGTTTTGGACTTGTCCAGGTCTTCTCTGTTCTATTTTATTTTCCTTTTTTTAAAAATTAATTTTTGTTTCTTTTTAGTTTACATCTTTCATTTCCACAAGATTTTGAGTTACAAATTTTCTCTCCATCTTTCCTCTACCCACCACCCCAAAACAGTCTACCTTATTTTCCAAGGGAATTGCTAGGCATTATAGAAATTCTCAAGCTTACCTAGGAGTCTAGAATCTTAGGGTAAGAACCCCTAAATTGATTGGGAGCTCTCTAGACTTTGAATCCAGGAGTTTTTGAGCCACATTTACCAAAAGATGGACTTTTTGTGCCAATGACCATCTCCCAGAATGATTGTGATAGCCAGTGAGCTATATCCATAAATGAATTTGACATTCATAAACAACTGTTTCATATCTCTAGAAATTCGGCTTCAGACTCTGCTATCTGGAGCACTGGGAAGAAGAGTTCTCTCTGCTGTTATGAATGAAGTGCATACTTATTCAAATCTAGTTATAGACAAGAGATGCCTTAGTTGACCCCTAAACAAGGCTATGCCATACAATGAGGAAGTGAGAATGTTGTCATTAAAATATAGGAAATACATAAGAAATGAAACAGCTAAAATAATGTAACACATTAGAGAATCCTTGTGGGAAATTCTGGACCCATAGCAGTAGAGTGACAAGCCTGGAATTAGGAAGACTCATCTTCATGAATTCAAATTCAGCCTCAGACACTTATTAAACATGTGACTGTGGGCAAGTCACTTCACCCTGTTTGCCTTAGTTTCCTCATCTGTAAAATGAGCTAGAGAAGGAAATGACAAACCACTCCAGTATCCTTGCCCAGAAAACCCCAGATGGAGTCATGAAGAGTCCATCATGGCAGAAACAACTGAGCAGCAACAGGAATGCAAAATATACAGAAAGGCAGGGAAAGTTGTAATGAGGCTCCTGCCCCTCCACCTCCATCTTTCCCAAGATGATATGAATCCCATTTCCACTGCCATCACTCCAACATATTGAGGTAATTGAGTGAGGTTGACACCTATAATTTGAAGTACTGGTTGTTCCACTAAAAGATAAAATATTTGTGTCCCTTATGGGCTTTCTATTTGTTGTTTGTTTTATTTTTATATCCTCAGTGCTTAGAGCACGATAGTTTGTAGTACATGTTAGATGTTTAATAAATGCCTATTGTATTGGCTTCCTATCCAACGACAGATTAACTATATTCCTATCCAAGTACTGATAACTATAGGGCATACTAGATGTTTAATAAATGCCTATTCTATTGGATTCCTATCTAACTACTGATTAACTATAGGTAATAACAATAGGTAACATTTACAGAGTATTTTGAGACTTACAAAGATTGGCTCATTAGATCCTCAGAAATCTATGAAGTAAACTATTATATTTATCTTATTATATATTATTTATAGTGTGCTATATATTATAATTTTATCTTTTGTTTATATAAATAATTTATATTAACTTTTTGCATATTATTTGTAGATTAGACATATCTTCTTTGGTTTATTTATTTTATTTTTAGCTATTGCAAAGATCAGACCTATTTTTCTTTGGTGTATTAGTATTGTTATTAATAATTACTTATTATCTTGATAATTAGACATCTATTTTGTTGAGTACAGTTATCCCTTCCACATTGCAGGGGTTAGGAGCATGACACTCCCGTGATTTGGAAAATCTGCATAAAAATTTTTGGTCCTTCCTCTGTACCAGAGAAGAAGTTTGAATTTTTTCTTTTTCTTTTATGGTGTGTTTACCTTATTGCAAAATTTGGGTTAAGTATCTGGTCATAGGCTCTGTGTCATCTGCTGGCCATCAGTTGTTGTCTATGGCTTTCATAAAACTCCCCCCAAAATTCCATTTGGTTTCTTATGCCCACCGTTGAAACTGTAACAGGGAAAGTTGCCATGTGGAAGGGATAGCTGTACAAGGAATTGTCAAGAAGGAAATTCCCTCTAGTTAATCCAAGTGAACATGCTGCCCTCTTCTCACCCACCCCCAAATTTGTAGTCTTGGAGATTTTCCTGGGTCCCTGAGCCATTTAAGCAACTAACTCAGGGTCATGAAGTCAGTAAGTATATGTTAGAGATGGGATTTGAACTCAAGTATTTCCAACTTTGCGGCTTCTCATCTCTATTTTATGTACAGGAAAAATGAGGTTCAAAGGCTAAACAAAATGCCCATAGTCTCACAACTCAATGGTAGGACTTGGACCCAGGCCTCTTCTGACAACAGGTCTAGGACTCTTTCTCCTATGGAATTCTGCAATATAAATGCGGAAAAGGCAGAGAGGCTCTTTTGAAAAGGAAATATTTCTTCCTATTGCCATTCAGAACCAGTTCTGAGCAAAAAAGTGCATTTTTTGTTGTATTGATATCACTAAACAAGGGAGAGAGTAAGTGTTTCCTCCCAGACTAGGGACAAAGGAGGCGAGACCAAGAGTGTTAATGGCAGCATTGTCAAGGAACCAGACTTGGTGACCTACCTGGGTCTTTTCTATCTGTAAGATCTGACAATTTACTAAATGGGGGTTCTTTGTATTTTTTTTACTCCCTTCAGACTCCTAAGCACTCTATGGAACGGAAGCAAGTTTGTGTGGCACTGCCAGCTATGTCAATAATGGGCACACAATCACTTTGCCTCCTTTAGCAGCAGTCTGTCTGCAAAATGAAAAGGAACACAGTGATGCACGTGAGTAAATTGCCCTCCCAAACTCATTTTTTCCTTCATCTATGCAAAATTCAGATGAATATTTACAGCATCCAGGAATAGGTACCACAGGAAAGGGAAGGAGGAAGAAAAAACACAACAACCCAGCCCCGGCAAGTGTAATCATTCTCAAAAAATGCTTCCCAAAACAAATTGTTCTAGCAGCGGTTGCCGGGCAACAAGCCCACTGCAGCATTCCATCTCTGTTAAAGGGAAAAGAAGAGCCATCCAAAGTGAAAAGGCAGCCAGATAAGCAAGACATGAGGGGGTTAAAAACTCTGGGTCGAAAGTTCAGTTGGCTGTGACCCTAAAAAACTCAATTTCAAGTTATATTTGTGACATTTTCCTGTGTTCCATCACTTGATGTTAGTCTTACAATGAACTGCCTAATCAGACTTCCGGGACCATGAGGCATAGAGGTTTTGGTTGTGTCAGGTCAATTTGTACCCACCAGTGTAACATTACCTATGAGGCAGACCATTATCCTGGTTTTTGTGATCCTCAAAGGCTAGGGAACTCTGGAGTGAGGGAATAGCAAAAACGAGTGACTGGGGGCTTCCAGGCAATTCACTGAGCTTAGAGAAAAGCTGTTCTGGGGTTTTGGCTGAATAGAATTTAGACCAGATCATTAGGAAGCTTCAAACCAATGAGCTACTCTTCTGCGGTGGCAATGCACTCTGTATTGGGTCATTTTTCCCCATTGAAAGGAGCATTTTAGAAGATACATGGCCCATTAAAAAAATGTATCTAACAAATGACTTCCATATATTAAAGAAAAAAAATATGTTGCTGTTTTTTTTTTAAAATAGGGAACACAAAATAGCACATCTCCACATGCTTCTAATTATCTACCTTAAAAGAGTAACCAAAGCATTTAAGGACTGGCTTGCAAAGTCTTCCTTTCCAGCATCCACTGTGCATTGTCTAAATTGGACCTGAATCAAAGAACTGAAATGATCCCAAGCTTGAGACCCAAGAGAGGTCTAAAGACAAGAGTTTGACCATTTGTGGGACAACCACATTGGAATTCAGAGTATCTCCTCCATGACCCTAAATTTGGTGAATTATTGCTAATTAGCAATAATTCACTTTCCATGGATCCAACAACTTCATCAGCCCTTGGTTGAGGAGAACCCCAGCAGTTTTATATACTGTCTCTACACTAATATTCCCAAAACATTGTTTTTGATCATGTTACTTTCCTGCTCAAAAACTTTTAGGACCCCATTGCCCATATAAAATAGAGTCCAAATTCCTTAACCTGGCATCCAACCCTTCTCTTATTTCTAACCCTTGATCCTATCTCTATGGTAATCTTTAGCCAAGCTGAAGGTGCATTGTGGGCAAGAAGAAATGTTATTGCTTTAGAAGTCAGGAGACTTGGGTTATAATCTTTTATTGGACCTTAATCAACTAGATGGCTTCTGGCAAATGATTTCATTTTTCCGGACCTCAGTTTCCTCACCTGTGAAATGGGAGGAGGAAGGTTGGATTAGGTGTTTCTAATGGCCTTTCCAGTTATAGAAATCTGTGATTCTTCGTATTTTGCTCATTGTGCCGTCTATCTAATTGTATTTTCTTCTAATTTTGCTAGAGTTCCTGCATGGAATACACTCCCTCCTTCTCCTCTCTATCTTTTATGAAGTCAGCTCCTCTGCAAACTTCTTCTAGGCCTTGAGGGATTTCGCACACCATAGGATTTGTTGTCTATACCATTCATTCAGTGCTTGATAATATATTTCCTTGTGCTATCTCTACTTTGCATTACTTTGTTCATTCATTCAACATTTATTAAGCTTCTTCTTTAAGGAAAACACTTTAAAAGTAATACAAAAATTTATAAATGAAAAGTTTTTTTTATAAGACATTGTCCCTGTCTTTATGAAACATGTATAGGGAAATAGCGTACCAATACAGATAGTTATAATACACAATGTTACATGATGACATGGTTAGAGTTACCCACAAAGTGCTGTGGGAGATCTGAGGGAGATCATTACTAACATGGAGGACAAGAAAGGAGGTGGCATTTGGATGGGCTGGAATTCAACAGGCAAAAAGGTGAAGGGAAGGCATTTGGCTATAGGGAATAGCCTGAGTAAAATCCTGATATGGGGTAGCATAAGGTTTATTCAGAAGTCATAGCATATAGTTCAGTATGATTGTGGTTTAGAGTGCATGGAGAGGAACAATAGAGAGGAAAAAAAGAGTGGAGTCCAATTATGTAGGACTTTGAAGGACTACAGGGAACTTTAGAGGAAATAAAAAAGTTATAAGCTCATAGCTCTAGACCTGGAAATCATCTTTAAGATTAGGTGTTCCTACCCAACATATTGTAGAAATGAGAAACTGAGGCCTAGGGGAGTTCAGTGATTTGCCCAGTGAACTGTGTGCATTGTGAAGCCTCCATAGAGGCAGTAGAAAGAATGGATTGGAAATAGAAGAGAGTAAACATGAAGAGCTTGTGAATAACTGTGACAGAAGGGATAAAGAGTAAGGGACAGACATGAGAAATATTATGAAGGTATAATCAACATGACTGAGTGATTAAAAGTCAAGGAAAAGAAAAAGAAGAGTTCAAACTAAATGTTGTCACCACAGACAGGAGGAACAAATTTAGGGAGGCAGGTAAGAAAGTCAGGTTCAGACATGCTAAGTTTAAGGTGCTGGTGGGACCTTCAGGTGGAGATGTCCCTGTGGCATCTGGAGATTCAGATCTGGAGTTCAGAAGAAAGGTCACATCTAAAAATTTATATTTCAGAGTCATCTGTGATAGTGTTTTGAATTGTTATTTAAATCAGGACTTGTTATATAACTATCTTCATATTTATGCTCTGTCTCCCTAACTAGACTGTAAGTTGCTTAAGGTCAGGGGCAATGATACTTCGTTCATCCATCCATCCATCCATCCATCCATCCATCCGTCCGTCCATCCATCCATCCATCCATCCATCCATCCATCCATCCATCCATCCATTCATCCATCCATTCATCCATCCATTCATTCATTCATTCATTCATTCATAGATTTGACAAAGTACTTTTTAAAAACTGCCTACTATGTGCACGCCTGTCATAAGTGCACCCCATAGATAAGATGTTGGTCATAGCTTATACTCTAGGGTAAGAGCTCATATCATATTCCCCAAAGTGCTTTGCAAATAATAGGTGATTATTATGTAATATGTGTACACATATATTACATATGTATCTAGGCAAATAAATATGTATATGTGTATCTGGGCAAATATGCATATGAATACACATGGATCTGGATAAATACACATGTTTATTCTCATACACATGTATGTTTTCCCAGATATATGCATGTATACACATAATATGTATGTATTATGCATATATTTGTTCAGATCTTTGATTTTATTAGTATAGGGATCTCTTAGTGAGAAACTCCCTCTGTCAATACATATCAGTAGCAGTTCATCCATATTAAAGTCTTAGTTAGTCTTGTGGAATAGAGGAATGTTAAGTAACTTATCCAGAATCACAAGCCAATGTGTGTCAAAGGTAAGACGTGAATTCAGAGTTTTCTGAAACCCAGGACAGCTCTCTTTTCATTACTCCACATTACTTTTTGTTCAATAAATATTTATTAACTAGTTAATTGCACCTAGTAATGATTCCCGTTTGAAATTACTGGTTTTAGTAACAGGAGATCTGCTCTCTTCCTCAGTCACCATTTTTACCTTGCTACGCACCCAGCACAAAGCTGAGCTCAGTTTCATCCCTGATTAGAAAGGTGAGAGTTGGTGCTGATGCTCAGCCTTTCATGGAAAACCAGCTTGTGGCATTTAACACACACACACACACACACACACGTATAAATACCAAATAGAAATAGAACAAGTTGCTTCAGTACAACCACAAATGATGCTGTCAGTGTGAGCATGTGTATTATAGAAATTCAAGTCTGGTCTGGGCTTTTAATGTGCTTCCATTTTAATTAATATTACACAGGGAGCTCACACAAATGGTAGTCTTCAGAGCTGAGATATCACAAGATAGACTCACAGTCCCTAGAAATAGGATTTCGGAAAGCTGGCGAGGTAGGTGTGTTATTAAGATGAACGGTTTGTCTGAGAGCTATTATTATTCAGGATTCCACTTCAGATGTCCAATAATTTTGTCAGAGGCTGGCAAAGATTATTGTTCCATTGATGTGGCTGTTTGAAAAGCCCAGTATATGGAGTAGAAACTATTATATAACAGAAGATAATGGTAATTAGAATCAGAGCTCTCAAACCTAGGAATGGATGAACCTTAAAAAAAAAGATTTACTTGGGATAAGCATCCAACAGTGTGCTGGAAATTACTCAGAATGAATCTGGACTTCTTTCAGCAGATTTTTTAGAGTTTCTTGCTAGGTTGTACTCACCAGGAGAATAGCCTTTGTGGTATTATTTCCACCCCAATCCAATTTAATAAATATTTACTAGGCAACTACTATATGCAGGCAGTATGCAAAGTGATAGGGATATATTTAATAAGAAGACAGTTTCTGTTTTCAAGGAACTTACAATCTAAAGGAGGAAAAACAACACATAAAATGAGATAGGAAATAAGAGGCATAAGGGTAAAGGAACCAGGAAGTATCCAGTATGGGGCGTCTTGTTCCAAGGGGTTGAGACCAGCCAGAGCAGTAGGTGCAGAGTTCAATAAGCTGAAAAGTCTGGTTTCTGTCCTCTATAAAGGAGGGCATTGGGAGGAGTTTAGTTTCCAAGTACCAGCCCTCCAATCAAAGAGAGAAAGCTGAAGCAGGAGATAACAGTTAGAGGAGCTACCAGGGTGATGGGATTAGAAGTGATTAGCTTAGCCTGGGAGGGGCATCTTGTATCTTAGAGTTGAATCCAAGAAAGACTGGACCAAAATGTAATAACAAATGTACAACTGAAAGGAGTAATTACATTTTTTTTTTAGTTTTGACCACATTTAGGGTTTTCTTGGCAAAGATACTGAAATAATTTGCCATTTCCTCCTCCGGCTCAGCATAATGGAGAAGAAACTGAGGCAAACAGGATCAAGTGACTTGCCCAGGGTCACGCAGATAGTATGAGTCTAAGGCCACATTTGAAGTCAGGTGTTCCTGACTGCAGGCTTGGCACTTTGTCTCCTGTGCTACCTAGCTACCCTATGGATTGGTACTTACTTAAGTTTATCCAGACTAATTTTCAGACTCTTAGGAAGGTTCTTTGCCTCTGAAATGGTAAACAGTATTCTGGGGCAGTAGCACAAACTTTAAATTAATTACCTTGTTTCAAAAATTGCAAAATAAATCTGGTAAAAGCCATAGTAAAAATAATCCCTTTAAGTACCTCAAGTCAGGTACCTTCATTTGACTTATCCAAATTAAATATTGGGATGCTATATTCATAATAATAAAACAATAGCTCACATTTAAACACTGCTTGAGGATTTGCAAAGTGCTTTTCTTACACCATCTCCATGAGGTAAAATTTGCCATTAACATTATTCCCATGTTTTCATAATAAAATAGTTAAAATTTATGTAGTGCTTTAAGGTTTGCAAAATCTTTTATATTTGTGCTTCCTGACTGTGGTACCTTGAGACCCTCTTTGGGGTTCCATGAGATTTTCATAAAAAAATATTAAGATGTCTTAATATTTAATAAGGTCAATATTGAGAGATATAATCCAAATCCTCACAATACAAAATTTGAGAACAAAATATATATATAATTTCATTTGATCCTCCCAACAACCATGTGAGGTAGATACTTTTTGCTATCTCATTTTACAGATAAGAAAACAGATTCAGATGGATCGTGACTTGTTCAAGGTTAAATTTGTACTTAGTATTAAAGGAGTAATTCCAACCAAAACCTGTTTTGAATTCAAGTCCAATACCCATCTTATTATTTTATATTTTTAAAGATATTTCTATTTCTTTTTGTGTTCTCAGTTTTGTTACTGTGGGGATTAAAATTGTTCAACCTACAATAAAAGAGACTAAGGCAGAGCTCTAATGGCACTTCATTAAAGGGACCATGGTTCCCTCTTTAATCAAATTTGATAAAGGTTTATCAATTTCATTAGTCTTTTCAAAAAAGTAGTTTTATTTAGTATTACTATAGGGTTGTGTTTGGTTTTGGTTTAGTTTGGTTTTCACTATCTACATCTTTATTTTTAATACTCTTATGTATTTATTTTAGACTTGCTTGTTTATTTTCTAATTTTTAAAATGCATGTTCAATTAATCTTTTTTTTTATTTTGTTAATGTTTTAGGAAAGGACTACAAATGGTTTCAGTGCATTCTAGAAATTTTGATATGTTGTTTCATTATTATAATTTTCTTTCACACAATTATCAATCATTTCTGTGATTTGTTCTTTGACTCACTATTTAGCATCTCATTGTTAGTCTCCATTTCAATGTGTGTGTTTTGTTTGTATTCCCTGAATTGATTACTACTTTTTTATGTTATGATTTATAAAGGATGCATTTACTGTTCCTGCCTTTTCATATTTATTTGTGCTACCTCTGAATTCTAATACATTATTTTTTTAAGTACTAATGGCGCTGAAAAACATGTATATTCTTAAGCACTCCCATTGAGAAGATGCTATAGGTTTTTGATTTCTAGTTTCTCTAGCAATTTGTTCAATTTGGTGTTTTTTATTTTATTTCTATTAGATTTGCCCCAAACTAAGGACATTAAAATATTCTGCCACTATCATGTTGTTGTCTGTCTTTTTGCAATTCAATTATTTTGTTCCTTTATGAATTTAGATACTGACTCATTTGGAGCATATACATTAATATTGATACTGGTTTGTTTTCTATGGTTTATTTCAGCACAATGTAGATTCCTTATTTACCTCTTTTTATGCTGTGAACTTTTGTTTTTGCTTTGTCTGATAGAATGATTGCAACTTCTGCCTTTCTAGATTCATTTGATGCATAGCAAATTTTGTTCCAACCTCTCATTTTAAATTCTGTGTAAGTTCTTTGTTTTTAGTTGTATTTCTTTTCCCACTGGATCTCTTTCTCTCACATCTCCCACCTCCTCCTGTTTGTTATTTCTTTCTCTAGTTTTGAGTATTTTGCTTAACTTATTCATTCCTTTTTTCTTTCTTTCTTTTACCTAATTATCTAATTCTTCATTTTTTTCTGTTAGCTAATTAATCTAGTAAATTCTCCCTTATTTTCCTGCTTTTCAGTTTATTTTGTCTGTTACTTTATTTCATTGGCTCTACTTTTCATTTTAAAAAATTCTCTCATTTCCTTTATTATTTCTCTTTCCTTTCTTTGTATTCTAGACTTTTATTTTTTTATTCTTGGCCCTTATATTATTTCTTTTTAGTCTCTGTATTCCTTAGCTTTGAGTTCCCTTTTTAAAAAAGTTAGTGAATTGTAGATCTTGTTCACTACCCTTCCTTTTCCTGTTGTGCCTTACTCTTGGAAATGCCAATTCCTGAAAGGAGATAGAGAGGATAGATATTATCCCATAGGAGAATTTTTTTTATGTTCCTGATTGCAAAATTCATCACTATTCTCTTCCATCTCTGTGATCATTCTCCCTCCCCCCCCTGCCCATTTGCCATTAAATTTCTTCTTGAGGTCTATGCATTCCTAATCTATTGGGTGACCTTTGTCCCTAGGAACTCTGATTCCCTTTCTTCTGAAACATGATATTGTCCATGAAGGTATAACTTTCTCTGTTGTTGGTCTCTCAAGCACCAAATTCCCAAGATTATACCCATTATAGTATTCTTATCACTCATTTTAGAGTATCTTTCTTCCTCCATGGGAGTATTTTCCAATGGGGTCCCTTTGCACCACTGAATCATGATTCCCCCCTTTATTTCCTCCTACATTAATTCCTCCCTTTGCCATTTCATCCATTCTTCTGTAGGGATTGTCCTAAGAGATAACAGGAGTTATTTTCTCTTTATTACTAACCATTACCTTGATAATTATTTATCACACGACTTTATCTTATTCCTCCCCTTTTCCATTTTCTGCACCATTCCATTCTGAGAGTCTCATCTTCCACCAAAAACAAAACAAACAAGGCAAACACACACACACACACACACACACACACACACATACAGAGCATTATTTCACCTGTAAGTAAGGTATTGTGAGATTTAGTCCTTGGCTTTTTGAGCCTGTTCCTTCACCAGCATTTCAACTTGATTACTGCTTTGACTTTTTCTCTCCTGGTGTACCTTTAAGAAGACGTTTCCTAATTTTCACTCTTGTTCACACTTGTTATTTGTTGTTGTTATTGTTGCTAACCCCATAGATGTCTTTTTCATTCTATTTTTTTTCTTTTGGGATAATCTCTTTCATTACCTTCCTTGGTTGCTATATTTGTTTACCTTTCATATCTCTGTTGTTTTGGGTGTTTACAAAGGAAATGATTTACTCAAGTCTGGTTTTCTCTCTAGAAATACTTCCAATGCCTCTCTTTTATTGAACATCCACCTTTTTTATGATTAGGCTTAGGTTTGTAGGCTATGCAATTCTAGATTGCATCTTGGTTAATGTTGTTCTTCACAACACATTACTTATTCCATTGTTCACCCTTAGATTTCTGGTGGGTACAGATTGATCTTATGTTATCATATAATTCCTATCTTGAAGAGGTTTGAAAGGTCATGAGGATCAGAGAACATGTTTCATCCTCCATCGTCTTAGTCATATGACCTGAAATCTTTCCCAAGGTCTCTTTTGACTTCAGATTCAACACTCTTCCTATTATATCTCATTGTCTCAGACTTATATTGAAAGAAATTTGTCAAGTTGCAATATGGGAAAGGAAATGGGAAAAGAATGATCAGTTTTCTGATATTCTAAGTCTTTTAATACATATTCCTCTACTAAAGCCCTATTTTAACGCTTCATCAGAGAATGGCAGTGATCCTGGGTTCTTGAAGGCTATGGCAATAGAAACTTCATTCTGGCAGGGTTTTCTTTAATCCTCACATATCGTTTTCTTCACCAGTCTAAGTCCAGTGATGCAGGCTGTTAACTTGACTTTATACAAGGTCTTTGAGAGGTGTGGTGGTGGTGATGAGATATCAATCCCTATTTTATCAGCCAAGTAAAGAGCTAAGTTTAGTTAGGCTGGACCCCAGGTGAAGGACATGCAGTACGTCACCAAGTACATGCTCAATGCCTTTACTTCTTTATAGGACTTAGCAGAGCTTGACTCTACAAGCATAGTCTTAGACAACCTGGAACCCTTTCCATGATCAGGCATCAGAGTAAGACTTTAGGAGGAGGTTCTACCAAGTTGGAAAAGCTTTTATTGTAGTCTCAGTTATTGATTGGGTCTCACTTAAGGTAGAACAAGATAATTTTGCTTTCATTAGGTTTTTAAGGAAAAGGCAAGATACCAAATTCCTGGCCATTGAAGACTGGATCCCTGTTTTATAAAGAACAACTATATTAAAATAAAAGACCTATAAGTCATGGCAGTAGATAGCTCATGGAAAGAATGTGAATTATTCAACAGAATATTGCATGGAAACAGGGCAAATTACTGACTTATAATTTTCATCCATACAAAAGCATGATTAAGACACTGAGAAATAATAAGACCACCTGCTTATCAAGGATACATTCTATTTCCACCCTGCCTTTGTGAATGTGTAGACCTTGAATTTATACCTTACATGCTCTGAGTTCAATTTGGGTTAGTTCAGCAATCACATATTAAGCTCCCATTCTGTTCCAGACATCGTTCTAGGTTCTGGAAAAGCAAAAACACAACAAAAAATAGCTCTTACCCTCAAGGAGCTTACATTCTATTTATATAGGTGTTCATTCCCAGATGTTCTTAAGCCAAATCTAACTACTAGTTTTCCCTCCTTTCCAAAGATAACAAGGAATTAGAAAAGTTTTTCAGATATTGATTTCCAGATTTTTCTCCATTCCTCCCTCCCTTCCCATCTTCTGAAAATGATAGGCAATTTGATATAGATTATAATGTGTTATCACCTAAAACATTTTTCCGTGTTAGTCACAGTTGTGAAAGAAGAAACAGATCAAAAGGAAAAAAAACATGAAAAAGAATAAAGTAGGTGAAAAAAGAATGCTTTGGTCTGTATTCTAAGTCCATTAGTTTTTTATCTGGATATGGATAGCATTTTCCTTCCTGAATCCTTTGTACTTGTCTTGGATGATTGTGTTGCTGAGAAGAGCTGAGTCATTCATAGTTGATCATTATATGATGTCACTGATACTGTGTACAGTGTTTTCTGGTCCTGCTCATTTCACTTTGCATCAGTTTTTACAAGTCTTTCCAGGTTCTTCTGAAATGTGTCTGTTCATCATTTCTTATTGCACAATAGTATTCCACTACATTCATGTACCAAAACTTGTTCAGTTATTCCCCAATTGATGGGCACCCCCTCAATTACCAATATGTTCCCACCACAAATAAGGCTGCAATAATTTTTATTTTTGCATATATAGATCCTTTTCTCTCTCTTTTTAACGATCTCTTTGGGATACAGACCTAGTAGTGGTATTGCTGAATTAAAGGGTAGGCACAGTTTGGTTGCCTTTTGGGCATAGTGCCAAATTGCTCTCCAGAATGGTTGGATCAGTTCTCAACTCCACCAACTGTGCATTAGGGTTCTGATTTTCTCCAACATTTATCATTTTCCTTTTCTGTTATATTAGCTAATCTGAAAGATGTGAGGTGGTACCTCAAAGTTGTTTTAATGTTCGTTTCTTTAATCAGAAGTAATTTAGAAGTGATTTAGAGCACTTCCTCATATGCCTGTAAATACCTTTGATTTCTTCATCTGAAAGCTGCCTGTCCATATCCTTTAACCAATTATTAATTGGAGAATGGCTTATATTCTTATAAATTTTACTCAGTTGTCTATATATTTGAAAAAAGAAACTTCATCAGAGAAACTTGCTATGAAGATTGTTTCCCATCTTTCTGCTTTCCTTCTAATCTTAGTTGCATTGGTTTTGTGTGATTTCAATTTAATGTGATTACAGTTTTCTATTCTATATTTTGGAATGCTCTCTAGCTCTTGTGTGGTCATAAATTCTTTCCCTCTCTATAGATCTGACTGGTAGATTATTCCTTGCTGTCCTACTTTGATTGCTTCATTGTCTATATACATTTTAGTAAACTGTAGTTTCCTTCCTTATCTCTTTTCATTAGGTTTATTTTTGCTTTTACTTTGTCTAAGATGTAGATTGCTACCCTACATTTTTTACTTCAGCTGATGTACAATAGATTCTGCTCCAGCTCCTTACCTTTACTCAGTGTATGTCTCTCTGATTAAAGTGCATTTCTTTTTTTTTCAATTAATCAACATTTATTAAGCACCTATTATTGTGCCAGACACTGAGTTAAGTACTAGGGATATAAAAAAGGCAAAACTCAGTCCATGTCCTCAAGGAGCTTACAGTCTAATGGGGGAGACAACATGCAAGTAAATATTTACAAAGTCAGAATTCGGACTTCAGTGTCCAGCTCCAAATCCAGTTGGTCTTTCTTCTACAAAGTATTGCAGATTCATTAGCTGATGGTCCAATTGTACCATTAAGAAAACAAAGGGGAATTCAATACAAATATTTATTAATACAGTGGGTTTTCTTAAGCTGATGAGTTATATAATACGATAATTAGTATTCAGGCACTTAGCCTCCTCACCCTCCCCATCCCCACCCTAATTGCCATCTCCTCTCTGGGTATTTTTCCATCCTCATACAGCAGTTCTATGCCTCTGGAGTGTTGGGATATGGAGACCTGATCATTTCCATTTCATTAAAATTGCAAGTCAATACCCATGGAAATAATAAACATGTCTGTCAGTTGGGTCCTGGATTTTCTCTGGAATAAAACTGAACCCCAAGGTCAATGGCAGACCAAGCTGAACACAGGGTATGACAGATGAAGAGGTAGACAGCTAGGGGACAGACAGGCATTAGTTTAAGTGAATGACCAAGGAGCTGACTAGAGTCCAACATGGTAACAATCATTGCTCTAACACCTTAAATTTTACAGAGCTCCTTCTCAACAGGAGATTGTAGCTCCATGTAGTATTATCTCCATTTTAGAGATGAGGAAACTGAAAGTCCAAGTTATTTGCCCACAGTCATCCAGTTAGTAAGTGCTAGTGGGATTTTGAATCCTGGTCTCCTGACTCAAACCTCACAACTTTGACTTCTTCTTCTCCCTGAGACTCTGTGCTTGATCCTGCTTGATTCAACAAGACTTTAATTAAACACCAGGAGCTATGCTGGGTGCTGGTGAAGCAGAGATAAAATGGTAACAGTTCATGTTCTCAAGGGGCTTTTATATTCTCCTAGGTTTTGTTCTGTGTCCACTTCATTCACTCTTCTACTCAGATGACTCCCAACTCTACCTGCAGCCCCAGCCTCTCTCATGAAGCTCAAAGTTTTAGCTACTTACAGTAACCTCCACCTGGAACCACTACTGGCACCT
>CM053597.1:57095809-57112459 GCA_028646575.1 Pseudocheirus occidentalis
AATTACTACTATGAGCAAGGCACTATTCTAAACAATGAGGATATAAAGATAAAAGCTAGACAAACTTATAATCTTTTGGGGAAGACAAAACAGGCAAATGAATACTGGGCTACAAATTTGTGCATAGACAACATTCAAATAAAATGCTATGAGATCCAAGGAGGGAGAGATTTCTTCTAGTTTGGGCCATTAATTGCTAACTTATCTGGGTCTTGAGAATGGGAAGGATTTTCACAGTAAAATTTGAGGAAAGAGATTGGTCACTTTAGACACAGGAGATGGTTTGGATGGACAAATGGAAATGGATGGCTAGTTTAAGGAAAAACAATTGAACTTCCTTTCAGTATAGGACACCCAGTCAAATCCAATAAACATTTATTAAGTGCCTATTGTGTTTCAGTCACTGTGCTGAGTGCTGGGGTTGCAATTAATAAAAAGACAACCCTTGCCCTCAAGGAGCTTATAATCTAAAGGGGGAGACAATACATGAAAGGAGACGGGAAAGGCTAGGGAACAGGACACCAGGGAGTACCATGTTGTTCTGTAGACTTGAAACCAAGCAGGACATTAGACACAAAGTACAGTGAGTTAAGTCCAGTTTCTGCTTTCTATAAAGAAAGGCATTGGGAGACATTTGGTCCTCTGAGCATTAGAATGCTAAGGGTCATGCAAGATTACAGGATGACTTTGACTGTTTGGAAATAAACAACTAGATGAATAATGATACTTAAAACACAAATTCTCTAAGAATCAGAAATGCAAACTCCACAATAGTGTGAAAAACTACTGGATTTGGAGTCGGAGAACATAGTTCAACTATTAGCTGTTATTTGCTACCTGCGTGACCTTGCACAACTCACTTATGCTCTCTGAGCTCCAGGTACTTCATCTATAAAATTAGCAGGTTGAACTTGACGATCTCTTAGGTCCCTTTGGACTCTGACCTATGGTCCTGTCAACCTTTTTCCAAGAAGGAAAATAGAAGCATGAATTTGGACAACACAAAGACAGAAACATAATCCATTTGAGCCATAGCTTGCTTTCTCATTCCACATAGTGAGGATGTTCTTCTGTGTGTTTCTAGATTGGAGTAAAACCCCTTGTCATTCCTGGGCTCTATCCAAGGGGTTTTGACATTATTTGAGGGAAAATTTAAAATAAATTGGTCTAGTCATTGAAATTAAAGAAATGGAGAAAACCCTCCCACACACCTTTCCTTAGTGCCTTAATGATAATGTATAGCTTCTTAATGATAAATGAAGCTAATGGAGAAATAGTGTAACCTTAAAATACATGTTTTCACATCCTCCTGGAAAATGTTAGAGAAATTGTACCATTTTTCTATTCTCAGTAGGCTTTATCCCTTCTGAATTTTTAAGTGACTTGTTGAAAATTCCATGATAATTACTTGGAAAAAAGGGAGGATTTCTTGTTCAAATGAACCCTGGAAAATACAGAAATAAAAAAGTTGAATTTTAAAAAAATAACGCAAATTTATTGAAAAGTTTTCCACTTCTAGTTATAGCTCCACACATAAATTTTATTATTTGCTATGTAGGGACAAAGTGAGAATATTAATATTTTATGAATACCTTAACTTTAACAGTTTTGACATCTGTTTATGTTTTTACCTGAAAATTACATTAGCATATATTTATGTGTTTAATTGGAACTGAATTCAAAATGACCGCTTTGGATTATCTTTTGTAAATTCAGTTTTGTTGTAGTTCTGTATGAATATTCATTATTCCATTCCATTCTGAGTGAAAGTGTTGGTCTGTATTATTTTTTTTCTATTTCATAGCTTATTTCTGCCTGAGTTTAGATTTCTACTGAGTTTTTCTTCCAGCAGGTGTTCATTTAAGTAGGCTTCATTCTTTGTTTTGTTTTTAATGCAGTTTCATCCAATTGGAAATTTTCTCCATCAGTGTAGGTCAACAATGTGTCTGCCATCTGTAGTCTTAGAGTTGCTTGGGGTGGGGAGGGAAATGAGAGGTCACAAAACTTGCCCAGTGTCATAAAACTAGTACGGGCAAAGTGAGACTTCAATCTAGGTCTTCCTGACTTCATGTTGTCCCTTGTTAGTCATATCTGACTCTTCATGACTCCATTTGGGTTTTTCTTGGTGAAGATACTGGAGTGATTTGCCATTTTCTTATCCAACTCATTTTACAGGCGAGGAAACTGAGGGTTAAGTGACTTGCCCAGAGTCACACTGTCAATAAGTGTCTGAGGCTGGATTTGAACTCAGGAAACTGAGTTCTACTGAGTTCTTCTGAGTCCAGGTCCAGCACTCTATCCACAGCACCACCTAGTTGCCCATGCTGTCCCTTTACCCTCTAAATCTTATTATTTCTTTTTTTTTTGGAGGGGGGAAAACAAGGCAGTTGGGGGTTAAGTGACTTGCCCAAGGTCACACAGCTAGTGTGTCAAGTGTCTGAGGCTAGATTTGAACTCAGGTCCTCTTGACTCCAGGGCCATTGCTCTATTCATTGCACCACCTGGCCGCCCCTCATTTTTTCTCTATTTGAAAAATATTAAACCTCAAAAGAAATAGACGTCAAAGTATTCTCATCCCATATCTGAACTATTATTATATGATATCCCCTAAATAGCTACATTTACATTTGAGTAAAAGTAAAAGAGTAAAAGAAACCTTTGTTAAGAAAAACAAACTATGATAAATCAAAACAAAACTGAAAAACACCCCACAAATTCCTCAAATATCATTGAGGTTAAAACAACAGACTTTCCAAAATGTAAATAAAACATGAATGGGGAAATAACGCTTCTGATTATTTAAGGGGACAGCTTTTTTCTAGAAATACTAACTTGGTCAGTCTTTGTTCTAGGTGAATGATACTACTTTGGGCATCTTGCTAATGCCATTGAGTAACAACAATAATAAGAGCAGTAATTATCATTTTTATACCACCTAGTATCTTCTGTGCTAAGTACTTGGCAAATATTTTGTATTTAATGTCTGAATTGGGAGGTTGGCATATTCTAATGGGGCTAGTTGAAAAATGTAGAAGGTAAGATGTTAGCAGAGCATTTTTGTCCCCATCTCTCCTTTCAAATTTTGGTCATAATCATATATTTGGGTCAAACTGAGCGTCTTGATCTAGAATCATGAGAGTATTATTATAGTTCTAATAAGGAGGATATAGAAAGTCTCCTTGTTACTTTTGGGTTTTTATAATCCTTTCTTCTGAATGGGTCTCTGTATGTCTGCAAACTCTCCTTTTATCCCATTCTTTGGACTAAGTTGTGAATATTAAACTTGGGTGCTGATAAGGTTAGACTATTGCTGAGGATCATAGGGCACTTGCCTAATGACTTAAGGGACGTCCTATAGTTTTCTAGAGTGAAAAGAACTTGTCTCTGAAAAACCTGCCATTATCATGGCCTCCGGGTCTGTTTTATAGAGGTAAGCTAGGCCCAGCATGGGTCTATCACCAACTGTGAAGAGAACAATGGCTCTGGTTCCATTCCATTTGTTGTGTTTGGAGAATTCACCTGAATCTCTAGAACAAAGCTGGGGAAAGGAGGCAGATGGTAGTCATTTGGAACGGACTCTCCAGCCCCTTACGGCTGATCTAAAGAAATGTTCCATAATGAGTAGAGAAATGGGAGAATTATAAAGTGGTCCCTCATAAATCACAATGTCATAGGAGTCACAGACACGACTACCTCTCACGCCTTCTCAAAAAGAGATGACAATTACTGGATTTTGTACAAACAAGTTTGGTTTATAGATTTGCACTTGACCTGTAAGAAGTAACAGGGAGTTTTTATTTGCTCTCCAGAAGGAAGTTTGGGGGGCAGTAGAATGGAAATAGTTGTTTCGCTTTTTCTCTCCTTGTGTCCAAGGCAGGTGTCTTAGGTTTTTCTTGCTAGGCAGACTAGCATTTAATTTTTGTTTTATCATTTTTTATCGGGAGACACTTTCACATCTGTGGAACATTTGTAACAGAGCAATCAACGTCAGGTTTTCACGTATCTCCTGCCACTGTTTAGCCCATGACCAACACATTGATTAACCATGGCAAACTTTTGAAATGGTTTCTCCTTTGCCTTTGACTTACACAGAGCTCATCTAGTAAAATACAATCTTGCTGCTGGCTGCTTGAGGGTGATGAAGATCTTTCCCATCTTGGCTTCCTCTGTGGTAGAGAGGTATAAAAGGGTGATCCTTTGAGGTTATCCTGACTCTTCAAAATTACCTTAAGTTGTCATTGAGCCTCAACATTCATTTCATTTAGACGTACAACTTTTGCCTGCTCTCCATTTTAAAACTTAGTGTTCTGATTTCATCAGTGTTAAAGAATAACAACTGTGGAAACTCCCTCCATTGAAATAGCTCAGAAACTCATCTATAACTTATAGTCAAGGTCAAGACTTGCCTGTAGGTACTGATAGAAGAAGATATTTGTCCAGGGTCACACAGTTTGTAGGTGTCA
Organism: Pseudocheirus occidentalis; assembly: GCA_028646575.1. NCBI lineage: Eukaryota > Metazoa > Chordata > Mammalia > Diprotodontia > Pseudocheiridae > Pseudocheirus > Pseudocheirus occidentalis. Next base: position 57,100,273 of record CM053597.1, read on the forward strand.
GAGGCCAGGTTTGCCTAACTTCAAGGCTAACTCCCTATCTACTGTGGTCCATTGCCTCTCATCTACTCCTCGGTGAACTTTGAAAATGAAAAAGCAACAAAGCAAAAAACTCAAACAGATCTAAATTTTTCTCTTTTTTTCATTCTAAAATGACATTTTGACACCTTTGGATCTGAGTGTGTGACAGCTTTCATGCCCTATATCTGGAAGCAAACAATAAAATTAGGGGAAATGATTTTTTAAAAAAATCCCGATGCTTCTTTCAAGAATAGCCCATCAGGGAAAAGCAAGCAGCGGAAGCTAGGGCTCTCACAATACAGTAATGCAATTTTCTTTTATGTATCACTTTTCATGGAACCTGTGTCCCAAATGCTTTACAGACTTCAATGTAGTTATAGAGTTAAAGGTCATAGAGGATGAGGAAAAGGGAAATGGGAGATAGATATCAGAGGAGATTGCTAACATGCAAATAATTACAGCTGGACCAAGGATGGAAAGGAGGGAGAGCAAAGAAATTTGAAACCTCTGGGGGAGTAAAACTCAAAAGTAAAAGGGGTGAAATATTAATGTGTTTTTTTCATAGAGGATTTTGAAAAGGTCAAGCAATAAAGAGGTGAGAAAAACAAAAATAAAAAAGTGGGTAATAGGACCCTTAAATCAATGGTGAGAGATCACCAGAAACAAGTCAAATAATTGTACCTAGATGCTTGGGGACAGTTGTTGGCTTTTATAGGAAGAGAGGAAAGAGTTCAGATCTGTGCTCATGGTGATAAAATTAGATAAATCAGAAGTAATTAAGCAGAAGTTGTAGCAAGAAAGAAAACAGAAAATGAAAGAGAGAGAAAAAAACAAGGAGTAAGAAGTTCCAAGTTCTAGTCCATTCTTTGAAGTTTACTAATAAATTAATTACTAATTAACTAATCACTAAATTAACTAATTTACTAATAGATTAATACCAAGTAAATCCCTCTGAGCCTCATATTCCTCTTATAATAGAAATGAGAGAGATATAGCAAAGTAGTGAGAGGGTCTGCTTTGGAATGAGAAGAGTTGGATTCAGGTTATATCCCTGACATTTACTAGCGGCATGACCCTAGGAAAGTCATTTCCCATGTTAGTATCTCAAGAAACTGTCGATCAGCTAATTGACATGAAATTTATGAAACATCCATGTTTGAATTTTAGAAACTACTGATAATGAGAGATGTTGCCTCACTAACCCAGTGTTCCCTGAAAGACATCTCAGTTTTGTCATTCACATCTGGAAGGTCTGGTAAATTCTTTTTTCAGCTAGTTGCATGGAATGGCTTTTTTATACTTGTCAGAAAGAATAAAGCAAGCGGAGAGAGAAAGAAAACCCTCAAAGAGAGGGAGTCGTCAAATCCCCGAAGGTAAAGGAATTGCCGCTAAGTTTTGTTTTGTTTTGTTTTTTTTATGAATCATAGTGACTACCTATGATAAAAAAAAACAAAAACATTTTTTAAAAGCAGAAGGTCTTAGCTGATGAAGTAGAATCTTGTTCATCTCTGACACTGGATACACAATGAAATAGGCTAAGGAAGTAAAGGTAGTATTGAAGGAGTTTGGATAATTCCTAAATTCCTAATTTTTGCAGTGCCATACAGGAGGGAGCAATAAGAAAGGGGGACAGTTTGGAATGCCAGGAAAATGTGAGCTTAAACCCAACCTCTGACAGTTATATATGTTATGTGACAAGAGGAAAGTGTTACTTTTTCACCATCTGAAGCAATTCTCTTCTCTCAAGTTATAAACAAGTTGCTGCTCTCAATTAATGGAGGGGGTTTCCAGGATTTACCATTTCAGTGAAATCACAGGGTTGGAGCATCTTTCTCCTTCCAACGCTTTCCCAACCCCCACCAAAAACGGGGTAAAATTATTTACCCTACTTATCTCATAGCATTGTTGTGACATATGAATGACAAAAAGTGTCTAGTAAGGGTTAGCCAAATAGTATGATGAAGAGAGTGCTGATCCTGGAGTCAGAAAGGTCTAAATTCAGATTTGGCCTAAGTCAGACATCTACTAGCTGTGTGACCCTGGGCAAGTCACTTAACTCTGTTTGCTTTAGTTTCCTCGTCTGTAAAATGAGCTGGAAGAGGAAACAGCAAACCCCTCTAGTATTTTTGCCAAGAATAAACCCAAATGGGGTCACGAAGAGTCAGAAGTGGTTGAAATGACTGAACAATAACATGTGGTAGCATTGGAAAAAAAACTATTAAAACATACAAAATATGTGTAATGGCACCATATGCTTCGTGATGAATATCGCAGACATTGCCATTCTGGATTTTTAACCTATATACTCCTGTAAACCCTCATAGCAATAGCCCTTGATCTGGCCAGCTTTCTTCAGGCCTGTGTTTTCTACAGTTTATCCCCAAAGACCAAAAGTTCAGCCATGTTTTAATGGTGTTTCTTGGCATGTCTTTGTTTTTGTTCAGTTGTTTTGGTTGTTCCTGACTCTTTATGATCCTATTGGGGGTTTTCTTGGCAGAGATAATACAGTGGTTTACCCTTTCATTCTCCAGCCCATTCTATAGATAAGGAAACCAAGGCAAGCAAGAAGTGACTTGCCCAGGGTCACACAACTAGCAAGTATCTGAGGCCAGATTTGAACTCAAAAAGATTAGTGTTCCAAATTCCAGGCCTAATATTCCATCTACTGCATCATCTCTTTGCCCTTTTATGTATGACTTGGACCTTGGTTATTGTTAATGATGTTTTAGCTTGATGTTTGTTTATTTTGGGCCATCTTTCAGGATTCTTTTCAACTTAGCTTTAGTTAAAGGAGAAAGTCATTCAAAAAGGGACTTTGTAAGCACAGCCCTTGGTTAGATAGTGTCCTCTCATAAGTATCTCTTATAGTCAAAGAAATAGAACATGGTATAGTAAGTACCTAGCTAAATCCCCCCTGTTTATGTGCTTTTTTATGCTGTATTGAGTTTTTCCTTATGGATGATGGCTTGCCTGAAGCCAGTAAAATTGATATCTTACCCTATTTTTCTAAGTCCTCATATGTACAAATCACGATAGAATCAGCTGACTAAATTATGGCTTTCATGGTTTTTCCTGAGGCAGCATGATGTAATGAATAGAGAACTGGCCTCTGAGGCCTGAATTCAGGCTTACCTCTAATATCTACTGGCTGTTTGACCTTACACAAGGCCCTTAACTTCTGAGTGCTACAGAGAACTCTCTAAGATAATAAGTTACAGAGAAGATGCTGAACTGCATTAGTGAAGGGTGTTTCCTGCCCTTGGATTCCCTAGAACCAAGGAATCAGAAGTCTAATTACTATTTCTTTTTACTAGATGTAAATGAACAAATTTCCCAGTGTTCTGCCTTCAAGGAGGCCAGGACAAATGCCTAGTTATGATGATAAATTCTCAGTCACATTTAATCAGGGTATATTTTATTGAAATGCTTCATAGTATCCACACAAGTGGATATGTACAAATTCATTGGCTAAATTAGGAAATCAAATTTATCCGTATATACATATGCATCCACCATGAAATGTAGAATTCATATAAACTGCCTTTTGTAGTTTCAGTTGATTTGACCAGATCATTAGCTATTGTAAAGAATACTGGCCAAAAATAGTCAGTCACAGCATTTTTGTTCATAATGCCAAATGTTCTTGCCCAAGGGGAGGGAAGAATGCTAACCAGACATAAATCTTCCTACAGGATAGTCAAGAAAAAATTGTCTCCCTTTCTGTCATGATAGTACCAGAGGCAAGCAAGACCATGATTTCATCTGCCTTGGGGGGTAAAACACAAGCAATAATGTTCTTCATGCTTTTGAAGAAATCTATTTTAATTGGTGCGAAGCACCTCAAAGGGGGAAGAAATTAGAGATGGATTTTTTTATGGACATAGATAAACAGACCAGCTACTCCACAGCCATGCATATTATTAAGCTTCCTAATCCCCATTGATCATACCTACTGTTCAAACAAACAAATGGACTCCCAAACTTACTTAGAGCCAGATAAACAAGGGCTCTTTGGAGATGTGACAGGTACTTATTGCCTCTGAGTCGTCCATAAAATATAGGCTGAGTGAGGCTTAGGGTGGATTTGTAAATCATAAATTGTAAAAATCCACTTGACTCCCCTGTATAAACTCACTCCAGACTGTGTAAGTGCCTTTCTAGGGGTCAGATGTTTGCATCCTTAAAGTTTTGGATGCTAGGAAAGGTCTTTTTTTTCAGACTTGCTCTTACTCTTCAATAAATTTCCACAACTTCCATTTTGGTTGACAGGAAAGATGGCAGATGGTATCCATTCAAAGTGTGTGAAAAATTCTGCAACCAAACCAGTCAAGAACAACCTTCTGTCGATTTCATCAAAAGGCCATTACCCAAATTTCATTGTTACCTGTGCCAACAGCAGTCTCTTAGCTTTGCTGATGATGATGCTGGCTGATAACATGAAAACCTGGGGCTTGCAGCTGAGGCAAGGGGCTTGCAACCTGACCTTTCAGAGGTCAGGATTTAAATTTCTACCTTTACTTCATAGAATTATTCCTTCCAACACAAAGGGTAGGGAATGAGGGCATGGAGATGTAAGTCTAGAGGAAGCTGGTAGACACGAGAGAGAAATTAAACGAGGGAACAAATAGAACATTTGTTTCCGTGTTCAAGTCTTCAACATCTGTTTATCAAAGAAATACTGGGGGAAGCTGCTATGTTCTTTTGTAGGAGAGAATTGGAGGAAGAATGAGAAGCAAAGTAGAGAGGCTAATCAAATGATAACTCACAAATGAGACTGAGGAAAATTGACCCTAATCTTCTGTTGTCAGTATCTCCTGCAATGTTCAGAATAAGAGGCAAAGGCACCAAAACCATAACACTTCTTTTATATCTTAGAAACCAACTATTATGTGTTCTTAGTGTCTTTCTGACTTTCCTTCTTCACCCCACCCTTCCCCTGTCTCCTGGTTTAAATTTTAGCCCTCGAAACTAGATTCTGATTATAAAGTGCTTTGGACTTTTAATAGGAGAAAACATAAAATAAATGTTAATGATTAATTATTGGCTAAGGTGTTACTAGAACAGTACTATTCTCTAATTCCCATTGACCATTCCAGAGATACATTAGAGTTTTCTATTCTGCCATGTTTGATATCTTTGAATGGCCCATTAAACACTGATTTTAATGGAGGCTATAATCAGTCTTGTCACTGAGGTCTGGTTTTTGGAGCCTCAACAGCAGTTTTACCTAATGTTCTTCTGTCAATCAAATGTGTCTTTTTATTTTGGAAATATACCAGTGTTGCTTTCAGGGTCCCCATCTGTGATATTTTTCTCTTGCTATACCCCTGATCCACCTCGTTTTCCAATCATATATTTCTTTGATAATATTATTAAATGACCCCAGGAAATATGCTATATATGGCTTACATTTACCCACTATGATGCTGCTTTCCTTGGATCACTTATTATTTATTGTAAGCGGCAGCTGGGTGGTACAAGTCAACAACCACCAAAAACAACTTCTGCAGTAGAGTGCCAGACCTCAAGTCATGAAGACTCATTTTCCTGAGTTCAAATCATGTCTTAGACACTTACTAGCCATGTGACCTTGGGCTAGTCATTTAAACCTTTTTGCCTCACTTCTTCATCTGTAAAATGAGCTGGAGAAAGAAATGGCAAACCAATGCCAAGAAAACCCCTAATGGCCTCTTTCCTTTGGTTGCCTGCAACTGTAAGTTTTTAATGACTGTGTAGTTCCAAGATTTAAAATCAAGTTGCATTACTGGGGAAATATTTATGATAAAAGAAGGGAGTTTTGCATTGGATAGAAATTGAGGATTAGTGAAAACCCTGAATAAAGTCCCCAGAGCATCTCAAGTCTCTCCTTTTCTTCCTTTTCTAAGCCAAACTTGCTGTCAGTTTGCGATATTTGTCTTAGATATAAGAACTAGTATTTTGACTCAGTGGATTTCTTATCCAACCGTATATCATCCACTTGGTTTTTGTTCCTTTATGGAGTATTCATGGGGCTCCCTATAGAAACTTTAGAATGTTCAGGGGCTAGATGTAGTCATCATAAAAGTTTCTACAAACAGGAGCAGCTGATCTCTCTCTTCCCTTTGAATCTTGCATAAGACATCTTGTATGAAAATGGCAAGTACATTGGCAAATATACATCTGTCTGTTTTATGTCTCATTCAGAGTCAGAATAATCAGAGGGTCATTGAACAAAGTTACCTTCTTTCAGAATTCATCTATGAACCTTGCGAGATCCTAAAATTCACACTTTTTGTTGAGAGCAAACTTTAAAATTATCTCTTATTTGAACCAGAAAACAATTTATATGGTGGCCTTGTAAATGAGTAGTTACTGATGTTCTTTCAGTAATATCTTTGGGGGGTAATAATGTTATCTGTGAATTCTCTTATTTTTTATCTTCCTTTCTCTGAGATAACTTCTAAAATGATCCTTCATATGTATTTTTCTAGTATATAGCTTAGAGGTTCTTAAATCTTTTTGTGTAACATATCCTTTCAGAAGCCTGGTGAAGCCTATAGACCTCTTCTTAGAATAATTGTTTTTAATAGGATTACAAAGAAAACCAATTATACTGAAATGCAGTTATCAAAATATTAATTTCTTGGACCTCAGATTAAGAACCCCTGGGTAACTGATGTGCAACTTTTCTTCCCAGTTGTACTTTAAATGTCATTTTTGCTTCCATATATAGTGTTTGAGGGATACAATATTGTATAGAAGGACTGAGGTGTAGAGTTCAAATCTGGTTCTGCCATTTTTGATGATGAAAATAGGCTACTACAAAACATTGAGAAGTGTGCATTTTTGTTTTCCTTTTCTTTGTCTTTTCTTTTCTGTTTTGCACATTTGTTGTATTCCTACGATTTCATCTGTGAATAATGTTGGGATCATATGACTCAGTTGGGTGTCAAGATAAACTTTCTATAGGTTTATTTGCATTACTACAACACTTTGCTTATTTTTTGACACAATTTGGCTTAGACCTTTCTGCCATCATCCTTCACCCTTCTCCATCATGTTTTACTGGTAAGTTTGTATTCTAAACCACTTTTGTCCTTGGCTGCCATGTTTTTCTCCTGAACTTGAAGTTTATTGGAGCAGGTGATCTCATGGGTCTTCTGGTTTTCTCATTGTGATGATTGCTTTTCATTGGTTATACATGTTCAGGAAATTGGGATTAAGGTTAATATCTTTTCCTTTTTTTTCAATTCTCATTTTCAGTGTCAACAGTTCCTTTGACTAGGGTAGGATAAAGGTGTTATAGATCTTATCAGCATTTTTTCATTGGTTTGTTTCCTTTCAATTTGATGTTCTAACTGGTTAAATTATCTTTATTGTACACAAACAGTTGATTCTAATGTGACTTCCATATCAATAACCAATCTTCTATGTTAAGATATAGTTAATTTCACTTTTTGTTGTACTTATTTTATATAGTGGCTGCCAATTTTTTTTTTTTGCTTTTTTTGGGGGAGGGGGGAGGGCAGGGCAATTGGGGCTAAGTGACTTGCCCAAAGTCACATGGTGGTAAGTGTTAAATGTCTGAGGCTGGATTTGAACTCAGGACCTTTTGACTCCAGGGCCAGTGCTCTATTCACTGTGCCACCTAGCTGCCTCTGCTACCAATTCTTTACTAAAGCAAAATATTCCTGATGAATAGACTTGAGACTTCTGAGTAACGTCTTTTGCCTTTTTGATATCTCAGATCTGAATTTTATTTTCATTCATATCTTTTCCTCTTCTTCCACTGTGAATACTTTTAGATTGAAATAATAGATTTTGAGCTGAAAAGGACTCCAAAAGCCATTGAAGCCAACCTTGCCATTTTATAGGCGAGGAAACTGAGAACCCAAAAAGTTGTGACTTGCCCAAGATACCATTTAGGTAGGAAGCAGAGTATTCCTGTATATGTTGACTGCGTTTGAAAGACATTATCAAGTTCTTCATAGAAGTTCTCTCCATGTGTATCCTCTACAACAGATATTGATGATTAAGCCACAGTTATCTCTGGGTGCTAATGCTTATAAGCAGTGCAAAATGTGAGGGCCATGTGTGCCATGATGTGACATTTCCTTATTATTTTGATTTCTGACAAACTTATCAACTCATCTGTCTGGGACTCCAAGAAGAACTCATGATGGCCTTCCATTTAGTTTCAGCTCTTCTTTATCTTCTGGTTTCATTTATCACTAGAATACCAATATTACTGTGGTTTAGTTCTCATGAAATTTATTTCAATTCATTAGTCATTAGAAAAATATTTTATAAGCCTACTGCTACATTAACATTTGCAAATGTTCTAAAACTTTGGGATTGCTAACACCTGCTGTCTTCTTTTCCTCCATTCCCCCTTGATGGTTTTAAAAGCAAAAGATGGACACACAAGACTGACTGATTATTTTTTCTTTTTTTTCATGGGTTCTTATGGCAAACAAATTCATCTCTGAGAAGATAGCCTTCTGGTGAGAAGCATCTCCATAGTTATACTGAACATATTGAACAAGGTCTGCTGCTAGCACCATCTTCCCATCACACTTACTTTTCCTCTCTTGGCAATTTTCAAACCCAGAAAACTTTGTTCCTCTATCTTATATCTGTAGCTTCAGGGATTATGATTAATTGAGGGCAGTAGAAAGCACATTCTACTAATCCTAGCTAGAATTTAAGTAAAACTGTGCACGGCATTGGTTGCCATTCAGGGAGAGTGAAGAGCTTCCTAGGGAGGTTGGGAATAAAAGTATCTTTGGCTAGCATGTACTTTTTTTTTTATAGCGGGCTACTTTTGCAGGACATTCACTGGGGCTAAGAAAAGCTTGGAAAGTTGGAGCAGTGTTTGGCATCTGCTACACAGAATTAGATTATTTTAAAGGATAAGAGGCAGCATGAACCAGCAGAAAGAATCTTGGACATGGAGTCACAAGACTGGTGCTTGAATTCTAAGACATTGCAAATTGAGGGAAATAATGCTTATACTATGTACCTAACAGGATTATTGTGAGAATAGCCATTTATAAACCTTAAAGAAGATCAGTCTTAGATTGACTGGTTGCCTGGTAAGGTCACTTCACAGAGTGAAGAAATGATGAAGCTGTGATATATCACTGCCTTTGGAAGCCAGTATTGTGGAATCCTGAGAATTTCCCCTTTGTAAAGTTAGTCTAACCCCAATGGAGTGATTATTCTCCATCAGAATTTTCCCTTAAAACTTTAAGTCGAAGCATTAGAGCATGTCTTAGTAATGTTTAATGCAGATAACTACAGAGAGAGAAGCATGGAAAAGGAGGGTGAGTTGTCGCAAAGTCCCAGTATGAGCCAAAGGGACAAGCCAAAAACACTAAAAACTTAAAATGGGTCCTGCTTCTGAATCTTCTGCTATTCTTTTTGAAGGCTTTTGGGCCAACAGTCACCTCTGTTACCTGATCATACTTTGCAGGCAAAATTGGATCTTAATCATGGCTCAGTGAACTTTATTTCAAAGTCGTGTTGTTTGTTTCCTTGGACTGATCTCCATCCAGGCTTCAGATGGGAAATGTCAGCCCTCCTGTCAACATTCAAAATATTTAAATTCCTGGGATACCGGAGATGTTCGAAGAGAGGCAGACAGGAACCGACTGTGTGTGCTCATTACTTCTCTCAAAATGCCATGGGGAAGGGGCAGGGGGAGGCCTTCTCAATCATTTTTTAGCAGTAAAGTGGGTAAATAAAGAGATAATGAGGAACAGGAAGCATCTCCTTGCCAAAACACTTTAGTAATATATTTGAAACAGAAAGCAGTCAATGGTCATATTATTTCTTCATGGGAAAAGATCTACCTTGTCAATCCAATAAATAACATCATATGATGAATATAGCCCTGGGATGGAATCCTGTAGTCCTAGATGCTAGGGAGTGGTTACTATATGACCTTGGGTAAGCCACCTCTCTCCTCAGGGCTTCAATTTCCTCATTTGTAAATTACAGATTTTAATTAGATGATTCCCGGTGTCTCCTCCACTTCTAAATTTCTTATTCTATTATTACAGATTGACCTAAGAGAGAACTCTTACAGATTTATGGGGCAAAGGACTAAAAAGACAGTCTGTTGTTTTAATGGGTTCTAAATTTCATTTTGGTGAAGGTTCTTTTTCTCTTTTATAACATAAGTTGTCTCCATTTCCTATCCATCCTTCATCAGATAAATATGTAACGATTATGAATAAAACTTAAGAGATATCTTGCCTAAATGTTTCCACTTTGCCTGAATTTGTTGGAGGATTTTCTTTGTTGTCCTCAGTGTGGCCCTCTGCAAGGTGCCCTTACAGCTCCTGCCCTGTCACATGTTTCCCAGTACTGTACTTTGCCTCAAAAGGCAACTCTCTTGAGAAGGCTCTCCTCTGGCTCTGCCCAAAGAAATAGTAATAGGATAAGCCTAACTCCTGTGTTAAATGATCCTGCCCACATTGCCATGTGTGACCCTCTCTTGTGATTTCACATGCCTGAATGCCCTTCACTGAGTCAAAAGAAAACTTCTAAGCGGCCTGTTATGCCATCTAAGACATTCCGAGTGGGGGCCCGGGCTTGGAATGAGGGCTGACCTGCTTAGCAGGGCTAATTGCAATTTGTAAAGCACTCCAGTTCATCTCAGCCCTAGCCAGCATTGAACTATGTATTCACTGTCCTGGAGCAGGGGCAGTGCCTACGTGACCCAGACAGAGAGAGGAGACAGGTGGAGTGAGACTTTGAAAGCTATAATAGGACCTGCCTTGGGTTTGACATTAAAGAAAGCCAGGAAGACCTCAGAAAGGGATTTAAGAGGACAGTGATGATCTTAGCAACTACATTTGGAAAAAGTTGGAAGAGGGAGGGACTCAAAGAGCTTTGAGAAGAGAATGCTATGTTTGCTAGAGGGAGCAGCCACTCCCCTGGCATTTGGACCCTAGCAATGGGGATGAGAGTGAGATCCTTTGACAGCAGCATCAAAGTCAATAGTCAAAGGTGTGTATATATGTGGTGGAGAGGATGAGACAACCACATCGAAACCATTCAAAGAGAGGAATTAGATAATCTCAGAAAGAGTGGGGTAATGGGAAGGGGGGAGTTGGCCCAGAGGAGGGGGAGCTCAGTCTTCCTTGTGCAAGCTTTAAGCACCTGGTAAAAACCTCCTGGTTGGAATGGCAGAGCGGCAGCTTGGATAGATGACTGCCCAGAGGGAGAAATTTCTTTTCAAGTTTGTCTGCCCGTGGAATGAAAGATACAGGCTCCCTTCCTCTTTTATAACATAACCTGTTTCAGAGTCACCTGCCTTCTTTGTTGTTCTCCCACGTGGGAGCATCATGAAGCCTAGAGGGGGAGAACTTTCAGGATGTGTACCCTGGAGGACACATTTCAGCAGAGGTCAGTCAATCACAGATCGAGGTGGACGATAAATACATGGTTTTCCTGAAGTCAGTTAATTTCTGGGCCTCTCTTTTGCAATAGGCTGTGTAGCTTGCTCTGGCTGCAGAAAAAGAGATTCATAATTATTCACCTGTCAGCTTGAGAATGCCCATTCACATAAGGTCATTGGCAGACAGATTTCAGTGGCAATTCCTTACGTTTCCATGGCATGGATCTCAGACAAACTGAGAACATCATCTAGCCTCCTGAATGATAGTCTGAGGAAGAAGTAAGAAATCAGGAAACATCTATCCTCCTTCTGCTTACTTAGTGGTCATGAAAACTTGACTCGTAGGCTAGTTCTCAATCCTCCTCTGCTGCCTCAAAAACTGGATTTTCTGCTCAATGACCTTCTTTCCCAGAATGGTAATATACACTAAAAACTATATTCAAAGACCTGCTCAAAATAGCTGCAGACAATTTACAAGCAAGTGTAAATTTGCTTGTAAGCTGCTGGTGGGTGACAGAATAGCCCAAGAAAGTACTCTGCATTAGAGATCAGAAGAGGAAGGCATTTGAAGTCAGATAATTTGAGTTTGAATTCATGCTTGGTCACTTCCTGTCTGTGTGATCATGGCCAAGTCACTTAGATGTTCTAGACTTCAGGTTCTAGGTTGGACAAGATAACTTCCATGGTCACCTTCATTTGAGTCTGAGTCACATAGATCACTCGATGACCTTTCTAATGGTACAACTATGGGTAGGTCATCCTAATTTCTTTTTTTTCCACAGT
>CM053597.1:57112959-57148957 GCA_028646575.1 Pseudocheirus occidentalis
GTATGTGTACATAGAGTGCACACGATCAATTGAATAGGAAGGGACAATACTTTAAAAGGTAAAATTCTGAGGTGGGTGAGGATTAGAATGAGAGGAGACAGGGAGAGACATAATGGGGTTAATCATCTCATATAGAAGAGGCTAGGGATAATTGTTACAATGGAGGGGAAAAACAGGAAGGCAAAAGGGAACGGCTCAACCTTACTCTCATTGAATTTTGCTTAGAGAAGGAATGACATAAACTCTAAACTGGGTATCTTGCCACACAGGAGAGTAGGGGGGATGGGGATGAGAAGTGGGATGATGGAGGGGAGGGAACAGTAGAGGGAAGGGTTGCTGGAAGTATACACTTTTGTAAAGGGACAGGGACAGGGTAGAGAATAGAACAAGGGGAAGGGGGTTGGGATTGGAAGGAGGGACATATAATCAGTCTCTCATAATATGTCCATTGTGGAGATGTTCTGCGTATCTACACATGTACAGCCTATATTGAATTACTTGTCTTTCCAGTGGGGGTGGGTGATGAGGGAGGAAGGGAAAGAATCTAGAATTTAATAATAATAATAATCAAATGTTAAAAATATGTATATATATATTATTATTATTACTATTATTATTATTAACTACGTGCAACTGGAAATTAAGATATACAGGCACTGGGGTAGGAAGACCCATCCTGCCCTACTGGAAAGTCAGAGGGGTCAGGGGGAGGACATAGGAGAGAGCAGATTGGGGGCGGGGCTATACAGTGGGATGGCTGTTTTGAGGTGTTGGTTAGGGGAAAGATGGGGACAAAATTTGTAACTCAAAATCTAATGGAAATGAGTGCTGTAAAGAAGAAAACAAATTAATGGATTAAAAATATACACGGTATAAATGTAAAGCTGATAAATACAAATGTTTCGGGATTAAAGACAGCATGCAGGGCAGTGGACCCTGGCTATAAAACACCATCATTGCCTCTTTGGTCATCAGTTTCTTTATCTGTAAAATAAGGAGATAAGATATTTAGGATACCACTAAAATTCTTTGACCCTACAATTTTAATCACAAATCCTGGATTAGTCATAGCCTCATTGTAATTATACCCATCCAATGCCAAAACAGACATTTCTTCTCAGAATTACTATCACATTTATCATAAGTAACAGCAATGTGATGCATCTTGCAATTAATTATTTGATATATGTAAATTTTGCCCTCTAACACCTAAACAGGATAATAAATTCATGAAGGGCAGACACTGTTTCTAATACTTCTAGATTCCCATAGCACCCAAGAGTGTATGGTAAGCCTTCCACAAATACATTTATTTCAAAATGTTTGGCATCATAAAGCAAAACATCTGATTTAAAAAAAAAGTTTTGCTTTCCATCCAGATGGTTTTTTGTGTCATAAAAACAACGTGTGTGGTCCTCAGAAAGTCAGAAAATTGTTTTTGGCTTTAGGTATAAGATCTTACCCATCATTTCTTTCCAGTGAATTGACCATTGGCAGAATTTACTAAATCAGCTACTCGTTTTGATATAATATGCACAAAATCTACAAGAAACAAACAAAAAGGGTAAATTCCGTTCTTAAAAATGGGCAAATTAAATTGTTATTGCCTCCATCACTTATATTTATTATATATATGCATATACATGCATATGTATATATCATATATCATCATATTATTATGTTGCGTTACAATATATTGAATTATTATATATGGTATTATTATATCATATCAAAAAATTATATCATACCATCATATTATATTGGAACATACTGTATAACATGACTGAGCATGGTGGCACACACCTGTAGTTTCTGCTTCCAGGGAACCTGAGGCAGGTAGAACTCTTGAACTCAAGTGACCTGAGCTACAGTATGCTAAAGTGATTGGGGGTAGATGCTAAGTCTAGCACCAACATGAGGAGCCCCTACGAGTGAAGCAGTTCTCTGACTCAAAGTACAACCAGTACATTTGGACTCAACATAAGAAAGGAAAAACATCACCAAAGGAAGCAAGAGGGAAAGAACAGTTGAATTAGAACACAGAAGACATCTAGGCTAGAAGCAACACTGTCTCTAGGGCATTCCCCTGAAAGAGGGGAATATAATATCACTGCCAGAACAGACAAGATGTTTTGGGGTAGAAAAGAATGACCATCAAATCATATGCAAAAGACCTGAGAGTTCTGATGAACTTCAAGCTTGAAATGAGCCAACATTGTGATGTGGTAGCCAAAAAGACAAATGTGATCTTAGTCTGCACTAATACTACAGTCTACTGAACAAGGGGAATTATGGTCTCATTACATTCTTCTCTCATCAGAAAACATAGGGAATGTTGTATTAACTTCTTGGCATTTTAGAAGGAAATGTACATGTTTCATTTTGTCAACAGGAACATTAGCAAGATGGCAATAGGACTCAAAATCACATCAGGAAAGGATCAGTTGCAGGAACCAAGGATATTTGGCTTAGAGAAGAGATTGTTGTGGATATCTTCTCTATCTCCAAATGTCTGATGCATCTGGAAAAGAGGAATTAGATTTAGGTTGCTTGACCTTAGAAGACAAAACTAGAATCAGCAAGTTACATGCATGGCATATTCTAAACAGATTGATAGATGTATGGTGAATATTTTTGAATGAATGTTGAATAAAAGTTACATAAAATATAAAAGTTACATATCTATTTTTGATCGACTTAAAAAGGACTTGATACCAATCCAAAAACGAGCTATCTGAAAACAGAAAAGACTACTTTCTATGTAATAAGAGAATGTTGGAGAAAAGGCTTTATGGTTGCTCTTTGGTGAAGATGGAATGGAGATTCATGTTTCTGGTAGCAGTTGTATGATATAAGTTCTTTCAGCTTTATGATTCTTTGCTTGTACATTTTTCAATCTTGAGGAAATTACCTTTGTCTCAGTTTCCTCACTGGAAAATTGGGGAAAATAATAGGAAAATGGATCTAAATTTGCCTTTTACATAACTGAGTATCATGAGGATTACTAATGTCTGGATAATAGCTGCTACATGCTAAGTTTCTCAGAGATTATAAAATAAAGCCTTTTAAAATAGAAACATCATATTTGGTTTGATTCACCAATAACTTAGAAGCAGCTGCAGGCAATTTTTTTTCATATGTTCCAAAAAGGGAAAAAAAAATATATCTCTCTTTTTGGCCTAAAAAGGAGCATGGAAAATTTCAACCCCAAAGGATGGTGTTTTGGAAAGTTGCAATGAATTGAAAACTGGGGGTTATAATAAAAAACATCTTGCTAGCCTAACTACAGCTTACACTAGAGTGTATACCATAATGTACATTGTGGTACTCAGCTTAATTTACTCTGTAATTGTAGCACACAAGCAAACAAGAGTCTTGCAAAGAGAAGAGTGACGCCTTTTTAAATGAATAGCTCGGATAAGAGTATTGACAAAGGCTATTTGTCAGCATAAAAGAAGTGGGAGATGGTTCTATCTATTTTCTCTTGCTATTCCTTTACAAGCTATTCATTTAAGAGGAATTCACTGTTGTTATCTCATGGAATTTACTTGTCAGGTGGTACAATTATGGTTATTTTGCCGAGTCAATTTTCAGTTACATAATCACACATGCTTGTACAGAATGCAACAGAAAATTGTCTCAGCGGAATAACTTTCAGGTGCTAGTCTAACACTAGTGGTTTCTTTACTGGTCGCATGGTTAATCCCTATCAATGATGTTTTCATCCCAGATTCGACAATAATTCATGGAAAGGAACTCTGATTACACTGGCATTATTGGTAATAATATTAATGAGAATTTATGCTTCTTATGGGTATGGACTGTTTGCCTTTTTGCCTTTTACTCCAGAATATTTAGTGCATCACGCATGTAGCAAATACCTATTGAACTGGATAACATTTTAAGTAAATGTGGCAAAACACACATATCTATGGTATGTCAGTCGTTGCCTCAATAGCCACCTTAGTTAGGGTATTATCTCATCCTTCAAAGCCACACAGCAGAGTGGATGATGCATTGAAATGCAAGTCACAAGAAGCTTGGGATTCTGGCTTTGTAAATTCATAGTTACATACTCATGGCCCAATCATTTTATCCTCAATTCTAAATTTCTGCCTTTAGATATTGAATGTTAAGAAATTGTCCTTACGCGTTACTGGAAAAAATAAAATGCTAATAAAAACAAAAATACACGGTAAATTTTAAAATAATTTTTAAAAAAGAAAATTAAGGTATTCGACCACATGACCTCCAAGTCCTCACCTAACTTTGATATTTTAGGATTAGGGAAAATTCTCTTTTGGAAGTTAACAATCTCATAGCCACATTTCCTGTTTCCATGGGTCCTAAACTTTATGCCCTTCTTCTTTTTATTCAAATTCTATTCATTCTTTAAATTCATAGTTCTCTACAAAGCCTTCTCTAACTCTTCCAGCACAAACTGAACTCTCTTTTCTGAACTCATATGGAATTAAGTCATAAGGTGCTTAAAACGCTTTACTTTAGCCAGCACTACTCTATATATATTGTTTCTTCCATTACAGTAGAATATAAGCTCTTTGAGGGCAGGGGCTGTCTTGTTTCTTTGTATGCATATCCCAATTCACTGTGCATGGGATGTTGTAAGTACTAAAATAATTTTTTTCATTCATTTGAGCAGTCATTCTTACACTGCTAAATATTTCTTAACTGTAGCTCTGTTTTCCCTAACTATACTGTCAGTTTCTTTAGGACAGAGACTAGGCCATTATACATTTGCTTGTATCATCCCTGCTGAGCACAATTGTGGACACTCAACAAAAATGTGTTTAATTTGAATGGATTTTTTCTTCACTCATATAAGAGGATGTCAGGAGAGAATAGTGACTTGGTTAATGCTGTATTTTCCAAATATTCTCTGTGGCTGAAAGTGCAAGCAGCACACTGGGATTCTTAATACCATGGTGCCTGATTTGCTGCACAAGGAAAGAAATTGGGCTAAGAGGAAACCCAGAAGAGAAGAGCAGCTGGACCAAGGCATATATACACAGAGGACATCTAGCCTGGAGGCAATACAGTTTCTGAGGCACTGAGTGATTGGTTCTCAATATACCTAAAAGAGGGAGAGACACTGAATGGCTTTTTAAAAAAATCATAGACATTATTACTGCTAAAAATAAACGATTCAGAGGGCATCAATAATTCCTAACCCATATGCTTACTTTCTCATCTCTACAAAATATTTATGAGAATACACATACAGGGCACCCTTGATTAAAATGTGAAAATCAGTTAATCAACAAATAAATGCCTAGTATATTCCAGTTTTTGCGCTAGAAGCATATGTACTAAATCAAGTGAGTCCTTTCTCTCAAAGAGTTTATATTCTACTGAGGAGATTCAACACATTCTTGGGTTTTGGGGGGATGTAGAGGTAGGTAGACTGGGTATCCCTATTTCACTCAGGCTTGAAAGAATACAGCGGCTGCTCATAGGTCTGATCTCACTATTAATTGACACAGGAGCTTTGACATGCTCATTTCAAAGTCAGGCTGATTTGCCCTGCTTTAGGCAGCCTGGTGACCCTCCCCCAGCCCCACATGCCTGGAAGCTCATCATAGTCTAGACACCCAATCAGCTTAGTACACTGAAGCTTAAAACTCCTAAGCTCAAGTGATCCACAAGCTTCTGCCTCTCCAGTAGCAGCTACAACAGGTGTTCCTGTCACTCTTAGCCATGGCATACATGTTCAGAGATTATATGAGATACATACAAAATAAATACAAAAGTGATAGGGGGATGGGGTATCAACATCTGCAAAACCAGGAAAGATTTCATATAGGAGGCAATACTTGAGTTTAGCCTTAAAGGGGGATAGAGAGGCCAGGAGGTAGAGGTGAAGAGGAAGGGCACTGTAGGAGTGAGGTTTATTGTATGCAAAGACAGTAATAGTGAAGGTAGAAGGAGTAGGTAGTTTTAAAGGGAAAAATAATGAGACTGATTTTGAATATGCTGAGTTGAAGATGCCTATGGGACATCCAGGCAGAAAAGCCCATCAGGCAATTGTAGATGTTTGGGTGGAGATCAAAAGAGATGAGAATCGGCTTTGAAGATTCAGAGGTCATCTGAATAGAAAGATAGTTTGATCCTTAGATAATGATGAATTAACAAGAAAGTATAAGAAGAAAAGAGAGACCTAGATAGATTTGGGGGTACACCCATGTATGAGGGCACAACATGCATGATGGTCCCTCAAAGAAGAAAAAGAAGGATCAGTCAGACAATTAGGAGGAGAAAAGTTAAAGAGCAATGTCATGAAAGCTAGAGGAAAAAGAGTATGCAGAAGGAAGGGAGTGGTCAACAATGTCAAGAAGAGAATAAGCAGGCTTTCTTAGACAACTATATTTTTATGTTCATACAATTTAATAAAGTAACAGAGAATAGAAGATCTCATTATAACTATCATTTGTTGACTATAAAATAATTGATTTAATCTGATAGGGTAAAACGCTATCTTAAAGGCTCTCCCTTTAAGATGTCTCCCATTCATATATTAAATGATTCAAGATTCCTTGATAAATGTAAACACTGAAATCATTCTTTGATGATCGTGTGATTAGGACTACTAAAGAGGGTATAAAATTGGGAGACCGGCATTCACTGAAGGCATTTGCCACCATCACGTGATACGCTCAGCAGAGAATCCTAGCAAAAAGGGTCCTTCCTAGATGCTCAGGTTTATTGGATGCTCTTAGTTGCAGAGGACATCGTGCTGATCATATTAAGGGATGTATTCCTGTAAGATCTCCTGGATGCCGTTCCCCAATCACTGAAAAGCACTTGGCCTAACTATCCACAAAGGAGGTAGCTAGGTGGCTCAGTGAATAGACCATTGGACCTGGAGTCAGGAAGATCTGAGTTTCAAATCTGACCTCAGACACTTGTTAGCACTGTGACCCTGGGCAAGTTACTTAACCTTGCTTGTCTCAGTTTCCTCATCTGTAAAATGAGCTAGAGAAGGAAATGGCAAACCACTCAAGTATCTCTGCTAAGAAAACCCCAAATAAGGTCACAAAGACTGGACACAACTGAACAACAACAACAATCTACAAAGGAAAAACCAATTGCATGAAGAATATCAGTGTGTAGTCACATAGTAGAAACATTACAGACCAGAGTCAGAGGACTTGTTTTCAAGTTCAACCTCTAACACGTATTATCTTTGTGACCTTGGACAAGTCATTCAGATTTCCTGGACCTCAATTTGCTCAATTACAAAATAATGGGGTGGGATTAAAAGGACTCTGAATTCCCTTCCAGCTCCAGATGCCTATTATCCAGACCACAACATGAAACTGGAAGGACAGTAATAGATATGGTTCATCAGTGAATATATCTTAGACTAACAGAACACCAGAATTAAATAGGAAGAAGAAAGTAAAGTAAATTGCATTTGGAAGATTGCATGGCCCATGGCCCCATGTTTCTTCCTGAAACTAAAACCCATCCCCCCCCAAAACAAACCCAAAACATTATTCTTTCAGTTGCTTTTGTTTCTGTTTATCCTTCGCTCTTGAAGAAGACCATGACATCATGAAGATGATGCCATGCCTTGGAAGTGAATTAGATTTCAGTGAGGGAGGACTGTGCAAAGTTACCAGCCTCACTTTCACCACCGGAGCCATCTGGGTCCAATGGCAGATGCACTTTTGGATGATTGGGGATGGCCCCTATCCTTTCAGTGATGTTATATAAAATATTATTATTGCAATTATGATAAAATTTTACTTTTATGCAGTACTCGAAAGTTTAAAAGTTATTACCTGTTGCATCTTACTTGAACCTCCCAACAACCCTACAAATATTATTATTCCCAACATATTAATGAGAAAACTAAGTTCAAGAGAGGTAAAATTATTTATTTGTGGTTATATAATAAGTCCAGAGACAAGATCTGAACTCAGGCCTTTCTGACATTAATTTCAACATTCTATCCACTACACCATGCTGCCTCCTTCATGGCCATTAATCATGGCATCCCACAGTCTCTGAGGGATTAAAATTGTAGGTCATCTTAAGGGCAGTGGAAGAAAGCCTTAGGGGTGGAGCCTTGGGGAGGGGTAGATAGGGTATAATACATTACGCACAATGAATTATGCACAGAGAGCAGCATAAGAAAGATCACTGAAGAGGAGGATGCTTAAGAAAGCAAATGGACCAGTTATGGTGTAAGAATAAAGGATGACAGATGGATAGTCTGAGTGCTCTATTGACACCAATGTCATATTATAAGACCTACTGGAACAAGACTCTGGGCTATACCTCAGTGCAGATTTACAGGAAATCATGGATGAGAGTTGCACAGGATTGGAATGGGAAAATTTGCAACACTGGAGGGAATATTTTTATGGATGAGATCACAGCTCTATCTAAATATTCTAAGGCTGCATCTGATCCTTAAATACCTATTTGTTTAGTTAATTTAGCAAAAGGAAAAAAAATCCTCTAAATCCAGATGTTTGCCACTGGAGACCTTAAGACTAAAATCCCCCCAAAAAATTTTGTTTTGAGAAGGATTCCTTTTTCTTTCTTTTGTTTTCCAAAATGGCATGATAGTCTTATTAGCTGTAACAGACAGTAGAACCCGGGCAGCTGTGATTTTCCTGTTCAGAAACCAGACCACACTAGGGGTCTTGGGGAATTCAGCAGGAGTCTCATTGACTGCCCATTAGAATCACTTGCAAAAGATTTCCTGTCATTGCCCATTCACTCTTGAAATCCCATTCTCGATTTCACCGTAGAGTGAGGGAGATGGAGTTGTTCTCTTCATTAGAATCTCAAATGTCCTGGGAAAAGAAAAGAGCCACTGTGCCCACTACACCTTGGCTCTGACTCTTCTCATTTCATTCTCTGCCTATTTATTTCTCAGACTGCCCCCTTTCTTGTTCGAGGTCCCACAGCATTCTTCTTTACTCTTAATGGCTTCCCGTCTTATGCTATTGCCGACAAAGCTTCCTTTGTGCTAGCTGTCAAGCAGCTTCTTTTGACTTTGCCCATGTCATTTTCCTTCATTTTATGTCTTCTGGACAAATATGAAGAGTCTGATGGAAATTTTATTAGTCCTCTTCATTATTTCAAAACTGCAATTAAGACACCAACCAGAAACCTCTGGTGTTCTCTTAGAAACAAACCCATCTTATTCAGTCAGCTTTCTCTTATAATTTAATTATTGAAGCTTGATATCATTTCGGTTTCTGTGAAGCACAACCCCTTAAGGGCAATTATAGCCTTCCTCAGGCCTGATAACTAGTACTACTGCCTATTCTCTGGGGCACCTGAAATGGAACCTCCTGTAACAATGAGTCTGCATCTCCCATTCACATCGTGGCATCCTTCTTGTTCCACAGTCAGTCATGGCAATTTTGACTTCTCCTTATGGCAGTTGTGAATGGAAATGAAGTATTTCCTGAGACAGTTTAGTACTTAAATTATTTTCCTTTAAAAATAGAACAGAACATTATTACTGTTAAATGATTTAGTATTTCTTATGCACTCTGTTTGAATCTTCTTAGAATCAAAAACATGATATTAACTACACTTCTTCATTTCATTGCTTACCTTCATGAATCGTACCATTAATGTTGTCAATTGCTTTATATCCCCTAAATGCAAGGAGGAACACAAAACATTTGGGTCCTTCCACTGTTTTGAGCACTAACCCTTCAGTAACTGCCTTTGAAGCTGGGGAAAAAAAAATGTGTGTGTGTGTGTGTGTGTGTGTGTGTGTGTGTGTGTGTGTGTGTGTGCTCTGTTTTCTTCAAGGTAGCCAATTTTCATTATAAAAGCCAAAACAATAATTATTTCAATTGTACCATTAGGCTAATGGAAACACCAATCAGTGGCTCTGGAACAACTCCGACCTTATTGGCTGCAAGTTGAAATAACAGTCTTTGCTATTACAGCAAAGACCAGAATCAGGGCCATCATTTTAACTCCATCTGAAAAGCAGAGTAGAGATTTTGCAAATGATTGTCATAGAATTGAGAGAGATTGTACTTCCTCATGAATAGTTTCTAGGAAACCAAGACTGACTTCCACCCCTAAAGGCTCTCCAATGGAGCTCTTTCTAATTATTTGTAAGAAGTTTATAGTATCCTGGGATGAGGCCTGGAGGTGGGGCTCCCAGATAATACATAGGCTGTTCCATTATCAGTCCCTTTATTAGCATTCAGGAGAATAACAATCTGAGGATGGAGCTGCTAGTTGAGTTATAGCAAATTACTTAATGAATGGAGCTGTAGCCACAAGTCTTTTATGAATTCAGTTCTGCCACTGGGTTGTGGTTCCATCTCACAGGAGATAAGCTATATTCAAAAAACTTACATTAGTGCCTTTTGTTGGCAAGTCCCTAAACCAACTGTTTACCAGAAATTGCATCTGATGGGATGTGTGCTTTTCAATTGAAAATCAAAACAAGCCTCCAAGCTCGCTTGAATCACTTTGCAGTATTTTTGACCTGCTCGTATAAGCTTTCTTTATTAGTCGTCTTTGCTCATATTTCTTACAGTGCTTCTGTCACTTTTCTGAACAAAATATGGTTTGTTTTATTTCATTTCTGCAAATAGTTTCATAAATGTCACAATTCGCAATTTTCCCAAAACATAAATTAACCTTCTCTTTTCCTAAGTATATCCTTAAAAATAACTCAAAAATTTGTAAATTGGATTTTAAAATGGCCACTTTGCTATTTCTAGCAAAATGGTAAGTTTCCTTTTAAATGAAAAGATTTTGTTATTTTAGGTCCACTTTTCCTGGGATCCCAGCAACATAGAAGGCCTCTGCTGTTCCTTAGGCTTCTGAACCAGCTGGTACCTTCCGTGTATCTGTCTGAATGCAGTTCTGGCTTGCCAGTCAGGATTAATTAATTTAGGCAATCATTGAATAAATATACTTTGAAATTGCCAACCTTTTGACCCTTAGATCTAATTTAGGTATATTTTATCATCTGGATCACTTGAGCTATGTAAGCATCACCTAATCATTTTATTAAGCATCTTTCTAAATGATAATTTAGAGATCAGTGCTCAAAATATAAAAACATATGAAATGTGCAATCACTTCCATCCCACTCTAAGGCTAACACCAGAGTCAAGCTCTCTAGGCCACACCACATAAAATGCCATGCAAGATAGAAACACCTAGCTATGAAATAACTTTCCCTAAGACATGCCCTTATCCCCTTCTCTTGGCTCCCAGTGAGTTGAACATCTCTGCCTGCCCCACCCCCATTCAGTCCTCAGCTGGCCAGCTGTTAGCAATCATTATGGCCAACAAGTTCCAAGGCCAGGCTCACCGGGGGAGAGGAGTCCATAAAGACGATTTGCCCTGTCAGTTTCTGCCACTTTTCTATACTAATCACCTTGGTGAGAATGAGCCTAGACTGTAGGTGATGATCCCAGCCAAGAGCTATGTAATTGGGGTAGAGGGAGAGAAGGGAGACAGAATTGCTTCTGTGACTTTTCAGCTGAGAGGCTTACAAATACCTAAGCTCTCCCAAAGCTTACTTTGTTTATTTGGTAATATTTTTGGCCTGTTCAGAGAAACTTTCTTTATTAGTAATATTCATTCATATTAGGATTTGTTATTGTTATGTCATTAAAATTGTGTCTGACTCATTGTGACCCCATTTGGGGTTTTCTTGGCAGAAGTACTTGAGTGGTTTGCCATTTCCTTCTCCAGCTCATTTTACAGATGGGGAAACTGAGGCAAACAGGGTTAAGTGACTTGCCCAAGGTTAAACAGCTAGTGAGTATCTGAAGCTTGTGTTGAGTTGCTTGCCTTTCCAGTGGGAGTGGGTGACGAGGGAATAAAGAATCTAGAATTTAAAGTTCTATAATCAAATGTTAAATATATATATATATATAATTATCATTATTATTTGCATGCAACTGGGAATTAAGATACATAGGCACTGGGGTAAGGAGATCCATCTCGCCTGACCAGAAAGTCAGTGGGGTGATTAGGGGAGAATATAGGAGAGAGCAGATTGGGGGAGGGGGTATATGGTGGGATCGCTGTTTTAGGGTGGTGGGTAGGGGAAAGATGGGGAAAAAATTTGTAACTCAAAATCTTATGGAAACGAATGGTGTAAAATAAAAATAAACAAAAGTTTATTTTTTAAAAAGTGTCTAAGGCTGGACTGGAACCCAAGGTTTCCTGATTCCAAGCCTGGATCTCTATCCACTGAACCACCTAGCTGTAGATAGCAATGCTCACTGAAGAACAGCATCTTTCTTGACCTGCCTGCAAGCTTTGACAAGTTCCCTCACCTTCCTGTTGATAATATCTTCACTCTAGGTTTCTGTGATATTAACCTAGCTCTCTTCCTACTTTTATAATTCCTCATTTCCTTTGCTGGAGCTTCATCCAGATCATGCCTGCTAAGTGTGGGCATCCCTCAGTTCTATCCTGAGCCCCTTCTCTTCTCCCTCTATACTATTTTACTTGGTGACCTCATCAGCTCCCATGGATTAAACGCTTATGCTTATGATTCTTGGATTGACTTATCTGAGCCTGTTATCTCTAACTTTTCTTCCAAATTTTAGACTTGCACCTTCAGTTGCTATTGGACACTTCAAACTAGTTGTCCTGTAGACATCTTAAATTCAACATGAAGGCTTGTTCAGTCAAAGAGACGTACTTGTAGACCTAGAGGGTCATATGTGTCCTGGAAGCTGCAGGTTCCCTGCCCCGGGCTCTTGCTACTGGACTTTGATGACTCTGGGAGAGAGAGTGAGACTTATAGCTTTCTTCCACACTGTCTCCCTTAAATCTAATTCATGCACAAGACAAGGTATCACCCCATAATTTCATTGGTTCTCTTCAAAAACAAAGAACAGACAATAATGACACCTTATTGCAGGACATCATCATCTCTTATCTAAAATATTTTTTTTTTTTTTGCTTTTTGGAGGGCAGTTGGGGTTAAGCGACTTGCCCAAGGTCACACGGCTAGTTTTTGTGTTAAGTGTCTGAGGCCGGGTTTGAACTCAGGTACTCCTGACTCCAGGGCCGGTGCTCTATTCACTGCGCCACCTAGCCGCCCCTTATCTAAAATATTTTAAAAGATTTGTAATTCGTCTCCTTGTTTCCTGTGCTTTCTTCTTTCCAATCTATCCCTCTCACAACTTGCCAAGGTTATATGGTTCTCAACTAACCACTGTTGTTCTTGTTCAGTCATTCAGTCATATACAATTCTTCATGATCCCATGGACCATGGCACACCAGGCCTGTCTATCTTTCAAAGTCTGTCCAAGTTTCTGTTTATTGTTTCCATGACACTATCTATCCTGTCATCCCCTTCTCTTTTTGTCTTCAATCTTTCCCAAAATCAGGGTCTTTTCCAATGACCCACCTTCTCCTTTTATGGCCAAAGTATTTAAGCTTCAGCTTCAGTATTTGACCTTCCATTGAATAGCCTGAATTAATTCCTTTAAGTATTGGCTGATTTGAGCTCTGTGCTGTCCAAGGGACTCTCAAAAGTCTTCTCCAGCACCACAATTCAAAAGCATCAATTCTGTAGCACTCAGCTTCCCTTCTACCCCAATTCTCACTGTCATACACTGCCTCTGGAAAACCAGTGATCTTTGAGCCCAAAAATATAAACTCTGACACTGCTTCCATTTCTTCTCCCTCTATTTGCCAGGAAGTGATGGGACCAGTTGCCAAGATCTTAGTTTTTTATGTTAACTTTCAAGCTGGTTTTTACACTCTCCTTTTTCACCTTCAACAAGAGACTTCTTAATTCCTTTTCAGTTTCTGCCATCAGAATCATATTGTTGGCATATCTGTGATTGTTGCTCTTTCTCCTGGCAACCTTAATGGCAGTTTTTGATTTATTCAGACTGGCACTTCATATGATGCAATCTGCATATAAGTTAAATTAATAAGGTGACAATATACAACCTTGTCATATTCCTTTTCCAATTTTGAACCAATCAGGTGTTTCATGTTCAGTTCTAACTGTTGCTTCTTGACCCACATATAGGTTCTGCAGGAGACAAGTAAGATGATTCGGTATTCCCATCTCTTTGAGGACTTGCCACATTTTGTTGTGATCCACACAGCCAAAGGCTTTAGTGTAGTCAATGTAGCAGAAGTAGATGTTTTTCCAGAACTCTCTTGCTTTCTCCACAACCAAGAAAATGTTGGCAATTTGGTCTCTAGTTCCTCTGCCTCTTTGAAAACCAGCCTACTCTTCTGGTAATTTTTGGTTCACATATTGCTGAAGCCTAGTTTGCAGAATCTTAAGCATAACCTTGCTGGTATGTGAAATAAGCACATTGCTTGACATTTCCCTTCTTTAGGATTGGGATGGAAACAGATTATTTTTCCAATCCAGAAGCCACTGTTCAGTTTTCCAAATTTGCTAACATAATGAGTGCAGAACTTTAACAGTATAATCTTTTAGCATTTTAAATAGCTCAGCTGGAATTCTATCACCTAAATTAACCTTATCATTAATAATGCTTACTAAGGCCCAATTAACTTCATTCTCTAGTGTTTCTAGATCAATTTCTTGATCTACTGATCAATAACCATACTGTCAAGCTTATCAGTGATATTAAGATCTTTCTTGTATAGGTTTTTTTGTTTGTATAGTCTTGCCACCTTGTCTTAATCTCTTCTTTTTCTGTTAAGTCCCTACCATTTTTGTCTTTTTGTCATGCCCATTTTTGCATGAAATGCTTCCTTGATATCTCTAATTTTCTTGAAGAAATCTCTTTTCTTTCCCCTTCTATTATTTTCTTCTTTTTTTTTCATTGCTTATTTAAGAAAACCTCCTTATCTCTCTGCTATTCTCTGGAATTCTGCGTTCAGTGGGGGTATATCTTTCCCTTTTCCCTTTCTTTTTCCCTTTCTTTCTCTCCTTAGTTATTTATAAAACCTCACCAGACAGCCATTTTGCTTTCTTGCACTTCTTTTTTGTTTGGCATGTTTTTTGTTGCTGCTTCCTATACAATATTGTGAACCTCTGTCCATAGTTATTCACACATTCTATCTACAGATCTAATATCTTAAATCTATTCATCATTTCTTTGTCATATTTATTTATAAGGGATATTGTATAGGTCATATCCATATGGTCTAATGGTTTTCCCTACTTTCTTCAATTTAAGTCTGAATTTTCCAATAAGAAGTTCATGATCAGTTAGTTCCAGTTCTTATTTTAATTGACTGTATAAAGTTTTTCCATCTTTGTCTGCAAAGTATATAATCAGTCTGATTTCCACTTTGACCATCTGGTGATGTCCATGTGTAGAATTGCCTTTTGGGTTGTTGAAAAAGAGTGTTAGCTATGACCAGCAAGTTAGCTTGACAAAGTACTATTATTCTCTGCCCTGCTTCGTTCTGTATCTCAAGCAAAGCTTGCCCGTTATTCCAATTATTTTTTTATTTCCTACTTTAGCATTCCAATGCCTTATGATGAATGTGACATCTAGAAGATGTCATAGGTCTTCATAAAACTGATCAACATTAGCCTCTAGGATGGAGCATAGACTTGTATTACTGTGATGTTAAACAGTTTGCTTGGATTTGAACAGATGTCATGGACACAGTGGATTGAGTGTTATCCCTGGAGTCAGGAAGACCTGTCAAATCTGGCCTCAGATACTTGCTGTGTGACTTTGGGCAAGTCACTTAAGCCTATTTACCTCTGTTTCCTCATCTATAAAATGAGCTGAAGAAGGAAATGGAAAACCACTCTACTATCTTTGCCTAGGCAACCCCAAATGGGGTCACAGAGATTTTGACATGACTGAAATGACTCAACAACAACAAATAAGTATATTATACAGCTAATCAAAAAATCTCCAGTACTCCCTATTTCATTAGAATAAAGTACAAATTTCATTTCCTAGCTTTTTAGACCCTCCAGAATCTGCTTTCAATTTAGCTTTCTCGCTTTACTTCATGTACATCCTTTCATGTATCCTAAATTGCAACCAAACTCTAACTAGCTATACCCAAATTTGATATACTGTCTCTGACCAGCACACATTCATTCATAGAAGACATCCCCCCCATGCCCAAAATATACTCCCTACTCATATCTGCTTTTCATAATCTGTATGTAATATCCTTTCTGGAATATGTTTCAATTCATTCACGTTCATAGGTAAGGTACCCAAAATGCCACTGCTACCTCAGGTTTGAGGGCGTAATCCCATAGGTATATATATTCCTAATGCTTTAGTTCATGAGCCCCTACTGGTGTGCTTCCCCTTAACAATGAGCCAGTATATGTCATTAGTTTTTAGCAAATGCCTAATAAGAACAGTAGCCATAAAACATTCCCTTTGTAATGCTGGGTACATTCTCCCATAAATACATAAAACAATCTGTGGGAAGAGTTGGCACAAACTTAGAGTACAAAGGTAGTGAGGCTCACATGCAAGATACAGGGGTAGTGAAGGCAGTTAATTCCTGGTACTTCAGAGCTCAGAAATACAATACAAGTCCCCTTGACTACCACATCTCTGCTAGGAGGGTTGTTTCGCTGGATTCCCAGAGTTTGCTTCTTTCCATAGTTTAATCTTCAAGTTCCAGGGCTACATTTATTTTGAATCAATAGCTAGCTCTCTTCTCATTGCCCACATCTTATCACTGTTTCTTGCCTCCAATGATTGCCTTTTGGCATTTGCCAACCATATATATCTAAAGTTGCTGCTTCTGCTCCCTCAAATATTCCTCAGACTCTCTAGAACTGATGAATTCTTGAACTGCTGATGCTAAATGCCATGCCTAATGTAGGGATATGGGTAGGTAAGAGAGAAATCCTTTCCCCATCCCCAGTGAGTATGGGGGAGGGGATTGGCTCTTCCACAAAGAGATTTCAAGCCTGGACAACCTCCTACTCTCCAGGGCTTGGCTGCTTATGGACCCAAGGGCCATGAATAATTTGTTTATTCAACCAATCTTGTTTACTACAGTTTCTCTTAACAGATTTGCTCACAATTCATAAAGGAATGCTTAGTTTTCCCTTACTATACAGTTGTTCCCTTACTGACTAAATCAACTGAGTTGGAGTAGAGGGGCAGTGAATTGCATAACCCTTCACTCAGATCACT
Source organism: Pseudocheirus occidentalis (assembly GCA_028646575.1). NCBI lineage: Eukaryota > Metazoa > Chordata > Mammalia > Diprotodontia > Pseudocheiridae > Pseudocheirus > Pseudocheirus occidentalis. The sequence goes on from CM053597.1 coordinate 57,130,071, forward strand.
TACCATGTCTTCCATGAAGCTTTTCCTGATCTTGCCAGCTGTTACTATTCTTTCTTGCCTCAAATATCCCCAGAGGATTTTGTTTAATCTCTCCCTTGCCTTCGTCACTCTTTACTTTATACTATTCCCTTATCTACAAACATGTTATACATCCTGCCCAGTAGAGTGGAATTTACTTGAAGGTAATAACTGCTCCATTTTTGTCTCTGTGTGCCAGTGGTTAATAGAGTGCTTTTCACACAATTAGCACTTAATGAATGTTTGTTGAATTGAATAGTTCCCAACTGCATTTTTTTCAAAAATTTCAAAAACCATACAATTCCAGATATGCCTCTTTTGAGACTAAAATTGCAGCCACAATACTGTGGGCCAGGATTAAGAAAAAAAAAATTATTTGGGCTATAGGGATAGAGATGGATAGGGGAAAGGAGCCAGCTTCATGCCACACAAGTAGCAGGGCAGAGTTTGTATTTCTTTATAATCTGTTTCTGGTATTTAAGTGGGTCACAGAGGGTGGGATCAACCAAATGTTCTTATCTAGTCTGGCTATATCATAGATGAATAAACACTGCCTGTAAGTACATCCTTTAGTTACCCTCGAGAATGGCTCATATAATGTCAGCTATGGAGAAGGAGAAAGAGCACTGCATTTTGGAATGAGTACTATGTTTTATCCCTAGCTCATTTCTGGCTTTGTTATCTTGGGCAAGTCTCTTAATTTCTCTGAGTCTCCATTTCTTCATCTGTGAATTGGGAATAATACCATGTATTACCTTCCTACCTCAGAGTCTTATGGTGTGAAGAGTGTATGTGAAAAGTTTATGTAAATGTCAAATATTTAATATCATTTTAATAAGAAAACAGGTCATATGCATAATAATATTTAGTGTACATCCTAGGATTCTAATCAATCAGAGTAATACCTATGATCTTGCCCCATGAAGCACCTGAAAATTCTTCCATAGTCATTAATTTTTAGCACTTCCTTAAAAGACTCATATCCACTATGATGAACATCAAAAGTGCAAGTAAGTTCTGATTCCAATTAGAGAAGTTTGGCTACAGGTTTGCTATTTGTTAATTGTTTCATGATAAATATTTGGACTAAATAGCTAAGTCTTATGACTGCTATTTTGTCCTATCATGAATAGCTCCATTATACTGTAATCTTTGAAAGTTTGGTCAATCAAGACAGCAACTACTTAATAAATACTTGGTGACTGTCTAACTGAGCACTGGGAAACAAAGAAAGTCCTTTCCCTAAAGGAGCTTGTGGTTTAATGGGGACAGCAGAGGCAAAGCCACAGACAAATGAGGACACTCACTGGTCCTTCCTTTATACCCTAGACCAGGGGTGGGGAACATGTGGTTTCAAGGCCACACGTGGCTTTCTAGGTGCTTGAGTTCGGCCTTTTGACTGAGTCCAAGTTTAGACTAATCGTTTTGGTAAGGGGATTTGTTCTGTCAAGTTTGGATTTAGTCAAAGGGCCACACTTGAGGAACTAGAGGGCCATATGTAGCCTTGAGGCTGCAGATTCCCCACTCCTGCCCTAAACTGTATTCCCCAAGCCTCCTTCAAGAGGGACATAAGAAGGAGCATATCATTTTTTCAATAGCCATATAAGATTTTAGTAATTGATGAATAATCTTCTCTTTTATTGAAGTATAAAACAGGCTTCAGACAAAATTTCTTCCAATAAATTGTTAGGTCTTTGAGAGCATGAGTGCCTACATGGTACAGTGGATAGAGTGTCCAGCCTAGAGTCAGGAAGACTGATCTTCTTGAGTTCAAACCTGGCCTCAGACATGTACTAGCTGTGTGACCCTGAGCAAGTCACTTAACCCTGTTTGCTCCAGTTTCTCATCTATAAAATAAGCTCGAGAAGGAAATGGGAAACCATTTGACGATCTCTGCCAAGAAAACTCCAAACAGGGCCACAAAGAGTTAGACACAATGGACATGATTCAGCAACAAGTGGGAGCATGGTCACAGTTTCTTTTCATTTGCATTCCTATAATCCTTAGCACATAATAGATATTTAATAAATATGTGTTGATTTAAGTCGACACATTTAAGAGGTGAATTAAGTGATGAAGAATGTGACAAAAATAGTGGGTGGGGGAGCATGTCACGCCACTCTAGTCATTTGTCAAGTCATTCATTGACAAGATGATTTCTTTATGTCTGCACCTGGCTAAATCTAAAGTTTCTTCTTTGATACTATCACAAAGAAGTAAAAGGGAGATGATGCAACCCATGAAAAGGCACTCAATAGGGACCATCCATCTCTTTCTCTCTCTCTCTCTCTCCCTCTCTTCTTCCCTCTCCCTCCCCCCTCTCTCTCTTTCTTTCCTCCTCTCTCTCTTCCCCCTCCCCCAAAGAACATCCTTCTCTCTTCTTGACCTTCTCTCTTCTTTTCTCTCTTCTTAGAATCCTTCATAGGAAGACAGTTTTGGCGTCCTCAAAATTTGAGAAGCATTGAGAAGAATCATCAGCGCAACATCATGTTTTTGGTCAGATTTACTCACATTAAACAACAACCACCACCAAAAATATACAACACTAATCTCACTTTTCCCAGGAACCATGTGCCTCTGCTTCTTTATTTGTCCTGGAGAATCTTTCCAGTCTTTGGTGTTCTACTCAGGTGGTCTCAGATCACATCCCACCATCAACATCATAATACCTTTTTTTTTTGCCAGGAGAAAAGTTAATAACAAGGTAGAACTGGAAGAGAGCCTGGAGCATAGTTAACCATATAGCATAACAATAAGCTAGAGCCCGGAGGAGGGAAGAGATTTGCTCAATGTCATGAACAGAGCCAAACCCAGAACCCACAATTACCAGGATGACAGACTGCTCTTTCTCTGACATTATTCTGCCTCCATTTGTCTTTTCACCTGACAGGCCACATTTCTCCAATTCTCCCTAAAAAGAATCTGAATAATCAATAAGTATCTTGTACCTTCAAAGAAAATGATGAACAAATATTAGTGGAAGTGAATAAGATGTGATTCATCTTTCTACACACATTTCAGAAACGCACAAACCAGCACCATCAGAACACAAGGCTGATGACTCCTATGATACACTAGCTTCCTCCTGTTCAATATTATAAAATTCAGTTCACCTCCACAAACAATTATTAAGCCTCCGTCACACACCAAGTACACTGTGCTAGATGCTGGGGATACTAAGCTGAAAAAAAAAATAACCCCAATAAACAGTGTCTTGAACATATGGGATGGGGTAGAATTTAGATCTGTGATTTCACTGAGCTCAGGAAACTCCTTCAACCAATGAAAACCAGCCCATTCATGATGATTTAAAGCCTTAGAGAGTTGCCTAGAGCACTTAGAAATTGCGTAATTTGTCCAGTTCCCTCATACGTACAATCATGAATATAGTCAATGCTTAATAACTGTTTGTTGGAAAGAATTGTATCCTTCAATAAGCTTACAGTGTATATTATGCATAAGGAATGGGGACCCCAGTATCTGAAACAGGTCTTAAAGGAAGAGAAGGATTCAACAAGTGGGATGGAAGTATCTATTTTAGACCCTAGAGGTGTAATGGTAATGGTAATCTGAAGATATTTCCTGCCCCTAGGCCCTTTGCTTAAGTGGTGTAGGTGGCTCTGAGAACCTTCCCAGATTTGAAAGTATACTCTGCCCCCAATAGGCTGAATGTGGTCACATAGAGCCTGTGGTGGGAGGAGTTTGCTGAAGGGTGGAGCAGAGCCCACAGGAAGCTGGGAGTCAGAGAAGTTAGCCACTGGAAGGAGGAGAGGATGCACCCAAGGGAGACAGTTAGACTTGTGAGCAAATGTTGGTGCTTGCCACCTGCTGTGACAATGAGGCTTGTGTTGGTATGTGGGAAGGCTAAAGGATGGTGTGATTCTCTGCTACATTGTGGTGCACTAACTTCTATGTTACTACGATGGATTTGGTTTCCGATTTGGTTTTCTGGTGTCTGCATAAATGTTTTGCTTCTGTCTTATATATGGAGAGTCCGCTTATATTTTGCAATCAAGCACTATGCAGGCATATTTATAGTGCCTGTTGGTGCTATGAATATTGCACTGGCAGTACAAGAGGCCATATGCATAGAGGCAGGAGACAATAGGATAAAAATGAGAAATGTTAAATGGTCCAACATGGTTGGAAAATAGAGACTTTCCACCAGAATCAGAACACCAAAATGGGAAGCTCATGAAATTGAGCTCATCTGTTTGCTCATCTATAAAATGAGGGGCTTGGATTAAACAATCCTGGACCCTTCAAACATTGAAATTTGATGATTCTTTAATTTAACAAATGCTACCTTTTCCCCTTGATCCGCTAGAAGTTTGATAAAGTCTCATTTTCTGTCATTAAAAAAAAAGATCACCTAAGGAGAAGGCAATGCTGTGTAGAAGAAAACTGTAAAGCTTTTAATATTGATAATTCAGGCATGAGCCCAGACTCCCCTCATTCTCACTCTCATCTTTGATATACTGGTTAAGAGAATGGAAATGTGAGCCAGGGGCTAGTGAGTTAATGAGGGTGGGGAGCATCCCATCCTATTTAAATGGACTAGGGTTCATTACTCTGGGAAGTCATTTGCATGTGTTTGGGATTCAGACAACATCAAGGGGATTTGGGGGGAAGATTTTATGTGTATATGTTTAACAATTTTTATCCCCTCCATCCACCCCCTTGATTTTTTTTTATCTTTTTAAATGTTACTAAGACTTTTGGAAGACAATACAAGCCTGCCAATTCAACTGTGGGAACATGGTAGATTATTTTCTACAAACATGTACCATTTCCTTCCTTCCTTTCTTTTTCTACCTTTAGATGAATAGAAATCCAAGGATTTTTTTAACAAATTCTAAAGGGTTATCCTAATGTTTGTGGTGCCCTCCTCCCCTTCCCCCCCACCTTAGACAGCTTACAGTAACCACTACTCACATAAGCCATGTCCGGCCATTGATTTTTACAGAGGACTCCCTGCTGATTCAACGGGGAGTTTTTTCATGTGGATCGATGGCAGGATATGGCTGGTGACATTAGGCACAGATAAAAGAGTCTTGAGTTAACTGTCAACAGGACTAAAAGTTGGATGTAAACTGGGTAAAAAGAAAATGGCTTTGAAAGAATGATTAGAAAGGGAGAGGAAGCATTTCAAAATTGCTTTTTTTCCTTTATCTTTTTTAGGTCAATGAAAAATGAGATTTCTTAAACTGCTGAATGACCATTTTCATAGACTATGTGAAAGCACATATAGAATGACATAAGGGAGCAGAGTGACACTGGAAGTTCTGTAGGTGAGAGAGTTGGGCTCTGGGTAAGTCCTGGACCATGCTGGCCACTAGCATGAGCATTATTTACTGTTATCTTGGCTCTCCTAATCATTATACATGGGGTCTCACCTCTTTGACCCACCTCAGTCCTCATACTGATAAAAAAGAGCATCAGACTAGGAGTCTAAGGTCCCTTTTACAACAAAGCTGCATCATCGTCATCATCAACAACTGGAAATGTGTTCTTCTCCTTTAACCCTCATTGATCAATCACTGATCACCTGCTGAGTACCTGCACCCAACTGGACACTGGAGATACAATGGCAAGACAAGTCTTTCATGTGAGCATTGTTTTCTATGGTCCCCATGTAACCCACAGGGGCTGCCTGTTTTTGTATGGCTTCTTGGGCCCATGGGTCACAAAAAAACAGGCACTGGGTCGTACAAATGTAAGAATCATTCTTAGCTTACAGGGCCTGCAAAAAAGTCAGCAGGTCAAATTTGGCCTCTGGGCTGAATTTTGTCAACCTCTGTTCCCAAGTCTTTTAAAACATTTCCCCCAGAATTCTCTCGCACATGTTAAGCATATGGAGCCCATCAACAAATATCTATTGGTTCACTGATAAATTTAACAGCAACATCTTAAATTGAAGAAGCAGAAGAGTAGGAGAAAGCAGGAAGAGTCTGGTCTCTTCTACCCAAAGCACCTAAGTAAATTATGTCTATAGAATGCTGAGTTAGGGAGATATAAAGTGAAAAATTCAGTCAATTATCCAGATGTCGGTTTTCTATTTTATAGCCCATACTCAGAAATTTGCAATTGGAGTCAGGAAGATCTTGAGTTCAAATCCTGCCTCAGACACTAGTTGTGTGGCTCTAGGCAAGTGACTTAAGTTTGCTTCAGTTTCTTCATCTATAAAGTAGGGATAATAATAACACCCACCTCCCAGGGTGGTCGTAAGAATCAAACCAGATTAATATTTGCAAAGCACTTTGTAAGCCTTAAATGTTAGGCATCATCATTTTTATCACTCTTTTTATTATTTTTTTCTCTATCTGAAGATAGGACCACCTACAGGAAAACTATAGGAAAACAACAAATGGGTAGATAGTCTGAGCCTTGTCCAACCTTGGAGAATTATTTGAGAAAAGCGGAATAAATAAATTCTGACTAACCTTGTTCTCCTACTTTTCAATAAATAACCCACATTTGCATGGAGATTTTTGCATATATCATCTTTGATGCTGAGAACAAACCAAGCCAAGTTCTATATGTCATAAATGGAGCGCAAACGCCTTCTACTGCTTCGTTCTCTGGCTTATGAGAGGTCAGCGGTAATTAGGCATTTGAATTCCTATCATCAACTGTCTACTAATGAACTTACTACTGTAGCATTTGGACTATGAAATACGTACAATAGGAAATTCCATAAAAAGTGCCCAATACGTATTGGACTGCCAGTAGTCAAATACTTGAATAATTGAATTATCTGTCCATCCAGGTGGTCCAAGACTAAAGGGACCATCGAAAATAGAATTGGAAGAGACCTTAGAAATCATCTAATCTAATTCTCTCATTTTCCATATAAGGAAACTGAGACCCAGGGAGGTTAAGTTACATGGAGAAAGTCATCATGTGATTAAAAACCAGCAATTAAAGGCAGGTTGCTCTTTTTATTTTCAGGAAAATTTGTAAAGATTAGTATATGACATTGCTGAAAGGTCTTCAGTTTGAACAGAACAGTATGTAATCAATATTTTTTTAAGTTGCCTCTCTGGGAGTTAGAAAGGATTCCTGAGATCATGTTGTCCAACCCATTTATTTTATAGATGAGAAAACAGAACCTCAGAAAGATGGTGTGACTTATCCAACATCTCACAAATAGTCGGGTACAGAACACGCATCAGATCCCAAGTCCTTTGACTTCAGATTAGAGTTCCTTCTCCTACATGGCAAGAGTTACTTGCCATTGGGCCTAACTCCTTTAAGGGTAAAAATAATAATGATCATATAATGAGATATTTAGTTATAAAATTAACAGTCATTATAATTTTAAAATGTCCAGGATCTGTAGGAATGTTTCTTTTTTAAAAAGGAACAGCTTGTGAGAGGAAATTCAATATTAATTATGGCTACAAGACACAAAAGCAATTGAGAAAATAATCAAAAAACTTTTTTTTAATCTGCATTATGACAAATAATCCCTTTGCCAGATAATCTGGTTGATACAGTCTTAGAGTTGTAGTTACTTCTGTTTCAGTAGACTTAAGCAACCAAGTGGTGTAGTTCTTGGACAAGATATTTAACTTCTATTGGCCTCAGTTTCCACAGCTATATAATCAAAAGATTGAACTAGATGACCTCTGGCTCTAAATCAACATTCCTAATAGCAATTTCCTTTCAAATACTTGGCTTTGCAAACGTTAAAGCACCATAGAAAGGGGAGCTGTTATTACTGTTTTCATTATCATAATTATTGACTTCTAGAACCTTCAATTAACAAAGGAAGTTGCAAAGTTCTTACAGTTTTCTTATAGGAAATGACATTTCTATAGCTCTTCCATTTTACTACACTTACCAACTCTGCTCACCAATTTCCTCCTTCCACCACTGGACCTAGCAATTAAGTCTGGGCTTGGGCCTGGACATTCAGATTTAAGCCTGGCATGTGGACACGGTCCTATTTGGAAACAGCATGAATTCTATAAGTAGCACAGACCCCCAAGAGTATAACAAAGGGAAAGGACCTTTCACTGTGAAGCTTTAATTAATGGTATGTTAACCCAACGACTAGCAAACTGTCGATTTCTTTCTGGCTCCATGAGAAGCAGGGGCCAGCATGTCAGGCCTCATTCAGGGAACATGAGTAATCTCAATAAAGCAATAATCATGCGGAAGTTCAGAGCAGATTTATCCAAAATGATCTCTCTCTTTTCTTGAGGGCTGCACTGTGGGAGATGGGATGGAGTGATAGGAAAACATGTGCCTTCACCCAATTCTTTCAAAGCCAGATAAAATCATTATACAAGATTACAAGCCCACAGGGTGGGAATTGCTCTCCTACAGACAAGCACAGGAGCCTTTCTATTTCTCCTTGTATCACTGGACTCCCAGCTAGCATTCTAAGTGGACAGCTGGCTGGAGATTCTGCCTTGCCTCCCTCTGAAGGCTATATCCCAATTTCTCTCTCATGTTCTTGATGCTCAGAAAAAGGCCCTTTGGTCCTTCCCAGGAGTTGAACCACGCTTGTGTTCAGATTGATAGACTAGGCCTCTTTTAACATGAACTCAATAATACTACCGCTGTTAAGCAGCTGGATTCATCCACAGTGTATTTTTGATTTCCGGGGTTGTCACTTTTGGCCTGTTCCTGTAAGCTGCCTGCATCCACCTCTATGCCCTTGTCCTAATCTTTTAAATATGCAAATACACGGCAAAAGATGGTCTAGAAATGGGAACGAGTCATTTGCAGTATTATATCCTTGCCAAATGGTAAATGATAGGTCACCTACATACACTATTGCCAATGAATGAATATCTGAAGGTCTTTAATTTCCTCCCGTTTTAGCATTACTCAGCTACTCTTGGAACAGTTCCAGGGGACAAGTTTTTCATCTGAATCCATTTCTATAGACAACTCCTATGGACCCATCTGATGTAGCAGGGCCAGGGATTGGTATAAAAAAACTCCCAGATGAGAAACATCCTTCTACCACTGCAGACTGGTGATTTCTCTGTACTCTGTAATCTTAGAATTGCCTGTAGTCTTAAAAATCTCACAGCACTTGAGGGTTAAGTGACTTGCCCTGAGTCACATCAGCATGGGTTGAGGTAGAACTGAAAGTCAGGGCTTCTCAACTCCAAGGCTGGCTCTCTGACTCCTGCTAAATTACAGGACAATAAAATATTCCTCATTTGTGTGATACTATGTCCTGCCCAGAGAAAGCAAGGGGGTAAGCTTGGCTGCAGTGGCTTCTGTGGCCCTGTATGATGAAAAAAAAAAAAAAGATGAGGACAGGCTTTTAAAGAGTGACTGAGCCTGGACATGTGGAGAGAGATGGAAGACCTGACAGTCTGCCAGTGACAGCTGTTGAAGAACCAGGATAAGTCTAGGATCACTCTCACCATTTGCTGCCTTCACGCCTTCACTCCTACACACAGACACCTAAATAAAGGCACAGAAAATCATACAAATGTTTTGACTGGGTCCACTATGAAGCTGTGGTATACAATATCAACTGGGCTCTCACTGCTGCTAGGCAATCCTCCTATACCAACTCCAACCCTATCAATTCACCATCCCACTCTCCGCAGCAGCTCCTCCATACCTTTTTATCCCTCCATAAGCCTCCCATGGCTTCCATACACACACCCTCATTTGAGAAACTTGATTCATATTTTATAGAAATAATTGAGGCCATTAGCTCTGAGCTCCTTCTCTCTTCTTCATCTCATTTTACTCATAAGCTGTCTGCTACTCTCTCCTTTTTTGCTTAACTTATATGATGATGTGGCTTTACTCCCTATCAAGGCTAATCCCTCTATCTACTCAAACAATATTATTCTATCTCATCTCCTTTAAAAGACTATCTACTCTGTTTATTATTTATTTTCAATCTCTTCTTCTCTCCTGATTCTTTCCCTACTGCCTACAAATACGTCCCTATCTCATACATCCTGAAAAAAACACTGTCACTTACTTGGTCTATCTTCACTATCGTCCTATATTTTTTCTGCCCTTTATAGCTAAGTTCCTTGAAAACCCATCTACAATATACATGTCCACTTTTTCTTCTCTCACGTTCTTCTCAATCCCCTACACTGCAGCTTCTGACCTTCTCATTCCATGAAAACTATTCTCTCCAAAATGACTGATGATGTCTCAGATGCCAAATGTAATCTCTTCTATCCCTCTGCCACATCTACCACTCCTGATCTCCCTGTTCTCCTGGATATTCTATTCTCTCTGTTTTCATCCTGGTTCTCCTCCTACCTATCTGACTGCTCCTTCTCAGACGTCTTTGCCGGATCTTCATCCAGATCATGCCCTCTAACTGTAGGTTTCCCCTGAGGATGCTGTCCTGGGCTTTCTTCTCTCCCCTCACTATAATACTTCACTTGGGGATTTCATCAGTTCCCATTAATTTAATTATCACCGCTGTGCTTGTGATTTTCAGATCTACCTTTCTGGTTCTCATCTCTCTGCTGACCACAATCATTTCCAAATGCCTTTTAGACATCTCAAACCAGATGTCCAGTAGACATCTCACACTCAACATGTCCAAAACCGAATTCATTATCTTTTCCCTAAGCCTTCCCCTCCTTCCTAACTTTCCTGTTACTACTGAGGGCAACACCACTTTCTCAGTCCCTCGTGATCTCAAATTAAGCATCATCCTTCGTTTCTCATTGTTTCTCATCTCCATAATCAAGCTTTTGTCAAAGTCCACCCATTTCACCTTTGAAACATCCCTCGGATCTGTCCCTTTCTCCCTTCTGATACTACCACCACCCTCATCACCTCAGCCTGGATTATTGCAATACCCTGTGGCGGGTCTTTCTGCCTCAAATCTCTCCTCACTCAAGTCCTTTATCCATTCAGCAATCAATGTAATTTTCCTAAAATGAAGGTCCCATCATATCACCGCCCCACCCCAAATCAATAAATTCTAGTGGCCCCCAACACCTCCTGGATCAAATACAAAATCCTCTGTTCAAAGCCCTTCACAATTTAGCTGCCTCCTTCCTTTCCAGTGTTCTTGGACTTTCCTGTCTGCCATGTATTACTTGATCCAATGATACTGGCCTCCAGGTTGTTCTGCTAACAAGACACTCCATCTCTCAGCTCTGGAAATTTGTTCTGGCTGTCCCCATGCCTGGAAAGCTCTCTTTCCTCATTTCTGCCTCCAGTTTTCCCAAAATCCCATCTTCTACGGGAAGCCTTTCTTGATCCTTCTTAATTCTAGTGCCTTTCCTTTCTTAATTATTTACTATTTATCCTGCATGTAGCTTATTTGTACAGATTTGTTTGATGGTTGTCTTCCCCATATGACTGGGAGCACCCTGAGAGCAGACAGTGTCTTTTGCCTCTTTTTTTGGCACCACCAGCACTTAGTAAAGTGCCTAATCATTGATAGTCTGACTGGCAGGCAACTTATACCTCTTAGGTGTAATAATCCATCCACCCCAATACAGAAGTCCAATTAAATGAAAGCCTGGATGGAAGCCAAACTAAGGGTCAGGAAGGGTAGATCAGTAAAATTAAGTTTGTACCTGAGGCAGCTAGACATCACAGTGGATAGAGCATGGAACCTTTAGTCAGGAAGTTCTGAGTTCAGATCTATCCTAAGATACTAGCTCTATAACCCTAGGAGAGTATCTTAACCCCTGTGGGCCTCAGTTTCCCCAACTATAACACAGGTATAATAATAACACCTGCTTCTCAGGATGGCTATGAAGATCATATGAGATGATATTTGTAAAGTCCTTTGTGAACTTTAAAGGTTATAAAAATGATGGTCATATTTATTAGCTACTATTATGTCCAGCCATCTGGGAAGGAGAGATGGAGATCAGGAAGCTGAAGATGCAACTCCATGGAAGCCAGGTCAACAATGAATGCCATCTTGCTTTCACAGTCCATGCCAACTTTGTGAAAGATGATGAGAATATCCCAGGTTCCTTCAGGAACCACCTTGGAGCTGACGAGCCAGGAACTGAATAAAAAGCCCTGATGAAAGCCTTTGGCTTCCCCCCACTGACATTCTCATGTTGGTCTACTGCAGGTGGCTTATCCTTTCTCATGTCATGCAAACCTTTGGCCATTGGGTGAAACCTATGGATCCCTTCTCATTAAAATGCTTCTAAATAAGTAAATGAAATTAGATGATAATACATTAGATTGCAAGCTTCTTGAGGGCAGGGTTTTTGCCCTTTTGGTAGCCCAGTGCCTGGACAAAGTAGGTGATTGCTAAATGTTTATTAATTGATTGGCTGAAATGCTAAATTTCAGTTGGAAGTTAGTGAAAAGGACGTGTTTGTTTTTTATTATTCCTATACAAGTTCACAGACCCCCTACAATCTATGAATCTCAGCTTAAGGACAAAAGGTCTAGTGGCTGGGGGTTTGTCATCCAATCAAATCTCATGACTTGGGCCTCAAAACCAGTCTAGAAATGCTCCCATCCTATACCTACTGTGTTTCATTTAAAGTCACTTGAAAGATGCAAATCACAATATACAAGCATTAAACAGAAAGGTGGCAATAAATCAAAGCAGTTTGTTATCAATATACCCCAGGGCTAGTCTTCTCAGCCCATCTAATTTCCACACCCACCTCCTTCCCACCAGCAAGTAGAACACAAATCCTAACATATCAATAATTCAGTATTCACAAGGCCTACAGTAACTATAAATATGCTGATATGGTTATTAATCACAAAATGTAACAGGCTCTCTACATGGAAAATATAGCTAGAACATTTATTCAAATACAAAAACACTGAGTCCCCAAACCAGAAAGTCAAAGCCATCACAGTAGTTATGAAGTTGGCACATGTAGTTAATATAGTACACACCTACATTTCCAAGCCTTCAAAACAGGACAGGTTACCTCAGGCAAAGATCCTCATCTCCTCACAGCAACTGCTCAGCATCCACGCAGCTTGTTCCCAGCAGCTCCAGCCTCCCACAGTTCCCATCCCTGGCAGTCCTCGGCAGGAGTCCTTAGGAGAAATTCTGGCTGGCTCAAAAAAAAAAAAAAAAGGAGTTCGCACTGCAGCCACTGCTTCCAGTCACCACACTGACTCCAGCTTGGCTCTGGCTTCCTCTTACTCCACCACTTCCTGCTATGTCAGCAAGGTCAAGGGGCATGGAAGATCTTCAAATCCCATAACCATTACACCTGGAATGAAAGGTGCTCACCTGTTCATAGGTTGTGCCTTCAGGAACTCACAGGACCCATTCTTCTCTTCTCTCCCAAAGCTGCCAGAGACCCTACAAGCAAGACAGCATTTGGCACTGACCTCACTCCTAGTGGATTACGTCTGTCTTCAGCTTACTGATGCCTAGCTCTTTGCCTTTGGCTATTACAGACATACATTTAATTGTGGTTTTGTGTTTTCAATACCAGACAGCCATGAAGGGTTTGCCCTAATCATGAGACAGAAGCTTCCTGGCTCTCACAGTTCTGGCTAGGCAGGTCCAAAGCAGAGAAGCATGGGCAGTCATGAGCACAGCACAATTTCTATACTCTCTCTCCTCGAGTTCAACCTCTTTAAATATGCCATGTGCTGAGCTGCAGTATTCTCTTCCATATCTCCATTAAGAATGGTATAGGAATCACACAGACAGCACACTTATTGGTAATGGGACAGAATGCAGGGAATCAGAAAGTCTCAGCTTCCTGAGTCCAAATCTGACCTCAGACGCTTACTAGCTGTAGGACCCTGGGTAAGTCTTTTAACTCTATTTGCCTCAGTTTCCTCATCTACAAAACAAGCTGGAGAAGGAAACAACAAACTGCTCCAGTGTCTTTGCCAAGAAAAGCCCAGATGAGGTTACGAAGAGCTGGAAGTGACTGGAATGACTGAACAACAACCTCCCAATAGGATGTGAGTTCAGGTCCCTGTTGAAACCTTTCTTTGTATTTCTCTGGCGCACATTAAATGCTTAATAAATGCTTGTTGACGGATTGACACAATTCCACTTCCCCACTTTAAGCTCCACCTGCAACGTTTTAAACCAGCTCTTTATCTTTTTCTTTTTCCAAATTAAACTCATTCCATCACAAATCCAAACAGGATAACTAGCCCATCAGACATTAATGAAGACATAAGACATTTAAGGAGAAGATGCACTTAGTCATCCATTTCTCTGGCTGTATCTTTATCTCTCCTCTCCCGTTCCCCCAACTCTATTGCCAAGAAGGTTCTCTACTGAGACCGTAGCTATAAATCCCCCTTCTACAAAGTCTGCCTGATACGTGTCTCACTTCCTACTAGGATAATTTTACACACACATACGTGTACGCAGGCACACACACACACACACACGGGATCAGAAGAGGGAGCTGTCTCAGGGCTGTGTGGCACTCCACTCGGTTCTTATATGCATCCCACCCCCTCCTCCATAGGTGTTGCTCTGTCAGCAGCACCTACCAGCTGGTCTAGGATTCTCACCTCCCATCAGCACACACATAATTTGGAAAATCCTCTGAATGCAGCTTTATTCAGACTTCAGATTTATGATCCTAGAGGTTTAAAAAGATGTTCACTCCTACAATTCAGAGCATACTTTTCTTGTGTTCTTGAAAAAAATTAAACTTGGGCAAAAAGAAAATCTAGTCATAGATGAAATATTCAAGTGGGGATTTCCATGAGATTGAGGAAATGAATTTATGCGTATATATATTCTTTCTAACTTGAAAGTATTACAGGGCTCAACATATGCAATGAAAGAGCAAAACTCCCCCCCCTCCCTCCTCTCTCTCTCTCTCTCTCTCTCTCTCTCTCTCCCCTTCTCTCTCTCTGTCTCTGTCTCTGTCTGTCTGTCTCTCTGTCTGTCTGTCTCTCTCTCTCCCTTCTCTCTCTCTGTCTCTCTCTCTGTCTCTCTCTCTTTGTCTCTCTCTCTGTCTCTGTCTATCTCTCTGTCTCTCTCTCTCTGTCTCTCTCTCTGTCTGTCTCTCTCTTTGTCTCTCTTTGTCTCTCTCTTTCTCTCTGTCTCTGTCTCTGTCTCTCTGTCTGTCTCTCTCTTTGTCTCTCTCTCTCTGTCTCTCTCTCTCTCTCTCTCTCCCTCTCCCTTCTCTCTCTCTGTCTCTCTCTGTCTCTCTCTCTCACTCTCTCTCGCTCCCTCTCTCTCTGTCTCTCTCTGTCTCTCTCCTCTCTCCCACTCTCCCCCCTCTCTCTTTGAAATCGAAGTCTCAAGGAGCATCCAATCAAAACATCAGTATTATCATCATTGTTCCCATCATCATTATCATAGCTCATATTTTTGTAGCACTTTAATTGTATATTATCTCATTCAATCCTCATCATCCAGTTTTAGAAGGTATTATTATCTTCATTTCACAGAAAAAGAAACTGAGGCTGAGAGTCATTAAGTGACTTGTCCAAATCACACAATAGGTACATTTCTGAGGCAGGATTAGAACTCATGTCTTCCCATTTCAAGTCTAGAATTCTCATTCACTATATGACCAGATGGATCATCTCTTTCTTGCCAGAAAAGTGGAGAAGCTCTCCATCTCCTTACAGAACTGTCCATTAATATTAACATGAATTAGGATTGGTGGCATCAAGATTATCCTGAACATATTTCAGCTTAGAAAAAGAGCTGTTTTGTCCTGAAAGGACATTAAGAACAACTATTTCTACATGGGTCACAGAATGCATCGTTACCTAGGTGGCCAAGAGATGGCATTGCTTTAAAAATATCCAGTAAGAATATGTAGAGAATTTAATGCAAAAATCAACCAGGGATGCCTGATCACTTCCCTTGTCTCTAGTAAGTCTCCCAAACCAGCTCAATGGGAAGCCACCAGAAGTGATACCCTCCAAAAAAAGGGCTCTATAGAAGGAACACAAAGGACATGGCCTCATTGAAGGGCTTCTTACCAATAGGAAGATTAGGTTGCTTCTACATCAAAGAATCTTAGGAGCAGGACAGCTAGGTGATGCAGTGGATGGAGCACTGGGCTATCATGGAAAACTCATGTTCATGAGTTTGAATCCAGCAGTGTGACCCTGGGAAGTCACTTAACACTGTTTGCCTCAGTTTCCTTCCTTGTAAAATTAGAGAAGAAGGAAATGGCAAACCATTCCTGTATCTTTGCCAGGAAAACTACAAAATGGAGACACAGAAAGTAGGACATGACTGAAAAGACTAAGCAACAACAACATCAAGGGACCTTAAGTGCGGGAAAAAGGGACCACAGCTATCCCAAACATCCCCCAATGGCTGGCTGAAGCCTTAAATGTCAACTTAGGACTCTGTAATGGTTCAGCCTGACTTTTAAGGCATTCTGTAATATAGCCTCAACTTGTCTTTTTCAACTTTATCTCACAAAATCAGAGATGCAGAATGACAGAATCTGATTTTTGGAAGGGACCTCAGCAGCCATGCACAAAAGGAATCCTCCCTCTTATATACCTGACAAGTAGCTGTCCAGCCTCTGACAGAAGCTATCTGAGGAAAGGGCACCCATGACTTCTTGAAGCAGCCCATTATATATCTTTGCAGAACTCTCATTTTTAGGAAGTTTCTCCTGGCGTTGAGCCTAACTATGCCTCTTTGCAACCTCCACTCTACAGCTCCCTGGTTCTACCCTCAGGGCCAAATAGAATGAGACTAAATCCTCTTTATTCTGCTTCCTTCCACTACACTACATCCCTGCTAAACTCAGTGCCCAGCACTGGTGAAAATGATGTGAGGCCACCTTTTCCATTACGGTCCAGGTATTAAAGTTCTGAAGAGACCCATCTGGGCAGGGAGCCAGCTTACATAGCCCTGCCCACAAAAAAGCTTCTGAAGTGTATAATGATGGAAAAGCCAAAGACATGGGTGTAGGGATAATTTGAAAAGAGGGACCAAACTGAATGTGAGGGAGGGACTTGAGAGAATGTTGCCTGCCTAATGGGAATGAGTACATTCTCCTCCTCTGGCTATTTTGACTGCTTATTCTTCTACAGAAATAAATTCCCTCCCCTCACATTAGCTGGTGTAATTGATAGCAAAGGTACGCGAATATTAGCTAACATTTATATAGTTTATAGCACCAAAGAAAAATATCTTAAGGTTCAGAACACTTTACTTGTCTAACTTCATTTGATGAAGTTAACTTCACACAATACCATTGCATTTATTGGCATTGTTGTTCAATATTTTCAGTTGTATCCACCTCTTGCTGACCCCATTTGGGGTTTTCTTGGCAAAGATGCTGGAGGGATTTGCCATTTTCTTCTCCAGTTCATTTTACAGATTTTTACAAACTAAGGCAAACTGATTTGCCCAGGGTCCAACAGCTTGTAAGTGTCTGAAGCCAGATTTGAACTCAGGAAGATGTCTTCCTGGATGAGTCTACCTTCTTGGGCTAAAAAGAATCTTTTTCCATGTGACAATGTTCAAATGTTCAAAACCCATTTTCAAGCTACCCTCCCCCTAAGTCCTTTCTTCTTATAAGCAAACACTGCAAATTATTTCAGGGATGGAAGTAGTTACTAATTCATCTCACCATCCCAAACACTGTCTTCTGAATATTTCTAACTTGTCAATACCCTCTCTCAAACATGTCCAGAAGAGTCCAGATTTGGACTTACCAGGGCATAATGCAATGATTACTATCCTTATTCTGGATGTGAATTCTCTCTTAACATGACCCCAAGTCCTTCACAGTTTCTCTTCCTGGGAAGACAAAGCATAACAAAGCCACAATAACATTCATACACATTAAAAGCCCCTATCTGAACTTCCAGGGACCAAGGTGACACTCTGAACCCTGGCTGCTCCAGTGCCTGCCTCTAACCCAAAAACATGGTAATTATTGCCCCAGAGGATAATTTTAAGCAGTAAAAGTTTAGGAATCCTGGAGGAAGTTCATAGCTAAAGTCCTGCCTCAAAATGGGAAGAAATCAGGCTGCAAAGACAAAGACAAAGATTATGGAATCCTATTATAGTGAGAGGGAGGAATCAAACTCAGAAGGAGAGAGTATTGACTCCATGCCCACAACTGAAGCCTTAACAGGGACTATGACCTGGTCTCAGGCACAGAAGGTGTTCCTAGATGAACTCAAAAAGAACTTTGAAATTCATCTTAGAAAGATAGAAGATAAAATCAACACCTCTTACCAAAAAAAATTGCAAAATTAGAAAAACATTACAACGAAGAGAACAGCTCCTTAAAAAGCAAAATGTGTGAACTAAAAATGAAATCTGAGCATATGGAAAAGGAGCTTCAAAAACTAACTGAGGAGAAGATGGCAGCGTAGAAGCAGCAAGGTCCCGCAGCTCCCACACCGCCACCCTAAACACCCGTAAAATATGAGCCCAGACAAAATTTAGGACTCTCAGACTCACACAAAAATACAGAAAACACATCTCTCATTGAAGGCAGCTCGGCAGTGGGGCTCATCGTGGAGGCAGGGATTGGAGGCCAGCCCAGCCAAGACCTCACGGGGTGGTGGGAAGGAGCCAGGCTGAGCTGAGCCGAGCTGCTCTGCAGCCAGTCCACAGGAGAGATCTACAGCCTCCAGCACGTCCACATCTACAAAGGTGTGAGGAACAGGGACTGCAGAGGGGCAGCTCGACGGGAGGGATTCAACCAGCAGGCCAGCAGGCAGGGAGCGGAGAGCAGCCTGGCCCAAAACTGCAGCCAAGGCCAGGCCAGGCCCCAGGGCCCAGGAGGAGCCAAGTCTCACAAGCCACAGCTGGAGTCCATTTCAGAGATCTATTGCACCTGAGGGAATCTTCACCTCCACCAAACCAGGATTAGATGGTCAGGGAAAGTGAAAGTGAAACTTTTGAAACTTAATTTGGGGTAGGAAAAGCAGTTCGGCCAATCTGCCCCCAGGGCAAGGAAGCAGCGGGGGGGGGGGGGGGGGACGGGAAC
>CM053597.1:57165826-57202901 GCA_028646575.1 Pseudocheirus occidentalis
CTTCTCTCCCCATTGCTTCCAGTTGCCCCTGGTTGCCTTTCTCCTTGTCCCACATCAACAGGTCTCAACAATTCAGCTCACAGATCACTGGCCTGGCAAGGTATAATTGAGCTCCTAATTAAGCCCCTTAATTGTGGCATGCCTCCCTAAGCTCCTCAGAGAAAAAGCTCTGTGTGAGGGTAAAATAATAAAAGAAATAATGACAAACAGTTGCCTCTCAGAACACTTCCAACAATTCCACAAACAAGTAGTAAAGTGGGAAGTAGGTATGTCAGAACCTGCCAGGTCAGAAACCAAGAATTCTGTGACCTGAGACTATAGGGAAAGGGCTGTGCTTGTGCTGAATTAAGACAAAAGGGACCTTACATCTGTGCTAGATTGTACAAAATGGAGAAATGTCCGACCTTTCTCCCTTGATTAAATTGCAGTATCTCGAAAGGATGAGCCAAGATACTTCCCTTGCCTGGAATAGGAATTACTGGCAATTCCCCTGCAAACCTTCTGGACACAGGGACTCAGATTTCTTCCATTTCCATTCCAGTCTCATTCTACCTTTGGATATAAGTAACATATAATCATCCTGTGACTGGGGAGAATCTGGACAGCAATTATGTGTGAGATCTCGACTCTGGAGAAGACCTTTCTTGAGACTGGGATTTTCCAGCTTGTTTACTTATATTGATCTTTCAGGGACCTAAGGATCCTAAAGGAGACATCTATTCACTGATGCCCCTAGCCTGAGACGGAGGGAACCAGCTTTATCCCACCAAACAGCCCCCGAATGAATGTGAGGAAGTGCCATGAAGGTACCTCCCCCCCTCTCCTGTACTTCAATAAATGGGAGTAGCCTTGGGTTAACACATGTAAAAGGATGATTGTTTCACCATTTCCTTTCTGCCAAGGGACAATACCACAAAGCTGGAGATAAGGAAAATATACACAGGGTATCGCATACTGTGTACAGAGCATGAAGAAGGGAAATCACTTAAAGGAAGGTACTGTATATTGATTCTCAGCTGAAACCGCCTGCCCTGTAGTACTCAATACAAAGGAGTACTGGCAAAATCTCAAGCTAGAAATCCCTTGGCTAATTTCATTTTCCATTCCCTCTGCCTCTCAGCAAACCTCCCAGTAAGTTGAGGAGGTTTGCTAGTGCCACAAAATATTTTGGTTTGATAGAAATTTGTTTATCTTGGCTGCTAAAATTCCACATGTCATCTCTGACCTCTCTTTGGGTTGAAAAATACAGAATTTGCAGAAGAGATAGGGAAATGTGTCCTTCAGGATAAAGTAAAGAAAAATATCTTTTGATTGATCAGACACTTCATGGCATGATGAAAAGACACATAGTTAAAATGACCAAAAATAATTTTAAAAAGAAAAAAGAGTGGAGTTTGACAAGAATACATAATGGGAATTTCTACCAGCCCAAGACCATTCATGATATGTCCCTATTTTTAACATAAATGGATTTTCTTGACCAATCAGAATACTGACTTCTATCCTAATTATACAATTCTCTTTCAAGAATGCAGCTTTGTGAATTACAGGCTAATAACAGAACAATAGAATGGCTTATCTGAGTATGGACTTACCATTAACTCTTCCATCCACATTTCCTAGTAAGTGTGGGATCTTTGTCCTTTCTGCAGAGAAAATGAAGGTAATTCCTTTTGTCAAGGAGGAAATTGGGAGTAGGGGGTTGGAGAAGGTTGAGACAAATTACAGCAGGGAAGAAACAAATTGGAGGCCAGCCACCCCCCAATCTGAAGTCCCAATCCTCACTTCAGTCCCATCTTTTGCCATCAGTGGTCATTTTAAAACCATATCATAAAGTCTGCAATACAGCAAAGATGCAGCTGTTGTACTGTTTTTCTTGGCAACAATCAAAATCCTTTGTGGTACTGAAAAAACTTCAACTTCAGGACTGGTTCACTCTAGGACCAGTTACAGTATGGGTCCTCAGAGAGTTCAAGCATTTGATGGAAAGGTATGTACAAAACTCATTTCTCACTGGAGATCCAGGGAAAATAAATGGACACAACCAAGTGTGAAAACATTCCTGAGTTTCTCTAGATGGGCCGCTGGGTGCCCAATAGCCTCGGGGGAAGATGGGAAATTGGGGCACCCTGATTGAACATCCCAGGAACAAAGCTTGGTGAGGACAAAAAAGAAAAAGAATTTCAATTTCTTAACTATGCGTTTGGCTCACGCTCCAAACAGAACAGCTCACATCTAATTTGGCCATCAAATTTTCTTTAGAAAGTGGCTTTGCATGCTCGGGGTTGACAATTTGGAGCACATTCCTTTTCTTCCTTAAATGTTTTCAAGTTTAGCTCAGGTCAATAAGCACCTGAAGACTTTTGGACAGCAAATAATCAGCTTAATCAGCCTCCTGGTGGGTGAAAATCCTCTCCAAGTCTTAAAGCACTTGAGCCCCGGGCATGTTCCTATTCAAGATAAGCCTGGATGATATCTGAGATCAAATTCAGTTGATGAGGTCTGAAGGGCCCAAATGCCTACTTTACAAAAAAAAAAAAATGCAAAACAGATTTTGCCCCTTTGTACACTAGCTCATTAGTAAAGAGGAGTATCAGACACATAGCTCCCTTTGAAAATCTTGTCTTTCTTAAGAGATACTAGTGGCAGGCATTCTGGATCTCAAAAATTCCCTTTAGTTAAGTTAGTTACATGTGGTATGCAAAGGGACCAGGAGAGAGACATTTCAGCTCTTTAAATAGCAGGGGTGTACAACCTTAATATCTGTATTATATACTAAAGGTTTCTTTTTTTCATTTTGGGGTTATCCTAGAGGAAAGGAAAAGATTATGTGGTTACTGAGCAGATCTCCTTTCCCTAGTAGCAATATTTTATAAGCAAATTACGGCTGACAGGCCAAGTTATTGTTCAAAATTATAAGGCCCCCTGATCCATTTTATATTTCAACTGCATGTCTCCTATAAAGAAACCAGATATTCCCAAATCAAAAGGTAAAATTACGTTCTTATTTCTAGTCTCCCTCTGTTGCCATATTAATCAGTTACTACCTACTAGCAGATATTTATAGAAGTGCTGTTAACTTTAAAAAAAAAAATAAAAGTTTTTATTGATGCTTTGGACTGAGTTTTTTTTTCTATTGCTACGGTTTCCTCCATTCTTCCTCACTCTCTTCCTACCAGTGAGTCATCTAACATAACAAATAATATTTTTAAAAACAAAAAAAGAAAAAGGAAAAAATCAGCCTAACAATGTGGAATGGTATGATGAATGGTATGGACCTCTCATCACTGCAGAGGAGTGCAATGGGAGTGTCTTACCACATCCCTTCTTTTGAGCTATGCTTGTTCTTCATAATTTTTGCAGCATTCACGTTTGATTTTTTTCTTTAGTGTGTTGTTCTTTCTATTTACATTGTTGTAGTTGCTATGTAGATTATTTTCTTGGTTCCGCATCAGTTCATGTAAATCTTTTCATGATTCTTTGTATTGATCTCATTTGTCATTTCTGATAACACAGTTAACCTATAGGTTAATGTTTTGTACAGCAAAAAGTACCATTATTAAACTAAGCCAAGTCACTAAACTAATACCTTTGAATGTACAAAAGTCAGCTATTTTTGGAGGTGAATTACCTTATTGCCTATTACTAAAAAGCAGATAACATATTACAGAAAGAGACAATGAATCAAGTTATGAATCAGAAAAGAAAGCAAGATAACGGGAAAAATACCTAAGAAGATATGAAGCTCTAATGCTGATTCTTTCATGAGTTGTATGACCTTAAGCCAGTCATTGTACCCCTGGGCAACTGTGTCACTATGGGGTTCAATTTCCTCTTCTATAAAATAGTCATGGTGGACCTGGTGACCTCAAAAGTCCCTTCTGGCCTGGAGATCTTACGTTCCTATGAGCTTGGGTGGTAGCATGGAGAATAGATGAAAAGAGGCATATGTGAGAGACCCAACAAAGGAAGAATCAATAGAACTGTATGACAAATTGGTTGAAGGAGTTGGAGGGGCTCGATCAATCAATAAACATTTATTAAGTACATACTATGTAGGAAGCATTGGAGATACAAAGACAAAAAAAAAATGAAGTCATTCTTGCCTTCAGGAAACTGTTATTCTATTGAAGGAGAGAGCATGCCCACATTGGACTATATACATTGTCTTCATCATTGTACTTTCCAAAGATGGTAGTCATCCAGCTAACTAGAATTCCTCCAGGAAGATGGAACTCACTCACTCAAGGGGGAATCTGTGCCTAACTGGTCTCCCCATTCTGTCTCTAATTGGTGGGAAGTTTTTCCTTATATAGCTTACTAGTTTACTAATTGTGTGACCCTGGGCAAGTCATTTACCCCTGTATACCTCAGTTTCCTCATCTGTAAAATGAGCCTGAGGAGAAAATGGCAAACCACTCCAATATCTTTGTCAAGAAAACCCTAAATGGGGTCACGAAATGTCAGAAAAAAGTTTCTGCTCAGGAACAGAAACAACAAACAGCTAGGAAGTTTACCCCTATATCAAAGTGAAATCTGGCTCTACTTTCTGGAACTAAGAAAAACAAGTTTATTTCCTCTTACTCATGATGATCTTTCAAATACTTGAAGAAAGTTATCACCTCCCCTCCCCCAGCCCAAGTTTTCCTTTCAGGCAAAACATTTCTAATTCCTACAGTGGATGCTCATATTGCATGAAGTCCTTAATGATTCTGGTTGACTTTTGTATGTCCAGGGACAAACAGGATATTTGTAAAGCACAGTAGTAGGCACTTGATAAATGCTTATTCACTTCCCATTACTTTATTAAAATTCCTATTTAAAAAAATGCCAGATCACAGCTTCCAAATGAGGTTTTACCAGGGTCGAGTATAATGGGAACATCACCTTCCTAATCCTGGATATCAGGCTTAGCAATGAAAATCTAATTCTGCATTAACTTTCTAGGATGCTGTTGACACATTCAATTCAATTCAATAACATTCATTAAATGCAGACTATGCGCAAAGCATTAGGCATTCACTTGGAGGAACCTGATATATACACAAGGAAGAAAAGATACACTGTTTTCTTTGTCTGCTCGTTTGTGAGGGTCTTGACCTGTGATTTCATTAGTGAGTGGAACTTCTAATGTGGAAACTTCCTTCACCAATACACTATAGAAAACTTCTCATCTTGGGCATCTGTCAATAGCAGTAAGAGGTAAATGACTTGGTCATGATCACAAGATAGTGTGTGTCAGATTCAGAACCTGAATCAAGATCTTCCTGGCTTCAAGGCTGACCCTCCAGGCACAAAGATATGCTATTATACAAAGTAATTTTTCTTTTTTTGCTTTTGTTTTTTGAGACTGCATCCCACCCAGGATGGAAGTGTGGTTGCCACTCACAGATCAACCCCACTTCTGATTGGCATGGGAACTTTTATCTGCTCCCTTTCTGATCTGGGTCAGTTTATTTCTTCTTAGGCAGTCAGTGGTCCCCCCAGTCTCAGGAGCTCACCTTATTTGTTCTGGATTTAGGGTGGATACCCTACTGGCTTGGCAGATGGTAAAGTCCTGAACTCAAATGATCCACCAGCCTCAGCCTCAGCCTCCCCTGTAGCAAAGATTATAGGCATGTGTTACCATGCCTAGCTAAAGTAATTTCAAAGAGAAGCCATATGGAATCACATAAAGAGCACTGAGTTTAACTTCCAGCTATCCCCTTTGCCAGCTATGTAACTGTAGGCAAATCACTTAGTGTCTTGGAGCCTCAGCATCCTTAAATGGAGCTGTCTATACATGCCCTACCTACTTCAAATGTTGCAAGGTTCCAACCAAGGTACTTTGCAAAACTCTGCTGTATAAAGTGAGTTTTCCATTAATTCTTTCAGCTTCTTGTCTTGTCCTCCATCATCTATCTTGACTCCAATCACACTGATTCCAGATAAGTGTAAAACTGGAAGGTGTTAGGATGTTATATAATAAATGGAAGGTGCCGAGATTAATAATTATAATGTTAATAAAGATTACTCTGAGGCTTTGAATCTGGGTGATTAGAAGCATGAGTTTCCCATTGATAGAAACAGTAAAGTCAGGAGTAGGACCCAGTTTGGAGACAATTGCATTTGAAGCAATTAGAGGAAATGTCGATGGGTCAGAAAACATCTTGGGGAAGACATCAGAGATAAAATTACAAATTTAAGAGGCATTTACATAAAGGTATTTCTCCCATACTTTCTAGTACAATTTAGGCATATAGAGACACACAATGGGTACACTATTTGTTGATGGGCCAATAGTAGAGGAAGGAAAAGCAAATATATGTACACATATACATTTTTATATATACATAGATATGCATATATCTATGTATATGATATCTTATCTATTACCCAAGTGACAGAAATAAATGATGAAAAATCTGTAAGGGAAGAAAGATGAACTACTATAAAAAGCCAAGTTAATCGACACCATCCCTGCCCTCTAGAAGTTACAGATTAAGATGAGTATATAGCAACCTATAATTAAGACTGATCTACCTTGCAGCTTAAAAAAAAATGATAGAAATTACTTTGATAATTCTACTCATGGAGTCCAAGGAAAAACAACTATATATCTTACAAGAGCATCAATGGACTTTGGTACTCAGTAAATAATGAAACAATAATTAAACTACACTATGCTTCTAAAGCAGTGAAATTTCCAAATCAGACAAGTCTAGGAAGCCTCCTGCCAGAGGGGGTTCATTATCTAAGTCATCTCTCCACTTATTTTATGCTGCCATTGACTACATAGCTCTAGTTCATCAGCTAGTGCTAATGGTTTTTTCTGAAACCTAACAGCATGTCACAGGAAAGGTGTAGACAATGGTTATTGCTAGGGGCCCTTGAATTTCTCTCTGATTTCTTGTGAGACAGCCTGCTAGAAGAAAGTGATAAGTGTTGGTCTACTTGCCCCAGAAACTGGTGGAGGGGAGGGGGAAGGGGAGAAGGGAAAACAGTAATGATACTACCAACTTCTAACCACATAGCAGCTTCTTTCTTTTAAAGAAAATTCAGAATATGCTTTACAACTTTTTCATTACACCAATGGTATATGGAAAGTATTATGGTATTCATTTTATAGATATTTAAACTTTGTCAATAAATCTGTCTTGATTCTCTCATCAAAGGGCATTTATGAAGCTGTCAACCCTTAAATCTGAGGTTTCTTTCCGTATATGGCTGTGGTTCTGTTAAAAGAATCTTGAAGATCCTCCCTGACCCTAGGCCCTTTGATAGGCTTAAGCAGCTCTGAGAATCTTTCCTGAGTTGAAAGTATTCTCTGCCCCCTAATAGGCTGAATGTGGCCACGTGGAGCCTGGGGTGGGAGGCTTGTTCTTCAGAAATGCCCAAGCCTTATTGCTTTGTGATTAGGCAGTGGGTCAAGAGGGCTGTGACATTCTCTGACCCAGGAGAAGGCTATATATATACACCCTGATGTGAGGTTTGCTTTGGGGCTCACTTTGAGAAGAGTTGTGTGATTTGGCCAGATGAGATTCTGGGAAGCTGTTGAGCCCCCAGCTTTGAAAAACCCAGATGTTGGTGCTTCCCTCTCTGGTAACTTACTAGGTATGGATGTAAAGGTCAGATGGGTGGAAGCCCTGTCTGCTGATTTGTTTCTTTGTCTGCTTGTAACTTCTGTTTGTATTCTCTGAAGTACAGGGTGCTTTTTCCCCCTGAACCAGGTAAATGATACATGTTTGATTGATTAAAGTAAGATTGTTAACCCATTTTGAGTTGCTTTCCTTCAGAAAAGCAGATCCAAGAACCTGTGCTAGCAGCCATCCTGGGCATGCTAGGGTGCTTGCTGATACAGGTTTATTGCCCTCTCCTCTCTACTCCACATCCCTGCAATGAGTCTACTTTTCAGTTGTTGTCATTCAGTCATGTCTAACTCTTCATGACTCCATTTAGGGTTCTCTTGGCCAAGATACTAGAGTGGTTTGCCATTTCTTTCTGTAGCTCATTTTACAGATGAGGAAACTCAGGCAAACAGAGTTAAATGACTTGCCCAAGGTCACAGAGCTAGGAAGTGTCTGAGGAGTTATTTGGACTCAGGAAGATGAGTCTTCCTGCCTCTAGACTCAGTGCTCTAATCCACTGCACCAGGGTAAATGTCAAATCCACAGCTGGTCCTTAACCAGGCCTTAACTGAGGTCATAAGCAGATTTTTCATTTCAGTAGCCTTGGCTTTTCATTTTCAAAGAAAAACTTGGACCAGTAAAAGCCTGAAGTCACTACCCTCCTACTTCCCCCACTGCAGCAGTTCCCATAAAGGAATATGTTTGATTGACAGAAACCCAAGTCTCAGAATGGTCATGGATACCTGATCATTTTACTTATGAACTGTTGGCGTCCACGAATGTAGACACAACCTCATGTAAGTGCAAGTCAGCAAAAAGGGTTTGAAAATTAGTTCCTGAGACCTTAAAAGTAGCAGTGTTTCTGCATGGGTAATTGCAAGAAAGTGAGAAATCTTTATACTCCATATTGACTGCTTAGCCGAAGGACATTCCAGCTTCACTAATGGGTTCCAGAAATCTCTGTACTGTACCTTCACAGCCAGCTGCCAAAGCAAAGCTTCACACAAATGAAAATCAAAGAACTTTTTTTATGTGAAAATTTCTATATTTTATTTTTTTACAATTACACATAAAACCAATTTTTAACATTCATTTTTTTTTCAAATTTTGAGTTTCAAATTCTCTCCCTCCTCTTCTTTGAGAAGGCAAGCAATTTGATATAGATTATATTATGTGCTGTCATGCAAAACATATTTCCATATTAGCCATATTGCAAAAGAAAACACAACTCCCCCCAAAAAAAGAAAAAGAAATTTTTAAAAAAGGATGCTTCCATATACATTCAGACTCCATCACTTCTTTCTCTGGAGGTGGATAGCTTTTTTCTTCATAAGTCTTTCAAAGTGGTCTTAGATCATTGTATTTCTGAGAGTGGCTAAGTCACTCACAATTGATCATACTACAACATTTTTGTTATAGTATACAATGTTCTTCAGGTTTACTCACTTCATTTTGCATCAGTTCACATAAGTCTTGCCAGGTTCAAACTTTTTGAACACAGAATCTCAGAGCTGTTAGGGACTCCAAGTTCATCTGTCCAATCTGTACTTAAATGGGATTCTCATCTATATAAAGCTTGACAAGTTATCTCTCAGCCTTTGCTTAAAGGCCTCCAGTGAGAGGAAGCCCATCATCTCCTATGGCAGCTAGCCTCTTCTGGGTAACTCTCATTGTTAGGAAGTTTTTTGTTTTTTTTCCTGAAAGTAAGTCTACATTTTCCTCTTTCTGACTCCCACACTTGGTTCCTAGTTCTGCCTTCTGGGGCCAAAGAGAACAAATCTAATCCCTCTTGTACATACCAGCCCCTTGAACATTTAGAAGATAGCTAAGAGCTGGTTAAATGGGTTTCAGTGTTTAATTTTTTTAATCATCTTTTTGCTGTAGATATGATTTTAACACATTTATTCATGATCGTGATTAGAGAGGACACTGGATTCTTGTAGATGATAGCAACAGGATATAAGTACTGGCACGTTCCATCCTATCAGCAAGGTTAGCAATGTCAGAATCATTCCTGTCTATCATCCAGGCCTGGCCTAGCTATACCAAGAAACCCAGCAACAGGACGGTAGCCTCTAGGTGGGAAATGTTTTTGGTCATTATACCTGATAAAAACCAAACAGACACCACCCATAAGGCATGGAGGATTTGCCAACTTCATTGACAAAGGCATTGCATATATAGATGAAATCCCAAATATTTAAAAGTATTTTTAAGACTGTAATGAAAGGACCTTGGTGAAAATGAAGGGTTTTGCCACCAAAATAGCATCTGAGAAGCACTTTCTTGGTGCCAAACACTCCTGGAAGGAATCAGGAAATCCTGCTGAGTATGTCCACCATATGTTTATGCTACTTAACTTTGTCCTCATACCTGCACTGCAATGCTTTTATTCATCTCTTGTTGATTCTCTATCACATTCCCAACAGCTATTCCCAACTTTCTCCTTCCTCTTCCTCAACCCTCCAGATCCTCCTTTTCTCTCTTACTCCTATTGGATGATCTCATGTCCTTCTTTATTGAAAAGACAAGGGCAAATAGTTATGAACTCCATGATTCTTCCACTTCTAAGCATTACAGTATCCCCACCCTTCCTTTCCTGTTGTTCTTAAGCTCAAAGGAAAAGGCTGTCCTACACCTTGAGAAAGCCAACATCATCTACTTGTACCATTGATTTGAACCCACCCCATCCTCTGTGACCTTCCTTTATCCATCATCCCCTCTCCCACAGGCCTTCAATCACTCTGTCTTTGGTGCCTTCCTGTTAACCTGCAAAATTGTTCGAATGTCACTTTATTCAAAAGCATACAAAAAACCCTCTTGATCCTGCCACCCCCTCAAGCAATAGACCCCTTCCTTCCCACTCCCTCTCATTTCTTCCTTTTTCTCTTTCTCCTTTTTCTTCTCTTCCTCCCCTCCCACTTCCTCCCTCTTCCTCCCTCTCTCTGTCCCTTTCTTTCCCCCTCCTTCCCTCTCTCCCTCCTTTTTCCTAACCTCCTCCCCCCTACCTCCTTCTCTGTCTCTTTCCCTTGCACTATCAACATCTAGAAACATTTGTCTCCATTTCCTTGCCTTCTACTCATTCATCAAGTCCTTAAAGTCCAGTTTCTGACCCCTAGCTACTCAAAAATGCTTCACCAATACAATGTAAAATGATAGAGTGGAGGAAGCACCATATTTGGAAATGAGACCTTGGACAATCCATTCCCAGCACAAATGAATATAACAACAGAAGATGTAGGTTCAAGTCCCAGTTCTGCCATTCACTAGCTGTGTGGAGGCTGGGCAAATCATTCCTACTTGCAGATGACCGAGACAATTTGGGAGATACCCTTTGAACTGAATATTCTGTGTCAAGATCACTGATCATTTCTTTATGGCTAAATCCAAAGGCTTCATTTTCTACCTTTGACTTCCTGAATATGGCCAGAATGTTTAACCCTATGTAGTAGTAATCTTGATGCTTTCTCCTCCCTGACTTCTTTAATGCTTTCCTCCTGAGGTTCTCCTCTCCATCTCCTTTCTTATCCTTCTTCCATCTCTTCAATGGGAGAATCTCCCCAAGCTCTGTGTTTAACCCTCTCCTCTCTGTTGGTGTCTTCTCCCAAGATGATCTTATCCAGTCTCACAGATTTAAATGATTCCCAAATCTGTTTTTACACCTAACTTTGAGAAATCTAGTATCATATTTCTAACTGGACGCCCCTAGCTCTAAAGTAGACCAAGATCTCAAACAAAATTGACATCATTAATCCCCCCCCCAAAAAAACACCAAAACCAAAACCAACACAACATTAACCCTCCTCTAATTAATCTATTTGCATTGAGGGTCCCATTCTACCAGGCACCCAGACTAAGTGCTTCACAATCATCTTTAACTTTCCTTTCCCTCACACCACACTTCTAATAAACTACAGAGTCCTCCTAATTTTCACTCTGCCATATCTCTCACACCCATCTTTTCCTTTATATTCCCACTCATCTGACCCTAGTTCAGGCCCTCACTGCCTTGTATATACTAATATAACACCTTCCTAACTAGTCTGATTATTTCTAGCCCATATCCTGGATCCATTATTTACACTACTGCCTTCAGATCCTTTCTAGAGCACTGCCTTTGACCGTGTTAACCTGCCACGGTTCCCCATTGCTTAACAAAATATAAAGTCCTGATTATGCTGTTACAGACTTTCTACCATCCCCTGATTCCAACCTACACTACTTACCTTCATGTACCATAGGTTCTGGCAGATCAGGGTCACTCTCAGACCCTTTACTTGAGTTCCCATTGCCCAGTTCTGTATCTTTGGCCATACTCTCTCCCCTGCTTATAGTAGATACTGCCCCCTTCTTTATGTCTATTGAAGTTGATTCCTTTCTTCAAGGCTACTTCAGGAACCACCTCCTCCATGAAGGCTTTTCTGATTTCCTGCAGCCATTCCAGATAAAAGTGATTTCTCTCCACTGCTGTTTCTCCCAGTACTTTGCCTAGACCTCTCCACTGCTTTTTTTTTCACTTACCAATCACTTGCATGGTAGCTTTAATAGTATACATATCCTATAACCTTTCCCCAATTTAATTGGCAATTGCTAGAGAAAAGGAAATATGTCATAGCCATCTTTGTATCTCAACATCTGGGATGATCAAATCTCTGAACATCAAGGACCTTTTCAGCTCCAATGCCTCAGTCTGTCATCTAGGCAAACCAAGCAACTTCCACATTGATGAGATTCTAGTAAAGTTGTAAGGAAAAGTTTTATAGTGGTGTTTGGGACATAGCCCTCAAACTCATTCCCAGTAACAATTGTTTACTGAGTGACAGGCCTGGGCAGGACATTCTCCTTGGTGCTCTGGGAACATACAAAGACAAATTATCAATTAATCCACTTCTATGTCTCTGAACCAAGCATGAAGTAAATTAGTTTTGCCTCTGGGCCCTGAACTTCTTTTATTAGCCTTTTTCTCTCTTCAGCTGTACAACTTTCTTACCCCATTCAATTTTCAGGCACATAAGCATCTTTATGTTCATTAACCCAGGCTATCAGGGAAGAATTTGATGTTTGGAATTTACAAGATAACCCTATATTTAATATCATTACTTTACAGATATACTCAGCAAGACTTTTATTATTAATTAAAATTAATGTTGGCATGTATACATACATATATACATCACTTTATGTTTTACAAATCATATTATTCACATTATCTTACTTTATGCTCAACCCCACAAGATAAATACTATTGTAGCTTCATTTCACAGATGTGGAAACTAAGGCTCAGTTTAGTTCCTGTGATTTTATGACTTGCCCAAGATTATATAAGTAGTATCACAGGCAGAATCTGAATGTGGGTATTCTTGACTGTAAGTCCAGTGTGATTCTACAATACCACTTTGAACACTAAATAAATCAGTCTGTTACCTCTCCTACAAATGATCACATTTAAAATAGCATCTCTAATTGTGAAACAAAAGATTTGGTTTCCTAAGAAAGCAAATTCAAGTATCAGTGAGTAGGTGAGGGAGGTATTTTTGGGGACAAGGGTTAATGGGCATCCTTCCTTATACCCCTAAAAGGTCACCGTGTAAACGGCCACCTTCTGGATTCCATATGCCATGCCAATATTCAAATCACCACTGCAGTTCAAAGATAGGAAGTTTGCCCAATATTGAATTGAGTGCTTATAAAAAACCTGTCACACTACAAAAATCTTAAGCCATAATTATCCAAGACAATTGCTTTCTCCAATATAAAAAGACCATGACCAAAAGAGCATAACAAAGACTCTTGAGACAGCAGGGATTGTACTGAAATTAGAATAAAATTTCCTTCATCCTTTAATCCAACTTCAAGGTTTTGGAGCTCCTCATGAAGAGTAGTCTGTAATTAAAGGAAGTTTCAAGTAATACAGTACTTTTGATATAAATATTGTAATCTCCCTATTGTTCTCTCAGTGTTTTTTTAATCCACGTTTCAGAATATTAGAACATGAAGGGGCCTTCAAGGTCATTTTAGAGATGGAGAAGTTGGACCCTGATCATAGTATTGGTGAGTTAGAATGTAAAAGATCCAAGACTCTCATCTTATAAAAGAGGACATGATCCCTAAGGAGATCAATTGGTTTGCCCAAGAAAAGAGGCATACTAATACAGTCTTGGTGGGACTGTTAGTCCAGTCATTCAGGGAAACAGTTGGAAACTATGGCCAACAGTTGCTCAATAGTACATACCTTTTGACCTTCTTATCCCACTTCTAGACCTATATCCCAATGAGGTTAAAAAAAAAGAGGAAAAGGACTCATATGTACAGAAATACCCAAAGCAGGTCTTTTTATATTAGTATAGAACTGGAAACTAAGGGGGTGCCCATCCATTGGGGAACGGTTGAATAAATTGTTGTCTGTGAATGTAATGGAATACTGTTGTGACATAAAAAATGATGAAAGGCATACTTTTAGTGAAACCTGGGAAGACATGTCTGAACTGATAAAGAGTGAACTGAGCAGAACTTGAAAAATAATTTGATCAATAACATTAACACTAAAACTGAACAGCTTTGAAAGACTTAAGAACTTTAATCAATATAATGACCCACCATGATTCCATAGGATCAGTGATGGAACATACTCCCCACTTCCTGGGAGAGGAAATGACCCCAGACAATAGTATGCTGGTAAATATTTAACAACTGGATCTCTGTTTAAAAAAAAAAATCCCTCCTTGCACAGGACACACTTTTAAATTTAATCTGCCTGCTTAATATTTTCTCCATCACTTTCTTACATCTAGACAAGCAACAAAACAATAAATCATGCCATGAATTTTAGCTCTGATTCATGTCTGAGGTGTAGATTCTTACAGTGAAAAGTTAATAGTGAGGTCTCCTAGTCTGAGCTGCTTTTAGTAACCTGTCTTTGTTCAGTGTACAAGAATGAGACATATATTTTTTGGACATGGCCAAAATGAGAATGTGTTTTGCCTGACTGTTTATATTGGTATAAGGGGGTATTTTGTTTTTGTTTTTGTTTGTTTCTTTTTATACTGTAGGAGGTTGTGAAGTAGAAAGTTTATTTTCGCTTATTCAATTTCTTTAAATGATTTAGCTGACATCACTCCAGTGATAAAAGAACTAGGATTCAAACCCAGCTCTCTGACTCCAAATTGATTACTTTTTTCCCCTGTCCTATGAGCTATATAATTTGCCTGAGGTCAAACAGCTAACAATGAATAGATCTGGGACTAGTCCTGACCCTCTGAGACAGTCCAGTAAAGAGGAAAGTCTGCTCAGTCTGGAGAGTACCAAAAGCGCTGTACTACAAAGCTGTCTTCCATATAAAGCAAGTTCATCTTCATTCAAGGGGTCCTATGTACCATAGGAGGTACCAAAAGTACTTCCCTACAAAGTAGTTTTCCAAGCTATCAACCCCCTAGGACAGTGTTACCTTCTACACACAGGTAAAAGCCATAAGATTCCTCGGAAGAGATAACAACAAAGTTAGCTTTGTTTCATGACCTTCAGTAGATTTCCACATGACCAAGTGGCCACCTGGTCCATCACCATATTCCTGCCATCATTCGAGTAACTCCTTGTGTATTTCAGTGGCCGGGGAGAACCACTGCTCTCTAGGGAAATAGATCTGAGCTAGGGAAATGCCAGCTTTAACTCTACCCCATTGTTATATAGTACTCTTCTTAACCCTGTGAGAGGCTGAGGGTGACCAGGGCAGTGACTGTGAGCTACAGCACAGGAACACTTCCAAGCTTAAGTAGACATTATAAAGTAGGGCAACTGAGGTGCAGCTGAGAACAGAAGGCAGTTACAAAGTATGAATCAAACAGTCTTGCTAGACCCCTCAACCCTTATTTATTCTCTTTTCTGCCCCCAAATCCTTTCCAGAATACTGTGAATAAGACTCTTGTTCTAACTCCTTCCTAGAGGGAATCTTACCAGTCAGTGTGGAAATGGCGGCCAGGAAGGGTGTCATTTGAGAGGTGCCTAGAAAGTCCTTTTGTATAAAAATACCTGTCCATTGGTCTATAGTGGACGTCTGGAATAATGATGATGACGATGATGATAATTGAGAGAAACAATAGCTCACATTTTTATAGCACCGAATATTTTTCTAACAACTGCCTTGGGAACTAACTGGAAACTCTATGCTACCATGAAATAAAGGCTTTTCCTTAGATGAAGGCATCATTCTCTTATGAAAATTAAAATAATTGAGAAAGGGGCTTGTCACTGTGCTGTTGAGTTTCAGTAAAGTATATTTTAGGGGTTTGAAAATTATTTTGAGTACAGCCTTTGAATTAAACATAGTCCTTTAATAGCCCTTTAAACCACTGGATGCCATTCACACCCTAATGTGAATTAGTTGACCTCTTCTCGCATAAAAGGTGGGTTTTTATAGTAGGAAAGAGCACTTAGACCTATGCTTCCAAGGACAGTTTGAAAGCACTGTAAGTCTTGGAAAGGAAGGGTTATTATGGTCGCATGACACCAAAGGGAGAAGAAAGACTGCGTCCTTTAAAACTTGGCTCTAACTTACTTTTCCAGAAATTTTAGTCATTACTTCCCTATGCATTTTTCCTCTTCGTGCATGCAAAGGTCAAACCTAATTGGCTTTCTTGCTGTTCCACACAATATTCCATCTCCTATTTCTATAGCTTTACATAGGCTGGAGTTGGCATTTGTATGGCACTTTTAGGTTTGCAGAGTGCTTTACAGATGTTCCAGCGCCATATAAATGTTAGGTATTGTTACTAATACTTGTGACACACTGTCAGGGCATACTATCCTCACCTCCATCTCTTAGTAACCCTAGTAACCTTCAAAGAGTTTCTAAAGGAGTCCTTTCAGCTATCTCCCAGCTGCTGGTGACTCTCTACCTCTCTCTTCCACTTTGAAAAGTAATTACCTTGGGGTGCGGCTAGGTGGCGCAGTGAATAGAGCACCGGCCCTGGAGTCAGGAGTACCTGAGTTCAAATGCGGCCTCTGACGCCACAAAAAACTAGCCGTGTGACCTTGGGCAACTCACTTAACCCCAACTGCCCTCCAAAAACAAAACAAAAAAAAAAAAAGAAAAGTAATTACCTTGTATTTGGGGGCACATATTTTATATATACTTCTACATATACACACTGTCAATCCTAATAAGCTCCTTGAGGGCAGATATTATTTCATTTGATTTTGTATCCCAGCACTGACAACAGAAGATATAGCCAAACCCTGTTCTTGTTATACTAAAGAGCCACAACTTCTCTGATGCCTCATACTTAACTCCCAATTATTTATAATACATGCATATAAACACATGGGCATGCATAGGAATTCTATCTTCATTTTTGGAGTCTTCTTTTTACCTTCCATCTAGCAAATCTTCCACCTTCCTTTCTTCCTTTCCTTCCTTTTCTTTGGTCTTTCCTTGTTTCCTTCCTCCCTTCCATGTTTCCTTCCTCACTTCCTCCCTCCCTCCCTTCTTTTCTCCCTCCCTTCTTCCCTTCCTTCCTTCCTTTCTTCCTTCTTTCCTCCCTTCCCTTTTTCTCCCTAAAATCCATTTTGTTGAACTCTAACAACACAGCAACAAGCACCTTTCTCTTTTATTCTACTGTATGTAATGAAAGTGTACAAAGCCTGAGCCTCCACAAGCTCTCCTATCTCCCTCATCTTCTCAGGGAAACCTGTCAGTAAAAAGGTGATGGGTTGAAAGTTAACTGGCAGGCACACTTACTTGTCTTCCAGGCAGGATATGAACATTTTATAGGAAGAGATAAACAGAGACAGGGATGTTTCCAAATATCAGAAGAAACCCAGGAAAGTTCAGCTACTAAGCTTCTCTGGGACTGGACTGAGATGAAGGTTTTAATTGAACTTGGCAGATAAGCTAATTATGGTCAAGGGAGGGTTACCACTGAGGCGGGAATGGACGACACATTTTCAGTAGAAAAATGCAGCCCACAGGTGACATCCTTATGCAGCCTACAGAGCTTTCAGATGGGAAGGTGAGGGGGTGTTTTCACCAAGGAGCATAAGATAAAGAGAAAAATGAGTGTCTGTGTGGGGCTGTGAAAGCTGAGTGCTGAACAGGACTTGGGAGTTCAAAAGAGGTGGAATAAAAGCGCACAAAAGGCAGCAATAAGTGGGAAAGAGCAATTAATTGGATCAGTCTGTTAGGGCTCAAAACACAGTCCAAGAAGAGGAAGACGTAATATCCTGATTCCTGAGTGAGGTCCGCAAATCTTCCATATGACTAATAATTAAAGCCAGTTCTATAGAGAAATAAATGCCTTCAATCCAATTTTGAAAAAGAGAATGTAGTTAACACTTTAACCCAATTTAGGGTTTCTTTTTTTCAGGAAGAAGAAAAGACAGAAAGGAAGGAAGGAAGGAAGGAAGGAAGGAAGGAAGGAAGGAAGGAAGGAAGGAAGGAAGGAAGGAAGGAAAGAAGGAAGGAAGGAAGGGAGGGAGGGAGAGACAGAGAAAGGCAGAGAGAGACACAGAAAGAAAGAAATTGAGAAAGAAGAGAGAAGGAAAGCAAGAAAGAAATGTGAGTGCAAAAATTCCCCCTCCCAAGCAATGAAAAATTATTTACAAGAACTGGGGAACAGGATCCAAACCTCATGGGCAAATAAAGCTTCTGTATAAAATCTCTTGGGAGTTTTAGTGGCCTCTCAATTCTATTTGACTCATCAGTGTGACGCGACTGCGAACAAACATAATGCTTAATCAGACCTATGCTTTCCACAAACCTGATTTTGTTTAGTTCTGGGAGGAACAGTTCAGGAAGAATGGAGATAAGAGAGCGTATCCAGAAAAGGAAGACTGGGATGGAGAGATAAATGGAGACCATGGTACATACATATCAGATGAAGGATGGTTAGCTTGGAAAAGAGTAGTTGTAGGGGAAAGAAAGGCATGTAAATTTAAATTTGTGAAGGGTTGTCACCTTACAGAGTTTTTAGACATGATCCAGTTGACCCCTCCCCCAAAAAAGAACTAGGAACATTAGATGGAAGCTGTATTTGGGTAGTGTGTTTTATTATCAGGAAGAATTATCTATAAATTTGAGCTTTCTGATAGCATAAGGGCTGCCTTGGGTGATTCTGAGTTCTCCCTCACTTTGGACAATTTGTTGAGGATGCACTAATAGAATAATTCTTGATCATCCATGATTTGGATTCAAGTGTCTCTGAGATCCTTTCTGAACCTTCAAACTCACTGATTTCCTATGGAATCACAGAATCAAGATTCTTGCAAGTCAAGATCTTCTTAGATCCTGAGACTATTGTCCAAAGTATGAACTAGACTTTCTCATTTTGTTTCACGTACAAATGTGATAAGCATACCAACAATTCCTTTATCCAAGTCACTGATGTTAAATGGGCTCATGTTAACAGAGAGCTACAAAGCTTTTTAGTGAAATCTACAGAAGAGAGAATCAGTTTGACTGGATCACAGACTGTGGAGGAGTAATGTATAACAAGCTGGAAAGATTGGGACAAGGTTGTGTAGGCTTTAAAAGCTAAATAGAGGACCTTATATTGTATTATAGAGGCAAAAAGAAGCCACTGGAGTTGGTTGAGAAGGGAAGCCACCTAGTCACACTGGCACTTAAGGAAAATTACCTTGGTAACATCATGTCAGATGGATAGACTGAAGTGGAGATTTGAGGCAGAGAGACCAACTGGCAGAGTGCTGTGATAACCTGGTGAAAGGTGATCAGGGCCTGAACTAGGGTGATGCAGGACAATGGAGAGATAATGGAGAGAAGGGGCTAGATTTGAGAGATATTATGAAGGTAGAAAGGGCAAAATTTAGTACCTGTTTGTATATGAGATAAGGGAGAGTGAGAAGTCCAGGATTATGTATTTAAGATACAAGAAAAATGGGGATACCTTCCTTGGGGGGGAAGCAATTGGAATTACCTTGCCCCAAGGTAACATACCTAATAAGTGTCTGAGGCTGGATTTGAACTTGGATCCTCCTGACTTCAGGGCTGGTGATCTATCCGCCTAACTGCTCCCAAAACAGGGGCACCTTCAACAGAACTGTGGAGGGTTTAGAGAGAAGAAGAATTAATTCAGTTTGGGGCAGGTTGAGTTTAAGACATCTCAGGCACATTGAATTTGAAATGTTCAGTAGGAGACTGGTGATATAGGACTGAAACTCAGGGGAAAGGATGATGAAATCATGGCTCCACCAACACATATGAAGACAAGGGAATTATTTTATTTAATTACCAAATACATACCAACAATCCCAGATAACAGAAAGTCTTTGGGGTACCAGCATCAAAATGAATGTAGGTGTCTGAGAGGAAAGATTCTGATGCTTCTCTTCTCACACTTATTGGCTGCTCGCTCAATCTCTTGGGAAGATGCAAGACAAGCTCATCATTCTCTAAGGGAGTATTTCCTTGAGGTGAGTCATGGTAAATTTGTATCTTTCTGCAAAACTTCTATTGCCAAAGGATCTTAGTTTTAAAAACCTCTATACTCAATGAACTAATGACTCCTCCTCAGCTTCTCACTTCCCCTTCTCCTCTCCATCCTCTTCTTTCCATCCTGTTTTGCTCACCTCCAGTTCCTTCTTTCTCCACAGTTTCAGGTCACCAAATCAGTTACCAAGAGTTATCTCACAGAGGCTATGGAAGGCAGAAGACGGAATACCACATGTGAGGAACAGCAAGAAGACTACTGTGTCTGAAAGGTATATCATCATAACATTTGATTGTAAACGTGGGAAGGAGCCAAGTTGTGGGTGACTTTGAAAGTTAAACAGAGAAATTTCTATTAAATCCTAAAAAGAATAGGGAGTTATTGAAATCTATGGAGTAAGGGAATAATAAAGTCAGACTTGAATTTCAGGAAAATCACTTTGGCAGCTCTGGAGAACAGACTGAAGAAGGGAGAATTAACAATGGGGAAGATACTATAGTAGGCCACCTGAGACATCCTGCAGTATGATTGACAACAGAGAGCCTTCCACAGAAGAGAGAATTTAGGCACTCCCTAGTGGGGGGTGGGGGTAGGGGGGAATTGTTTAGGTTGGAAAACATTTTTCTAAAGTTAGTAGAGTTCTTTTCTCCCTATATAGGTGGGAGAATACAGATGAACAATGTTATACAGGATGTCCCAAAAGTCTTGATGCATTCTTAAGCCATCAAAGGTTTTGGTTTTTGTTTTTGGTTTGTTGTTGTTGTTGTTGTTGTTGTTGTTGTTGTTTTGCACATCCTGTATATGCTGTGAGACAAGGTTGTTGTACTGAATGTTTTGACTTAACTATTTTTATTTGGCACAAGAGAGGATTCCGTGGAGGGGGAGAGGATAATTGAGAAGCATCTGTGGTATAATCAGCAAAACTTTAAAAAAAATAAAAATGCCAAAATAAAGTTATTAGAGGATATGGGTCCTTTAATTTGACCTTCAGAGGAGGAAGAGAGAAAGGAAATGTGAGCAAAGCTTCCAAAGCTAGGTTTTGGCTCAATTAAATTAAATGCAACATTTATTAAATACTTATACTCTTCCCCCCTCTTTATACACATATCTACACATGTATATATGTACATATATGTATTAGCACACACATACACATATGCATATGTGTGTTTGTACACATATATGTGTGCATGCACGTGTGTGTGTACTAGGAACGAGGAATACAAAGACCAAAACAAAATACCCCCTGTCCTCAAAAAGCTTATGTTCTACTGATGGAATCCATGTCTATTAAGAAAAAGGAGGGGGGTGGCTAGGTGACGCAGTGAATAGAACACCAGCCCTGGAGTCAGGAGGACCTGAGTTCAAATATGACCTCAGACACTTAACACTTACTAGCCATGTGACCTTGGGCAAGTCATTTAACCCCCATTGCCCTGCCTTTCCCCTCCAAAAAAAAAAAAAGCAAAAAGAAAGAAAGAAAGAGAGAGAGAGAAAGAAAGAAAGAGAGAAAGAAGGAAAGAAAAAGGAGGAACCTGATATGATTTGAACTAATTTCTGAGAAAAGACGGAAACCCTGCATTGTTTACCTTTCACTCAATACATATGAATTTTGGTCACTCCAGTATTGTGTT
This sequence comes from Pseudocheirus occidentalis, assembly GCA_028646575.1. Classification (NCBI taxonomy): domain Eukaryota; kingdom Metazoa; phylum Chordata; class Mammalia; order Diprotodontia; family Pseudocheiridae; genus Pseudocheirus; species Pseudocheirus occidentalis. Next base: position 57,187,508 of record CM053597.1, read on the forward strand.
CACTTGCTACTTTTTTTTGTTTGGCAAATAGTCCATGATATTTTGGCACCTCACAGCTGATATGGAAGTGGTTGTGTTTTCTTACCCTTTCTTGGTCTACTAAAAGACCTATTAAAAGACACCTGTCAAGAGAACTGCCAATGACATCAGCTCCGTAAAAAGAGCCATTATTATCGAACACATTGTCTTTCTTTGGTGTTGACCTTGATTTGATGATGACAGGATCAAGGCCTCTCTTGGGGTGGTGATGGGGGTAGGGGAACTTACCAGGGAAAGAGGACCCATACAATCCTTTTAGCCTAGAAAAGTCTGCTACTTCAAAGCAAATGTGTTCAGTTTGGCCTCCTAGGTATGGGTTGTCCCAGGTGATCACTACAAGATTGCCATATTTGCCCATGGTAGTGTTGCCTCACTGCTGCTGCAAAAGCACTTGGGTACTCAGTTCATTAGGCTCACAACATCAAAGAGCATTTGCCAATATGGAACACATTTGTAAGAAATTTAAATGGGGTGTCACTTTGGCAGCGAGAGTGGCGTGAACTTTTTGATTCTTAAATATTTACAGATGGCTTGGGATCTGAAATTGCTATAGGAATGGTCAAGAGGGACTTGTCTACACAAAAGGATGACCAACTTTGTCTGAGGGGGGAGGATCAGTTCAAGCTCTTGTCATTTGGGAAATTTCTTCTTAATTTAACTTTACAGATGTATGTGTGTATGTGCATAAGAAATAGTGAGGGAAAGATAGAGGGATGAAGGAAGGGGAAAAAGTAAAAGGAAGGGAGACTAGCATTATTTTCGTAATTTCAGTGGTTTTTAGGTCATAATATAAAAGATCCTTAGCAAGAAATATTTCAAAAGGAGATGAGGTGGGAGAGTGTGCGGAAGAGACGAAACCTTATTTTCTTTTTTTTTTTTTCTTGTTTATATGTACAATCATAATTAGTCATGTTGTGAAAGAAGAATCGGAACAAAAGGGGGAAACCACAAGAAGAAGGAAAAAATGAAAAAGCAACCAAAAAAAGTGAAAATAGTATGCTTCAATCCACCTTTGGACTCAGTAGTTCTTTCTCAGGATGTAGACAGCATTTTCCTTCATGAGTCCTTTGGAATTGTCTTGGATTGTTGTATTGCTGAGAAGAGCAAAATCAATCACAGTTGAACATCAAACAATGTTGCTGTTACTGTGCACAATGTTCTTCTGTGAACCCTTATATTCAAAGAACACAATGTTCTATCCTCCCCATAGTTCGAAGCTCTTCAGTTCCAGTTGCTAAATCAGTTTTTCCTGTTCTATATTTACATTTGAGAACCTTTTAAAATGTTATTATTTAAGAAAATAACAAGTTGGGAATTGATCCCATTAGACAGGGCCAAATAATCATGAGAACCGGGGGATTGGCTGAACCTCCACAGGGCTTTTTTTTCAGGCATGGTTTCCACATCCAAGATGGAACTCACTATCTTTCCCCAAGACCCTTTCAAATGTCCCTATTTCCACAAGATGTACTGCCATCCTTCTAATTTTCTGGTTTCATAATCTAGTCATTATCTTTATATCTTCATTCCCACTTGTTGCCACATGTTCTTTCAGTAGCAAAATTTTGCCAGTTGCCTCCACAATCTGTCACTTCCATTCCTGCCTCTCTACTCTCATAGTCAACACCGTGGTACAGGACCTCTCACAGGCACTACTACAATTTCCTCCCAATTGGTATCTCCCTTCTTGAATCCATGGTCCAGAATGTCAAAGTGATTTTCTGGAAATGTAAGTCTGTGTCATTCCCCTACTCAATAGACTTCAATGGCTCCCTATTGTCTCTAAGATTAAATATAACTTCCTCTGTTTGACTTTGAAAGCCATTCACAACTTGATTCCATCCCAACTTTACAATTATTTACTAGGACAATACACAATATTCTAGACACAGTAGCATTCTTTGCTGTTCCTTACATGTGATACTCGTCTACTGCCTTCTCATCTTTGCAGTGGCTGTTCCCTATGCCTAAAAGATGCTTTCATCTCACCTTTTCTTTTGTTATTCACTTGTTTCAGTTGTATTTGACTCCTCATGACCCCATTTGGGGTTTTCTTGGCAGAGATACTGGGGTATTTTGATGTTTACTTGTCTAGTTCATTTAACAGATGAGGAAACTGAAGCAAACAAAGTTAAGTGACTTGTCCAGCTAGTAAGTGCCTGAAGCTGGATTTGAACTTAGGTCTTCCTGAGTCCAGGGGGGAAAAAAAACAACTCTGCATAAGTGACGCTGGCTACTTTAAGCCTTTTCCTTCTCTCCCTAGCTACTTGTGCCCTTTGCCCAAAGTTTCCTTTGCATTTATTTTGCAGATGCATTTTATACATTAAACAATATTTGTATATGCTTTTATACATGTTGTGTCCTTTAGCTGAATGTAAGCTCCTTGAGGGCAGGGACAGTTTCATTTCTGCATTTGTGTCCCCAGCATAATGTTTGGCATGTAACAGGTACTTAAGACACTGGCTGCTTGCTTACTTGCTTGATTCAGGTTGATGTCTAGGGCTCCATCCAACAAGTGCATTAAATTCTGAACTCTTGGCTACAACAAGATAAAAATCCAGTCTTTAGTACAGGATCCTTGGAAAAATAACAGGTCTTCTATATGATATTATCATTTTCTTAGCAAATTAAGGAGCAGAATAAATACAAGCTAGAGTTGATTCTTTTGTCACTCAGTTGACACTGGTTCTAATAACTAAAGAATCAGCGATAGCATTTATTCTGACTCTATGAACTTTAAAATGCACACTACACAGAGGTACTGGAAATGCATATGGTGGGTGTGAGAAGGCTATGACATATCACCAATGAAGAACTTGGAAGAGAAACAAGGAAATGTATTTCAGGGAAAATAAGATGGACCAGTCATGTGACCAAGATGAGAGCTGACATGCACATAACCTTATGGATAAGAGTCATACAAGAATCTCCATTTTCAGAGGAAAGGTCCAAATTAATTAGACTGCAAAGACATGTAAGGATTTGAGTATTTTATACATTAAGCTGTATGCCAGACTATTAAAAGGATCCAACAAAAATTATAAAGTGAATTTCACTTGAGAGCTATGAAATACCTGGGGAGGACATGTAAAGACTGCACAAGTCTATGTGATAATCTATAAGCAACCAAGTCCATGTGCTGAAAAATAAAATGTCTGAAACATATTTTGCTGTTTTTCAAATGTGTATAGATAGTATTTTGATTAGTAAAATAACAATTTATCTTAAAGCAGTGTTGAATTCAAAGTTGCTTTTGTCATCATAGATTTCTCTGTACATGAAAATAGTATAAATACTGTCATGTCGAGATATGTTAAATTATTTGGCATTTTGAAAGGGTCCTCATATTCCAAAGGCTCAGAAACAGTGGCTGAAGAGATTCAGTTTTCAAGCAGTGGGCCTATTGGAGATAATTTCCTATGTCTTTCATACCATCAGGCAAGATCTGACATTTATCTGAGGAAGTCAAAGAGACCCAGTGTTACATACCCCAAGTTTCCATGATTATATTGCAGTCTTCTTTAGAGGCACCAATATCAATTGGATTGAGAGTGAGGCTGAATGCAACCTCTAATTTTTCTGTTGCATGCTCCGTTATTTTTAGAAGAGTACTGCTGGGGGACACACTAACCTCCTATTCACCTGGAACCTATGCCCCTTATAATGCTTGTTTGGCAGAAACATAACAGGAATATCCTTTCTCCCTTTCCCTTCCAGATGATACTTCTGACTCTTTAAACTATTCCACCATGATTTGACTACCTTCTCACCCTGGAACATCCATCCACCAAGCCAGGGTCCTTCTCCCATTGCTGAGTTCCATTTTAGGAAGAAGCAGAGGCTGTTGGTGTTTCATTCCCCACTATGCCCCCTCCCAAACCCTATTCAGTTCTATTTTATGTCTTGTCTTCCCCTGTTGGAATGTAAGTTCATTAAGGGCAGAGGTTGTCTTTCCTCTGGCTTGTATTTGTATGCCCAGAACTTAGCACAGTTCCTGGCCAACAGTAGGTACTTAAATACCTATAGTTTGCCTGCCTGCCACTTCACAGGCTCTTAAGAGTATATGCTACCAAGGACATTGCTAACATAAAAAGAAGTTTCACTTGAAAAGATTTCAATATGTGTTATTTTGAATTATTTCTTATTTAAATGAGGCAGTTCCTTTAGGAAGCTGAAAGAGAATAAGTCTTGGCCTATGGTACACTCTAGGACCCAGAATAGAGAATCTTAATTTCATGGTGTGATTGATTGATTGATTAATGTTCTCTAAAACAATTCAGAGAAACAATCTGGGGCTCATCACCAGAGGACTGGAAGGGACCTTTGAGATTAAATGTCACAAAATGTGATTTCCTGAATGTAACATCAAAGACACCAACTCCAACCTGCTCATTTTACAGATGAGGAAACTGAGACTGAGATTGGTTGAGTGACTTGCCTAGATGGTAAACACTGGAACTGGGATTTGAACCTAGACCCTCTGACTTTGGAGCCACAGCTCTTTCCAAGACCACTAATCTACATCTATGCTGTTGTTCTTTCTTCCACATCCATGATGTCCCCCAGCCTTTATCTGAAGACTTCCAGGGAGAGTAAACCATCCCCCTCCTAAGGCAATGCATGCAACTCTTAGTTAGCTATAACAGTTAGGTTACTTTTCCTTCCTTAGCTGGGGCTGAGATGAAATCTGTTTCTCATGACTTCTGCCTCAAAGCTGCTATTTTCCCCCTTCTGACAGAACAAATTGAATCCGGCATGGTAGCACTTCAGATCTTTAAAGGTAGCTACCACAGACCCCTAAGTCTTTTCTTCTCTAGTACAGTCTTTTTTTTCCTTTGACCTTTTAATTGGGATGAGACTGAGGCTGTACTTCGAGGTAATAAGATCATAAATTTATAGCTAGAAGGGTCCTAGGAGGTCACTTCGTTCAACTTCATTTTGAAGATGAGGTAAGTGAGATGTTAAGTAACTTTGCCAACATTGCAAAGTATTTATGCAGAAAGCTTGACATTTGAACTCAGGTCTTTGATTCCATGCTAGGTGGCTCAATGGATAGAGTGTTGAGTTTGGAATCAGGAGGACACGAATTCAAATTTGATCTAAGATATTTACTAGTTGTGTGACCCTGGACAAAGTACTTGACCTGTCTGCCACAGTTTCCCCAGCCATAAGATGGAGATAATAATGGCGCCTACCTCAGAGGGTTGTTGTAAAGATCAAATGATATATTTGTAAAGTGCTTAGCACAGTAGGCACTAAAGTGCTGGCACATAGAAGGCACTTAATAAATACTTCCTTGCTGCTTTTCATCCTTCCTTCCTTCCTTCCTTGTTTTCTTTCCTTCCTTCATTCCTTTCCTTCTTTTCCTGTTTTCCTTCCTTCCTTCCTTGTTTTTCTTTCTTCTGTTTTTCTTCCTTCTTTCTTTGTTTCTCTTCCTTGTTTTTCTTCCTTGCTTGTTTTCCTTTCTTCCTTCTTTGTTTCTCTTCCTTCCTTGTTTTCCTTTCTTCCTTCTTTGTTTCTCTTCCTTCTTTTTCTTCCTTCCTTCCTTGTTTTTCTTCCTTCTTTGTTTTCCTTCCTTCCTTCCTTGTTTTCCTTTCTTCCTTCTTTGTTTCTCTTTCTTCTTTATTTTTCTTCCTTCTTTTCCTTCCTTGTTTTTCTTCTTTCCTTCTTTTTCTTCTTTCTTTCTTTATTTTCCTTCCTTGCTTCCTTCCTCTCTTCCTTCCTTCCTTCCTTCCTTCCTTTCATATAGTTCAGGATCCTTATTTTATAGATCAGGTAACAGGTCACAGAGGAACAATACTGTTTCATTCACCCATGTCATACTCATCATCTCATTTTTCTGTTATTTGTCAATTTAACAGCATAAAATAAACTGAATAAACATACTTAATAAATAGGGTGAGCCAACAATGGTATCTATCATTTCTGAATTGTGGTCCTAGAGAAACTCATTGATTGGCAATGTGTTCAATATCAAGCAACTAGTTATACAGTTTTAGAGAAGGAGAAATAGTCTGGTATAGGAAGAAAGATGGGCTTGGAATCATGGTATGCTTTTACCTCCACGATGCTCCAGAAGCAATGACACACCAGGACACTGTGATTTATCAGAGGAAAATAACCTGGTAATGGGAGTAGAAGTAGACCTCATTAAGATGAAACAGTGTCTGATATCCTTGAGTCAGACAAAACAGAACATAAAATTGATGTGGTCAGCACTACTGCCAAGCCTCGTTTGGAAAAAGTCAAACCAAGTGGCAATTGACAGCTCTTCAGGAGAAAAACCCCATGGATAGGAGGGAAGTATATTATTTGTAAACCTCTGGTCTCTGAAGCACTAAGATATGATTTAAAAATCTTATTTCTTCACACAGTAAGATCATTCCAAGCAGGTCTATTAAAGGAACAAGGTGCATGCATTTAATAAATCTCCCAGAAGCCCTGCAGTGATGGGTAGTGGTGGTATTAATTGGATTACTAAATTTTGATCTTCTTTTTCAATAAGTACAGGTATGCTTCTCATGTATAGAAGAAAAGGGCTTTGTGAAGAGGAGTAGAATAGTGTAACTGGCAATTTTTGACTAAGAGGCTATCAACATTGCTGGCCCTGGTCTGAGAAAATTACTGTGGCCATCCGACGTAATAGGATGTCAATTATTTAAGATACATTTGCTTTCTGCCCTCTTCCAAGGATGAATGGGTAAGACATAGGCATCTGTATAGAGTATCCCAAAGCTAATGAGCCATGTAGTCTGTGAATATGAAAGATTTCTTGTTTAGCCCAAAGTCTGTGGGTTCCAGTTTGCTGAAATGAGGGCAGTTGACCAACCTTCTTTTGGCAGAGAAGCAAACACAACCAGTGACCTTTTCTTTTGTGCCAGACTTCATGTTGTTTGCTGCTGCTTATTATTATTTATCGATCATCAGATGAAAAAATGGATGGCTGATATAAAGAATGAGACAATTATAGATGGAGTTTATATAAGAATTTTTTTTTCTAAAGGGAGTTAACTCCTAGAAGTAAACTTCTTGGTAAAAACAAACAAAAAATACAAGTGAAGTAGATTAATATGTGGTAGGTATTACGCAGTTTAAAAATAAATTTCCTGTTGTTAGAACAGATCACTATAACAGGATGTTTGCTACATGGAATAAACCTTTGGGGACCATCATCTTATTGGACACAAAGCTATTCTTCAGCGAACTGTGACAGCAATAATGTAGGGTGCAGGCCAATGCTCTGGGAAAAGGCAAAGCAAACAAAAAAAGGCAGTGTGTTCCTAACATGGATTTGCTTTGAAATATGACCCAGAATAATTACAAAAGAGGAAAATGTTTTCCCATCGACTTCTTGTTTCTCATAAAATCTCTCTCTTCTGAACAATTCATTTCAAAACTGAAAAACCACATACTACTCTGATTATATCTCTCCTTTGACTAAATAAACAGGACATGAATGAATGAATAAATGGATGAATGAATGACAGGGTAGAACTGAACAATGCCTTGGAAACTCAGGCATTGGCTTAGGGAATCTGGATGTGGCTTCAGTCTCTAAACGACTAGGAAACACTAGACCAATTACTTAACCAACTTGTAGTTCACTCTCAGCCCTAAGAGATGAGGTTCAGCACCTGGGTGTCTCACAGAGAGTTAATAAGGAATGATGATAAGAAAGCAGCAGCTTGTACAAATTTCAGTGAAAAAATGTGAGTGCATATTCCAAATCAGCAAATTTAAACAAACAATCTAAACTGAAACATCTTGTGTGACTCATATCCCTGTAAGAGACAAATCTACCTTTGGCACATTCTGCAGAAATTACTATGAAGTATTTACAAGGACAAGGCAACTGGGTTAAATGACCTTAGAGAAAGATCCCAAAGGCAAAAAAGGGACCAAGGGACACATAATTCAAAAAATCAATTAGCAAATGCACAAGCATTTTGAAAGTGCTAGAGATACAAAGCCAAAAAAAAACCAGTTCCTAACCTGAAGAAACTTGCTTTCTATTGGGCATGGCAACATGTGTACATATAAGTAAATATAAATATTGCATACATGTGTATATATGTATGTTTTGTATTACATTATGTATATATGCATGTATACATTACACATATATTATATTATGTATATATTGTATTACAGATGGAGGGGGGAAGGAGAGGGATGAAAAGAGAGTGAGAGCAAGAGAGAAAGTGAGAGGAAAAAAGAGAGAGGAAAAAAGAGAAGGGGAAGAGAAAGAGAGATTGGGAAAGAATAAAGAGGGGAAGAAGGGAGAGAAAGAGAGAAAGAGAGAGAGAGAGGGAGGGAGGGAGGGAGGGAGGGGGAAAGAGAAAGAGAGAGAGAGAGGGAGAGGGAGAGAGAGAGAGAGAGAACACATCAAAGATATTATAAGACAGAGTTACATTTGGAGGGGAGAAGGGGAAGAGTTTGGACTAGAAACAGACTGTGCAAAAACATAGAGGTGGGTGATGGAATGCATGTGTGAGGAACAGCAAGAAAAGACAAAAGAGCATGCAAAGGGAAATAACGTACAATTTAACCAGATAGGTTGGAACTGGGTTGTAAAAGACTCTAAATACTGAATAGAAGTTTGTGTATTACTCTAGAGATAATTGGGGGCCACTGGAATCTACTGAACAGGACAGTGGTCAAACTGCATTTCAGGAATATAATTTCCTACTAACCAGGGAAGAAGCTTGAAGCAGGGAGACCTATTAGGATATTATTGCAATAATTTAGGAGAAAGTTAATGAGGAGAACTACAGTGGCAGCTGTGTGAGTAGAGAGAAGGAAATAGAAATGAGATTATGGAGGGAGAAACAACAATTCTTAGAATTTATTGGATGAAAGACAGTGAGGAGTAGGATGAGGAGGCTAAGGATGTGAACTGGCATGATTGGAAACCCTAGAACCCAAGACTTCCGTAATGGGGGATAGAACATGTTCATGATCCAGAAAATAAAACTGATAAGGGCAAGTCAGACAGAGGAGAAAAAGAACCAATAATATGGACTAGAATACCCAGAAGGAGACAATGGTCCAGGTATCAAATGCTGCAGAGAAGTTAAGAAGGATGAGGTCTGAGCAAAGGCCATTCAGTTTAGCAAATGAGGGATCACTGGCAGCTTTAGAGAGAGATCACATAGAGTTGAGTCAGGAGGTCAGAAGCCAGATCTCAAAGTGCAGGGAAGTGAGTGAGAGGAGAAAAAGTAGAGGCAGCTACATGGAGCCAAACTAGTTCAGAGTGTTCTAGGAGTCTGACTGAGAAATGAGGAGAGATGCAAGATAATAGCTTGAGTAATAACACCAACAATAATAATAATCATACCAACTTTTGTATGGTGCCTACTTTGTGCCAAGAGCTCTGCTAAGCACTTTGACATGTATTATTTCAGTGAATCTTCACAATGACACTGGGAGGTAAATGGTATTATTATTTGCATTTTCCAATTGAGGAAACTGAGGCAAACAGGTTAAGTAACTTGTCTAAGATCACCCAGCTAATAAGTGTCTGAGACTGTATTTGAACTCAGGTTTTCCTGAGTTCAGAATTAGCACTTTAGGGGATAGATGAGTCAAGGGAGTGATTTTTAAGGAAAGAGAAGACCTGAGCATGTTCTTAAGAAACAGAGAATTAGCCAGTATACACAGAGGAAGACAGAGGATAAAGGGATGGAAGAGAAAAAGGTTTGGGATCTAAAGTAAATGGAAAACTGGTAGCATTGTAGAGGAGGGAATGGAGGTTGATGATGGGGGACTTGAGATGTAGATTAGGGGAGAAGAAAGAGCTCAGGGCAAAGGGTCCTTATTTTCTCTACAAAGAATTAGGTTATAGTCTTAGTTGAGAGGGCAGGGAAGGGGTGGGAGTGGGGTCTCAAAAAGAAAAGAGAAGGTCTGGATTAGCATTTGTGAGAGAGTGGCATAATAAATTGGGGAGGACTAAAAAGATTACCTTGCTTCAGTGAGGGTCCAGTTAAGATCCCAAAATATAAATTTATAGTGAAGCATGAGACAGGAGACAGGAAGCAGACTGAGAGACAAGTTGTGGCTTTCCCCAGCTGGGGTAAAATGCCCAAGACCGTTTTGTCAGTGTGATTTGTGAGCCACTGTCACAAACTCAAGGGGTATTGGCAGATCTTGCTACAGAAGCCCCACCCACTTAAGGGGGTGCCAAGGGTGAGATGAATGATCAAGCACAGAAAGGTTCAGAATCATTTAATTTTCATTGTCAAAATTAAAATGCTATTTTCTCTACTTTGATTGTGAGGCAAGTCTTCTGAACAGGCTTCACAGATTTCATTATAACATTCCCCCTAATTGGATGTTTATGAATTAAAAGGTTTTTACTGTGACTTGGGAAGAGAGAGGGGGAAAAACACAAACACAAACATACTGAACCATGATTTCTACATTAATGTAATTCTCCTTTCTCACCCATTTCTCACAATCATGCATCCCTGCTATATTTAATCTTTTTCAATGGTTCCCATAGCAACTCTTCCTGATACTAGCACAGCCAAAGGCTACTGTAATCTTACAGCCCAGTCCTGCCCAGGGCAGTGATTTCTTCCACTTTTTTCATTTAATTTGCTTGCATCAGATCCTTGGCATCATGGAATTCTCTTTGTCTTGACCATCCTCATATTCTCCTTGAGAGGAATATGCAGTTCTCTGCAAGAACACAAGATTCCCCAAGTCCCCAAGCAAAGAGTTGGACTTATTTAAATTGACATTCCCATCTTTCATTCATAGGGCATCATCATCATCCTCATCCTCATCATCCTCATCCTCATCATCCTCATCATCATCCTCATCACCATCACCATCTCCCTCACCCTCACCATCATCTAGTAACCCCTCTATATTTGACTAGAGTAGACCATGTTTTTTGCTTGTTTGTTTTACTGCCTTCGGTGAGCATTCTTTTAATTCTTTAAATTCTACTTTAAATTTTAAATTCTACTCTGAGAGAAATAGCATCATCATTTAGGGGTGTGGTAGACCATGGCCTACTGGAGAAAGATCTTGGGACAATGGAGTCTTAGCCCAAATAAGGGGAGGGTAGGCTTTAGCTCACTCCAGCCCACCATCTGATACCTTCCTTTTTAAGCTTGCTATATACTTGCTAAGTTCTGCTGCCATTATAGTTCAAAAGGACTGTACATTTCTGTCAGTGTCCTCCAAATTTGTTCCCCTATACATTAGCAATTTGGGACAAAGCCCTATTGCCTCAGCCTAGCTATAGCTCTAGTCCTCAGAGAGTATCATAGGCTTTTGCCAAAACTATTCTTCAAGCTTGTGCTTCCCAAGCTTATGCTTTCAGAGCCTACAAAATAGAGAACTCTATGTCTTCCTTTTGGTGGCAAAGGAGAAGGGGTTGAAAAGTGGGCAAATGATGTTAAGAATCATAACTTCATTAGACTGCCCATAAAGACAACTTTCCATATCACCTTCACTACTTTAAGAAAATTTATGAACAGAAGTATTAATTAATTCTGGTGTCTAGTAATTGAAACTTTCAACTCTGTTCTGCCCTCAATCATGATGGACCCAAAAAACAAACAAAAAACCATCTTAAAATTGTCTACAGTATCGCAGTAGCTGGGGTGGGCATGATAAGCTAAGAAAAAATAACAGCTTTTGGACTGTGTAACATTTCAGAACTTAAATGATAGCACACAGTTCTAATATCCTTCCTTTAATTGGTTTCTCTGTCCCCCCTTTCCCCTTGCCCCCTCCCCTCATAAAATCAGCTCCAGAAAGTTGACCATGAGAGTAGAAAATCAAATATTATTATTAATCACTGTAATTACTTTTTTGGCCCAATTGTGGAGCTGGGAAGCAAACCAAAATCTCTTGAGTGCAACCTTAACTAAAACATGGTGCTGAGCCACCATTACCTCATTCTTAGTCATTCTGAACCAGAAAGAACCTCACTGCAATCTTTTTTTTTATTCTAAAACATTCCCAAGCCTGTTTGTCTATAACAGAACAACACTTGTAAAAGACAAGGTTCATCTCTCTAACTGTTCCCTTAAAGACCGAGGAAAAACTTATCCTTGTCTAATCCCCAGATAAATGCCCTCAAGGCTTTAATGTAAACTATTTAAAAATCACAGCAATAGTCACATGAAGACACAACAAAACAAGTAGTTTGTTTGGGAAAGTTCATTTGAACACTTACTGACATTGTTCTCTATGGGTGGGGGGGGCATCCATCTGCTGGCCATTTGTGGCTGAGGAAAATGCCAAAGTCAATGATATTTGTGTACCTACTTGAGAGATGCACAGTTATAATGGCAAATGATGTGGCTACCCTGCTTCCATAGAGCCCTACACTAAAGGTTTCAGTGTCCTCAAATTCCAAGTGTATGTATGCGATACCTATAAACACACAAACACACACACACATACACACACACTCTAATTTAGAAATGATAAGCTGTAATGGAGAGAGTATTGACATTTGAGACAGGAGACCTAGGTGTGAACCCGACCTGAGATACTTATAAGCTACATTATCATGAGCAAGTTGCCCTAGCTTAAGCTTGAGTTTCTTCTTTTATAAAATAAAAATAATAACACTTGCATTGCCTATCTTCCAAGATTGTTGTGACAGAAACATTTTTCAAACCTAAAAGCAGCATATAAATGTGACTACCACCTTTCCTCCGTCGACTCCCTCATTAAATTGGTGTCAGGTAAGTCTATTGGGTTGTTGGAGTTGAATAAACAAAAAAGGTCATAGGAGCATAGATTTCAAGCTAAAAGGGACTTTAGAAGTCATCTAATTCAATCTCTTCCATTTTACAGATGAAGAAATTGAGGTACACAAAAAGTGAATTGTGCAAGGTCACACAAGTCCTTTGAACACTTCACATATTTACCCAATGCCTGTGATGTTAGGTGAAGTCAAGCTGTGTCTACAGAAGCACAGCAGAACTGGATGTGACCCAAAAGCTTGATGTGTTTGATTGTAGACATGGCTGAATCAATGGCAGGGATTGGGAAATACCAATCAATGTACTGATGAACTGCACTGAAGAAACACCCCTACCCCTCCTTTCAATCCTGTCTGAATGTCTCGTGGTTCTCTAGGTTCAGCTTTTAAATATGTTTCTGTTTCTCATGGGTCATATGTCTGGGCAACTGATCTTCAAAAGAACCAGCTCCTGTATTCCTTATGTTAAGGAAATGTCAAATCACTCCTATAATCACTTCATCATCATCAAATCCTACCAAGTAGCCTCATATGCCTGCCATGCCACTGTACTTAACAACAGAAAGACTAGGCTGAGACATGAACACCCAGAAAGACCCACATGATGTATAGCAATTATGCACAAAGATGATTCAACTAAGAGGAAAAAAGTTGCTTCAATAGTTTCCTTGGGCACAATACAGATGAACATGAGTGGAGAACAGATAGCAGGTCTATGTCTCCCTTTGAACCAGGGAAGGCTTTATGGAAAGAGGTGGGTGTTGAGAAGGATCCTCAAGGAAAGACTGATAGAGTCTTGTGATCAGGAAGGTTTTAAAAGAATAAACATGAATTGAGGGGGGTGAAGAAATGGGAACCTCTAACAAAGGGGCGAAGAAGTAGGTTGTGAATATCAAAAGGAGAAAAGGAAAAAAATGTAAAGAAGCATTAGAGTTGGAGTCAAAAAGTCTTGGTTTAGAGCTGGCATTTTTTTTTTCAATTCTGGGTGTCATGGTCCTCTTTGAAAGTCCAGGGAAGCCTACAGACACCCTTTCATAAATATTTTTAAATGAAGAAGTACAAAGGAAACCAATTATTTTAACAACAATAACAGTAGTAAGTAATATAACACTTTGAACTTTACAAAGAACTTTACATATGTTAACTCATTTGATCCTCATTACAACCCTGGGAGGAAGATACTATTATTATCTTCATTTTGCAGAGGGGAAAATAGAGGCACACAGAGGTTAAATGACTTGGCCAGGGTCACACAACTAGTAAAAGTCTAAAGCTGGAATGGAACTCAGGTATTCTTGGTTCCAAGTCCAGTGCCAACTAACTGAAAGCTATTAAAATGTGAAAAAAAAATTCCAAATCTTAGGTTAAAAACCCTGGATCAGACTCTCTGCTCAAGTATTTAATGTGTGAATTGGGCAAATCACTTAATCATTCCTGGCATTGGTTTCTTCATCTGTAAAATCACAGGGCTATCTCTCAGGTCATTTCCAGCTCTGTTTCCTATTGCCCATATGAAGCATAATTAAGAGGATAATGTAAGTATGATGTAGTGGAAAGAATTCAGAAGTCTAAGTCCCAAATCTGCTGCTAATTATCTGGGTTACTGCTAGCAAACCAGTCCTAGTCCTCAATTCTATAATCTGTAAAATTAAGGGAGAGGTGGGCTAGATCATTTCCAAAGCTCTTCCCAGTTCTTAAACCCTCAAATTCATATTTTTGGACCTTACTTGTGATGTTATGACTGTAGTCAACTCTCCGTCAGTTAACTGCCCCTATCAAAGCAGACTGGCATCTAGTCTACAATTTTTTAATTAATTTATTTATTTTTAGTTTTCAACATTCACTTCCACAAGATTTTGAGTTTCTAATTTTCTCCCCATTTCTCTCCTCCCCTATCCCAAGATGACATGTATTCCAATTATCCCTTCCCCAATTGCCCTCCCTTCTATCACCCCCCACTCTTGTTCCTTTCCTTTCTATTTTCCTATAGGCCAAGGTTTGGTCTGCAATTTTTAAAGAGTTGTATGAGTGGACTGAGAAATGAAGCCACTTGTCAGGGGCGTGCAGGCACACACCTGGTATGGGTTGGATGCAAAACTTTAAGGCAGGGTTTCTTGACTAGCAGTTCAGTGCCTTCACTTCTGTCATGTCTGCCTCTCTGTGACCCCATTTGGGGTTTTCTTGGCAAAGATACTGGAGTGATTTGCCATTTCCTTCTACAGCTTGTTAAACAGATGAGGAACTGAGGCAAACAGGGTTAAGTGACTTGCCCAGGGTCACACAGCCAATAAGTGTCTGAAGCCAGATTTGAAGTCAGGTCTTCTTGACTCCAACCCCAGAACTCTACCACTGCACCATAGGAGGCTAGCTAATTATGTGCCATGCTATATGGCCATCATCATTATTATTGTTGCTATGATTACGAATAAGGAAAGGAGTTTATTTTTAAATGTACAAATGTACGTAGATAGTTAATAAGCTTCCCAAAGTATAGAAGAAATGATGACAGCAATGTACGGAAGTGGCCTGTTCAGACATAAAATCAAAAGTTTAAAAATTCAGCTCACAAAAGAGGGAAGGGGAAGGGGGCAGAGGCAGAAGCAGGGAGAGACAGACAGACAGACA
>CM053597.1:57203401-57249614 GCA_028646575.1 Pseudocheirus occidentalis
CGTGAATTCTTTCAAGTTTTATTTTGCCCTCTGGTTCTAAAATATCAGGGCAATTTTCCTTGAGAATTTCTCAAATACCTATAAAAAAGCCTTCAGAGTGAGATTTATTTCTGTCACTTTGTGGGTTCTGGAGCTCTAAAATTTGTTTAGAGTCATATTTTATAGGTATTTGAGGTGATTATAGGGGGAGCCATGGAGTTTTCATGCTTCTCTTCTGCCATCTTGACTCCACCACCCACTAAAAAACACACAGATTCCCCACTTCTTATATGGGGGAGGAGGGGAGAAAATACTGCCCCTGAGCATTATATGATGGCTTTGAAAGTCCAGCTCCATTCCCAGGGCCAGGATTGGCCTCTTTGGAAGACATTCTGATCACTGTCCTAAGTTTCCAGCAGAGAGGTGTCCTCATCCCCAGATCAGCTTCCTCCCTCTTTTGTCAATCAGTCAACAAATGCTGATTAAGCAGTTACTAATTCCCAGGCTAGGGGTCTAGGGATACAAAGAAAAACTGCCCTCAAGAAGCTCACATTCTAAAGGAGTGGGGGGGAGGGGGATGATACCGTGCAATAACCGTGCATATACAAGATACACTCAGAAGCCTGGGAAACCTCAAGGTGCCCGGGATGCTCTTCCTTCCCACAACATCACACTCTGGCCCCTACTGCCTCGTTTGCCTCAGTTTCCTTATCTGTAAAATGAATTAGAGAAGGGAATGGGAAACCACTCCAGTATCCTTGCCAAGAAACCACAAATGTGCAGTAGCTAGGTGGTGCAGTGAATAGAACATCAGCCCTGGAGTTAGGAGGACCTGAGTTCAAATCTGGACTCAGGACACGGCACAGGCTTACTAGCTTTGTGACCTTGGGCAAGTCACTTAACCCCAATTGCCTTGCCTTCTCCCCTTAAAAAAAAAGAAACCACAAATGGGGTCCTGAAGAGCTGGGCATGTCTGAACAATAACAAGAACAAATGAGGTCTTTGCAAGATCTATACAAAGTGAATTATTGAAACTGTATACATGCTGACTGCAAATATAATTCCTTAAAAGAAAAATGAATATGGTCAAAAGTAACAGAATTTTGGGCAGGCTAATCAATCAATCCTTAAGTCAATAGATCTTTATTAAGTGGCTACTATGTAGCAGGTACCATGGTCAGCACAGGAGATATAAAGAGGCAAAAGACAGACCCTACCCTCAAGTTGCTTATAATCTAATAGGGGACACAACATGCAAACAAATCCATGCACACACACACACACACAATAAGTAGGAGACAATTACATAGAGGGAACGTTGCAATCTAGAGGTGCTGGGAACCCCAAAATTCAAGGGTAACAGACACGGGTCCTGCCTCAAAGGAATTTAACCCAAGCCTTCTTTCAGTCAGAGACAGGGCTTATTATGGGGGTGAGATTTTAAGAATCCAGGCCACTGGCCAGATTTTAAGAATCTGAGCACTTTAACCAAGGCAAGATGGACCTTTTATACAGTAAAACTGTGAGAAGGTCTCCATGTGAGCTAGAAGTGATCAAGTCATCTTGGATGAGTGGGAGGTAACAGATCAAAAGCAACGGAGAAGGAGTCTATGTGCAATCAAGAAGTAGGAATGTAGGTACAGACAATGAGGGCCAAAATGACAGAGCGGTTGAAAGGTTTAACTAGGAAGGACCAGGCACCCCAGGAAAAGGCTATGGCCTTTTAGGGGTCCATCATTAGTGCCCCATCAGGCAGGAGCTGTAATTAAGACTGGTTGGAGAAGGCTCCCTGTAAAAAGGGGGATTTTAGCTGGGCCTTAAAGGAAGCCAGAGAAGTCTGTAGTCAAAGTGGAGGAGAAAGCGCACTCCAGGCAGAGAGGACAGCCAGAGAAAATGCCCTGAGTTGAGAGATGGAGGGTTTGGATC
The DNA here is from genome assembly GCA_028646575.1 of Pseudocheirus occidentalis. Lineage (NCBI taxonomy): Eukaryota > Metazoa > Chordata > Mammalia > Diprotodontia > Pseudocheiridae > Pseudocheirus > Pseudocheirus occidentalis. The sequence continues at coordinate 57,205,307 of CM053597.1, forward strand.
CTGAAACAGCCAGGAGATCAGTGTTACTGGATCTAAGAGAATATGGCAGGGAAGAAAGTGTAAGAAGACTGGAAAGATGAGAGGGGCCTTAGTTAGGAAGGGCTCTGAATACCAACCAGAGCATTTTGTATTTGATCTTAGAAGCAATAGAAAGCCACTGGAGTTTGGGTACAGGGGCCACGTGATCCAACTTGTATTTAAGAAAAATCATTTTGGTGCCTGAATGCAAAACTGATTGGAGTGGAGAGAGACTTGAGGCAGGCAGCCCCACCAGCAGACTATTTCAATAATTGAGGTGATGAGGCCCAGAAGGGAACACAGAAAAAAGGAATCTTCTCTTTGTTGTAATAAAGGGATGTGTTCTTGAATATACTACCCATTCCCACATCGCAGACAGAAAGGGGGGAAATTACCTGAACTCATTTCCAAGAAGGATGTATTTGAACCCCACAGAATGGTTTGTTTTTATGGAGGTAGTTTGTTTTACACATAATATCTAATGCTCTTGCTCTAGAGATTGAAAAAAAATGTTTTTTTTTAATTTGGTACCTATTAAGCATAGCAGTATCAGCCCCAGATACTCTGAAGGGGTAGGAGCAGCCCAACACAGCCATTTTGAAATAGGTTATAAGAGTCTTACAGATTAGTGAGAAGCAATTTGTGGTAACTAATGGATACTGAGGCATCTAGGGACAGAAGAAGAGATGAACAGAAATGGCAACCACATGTAGACTGTGCAGAGCGCACAAATATTGGCTGCAAGAGCCAGAATGATGTTTGCTGAGATGGTAGAGAAATGGTGAGAACCTGGTCCAGACACCTGAAGCTCTAGTTCCTGAGAGGTCAATACTTGACATTACTACCCCAACCTGAAAGGCAAGTGACTAAAGAGAAAAATGGTTTGGAATCTGACTTCTAAAACTTTGAAATGCATTTCTTCTCCCAATACTTCAGGAGACAGAGGGAAAAACTAGAGAGTCATTATGACCTGATGCAATTTTTAAAATTATTATTTACCTTACATTCTCATTTCATTAAATTCCCTTTATTCTTGTCATCTGTCTTGGTCTGACAGAGTCATTTGGTGGGGGCTCTGAGCTATGGATTTGAATAGATTATAAAACTGAGCCCAAATGAAACCATCATCCTTGGGAAATAGTATAGTTCCCAGAGTTATTTGGGAACCTGTGGAAGACCCGTGATATACCCACTTGATCTGTTATCTTGCATGTGTCTGTTTTGTCAAAGCAAAGATTTTGACTCTTGTTTTTCATTTGATTGTTCATTTTTACTGATGGTTATTGTATATACATATGTATGTGTGTATATTTTAATGTTGAATTTTAAATCTAAGGTCCTTTCCTGCTCTGAATTTCATGGAATTATTTGAAAGAAACTACTTTTTATTTCCCAAATATTTATTTCTAACCACTTTCTAACCTAAATACACTTTCCTCCAGTTAATGGAAGAAATCCATCAATTCAATGTAATCAAATGATTAATAAGTGGCCATAAAGCATCTTTGTCATATGTATATACATTTTTGGTACTTGCTGAATTAGGAGAATTGACCAGTCCTGAGGTTTAAATCAAGGGCAGGATCCTTGTTCTTCCTACTCACACAGCTGTTTCTGTGGGCTCTACTTCTTGACCTTAGAGACAAAAGGAAATAGAGAAAATGCTACACGGCCCCAGGGAAATTACTCCAGAGAAGTCACTCTGGGGCTATCACATTCCTCTGGTTCTCCCACATGACCTCTCTGTACAGCTGCCTTTGAGAAGGTTCTTGACACTATCATTTTTTCTAGGAAAAGTGGTCACTGTATCTTGACAAAGCACAGAGTCCATAGGAAAATTAAAAGGAAATTTCAAGGGAAAATGACAACAAAAATGGAATTCCACCATATTTTGTCCCCAGATCTCCAAGTTAAAAGTGGAAAACATTTCAGTATTCATCACTCAGTGTGGTCAGTCAACTGCAGTGTTAGACTTAGACTGATCCAGGCCTGCCCAGGGCACCTGGGGCGTGAATTAGTACTGATCTTCAAGCTTATAATGTAAAAGGTTTTGCTTCCACAAAAGTTATAGGGAGACAATCAAAAGCTGTGGGAAAGTTTGTTTATCTTATTTTACTAAGACAATAGTCATCCTGGCCCCAGTGGGAACTAGAATGGTGGTGGTGTGACAAACCACTCAGACACCTAGAGGTTAGGCCTAGTTACAAGTATCCTCACTACCACCCTAACACGTATAAAGAGAGAATGTAGGGAAATTAATTGAGGAATTTGAGGAATTTCAACTAACCCTAACTCTGCCTGGAAGGACAGAACTACATAAACTCACTCCTGCTTCTGTATGTGTGAGTGTGTTCCTAGTGAGTACCACACCAAAGGCCTTCCTCTGCCCACTCTGTTTATGAGTTCTTTCAGTGAGAAGAGGTTTGCCATTTTAAGGGGAATCTCATGTGGATCTTCCTAAGGGCCCCCAGGGAAGCAGTAGACAGTAGAAGCTTGTCTAGGCTAACTCCCTGATCCTGCCTGGAAAGTCCTGTGATCCCCGAAAGTGAGTTTCTCACAATAAGAAAGCTGGAAATTGAGGAAGAGATCAAGAAATGTTGGAGTGAAGAGACAGAGCCTGAGAGTCCCTCCCACACTGTCTGGCTGAGGCTACCATGAGAAGCTAGAAACAAGGCTACTGGTTCTGGTCAAGAACCTGGCCTTGGAACATGAGAGCTGGAGATGGAATAAAGAGCATGTGGCTCCAATTTATCTTGAGATGAAAGAGGAAAAAAAGGCACTCTCCCCCCCCCCCCATTTTTTTTTGGCCAGACTGTGCAAATACCAATTTGTTATGATAATAGCTCCTAGTGAGGACAATAGTCTGAATGCATCAAATTAAGTAATTCAACAACCAGCATTTAGCCAAAAAAAGATAGAGAGGAAACTGTCCCTGCCTTCAAGGAGATTAAATGGGGTGTGGGAGGGACACACAACACATACAGGGAACATCAAATATTAAATACAGGCAAAGTAGCTCCTAGGAGAATATGAGCCTAATATTAGGGGTTGTTCTTCATTCTCAAAGAAGACCAATGACATCACAAGGGCAATGTCTTGACTTGTGTGTGAACTGAATTTAATCGAGGCAGGGATGCACAGTCATTGACCTCACACTCCCTTCCAGAGTCATAGAAGTCCAGTGACAAGGCAAAAGTCAAGGCAAGTGGTGATGGCTGGGGATGCAGTGGGTGACCTTCTTTTCCAGGTCTGTTGTCTAAGGCTATGCCCATTCAATGACTAAGGACTAAGTAAGAATTGAGACAAAAGATGGCTCAACTTACCATCACAAAAAATATAGATCTGGGAGGGGTAATGTTGCCCTGATTATCAACCTTTAAGCAAGAGGAAGAAATGGGTGCCCCATAGTCCTGCCAAAGCAGGGATCATTCTGATCTTGGGAACTGATTGTTTATCGAGGGGTGAAGCCTATTTGTAATATCCTCCAATCCTTTCATGCAACAATGTGAGTGAAACTGATTCCAAAAGGGAGAGGGCAGGACCTTCTTAGGAGGAAGCAGCTGCTTTTCCTCTAAGGAATGAAGGAATGATGTGCCACCAGATGAGAGTGCCAGAGAGGGTCAGAAGTAGAGATAAGACTGATGTGGGTGGTTCTCTACCACAGTGAGTTATCCTAGCTGTTTGTCAACTTGATAGTGCAGATGGAAAGCTAACACTGTCTTTCTGGGTCATGAATACAGGACACAATGAGGAGCTTCAGGTATGGGCTGTATAACCTACAAAGTCCCTTTAAACTCTACACTTCTGGGATTCTAGGAAGCACAGCAAGATAGCACCTAGTTGCCCTAGGTCCAGATGAACTTCATGCCAGGATACTAAAAAGCTGGCACATAGGACTGATGGGATACAGGCTCTGGGAATGAAACCCCTTGAATTCTCCCTGAATCTTCCCACTTGATGAGGCATTTGACTGAGGCCATAAGCCTTTCATTATCACTAGACCCAAATCTCTGTTACTCTTAATCTAGCCTAGCCCTTCATTGTCCAACTATTTCTCACCCTTGATCCCATTCTTGGAGTCTGACCTCAGTCCTGTCAAAATCCTCCTTAGGCTCCTCCTCAAGACTCTTTCCAAATTCCTCCTCTAGACCACCCCTAGATCCTTCCTACAGTCTTACTGTATATAAAATCCATCTTGCCTCCATGAAAGATTCATTCTGTGTCAGATTGTTGGCTGGTCCACTTTCAATACAAGTATCACAAATATTTAGGCTCCTTAAGAGTCTACCCATTATGGCTGTAATGGTAACATAATTTGAATTTGAAGATCTCTTTGTATTGGCAAAGGTACTTAGCACCTAGTAATTAATCAAGAAGGTATGAATCCTTGTTGCTGGTGTAACAGGAATGGGGTGGCTAAAACAGGAAGCTAATGCAATATTGTATATAAGGAAAAACCCAGAGAGGGAGAGTCAGAATTTCTTGGGACAAGGATCTGGAGGCAGAAGCTGCTGCCTCTGGAGAAAGAGAGAATTTCTCTCAACAGCATCTGGAGGCTGAGCTGCTACTGCTGGACTGAGAATTGAGAAGAAAAATGAGAATTGGTAACTGAGACTGATCTTGAAGCAAGCTCCATGGAGGCGGCGGCTGCTGCTGCTGCTGGGGGGGGGGGGCTGAAGAGGAAAGCCCCTCCCAGGATGGAGAGAATTATTTTGATTTTGAAAACCTGGATGGAGTGATCTTGATTCTGGGAACCAGCTGAAACTTCTGATGAATCCTGAGGCCAGCCAGAGCTGCTAAAAGACTGAGGAAGCTTGACTGTGAGCGATTTAAGACTTTGTGGCTTTGTTAAGCCTTATCTTCCCAGGAATAGACTGTGAAGGATTCCAGATGGACCGGACACTGTGAGCTCCAGCATGGAGCATGAACTACTGGTCACAGAGAGCTTGACAAGGACCTGGGAGCTGTCTGCCTTTGAACCCAGGTGACAGTTTAGGAAATCCAAGTAGGATCTAGGACCATGGAAGGGGATCCAGGGAATCCAAGAAACCACCCAGTCAAGCTGAAAGAAGACTTTACTTGGATACTGTGTACTGACTGAGAAAATGTAAATTTACTAGTGACCTAGGGGTAGAGGGTCTGTGTATTTTCTGATGACTGAATAGTGAATAATGAAGGATGATTGAATGGTTGAGTTGATTGAATAACTAAATGGTTGTACTTATGATTGATGACTGAACAAGTAACTGATTGAGTTAACTTAGTGTGCCCCATGAGTAGAGAATTTTGTCTATTGTACTTTGTGTCCTTTGAGGAAGCAAACCTCCCTAAGGATGACTGAGTGATTAAGATGATTGAATGATTGAGTTACTGAATGATTGTTCTTTGTTCAAAACTTTGTAACCACTGTGGTGGAAACATTGTGGCATTTTCTGTGATAAGTTGTTGTGAATGCTATACTTTGATTATCTGTGAATGTTTTGCTCTGATTTGTTATGGAATAAATAGTGTTCACTATACTGTGTAATCAGAATCTTAAAAGCTGTTCACAGTAGCATTCTTATGAAAAGCTGCTAGTGCTTGGCTTTACATCAGCAAATCTTTAATAAACTTTGCTTTTCCTTGGCTGAGAGAAAGCCTGAGTTGAATTCATTTGACAGGACCCAGAGTGTCAGTATTTTGAGGTCTTGAGCACCCCCAAAACCCCAAACCTCATCAGGACTATTAAGCCACTGTTTTATTGGTGGTGGTGAGGTGCTTCAGTTATGTCTGACTCTTTGAGACCCTATTTGGTTTGGGGGGCGGGGTTTGGTAGAGATACTGGAGTGATTTGCCATTTCTTTCTCCAGCTCATTTTACAGATGAGGAAACTGAGGCAAACAGGGTTAAATGACTTGCTCAGTGTTACACAGCTAGTAAGTGTCAGAGGCTGGATTTGAACTCATCATTAGGAAGATGAGTCTTCCTGATTCCAGGCCTTGCACTCTATCCACTGGGTCATTCTGCAGAAGAGGAAAAGTACTATACAACTATGAAAGAGCAAATGTCCTAATATACAATAAAGAAAAGAGAATGTGTTAGAGACCAGGGAGCTTGACTTTAACACATGGTGAAATTCTAAAATGTATTATGAAAGGGATGGTTAGTGAACATGTAGAAAAGGAAGCCACTGGTGAATGGCTTGGGAGTTCTGAGCCGTAGTAGGGCTAAGTTCATGGGATTGTTCACACTAAATCTGGCACCAATATGGTGAGCCATTAGGTTGCCTAAGGAAGAACATACTCATCCAGGTTAGAAACAGAGCAATGTAAAAATGATGGGGATGGCATCTGGACCCCAAAAAGGAAAAGACCATATCTTTGGGACCTGGACCCCCAAACTCCTGCAGCCAGATCTCTTGTGTTATCTGAGACAGCTTGCTCCATCCTGGTACATAATCCTTTTGACTGCCCTTTCGGTGGGGCTCTCCCACCACCTAACTCCTTCTATTGTCAGCACCTGGCTCCAACCCAGGTTACTTGCCACTCCTAGATCACATCCAGATCTTCCAATAGTCTTTCTGTATAAAAGTACCAATTTTATTCTCAGCCAATGCTCAGATTCTTAAAATCTGGCTCACTTGTATTGGTATCACAAATAGCGTAAACTCACTGGGATTCTGGCCTGCTCCTTTTGGTGCTGCAATAAACTCTCTACTTGGACTGAAAGAAGGCTTGAGGGGTCCAATTCTTTCAAGGCATACCTGCTTTTGCCTTTGCATTTTGGGGTTCACAAGCACCCCTAGACAGCAACAAAATCTCCTGTGCCAATCAGTGGTGGGACTGAGCTCCTAAATAAAGTAAGGCTACATGTCTTTCTGTAGAGATATTTTGGAGGGAAGGAATTCAGGTAGAGAGAAAGTGATTGATGACTATGAAACCAAGAGAGCAAGGAGGCCAAGCTTTGGAGCCTGGAAGAGAAAAGAAAAAGCAGGAATAAGGAGATTCATGCTGATGAGAACCCATGTGCCCCATGTGTTTTGGAACATTCATTTCCTCAGTGGACATCCAAACCCTTCTTGTTCAAGGATTTATAGTCAGGGGTTAGTCATCATCAGACTCAGAAGCATATTTCTTCCCTTTAATCAATCCTCTTCTAAGAGTAAAGGTTAATTGGGGTAAGTAGAGAACCAATCTGAGAGATGGTGGAATTATAGGTAAAGTTGAAAATGGTTAAACGGGGACAGTCAATCTCTCTGTCTCTGTCTCTCTATTTCTCTGTCTCTCTGCCTCTTTTTAAAGATGGTGGAGGGAAGATTTCATAAAAAGCAAGAATACATCTTTCTTGTTATGTACAAAATGGATCAAGAGTTTGATCCTACCACAAACCCCAAACTTTTAACAGGTGGGGCCCATATTTTGTAAGGGGGTGGGTGGGTTAAGGGAAAATCCAAAGGCAGCTAGGTGATATAGTAGATTGAGTGCTGAACTTGGAGTTAGAAAGACATGAGTTTGAATCCTACCTCAGATATTTACTAGTTTTGTGGCTCTGGTCACTTAATCTCTCCCAGGCTCAGTTTCCTTACTTGTAAATGGGCAGAATAGTAACACTTACCTTACACAGTTGCTGTGGGAAACCAAATGTGGTTATATGTATATATGTGTACATGTGTGCTTGTGTATGTATGTATGTATATTATATACATACACAAAATGCTTGGTAGCTAGGTGATACAATGGGCAGACTGCTGGTCCCAGAGTGGGGAAGATCTGAGTTCAAAACCAACCTTAGACACTTAACAGTTGTTTGACCCTGGACAAGTCACTTAACTGTCTCAGTCTCCTCAACTGTAAATTGAGATAATAATAATTACCTCCCAGAATTGGTATAAGGATCAAATGAGGGAATATTTGTAAAATACTTCACAGTGCCTGGTGCTCAAGAAATTCTTGTTCCCTTCTAAAACTCTGTGTAAATGCTAGCTGCTGTTGTTACTGGTAGTAGCAGTAGTGGTAGTAGTGGTAGCATTAGTAGTGCTAGTAGGAGTGGTAATAGGAAGAGGAGGAGAAGGAGGAACAGGAAGAGGAGGAGGAGGAGGAGGAGCAGTGCTGGTGCTGGTGGTGATAGTAGCAGCTGTAAACTAAGTGACTTATTTTGCATGGGTTTAAACATTATTTTTTTTTAGATTTCTTTGCCCCAGTATGAGCCTCGGTGGTAACTGACTACTTAGCTATGAGAAAGCTTTGCTGTGGCTCAGCAGAGAGACCCTGGAATTACTCTGGCTAAAGAAATATCCCAGGGATCACAAATGGACTTGACAAAAGTGGTTTAGTATTTGGGATACTGTTATTTCACGGAGAATGCTGAGAAAGTGTTGTAATAAAGACTGTTACTTCATGTGTGTAAACAAATATAAATTTCTTTTAGCAGTGTAATTACATGCTACACTGTAGGATGTTTGTAGGCTGGCATGGACTCTCTTCTTTAATCCTTGAGAATTATAAAAGGAACAGATTTCATACATATGCTTAACAATCCCCAGACAGAAATGACTTCAGAATACTAAACCCTCAAATTTGCAAAGGACCTTGGAAATCATCCTGTGGTCTAGAGGTGTCAAACACATTGTCCTAGGCCAACACTCTAAAAATCAGATTAAAAAGTAATTGGGAAAATACGAATACAACAGAACATAGATAATGATAATATGTGGTTTTCTAAGTCAGTCTGAGCCCTGCAGGAATGCTGATTCAGACCCCCTCTGCCTTATTTGAGTTTGATTTCACTGTTATAATCTAAGAACTCCCACCTGAAAAATAAAGCTCACATTTTTATCTTGTTTTCATTATCTTATGTGAGTCTCACAGCAATTCTGTGAGGTATTAACAGAATTTTTCTCTCTCTTTTATAAATGTAGAAATTCTGATTAAGCTCTTGTTGTTAAGTCATGTCCAACTCTGCACAATCCATTTGGGGTTCTCTTGGCAAAGATCCTAGAGTGGTTTGCCATTTCCTTCTTCAGCTCACTTTATAGATGAGGAAACTGAGGCAAACAGGATCAAGTGGTTTGCCCCTGATCACACAGTTAGTATCTGAGGCCAGGTCTGAGTCTTCCTAATTCTGGATCCAGTGCTCTATCCATTGAACCACCTAGCTGTCCCTAATTCATAATTAATAAACCACATGTAAAGTATTATGTTCAGGTCTGTGCATGACAGGTTAGGACGGACACAAATAAGCTGGAAAGTTCCTAGAAGAGCATAACCAGTAACCTTGAGTCCATATCATTGGAGGACCAGTGGAAGGAATTAGCGATGTTTACCTGGGAGAAGAGAAGACCTGGGGGATATGGTTATTGTCTTCAAGTTTGGATAGACCATCAGGAGGAAGAAGAATTAGGGAACTATTATTCTATTTGGACCCAGAGGGCAGAAGCACCATCAGCTGGTGAGTTCCTCTCCAATGGAGATTTTTAAGGGGAGACTAAATAACCACTTATCAGGTATGCTAGAGTGAGAACTTCTGCTGAGATATGGGGTAAAATATAGGTTCTCATTCTGAAATCCTGACTCAAATTCAAGTTTTGAGATTTTAAATTCATATTCTTTACATAATATCAGTTTTTAATGTAACCTAATGAAGCTGAAATATAAAGCCATGGGAATGTTTTGGATTTTTTAAAATCATTCACACAAATACACATAGCTACATAAGGAATTGATTAAGTCCTCAGTTCTACTCATTCTGGGATAGGATATACACACAAACACATATACAACATATATACATATATGTGTTTATACATATATATGTATGCGTATATATGTATGTATCTTTGTATGCACACATACTCTAGTTCAGGGATTTTGCATATATAACATACCATATATGTGATATATATTACATATAATTTAGGGATTATTTGTGTGCATTATATATGATATATAATATATAGATTGTGTGTCTATACTTAGGTCTAGCTTAGGGAATTAAATATATTTTTAGGGATTTTATATACACACATACACACATATGTCTACCTATCTATCTATCTATTTACCCAATATGTGTATGTGTATACACACACATATTTAAATCTCTACACTAGGTCGAAGGTAGGAATTAAATAGTTTTCCTCTAATCTTCATTTCCAACAGTGCAATCCACACACAACATATCCATTACTGAGACGAGTTAGGATTTATAAAATCGCCATTTTCTTTGACAAAGTACTCTCACATACACATTTCAGGGAGAAGAACAATGTTTCACAAAAGCAATGTGCAATCAAAAGCCTCATAGAAATAAATTAGGATGTGTACAGGGAAGCAAAGTCATCTACAATTGGAGACTATCACCCCATTATTAGTTTCATTTGTTCTGCATCATATGCTCTCTTCAAACACACATGCTTCTTTTTTTCCAATCTCCAAATTGTAATTAGCCAATCATCATTAACAATGATGACAAACTTGTGCAGAGACTATCGGCAAATGCTGGCTAATGGTACCAATACCTGGAATACCTTTATGTCTAAGTTTTCACTCTTAATCATTAACAAAATTTAACTTGTGAAGGGGGAAAAACACCAGACTATGCTAATGACTATAACTTCCAAGTCAAATCACTTAATTTGTTGTTTGTGCAATGTTAATTTCAGTTTCCCTCCAGAAAGGTATGGCTAATTGAAGGTTTCTCTGACATTTTCTCTTGATGTTCTAAGTGAATTCTTTACTTTGCCACTTCCCTGTGGCAAATTGACAAACACCGCTGCTTACTGGGGTATAAGCCAGAGGCAACTTCCTCAAGAAGTGACCTTCAGCAAAGTTCCATCTGAGCCTTTGGGATCTATTGAAAGATTCTACAGATTCTACACTGGGCGGCTAGGTGGCACAGTGAATAAAGCACCAGCCCTGGAGTCAGGAGGACCTGAGTTCAAATCTACCCTCTGACACTTAGCACACCAAAAACTAGCTGTGTGACCTTGGGCAAGTCACTTAACCCCAAGTGCCTTCTTCCCTCCCACCTCCGCCCCAAAAGAAAGATTCTACACAAAAAGAATTGGGCATGGGTGGCATGGTGGAAGAAAAAGGGGAGAGGGAATTAGGGTTTAAGAGAGCCTCCAATGAGGCTGAGCTGAGCAGCCAGGCTGGAGAACGCGTCCAAAAGGTGGCAGGTGGCAGCCTTTTCACTGCCTATTCTGGAGCTTCCCAAGTCTCCTCCCAATCCTGCCCATCTCTTGCCTTTATGTAATGCCAAGATCTCCAAACTGTCTTTTCTCCATCATGTTGGCAGTTCCTGACCCAAGTTGGCTACAAAACAAATCATTCATCGTTGCTGCCCAGAATTTGGAGTCCTTCTCATTTACTGCATCTGTTTTCTTCCCATGATCATCTTTTTTTTTCCTCTCAATTACAAACACCAAGGGTTGAAAAGATTTGGAAAAAGTGAAGATAATTTGAGGATATATCAAAATAACGGAAGGGCAATGGGAATGGCTACATAAAGAAATCTTAAGAATTAAAACAGGCAGAATTTAGTATTAGTAAGATTAAATGTGGATGTGATAAATATCATTTCTTATAGGAATTTGAGTTTTGAGAAGGAGGTCCTTAGGACCAGAGAATGTTAGATGAGGAAACTTGGAGAGATAAAGTGAATTTCCCAAGGTCACACAACTCAGGAAAGAAGTGGTAAAACTGGAACATGAACTCAAGTAATCATGATTTTGAGGCCACTAAAATCTTCCTCTAAAACATGCTGGGGGAGAGTTTCATGAGAATTAGGCCTTAGAGGTCTCTAGTACAACCTTTCCATTTAAAAATAATAATAATATTTTATTCCCCCCCCAATTACATGTCAATCAGCCCTTCTATTTGAAAGATAATAAAACTGAGTTCCAGAGTGGTAGAATGATTTGGTTATTACCATGTTGGAAGCAAGTAACAGAGGTGAGATTCAGGCTTCGGCCTTCTGGCTTCAGGCCCACTGATCTTTCCACACCACACTAGTTCTCAAGAATAATGGAACACATAAAGAGATTGAAAATGTAGGATAAAATCAGAAAGGACATTTCCTATTATCATCATCTCCCAAGAGAAATAGCAAAAGTTCTATTATTTGCATGTTTTAAAACCAGATGAGTCAGGGCCTGAGGAAAACACACTGGAGGGAATAATCCACCAGGGTCAGATGAAAAGGGCTACCTGATTTAAGCAGTCTCTCCTATTTCTGTGATTCATTTATTGGGTTGGAGAGGGACTGTCAGTAGCAGGCAGAGGCTGTAAGAAGAATAATCTCACTGAAGTATTAAGACTTGGAGGTTGGCAGTAGGTGAAGGTGAGGTCATCAGGTCTGAGGAATAGGGTCATAAGGAAATCAGCCTGTATATGCTCCCTCTGGGCACAGGGGCTCTCAGAGGCGATATTTTTGCTTCTGCTTTTGTTGGTAGCCAAGCTGTCCCTGAACTGCTGAGGCTAAAATTGCAAGGGCCCCTGGGGCCTCCGAATTGTAGGACCAAATCCCTTCAGAATGAGAAACTGGCTCAATGCTGCTAATCTTTGGGAAACACAGGGAAACCCCTGGCAACTGCTACTAGGGGTGTGTGTGTGTGTGTGTGTGTGTGTGTGTGTGTGTGTGTGTGTGTGTGTGTGTGTGTTGAACTTCAGCCTCACACTACATCAAGACTTCATGACACTTTTCCTTCTCTGAATCTCAACTTTAAATACTTTCCTGTGCCCCTATTCAATATGAAAGGAAATACATTCTAGTGTTTTCCATGCATATACACATAAGAAAAAAATAAATAAATTGATTTAATTTCAGTAGGATAAGATTATTTTTTTTACCAAATGTTACCTGTACCCTTTGACAAGCTTCTTATGCCCCCTGGAGGCATGCATACTCTGAGATGGGAACCTGGGCTTTCCATCCAGCCAACCAAGCAAACAGATGTAGCCTAAGTGTTTTCCAACATACATGCAGGGAGGATATTCTAGTAAAGACCCGGCTTTGGGTCATTAAGTATCTCCCTTCTGCTGCCCTACAAAGGGGGTGGGGCAAAGTGTCTGTGACTAAGATAGGTCTGTCCATCAGTACTATAAACAACTCCTATGTGAGTTCTGCAAAGGGAATAATGGTAGCAGCTTTGTTTCTGGGAACTGAGAACAACAATGCATATTGGAGTTCATCCAAAATGTATTCCTGTTGCTCCTGAGGGATAGAGCTAGTTCTCCCAAACCTAACCCTCCTCTCTTCACCTCTCCTCTGTAATTTCTGTATGTCTCTCTCTCTCTCTCTCTTTCTCTCTCTCTCTCTCTCTCTCTCTCTCTCACACACACACACACACACACACACACACACACACAGTGGCAGCTTTAAAATATAGGAAGCTCCCACTGTGAAGCAGCACAGGACTAGAAGTAAATTCTGCTCTGAAACAAAGAACCAAGGAACACCTGCTATTGAAGCGGAACGAGCCAGGCAGCCACCCTATATAGTACAGGTAACTCGGCTCACTACTTTCTAAAGAGGATCTTATTTTTAGTGGTTGTTGGTGAAGTAAGAAGAATCACTATTAGGCTTTGGAAGTTGTCAGAACCCTTTTCACTGTCGTTTCTAAAGCAGTTTGCCTGGGACTTGGGTGGGGAGCCTGTGGCCTAGAACTTCCTACTCAGCTTTCAGACATATGGTGTTTTTCTAGATAAAATGAACCAAACTATCCTTAAGCCCCTTGACTTCTATTTAAAAGGGTAGGACGGTCTTTCTAATGAACAAACATTGTTCTCTTAAATCTCAAACATTTTTGGCCAAATACAACCTTCTACCCTCCCCAAGAATTAGAGCAGCTATTTAAAGGTACCTCTGGGTTCATTAGCCCTTCAATATCCTACCTACTACTGAGCTGATGACAAGCTAGGATTTAACTGAAATCAGTGGATCCAATTAGCACTAGGGGTCCATAAGTTGAGCACTTCCAGAGTACAAATTATTGGTGACATTTCTAAACACAGATTGACAGCTGAAACCAGTACACATTTGCCCAACAACTTCAGAGGGTTATTATGGAACACACAGCCCTTCTAACCTTTCTAGTCTCCTGCATCAGAAAGAGCATCACTTGTGGGATGGGGCAGCTCCCTCCTCTCCTCCCGGCTCTGGGCCATCAAGATAACCTGTTTCCAGAGATATGCATGGAAGAACAGATTTGCAAGTGATATTTACATGTTGTTCTTTTCAGAGCACATGATCCAGGCACCCAGTTAAGTAGGCTGTGTATAATTTGTTACTCGGATAAGATGAGCTTCCCGTCTGTGTTTCATTAACAGCGTGCAGCTGTGTCTGGCGATTAAGCCGCTATACTATCACCTTGCTTTGGGATAGCACCTTATGGTTCATGAAACACATTCACATACGTTATCTTGATCCATCTTCCTAACAGTTAGCCCTGTGAGGGAGACCTAGCAGGTATCACATCCATTTTACAGATGAGAGAGCTGAGGTTTAAAGCAGACTTGTCTAAAGTTGAAATTTGTCTAGTGAGTGGGCCAGAAAGGTTAGACACCTTTCTAGTGTAGAAGTGCAAGTCTAACAGGCTAGGTTTGAGATTCCTAGGCCAAGGTTCTTTCCACTATACCAAGCTGCTTCTGACAGTTCAATGTCCTTAAGTCCTTCCTAATAGTAATAAAGTGATGGACTTGGAGCCAGGAAGAGAAGGGTTCGAATCCTGCCTTTGATAGTTAACTAGCCTTGCAACCCTTGGCAAGTCACTTCACCCTTATGTGCCTTCGACAATTCCCTAGGACATATTTACTATATCACAGAGGAGATGTTAGTCCCACTGTAGGAAGGCATTTCCACAGAAGGAGTTCCTTATGCTGATGAAATTAGATCCTTGGGGTTTTGCCTGAGTTTTAATCAATAATGACTAGGCTTATGCACACCAAAGATTTGGACGGGAAGTGTCATTATCAACAGTGACTAGAATTGTAGACACCTATGTTATGATAAAGGAAGCAGATGATGAAATAAAAAGAACAATAGTTCATTCAAAAGTTCAAATGAATCTGTGATCTCATGCATCTGGATATTCCCTCTGTTGATTCAGATTATAGCCTGTCCATGTTTGCCAATTTTGCACAACTGTCTGTGAACTTCCATATGGTGGGGTTCATCCAATGTCTGGGGGAGTTCTCTTGATTTTCTCTTGACATCACAGAATAGCAGTGGGGAGCCTGGGCTGTCCACTGGTTATTTTCCATTCTTGCCATAGGACCAGCCCATCTTCTTCTTAGTTCATAGACTTTTTGGATAACATCCTTTACTCTGATTTTTCTTCATGGTTCTTTATTTCCCAAGTGTTGCAACCAGCTCTGAACACATCATCATGTGCTTTTCCTTTGCCCTCTGAACGAGACCTATTTTTTAATTCTTCAGAGACTGTAGTGTTCTGTGACTCACAGTCATACAATAACACAGTAGAATACTGGCATTACAAAAATGGGTCTTTGTTCCTGGGAGAAGTTTGGGGTCATCAAAGGAGCAGCTCTTTATTAGCTGACATTGCTATTATATTTTTGAAGCACTTTACATACATTATCTCATTTGTTCTTCAGAGAAACCCTACTGGGTTGGTGTTCTGGGTATTATTATTCTGATTTTAAATAT
Source organism: Pseudocheirus occidentalis (assembly GCA_028646575.1). Lineage (NCBI taxonomy): Eukaryota > Metazoa > Chordata > Mammalia > Diprotodontia > Pseudocheiridae > Pseudocheirus > Pseudocheirus occidentalis. The sequence goes on from CM053597.1 coordinate 57,220,970, forward strand.
TAAAAAAAAACACAGAACCTCTGAAAGATTGGATGACTTGCCCATGGTCTTAGAGCTAGTAAGTAAAGGCAGTAGTAGGATTGGAAGCTGAGTAGAGAAAAGGATCAAGGCACTTCTTTCAATGGTTTTCCTTCTACTGTCTCCATTTCTGAACCTGTATTTTACAATCCCCAGCCTATCTTCCCTCATAAATTCTTTTTTTCCTTTTCTCACCTCTCTTCTGCTCCTCCTTTTCTCCTTCATCCTTATCCCAAATGCCACTCCTACTTCTGCCTAAAATTCAAAGTAGGCAACCCAAGGTAAGGGGAAAGGAGGAAAGAGACATGTTTATGGCTCAATTAGGACCAGGACTAATAGGGAATAATTGTCCTAGTTCCTGAATATTCCCTACTTCAAGTTATAAGGTGAGCCATGTTGTAAAAAGGTAAAAAAAAAAAAAATAAAAAAAAGGAAGAGATGTGTGTTCTTCCAAGCTGAGGATGAAGAGGCAATAAAATAAATCCATTAAGCGGTACCCAGTTTCACCTTGATAATGGACTATGTTAACTCCAGATGTCTTAGATTCCATCTCAGAGTCACTTTCTGACACCCAGCTGGAACAGAGCCATAGCCCCACTTCACAGTAAGGAATGAGCATTTAAATTCTGATTCAGTGGGACAATATTGTATGGCTATTTAAAAAAAATCTAGATACTCTGTTTATCATTCAACACTCTCCCCCCAATCCCCACCGCTACCACCTTTCCAGAATTTTTACACCTTAACTCTCCCCACCTCCATGTATTCTGCAATCCAGTGACTCTGGCCTCCTTGCTGTTCCTCAAACAACATATTCTATCTCCCCAACCCCAGGCATTTTCACTGGCTATACCTCATGCATAGGGTGTTCTCCCTCCTGTCTGCCTCCTGGGTTCCTTGGCTTCTTTCAAATCCCAGCTAAAAGCCAGCCTTCTCTAGGAAGCCTTTCCCAATCTATCTTATTTCTTATAAGTCTAATCCCAATCCCAATCCATTGTAATTCTTCCTTCTATTGATTACCTATGAATTATCCTATATAAAGCTTCTCTCTTCATAGTTATTTGCATGTTGTCTTTCCCATTAGATTGGGAGCTACTTGAGAACAGATATTGTCATTTTTTTTTAAATTTGTATCCCCAGGATTTAATAAAGAGCCTTGCATACAGTAGGTGCTTAATAAATGTTTATTGACTCACTGAATCCAAGAACACTCAAGTTAAAGGAACTGGGTTTGAATCCCAACTCTCTGATACTCACTACCTATATGATCCAGATTAAGTCACTTAATTTCTTCATCTGTAAAAGAAGTATGGCCTAGATGATCTCTAAATTCTCTGCTAGCTTTAGAATCTATAATCTTATTCTGTGTTCCCCTTCCACATCTTTTAAGCCTACAAAACCTATGAAATACCTTAGAGAAGGAGAGGAAAAAAAAATTTAAGCCTGATTATAATAGATACAGTAACTGAATATAGTTATTTTCATGAGTGTGTATGTCACTGTTGCCTCTCCCCACTTTGTAGATCTCTGCGTGTAGATACTACTTATCATATTTGTGTCCACAGTGCCTAGGACAGCTATGGACATACATAGTAGGCAGAATAAAGGCTTGTTGACGGATGGATTGGTTTTTAAATCCCTGACTAATGCCTGAGATTGCCAACAGACCCTAGAAATACTGGAATGAATCCTGATTGCTAGAAGTTGTAAGATTTCTCTGTAGGAGACAGCCAAGTAGGTTAGGGCATTGGAAGCTAACTAAATGATAGGGAAAGAGGTGGGAAATGGCATTCTGGGTTACATTATCTCATGATAAAGTCATCTTATCACTGGAAAACTGAGGTTATTTGAAAAAAAGAGATCTGCTAGGTCTTCTTAGATTAAAAAGAGAAAATGTCTGTGAGTTCTAAACCATAACAATAACTACAATAAAATGACTGAGTTGCCCAAATAAAATTTAATCATGTATTTCGCCTGGCCTATTCAAGCACTCATACTATTCAAAAGAATGACTTTTAGCCTCCCTTTCACTGCACTATCTGTAACTAGGAAGGGATGTTTGAAAGATTATGACAAAGTTCTATCCAAAATGCCCATATTTTTACAAAATGTAGATTGCATTCTAGAGAAGGAAGAGCAGCTTAAAATTCACTTGATTAAAACATAGGAATATAAAATAAAATTAAAAAAAAAACCAAAGTTTCAAATACCAGAAAGCAAAGATACGGGCCGTGTCTGAAATACCGCCCCCCCCCCAAATGGTAGAATTCGAGGCTAGCTTCTTTAGAGAACTGCTCAGGCATCATCTTCAGTGCAAAGCCTCCCTGTCCTCCCCAGTCTCCTACTCCCCACCCTGGTTATTAGTGCCCTTTTTAAACTTTTTTTTGGTATATACTTTCCTTTTACTTACTGGGTTCCATGGTGTTACCTTCAAAAAGAATATAAGCTCCTTAAGGTTAGAGATTATTTAATTTTTGTTTTCATATCTCCAGTACCTAGCATGGTGCCTCGCAGCACAGTAGTTGTTGAATTTCATTGAGCATCAGTCACAGTCTATGCAAATTTTCCCTTGATATTTCTTTTTAAAAGCAGGATAAGATAGCTTGGTATTCATGCTTCTGAAAAATAACAGCTCTTCCTTTCATTAATCAAACTGAATTGTACATACAAAAAAAATAGGTTTGACTAAAAGCTAACACCGGCGTGCCTGGATGGAAAGTTGCATTCTGAGAAAACAAAGAATATCTTTTAAAATGTTGCAATTAATTCGGAAGGGCTTAGTTATTTTTTCTTCCGTGACTGTGCACTTTCTTTGGTGACTGTGATCTTTATTCAGAATAGCTCTTTAAGTGAGCTTGTTCTCTCCCAACCAAAGAAAATGATCAATTTTGCTCTACACTTCATGGTCAATTCCATTTCCACACCCATATTAAGACTAGATTCCGGAAGAGTGGGATCAATATATTTGGTTATGGACCAGAGAAACCCTGCAAACAGTCACAGATCCTCACTGGAGATAAGGAACTAAAAGCTGTCACTGATTCATGCTCTCTCAGCAGTATACTGACAGAGGATGCACTGCTAGACAAAATAGAAAACTGTATTAAGGTAGCCTACAGACCCTTTGGGATGCACTGACAGAGTGTGACATCAGGAATCAGACTTCAGAGGGAACAGACCAGTAGCCTCGTGCAACTTACCTTCTGGAGGGAGACAAGCTCTGTCTACCATACTCCACTGACAAACGGACCTGGGAAATATGATGAGTATAGCTCTCAGGAAAACTAGTCAATGTGTCTCCATGGCAGTGCAACCAGCGTGATTCCTATGGGTCTCTGTGGATTTTACCTGTACGTTTGTAGTGCCTGATGTTTGGCCAGAGTGATACGGGTAGAACTGTTACATGCCACGGAGCAGCTAGGTGGTACAGTGGACAGAGTGCTGGATCTGGAATCAGGAAGACCCATCTTCCTGACTTCAAATCTGGCCTTTGACACTGACTAGCTATGTAACCCCAAGCAAGTCACTTAAGCCTGTTTGCCTCAGTTCCTCATCTGTAAAATAGGCTGGGAAAAAAATGCCAAATCATTCCAGGATCTTTGCCAAGAAAACCCCAAATGGGCTCACAAAGAGAGGGACTTGACCAAAAAACAACTGAACATTCCATGCTACAGCTGACTGACATAGCCTTTGATTTGTTGTAGAAAGTGGAACCTGGGCATTTTCACTGGTGCTATCTCTGCAAGGTAGGCATACCCACTCCAAAGACCATGAGGGTCAAAATCATTGGGTGAATGGGAGCACACTGACATCAAAGTGACACCATCTAAGAAACAACTTTGCAGAACTGGATACATATAAGACAAAAACCAGAAACCATTCATTTAGCAAGCAGAAAACAAAACAGGGAGACTAAAGAAATACAGCCTATTTCTTGCCAAAAAAACTTCAAATAGCTCTTCATGCATGCTATGCTTCAGCCAAATTAGCCTACTTGTTCCTGGTATATAACATTCAACCTCCTGTCATTGTGACTTTGAACAGGCTGTCCCCCCAACCCTAGAATGTATGCCTGCCTAAATTTCACATCCCAAAGTCCTCAGATTCCTTCAAGACTCAGTTCCTCCTCCCTAATTCCTAATCTGATCTTCATAGCTGCTAGTGACCCCACCTTTGCCAAAAACAAGAATGAATGACAAGAACAAAAAAAAAAAACCCTTCCCTTTGTATTCATCTGTCTACTTGTTGCTTCCCTGATGTAGAAAATAAGCTCCTTGAGGGAATCATAAGGGCAGCCAGATAGGCAGCAAGCCAAGGGAGGTAGGTGGCTTATGTTAAATGAAAGCGTGGAGAAGAGCAGCTATCTATGGAGAGGTTCCACATCTCCTCAGGGTGAGAAAGGCTGTGGGTGCTTGGATTTTTTACCCTTAAATACCAAAGGTTTGTATGATCTTTTGTCAAAAAGAACAATTCTATATTCATAAAAAGGAATGAACAGCATCTCAAGTTTGTACTGTAATAGTAATAGCGCCTCTGAATTACCAACCCTAAGACACTTCTCTCATGTCTCATTGCAGCTTGGAAGTGACCTGGAGTTTTCAAAGGCTCTCTCAGGCAGAGCATCATCTCTAGCTGGTCCTACCAACCTGGAAAGACTTTGACTATGGGTCCAGTGACAGCCGAGGATCAGCCAACCTAAGTTTGGGAAGATAGTGCCAGGTTAGTCACAGGGTAAGGGATTTGTTAGTTGTAAAAACTCTTAAAGACAATCAAGACATAAGGGTTTATGACCATTGGGGTGGGTGGGGTTGTCCTCTGAAGAACTTACTGACACATCACCATTTACAAAGCTAGTTCCTCCCATCAACCCTATGTAGTAGATAATACAAGTATTGTCCCTATTTAATAGAAAAGAGCAGAAAAGTTGAAGTGAGTGGCCTGAGGTCTCACAGCTAGCAAAGTGAAAGGGCTAAGACTCAAATTCCAATGCAAAGCCAGGTACTCTCTCCACTGTTTCCTTGTGTGCACGTGTAGAGTCTCCTTTAAAAAAAAAAAAGCATGTGTGTGTACATACACACACACATAAATATAGTTAAATGTTTCCCAATTACACGTAAAAAATAATTTAACACATTAAAATTTTTTAGCAATTTGATATTGACTATACATGTGAAGTCATGCAAAACATATTTCTATATTAGTCACGTTGAGAAGTGAAATACAAACAAAATAAAACAATAAAAATAAAGTTTTAAAAAGTGTATTTCACTTTGCAATCAGAATTTATCAGCTGTCTCTCTGGAGGCAAATAGCATGTTTCACCATGGGTCCTTTTGGAACTGTTTTGGATCATTTTCTTGATCAGTTACTAAATCTTTCACAATGGCTTTGACTACGGGCCCTGATATTGTTGCTGTTACTGTGTACAATATTCTCCTGGTTCTGCTCACTTCATTCTGCATGACTTTATATAAGTCTTCCAAGGTTTTTCTGAATCCATTCTGCTCATCATTTCTTAGAGCACAAAAGTATTCCATCACAGTAATACACTACAAACTGTTCAGTCATCCCCCAATTGATGGGCATCCCCTCATTTTCAGCTCTTTGCCACCACAAAAAGAGCTCATACAGAGTCTCCTAATGATGAAGAAGAATTAAACATATTGTCCAACATGAAATCTATGTTTGTCTATTTAAGTGGGGGGGGGGGAGGGGGCAGGGAAGTGGTGTGGAATATGTCTCCAGGAAAGACTGACAAGCAAAATTGACATTTGAGTTAAAAAAAGTAAAGCTGTGACAAACTATTAGCCATCACATGGTATCAGCAGGGAACTCATCTTGGACAAAATGAAATGGAATCTCTCTCCATGCTCTCAGGCATTTGCTCTTCAGCTTTAAAAACAACCACAACAAAATAAACAAACAAAACCCCAGAACAATTCGTACTTCTGAAAAGTTTAGAACTTCAGCAGCCCTTCACACATTGCCGGTGCCAAGAAAGGTTTTCTTTCCCCTTTTGACAACTGAATCTGCCTTTGATAGTGTCCTTTTTCTAATTGGGTCCTTTCTGACAAACACAGCCTTATTACTGATTGTGAAATGATCACCTTTGAACTCAACCCTGACTCACCATCACCGCTGTCCCCCATGCAAACAAACCAAAAGTATCTTTCCTACTCATCAAAGAGAACCAGTGTTACCCAAATGGTGTCTGTGACCATGCCAAGATGTCAATCTGTGCATGGCACCCATCCAGTCTCATGGAGCTGCTGACTGATGCCAAACAGGAATCAAGAAGAACATAATTTCACTTGTTGAAGCTACAGGTAACTGATTCAGGTTGATGTTTATCTCAAGCTGCTTTTAAAAAAAAATAAAAATTAGTGCAGCTGTGATCTGAATCAGCTTCTCTCTGTTCACTTTATGAGGGGCTAGATCTGGGAGTTTTGAAAGATGCTCCTTCATATCATTGATCAAAGATAGTTTTGTCTGAGAACTGGTTCACTCCCTTGCTGTAAATTAATCAAATCCTCCCCCTTCCTCATGTTCTGAATATGTTTTCCTTAACTCCCTATAGCTCACCTTTAAACATGATTTCACATATAGGAAAATTGATGAAGTATTTCTGTTGGACAAGTGATAAAGGGGTCCTTTCATCTCAAATGCCACAAATTCCTGCTAGTTTATTCAGACACATTTACACACATAAGGAAAGGTCTCTTCTTATCTGGTCATAGTAAGCTTCTCTCCTTTTCCCTCCCTGTGTATATTGATGGGAGTCAGGGGGAGGTGGTAGGCAGCCAGTACTGGTTGAATCTGCAGGATCCAGTCGCCAGTGTTTGTGAAGCAATGACCTGAAAGGGTCAGACTCCTATGTTGCTGAACCTTAAGCACATACTGGAGGGACTTTTCCAAAGGGCATGTTGTAATTTGCTTTCTGTCAATCTTTCAATCCATTTATCAGCATGTGTTTTTTTTATTTTTTTAAATAACCCATCTTTGTCAGTTAGACTTCAAATCTTAATTACAGGCCATTTTTCTCACATCTCCGATATAGTTTATTTATGTTTACACATTATTAATAATCATTACTTCATCTTTTTGGTAGTCAACTTTTCACCTTTTTATCTTCCTGAAATCATTTATGTTTTTGCTCCTTGTGACTTAACTAGTACCATTCTGAATATATTCATTCTGAGTCACTAAATAAATAAATATTTGTAAAAACAAAAACACTGCACCAGCTTTTTAAGACATGCAAGAAACTCAGGCTAGAAATCTTGTTGCCTAGCAACAGAATACTAACTTTGCTCTCTTTTTTCCTGAACCAAGTGATACCCTCCTGTTGGGTTTGTCAGCTTTCCAGGATATCAGCTTCTCCTCTCTCCTCCCTCCCAAATAAGAAATGGATCTTTGGCCTTTTGATCTTGGGGTGATTGACTCTGGGAGTTATTGCCTTTCCTGAAGGTCACATGAATCCTGATTCTTGGTACATAAAACTCTCCAGATGCTAACTTTTAATCTCCCCTAGCAAAAAGTACTTCTTTTATACTCTACCTAAATTCTCTTACCTATGATTAATTTACATATTCCTCATAAACAATGAACAATTCCAGCTGCCAGAAGTGGAATGAGTTGCCTAAGGAGGTGATAGGTTCCTATTCTCTGGAGGTTGTAAAGCTAAGACTTGATGACCACTTGTAGGAGACGCTCTTAAGGGAATTTTCTTCATTGGGTATACGTTAGATTTCCTCTGAGGTTCCTTCCAATTCTGAGATTCCATCATTTATAAAAACCCACACTCCCCAAATGGAAGCTCGATTTGGTTTAAATAAATTGCTATTGTTAATAATAATAATATCACCTTGTGTATACATACATACATATATATATATATATATATATATATATATATATATATATATATATTAACATTAAGTATGAGGGCCCAGTGGCCAAAAGTTGGGCCAGAGCCAGACCAGCTGCTTCCCTGAGACTAGACAGCCCCATGGATGCAGGGCAGGCAATCTGGGAAGCAGCCAGCAATAGATACTAGCAGGAAGTCTGGGCAGGTGGTTTGGGTATCAAGGGAGGATGACAACAGAAGGTTGATGAAGATATGGGCAATCGGGTGGGAGGAGCACAGTGACAAGATAGTTGGATGTGAATCATTTTGGCAGCATCTAATGGGGACAGAGCCCCAGAGACTGGGGTATGAATTGGGCTCCTATCCTTGGGCAAACTGGCAAATGTAAGGAAAAGAGAAGGCAGAACAAGGTTCCAAGGCAAATCATGTGTAGGGGCAACAAGACAGGGTCTGTGGACTGGAAGATTTGGTCACAGATGAGAGAGAGAAAACCGATCACAGAACCAGGGTACAAAGTCAGAGTGGGACCAGTTGCTAAGGGAACTGACTTGATCTGCCTAAATTCATATCTCCGACAAGCAGAGGCCAGAATAGTACAAAGTACAACTCTCCAGGTGGGAATCTAGTGACCCCAAGTAGTGAGGGATATAACGGGGGAGAAGCCATAGGAATTACAGTAGAGTCCTTTATACTTTTCACAGGACTTTTACATCCATCATTTAATTCATCCAGCACTGAAAAGTTTAGATGCTTATCCAAACTTCCTTGGTTCACGACACCAAGTTCAACATTTTATGAACTGTGGAAAGAAGGGTTTGTTTCTTTCCCCCTCTTGGGAAACTGAAAATATCAGGAGAGTAGTCTTTCACATGGTAATTTGGCATTTCAACTTCTCTTTCTGGTCAGAAATCTAGAGGAAAATGGAAAATAAAGTGAGAATCTTTCATCTTCTCTTTTTTTTTGAGCTTCAAAGTTAGATTCCATTTCAGTGGCAGCAAGCCCTTGTGGGCGTGGAGGGTTAGATATGCAAACAACATCATTTCTCACTGGTTGTTCTGACCAACAGCTCCACAGGGTCTTTTGCAAGGGCAGATCTGAGGAGGCTTCTGATTATCTTGATGCCTTTTTCTTCCTATTCAAGATCTTTAAAACACACACAAAAACTTCTCTAGATGGAAGGTGAAGAGTCTCAGAGACAGCATCACATTCCATTTTTTTTTTCAGCTTGATCTCTTCACTCCACTTGTCAAGTGTAAATGTCACTACGTGTCCTGCCTGGTATGTGAAGATGGCTGCAGATTCTCAGAGAGTTCCTAGTTTTTCCCTCTTTGAGCAAGCATTTCACATTCTTTTCTGGTTTCCACATTTGCCATCTAGCCACGGGCTTGTGGAATGCACTACACACCTTGTCGAGCAAAGGAAAGTCTGCCTGTTGATAAATTAACCTTCAAATGAAGTCAAAAGCAGGAGGAAATATTTCAGGCAAATGCTGCTCTCTCCTCTCCGTCCCATCAGTTTGGAGAAATGAAGCTCTGCACTCAGGCAAGGGATCTAACCTACTTCTCCTGATTTTCATGAAGACCTTAGCATAGACCAGCTCAAAGCCAGGATCCAGAACTCCACAGCTTAACCCTTTAAAACAACAGCCCAGTGGTACTTACTGTGAAGATATGAATAAAGCAGATCTGGCTGAAATAAGATTTTGGCTTATGAGAAGGAAAATTTTCCTAACATCAAGAGCTTTCCAAGGGCTGAGGGGGATACCCTGGAAGGTAGTGAGTTCCCAGTCTCTAGAAGTCTTCAAATAGAGGATGGAAGACTACTTTGAGGGATGATGAAGAAGGGTTTCTTGGTCAGGTTGAATCAATTGCACTAGAGGCACTGTGATCCTTACAACTTAAAAGATTCAATACAGCCATGTATGAATTAATTTTACTGAGATAACCTCATTTAAGAGGCACCTCTCCCCCCCCAAATTATATATGATAAAAATATCTTACTTTCCTGTCAGTATCACCTAACTTGGCAGCTCTCAAAGTGTGGGTCATAAGATGCCTGGAGGTCCTAAGAATCTTTCAGGGGATGTACAAGGCCAAACCTATTTTCATAAAAAAATTATGACATTATTTGTCTCTTTCCCTCAATGGAGCTTTCAAGAGGCTGTATAACCTGTGGGTTAAAAATTTGGCTCCAAACATGAAGAGTGAACTAATATCTCATTTGGTGAATTATATTTTTGCCTTGCAAGTGGACTTTCCTATAGACCTGGCTAGATTTGCTATTTTGATTGCATTTATCTAGTATCAGCACCAATTAATCATTGATGATTTTTAAAATATAAATATCTGGCACAGTCACCAATGGTACTGAAATATTCAAAGCATTAAATACCTTTTTGAATCTCATGGCTTATCCTGGAACAATTGCATTGACATTTTCAATGATCATGCAAAAGCAGTGGTGGTTAAAAGCATTTGTGCCTTAGCATTAATCAAGGTAGTAGTACTAACGGTACTGAAAGTGACTGTATTCTTCACTACACAGTCTCAGTTTAAATTTTAAAAAGCCAGTTTCACTTAAGAATGTCCTTAATGAAACATCTTGCCCCTTGAATATAAATCTGATGAATAGGAAGGAAGCTTGAAAGCACTTCTGCTGCTTCTGAGTATGGTAGTTGTCTCAAGAAAGAGTCTCAGTGGGATTGTTTGTGATGCCAGCTGAACTAGCCACTTTTTTTCATGGGATTCCATTTTTTACTTGAAAGACTGACAGACAAACCATGGTTATTCAGACAGGTAATTTGGCAGACATTTTCTTGAAAATGAACAAAGTGATCCTGTCAGAGGAAAACAACAGATATTTGTTCCCAGTGATAAAATTCAAGCTTTTAAGTGAAAAAGAATTTGGGAGAATTTTGACCTGCCACCATGGATGGCTAGACAGCTGTTCCATACCCAAAGGCTTCTCTCATGAGAGTAGTGGTGGTCTTAATGAATGAGATTTTTTTAAAAACAATGTCAAGATCTGGAAGATCTTCCTAACTCAGTTAAACAGGTATTCTCCAAATGACCAATGCATGATGTTACAAAATCATGTGAGAGTAAAAGAGCCTCTCAAAATATAAAACAGGTCAATGGGTTTTAATGCAACAGAAGAAGTAATGTTCATTGATCTGGTTTCAGGTTCTACTAAATACTGGAACCAACATCTAAGAGACTGCCACCTGTTGAGTTTTGGTGTGGTGCCACAGGAGAAAATCAACAATTATCTGAAAAGACTATTACAACACTGTATTCTTCCCCTTTCCAACTACATAGCTGTGTGAGGTTGGGTTTCCTTCCCATACTTCAACAAAAACAACGTATCAAAACAGTTCAAATGCAGAAGAATCCAACTGTATTTTATTAAGCCAGACAATAAAGAGATTTGCAAACATGTAAAATGATGCCACTCTACTCAATTACTTTTTTATTTTGTCAAATGCAGCTATTTTTTCTAAAAATATTTTCTTTATGTTAACATATAATGAATTTATTCTTATTTTAAGTGATCTCATAAATATCTTAAAAGTTTATCTTTTTAAAATTTGTTTTGTTTTTTGCTTTTTGGAGGGGGTAAGTGAGGGCAATTGGGGTTAAGTGACTTGCCCAAGGTCACATGGCTAGCAAGTGTTAAATGTCTGAGGCCAGATTTGAACTCAGGTCCTTCTGGCTCTAGGGCCAGTGCTCTTCAATTCACTGTGCCACCTGGCCACCACCAAAATTTCTCTGTCTTAATTTCTTCCAGTAAAAATATCAATAGATATAATGCATATAAGCAAAAATTTTGGAGTTCTCAATAATTTTTAAGAGTTTAAAGAGACGGCAGAATAGAAGCAGGAACTCAGTTGAACTCTCCCAACATTTCCCTCCAAACAACTTTAAAATAATGCCCCAAATTGAATTAAAAGAGTCATGAAAGGAAGAGCTTTTATAATGGAGGGGAAAACACAAGGGTGGTGGGGAAGGCTTGAACGTTAGTCTCCTTTGAATTGACTCAATGAAGGAATAACATTTACATTCATTTGGCCATAGAAATCTACCTTGCCCAACAGGTAACTAGGAGGGGAAGAGGATAAAATAATAGGGGGGGGGGAGGGGCTGGCAAAAGAATTGGAGAATTAAGAGAAGGAGTGGTCAGAAATAAAACAGACTTCTGAAGAAGGACATGGTTAAAAGAGAGAAAAAGATGAACAGGAAAAAATAGACCGGAGAGAAATACAGTTATTAATCCCAACTATGAGCAGCTAGGTGATGCAGTAGATAGAGCACCAGGCCTACAGTTGAGAGGACTCATCTCCCTAACTTCAAATCTGACCTCAGACACTTAACCTGGGGAAAGTCACCTGAACCCTGTTTGTCTCACCTTCTTCATCTGTAAAATGAGCTGTGGGAGAAGGAACTGGCAGAGCCATCCAGTCTCTTTGCCAAGAAAACCCCAAATGGGGTCATGAAGAGTCAGACATGACTGAACAACAAAAATTATAACTACGAATGCAAATGGGATGAACTCATCCATAAAATGGAAATGGAGAGCAGAAAGCATTAGAAACCAGAATCCAACAATATGTTATTTACAAGAGACACACTTAAAAAAGAGACACACAGAGTGGGAAAAAAAGGGTTGAAGCAGAATCTTTTATCCTTCAGTTAAGATTAAAAATAAACAACAGGGTTAGCAAACATGATCTCAGACGAAGCAAAAGCAAAAACAGACCTAATTAAAAGAGATAAGCAAAGAAACAACATTTTGCTAACAAAAAAAAAATAGGGTGGCTAGTTGGTAGGACAGAGTACCAGATCTGAAGTCAAGAAGACATCTTCCTGAGTTCAAATATGGCCTCAGACACTTACTAGCTCTGCGACCCTGGACAAGTTATTTAATCCTGTTTGCCTCAGTTTCCTCATCTGTAAAGTGAGCTAGAGGAGGAAATGGCAAACCACTCTAGTATCTCTGTCAAGAAAAGTCCAAATGGGATCATGAAGAGTTGCGTATGACTGAAACAACTGAATAACAACAGACCATAAAATAAATAAAAAAAGAAATCAAAGAGATGAACAGAATTTTTCAAAAAGTGTAATAGATCTTGGAGGAAAACTGAATAGGTATAGAAAGGAATATATCTTTTTCTCAGCTGTACATGGCACTGTCACAAAAATTGGCCCGGTATTAGGTCTCATAAAAACCTCACAACCAAATGCAGAAAAGCAGAAATATTAGATACATCCTTTTCAGACTACAATGCAGCAAAAATTACATTCAATAAAGGGTGATGGAACCACAGACTAAAACTTAATTGTGAACTAAATAATCTAATCCCAAAGAATAAGTGGGTCAAAGAGTAAATCATATAAATAATCAATAATCTAGTTAAATAGAATTAACAATCATGAGATGATATATGAAAATTTATAGGATGAAGTCAAAGCAATACTTAAGAGAAAATTCATGTCTCTAAACACATCAATAAAATAAAGAGCAGACCAGTGAATTAAGTAGGCAATTCAAAAAAAATAGAAAAAGAACAAATGAAAAATCCCCAATTAAACACCAAATTGGAAATCCTGAAAATCAAAGGAGAGATTAATAAAACTGAAAGTAAGAAAATCATTGAACTAGGAGTTGGTTTTATGAAAAGAAACACACACACACACACACACACACACACATTAAAACAGATAAATGATTGATTGGTTTCATTTTAAACAATAAAGAAGGAAATCAAATTACCAGTATCAAAAATGAAAAGGGTGATTACACCACCAATGAAGATGAAATTAAAGCAATTGTTAGGAGCTATTTTGTTCAATTATTTGTCAACAAATCTGACAATCTAAGTGAAATGGCTAATTGTTTACAAAAATATAAATTGTCCAGATTAATAGAAAAGGAAATAAAATACTGAAATAAACCTATTTTAGGAAAAAAAATTGAAAGTCACAAATGAGTTCCACAAAAAATTATCATGAGGATCAGATGAATTCACAAGTTAATTTTACCAAACATTTAAAGAACAATCAATTTCAATAACACATAAACTATTTGTAAAAGCAGGCAAAGGAGGAGTCCTACTAAATTCCTTTTATGACTCAAATGTGGAGCTGACACCTAAATCAAAAGAATAAAAATATAGAAAGTTGTAGACAAATTTGCTTTTTTTTTTTTTTTGGGAGGGGGGAAATGCAGAGCAATTGGGGTTAAGTGACCTTGCCCAAGGTCACATTGCTAGTAAGTGTTGTGTCTGAGGCCGGATTTGAATTCAGGACCTCCTGACTCCAGAGTTGGTGCTCTTTTCACTGGGCCACATAGCCGCCCTTAGACTAATTTTTTTAATGAATATTGGTACAAAGATTTTAAATAAAATGCTAGTAAGTTGATTACAGAAATATATCACAGAGATTATATGTTATGATCAGGTGCGATTTATACCAGGAATTTAAAGCTCATTCAATACGAGGAAAACTATCAGTATAATTGACCAAATCAATAACAAAAAATCGTACGATTATCTCAATATATGCAGAAAAAGCTTTTGACAAAATATGACACTCATCCCTATTAAAAACACTAGAAAGCATAAGAATAAATGGAGCTTTCCTTAAAATAGATACTATGATAAGTACTACCTATCTGAAACCATCAGCAAGCATTCTCTGTTATGGGGACAAGCCAGAGGCCTTCCCACTAAGATTGAGGGTGAAGCAAGGATGCCCATTATCAACATTATCATTCAATATTGTGCTAGAAATGTTAGCTAGAGCAATAAGAAATATTTTTTTTTAATGAAGAAATTAGGAAAGGCAATTAGGGAACAAAACTATCACTCTTTGCAAATGATAGGATGATATACTTAGAAAATCCTAGAGAATCAACTAAAAAACTAGTTGAAACAATTAATATCTTCAGCAGTTACAGGATATAAAATAAATCCACATAAATCACTGGCATTTCTAAATATTACCAACAAGGTCTAGCAAGAAGAGCTAGAAAGAGAAATCCCAATTTAAATAATTGCAGACCATGTAAGACACTTGGTAATCTACCTGCCAAGACAAACCCAGGAACTATATGAACACAATTACAAAATAGTTTTCAAGCAAATAAAGACAGATCTAATCAATTTGGGAAAATATTAATTATTCATGGGTAGGCTAAGCCAATATAATAAAAATGACAATGCTGTCTAAAATAATTGACTTATTCAGTCAATACCAATAAACTACCAAAAATTATTTTATAGAGCTAGAAAAAGGAAAAACAAAATTCATCTGGAAGAACGAAATTTGTGTATATAATACATAGTAGTAAATGACCACAGTAATCTTCTTGTTGTTATTTAGTCTTGTCCAATTCTTTGTGACCCCATTTAGGGTTTTCTTGGCAAATATACTAGAATGGTTTGCTATTTCCTTCACCAATAGATCCAATGGATCTATTTTGCCAGGCAATCAGAGGTTAAATGACTTGCTCAATGACACACAGCTAGAACATGTCTAAAACTGGATTTGAGCTGAGGTCTTCCTGACTCTAGGCCCAGAGCTCTATCCATCGAACCACTGTCTGCCTTGAGCCACCAGCTGCCTCCATAGTAATTTAGTGTTTGACAAACCCAAAGATCCAAGAATTTGGGACAAAAACTCATTGTATGACAAAAATTGCTGGGAAAACTAGAGAAAAGTTTGGCAGCAACTATGTATGGACCAACATCTCACACGAAATGCCAAGATAAGGTCAAAATGGGTATATGATTTATATATAAGGGTGATATCATAAGCAAATTAGGGGAGCATGGAAAATTTTACCTGTCATACATACATACATACATACATACATACATACACACACACATACACACACACACACATATATATATACATGTATATATATATATATGGATAAGGGGGAAAATATGACTAAACAAGAGATAAGAAAAGATCAGAGGATAGGGAATGGATAATTTTGATTACATGAAATTAAAAAGGTTTTACAGAAACAAAATCAATGAAGTCAGGATTAGAAGGAAAGTAGGAAGCTGGGGGGGAGGGAAATTTGCAGCAAGTTTCTCTGATAAAGGCCTCATCTCTCAAATATATAGAAAAATGAGTCCAATTTATAAAAATATGGATCCTTCCCCAACTGATAAATGGCTAAAAGATACAAACAGTTTTCAGAAGAGATTAAATATATCTATAGTTATATGAAAAAATATTCTAAATTATGTTGATTAGAGAAATGCAAAGTAAACAACTCTGAAGTACCACCTGCACCTATTAGATTGGTTAATATGACAGAAAAGGAAAAATTACAAATAGTGAAGGAAGTGCTTCACTAATGCACTGCTGGTTCAGTTTTCAACTGATCCAACCATTCTGGAGAGCAATTTGAAGTGAGGGCTATAAAATTGCATAATCCAGCAATACCACAACTGGATGTGTATCCCAATGAGATCAAAGAAAAAGGAAAAGGATCTATATGAACAAAAATGTTTATAGCAGCTCTTTTGGTGGTGGCAAAGAATTAGAAATAGATGGGATGCCTGTCCACTGGGGAATGCCTGAACAAGTGTAATGCCAAGCAAAGGCAACTTCCAAGGTTCAGATTACCAGCACAGCAAACCCCATTTATTCAGCCAACATTCACAGAACAGGGAAAATCAAAATAGAGTATAACTCATTCATTTCACAAGTAAGTTCTTAATTCAGTCCAGGTACTACTCCACCCTTAGGTGGTACATGCTTTTAGTCGAAGTCTCTTCTCAAATGGAGATCAGACTACTCCACCCATAGGCAATACATTCTTTTAGTCAGTCAAAGTCTCTTCTCAAAAGGAGAGAGTTCTTCTCAAATGGAGATCAGTTTCCAATCATAAACAAAGTACATTCACAAAAAGGCCAAAGGTTTCCCACCCTTGGACTCAAAGTAATTACAATACCATCCATTAACAACAAGCACTTTCTCAAAAGGGAGCAGGAGAGCACAAAAGGCCATCCACCCTTAAACCATAACAAGGTCAAGATAACATCTCAGTATGGAAAGGCCAAGGAAGGGCCCTTCTTTCATCTTCACTTGAGGCAAGCCCTCAGCAATCTCAGTTCTTGGGGAGACAAAGCTCAACAAAGCCAGTGTCCTCATCGAGTCACATTCTGCTTGTAGAACAGTCCCAGAGCCCCTGAAAGTATCAGCAAGGACCCCCTTCCAGGATTTCTGTGAGCATACAACAAAAAAGTCCTTCTTCAGCGCATCTGCACCAACAGCCAGGTTCCAAGACCTCTACAACAGCAGCACTGTCCACCATCAGGTGAATCTGGAAAAACAACATCAAAACAGACAGACAAAATACCAGCATCACAGCCATGCCTACTCAGTTCTCAGCAGCTCCAGGTGGCAGTCCTCAAAAGTCCTGGGCAGCTCCAATGGGCTCTTTGCAGTCTCTCCAAGCAACTCAGGCTCAACAACACTGATACTGCTCTTCCCAAAAGTCCTTCTTCTTCTGGCCTTCTCTGGGCTTGAGCCTTCCTTTCCATTCATGGCTCCTCCCAGGTCAGCCCCTTCTATTCACATCAACAAGTCCATCCCACAAGTGGGATTCACAAGCTCTGGGTCTTAACATTCAACCCAAAAGCCAAGTCAATTCAGGGGCATCTCCAAATTCCATTACCATTACAACAAATTGTGATATATATAAGTGTGATGGAATTCTATTGGGTTATAAGAAAAAAAACCCTGGGAATTATAAGAACTGATGCAAAGTGAAGTTAGTAGAACCAAGAAAACACTGTACACAGTAATAGCAATGTTGTATGATGATCAACCGTGAATGACTGAACTATTTTCAGCAGTACAATGATCCAAAGACAATTCTGAAGGACTTTTAATGAAAAATGCTATCCACCTCCAGGGAAAGATCTAATGGAGTCTGAATGAAGACCGAAGTATACTTTTTTCACTTTATTTTTATCGTTTTAGTTTTTTCAACATGGCAAACATGAAAGTGCTTTATAGGATTTTATATGTGTAATTGATATCACATTTACTGCCTTCACAATGTGTAGAGGAGGGGTAAGAATTCAGAACTCATTTTTCTAAATGAATATTAACATAAATAAGTAGTAATTTTTTTTAATGTTTAAGGGATCCTGAAACCAAAAAGGTTGTGAAATACTGACCTCAATTATTCTTATTCTTGACAATAATAATATATGGCATTTTAAGGCCTGCAAAGCACTTCAAATATGATCTCATTTATCTCTTCACAACAATCTTAGGAGGTAGATGCTATTATTACCCCTATTTTACCAATAAGTGAATTAATGCAGACTGGGGATAAGTGATTTACTCAGTCATACAACCACGAAGAGTTTCAGGCTAGATTAGAACTCAGGTCTTCCTGACTCCAAGACATCTGGATGTGCTTTAAATTACCTTCTTAAAATCTGCTATCTTCTTGGACTACATAAAATATTTACATATACAATAGTAGGTTTACAATCAATATTTGTTGGCTTAAACTTTGGCATTCTTCTATCATCATTTCTGTATGCTCCCTTTTTTTAGTACCTACCCTCTCTACTTTTGGTGCAGTAGAGAGAACATCGGGCCTAGAGTCAAGGATTCATCTTCTTGAATTCAAATCCAGTCTTAGGACACTTATGAGATATGTGACACTGGGCAAGTCACTTAACCCTGTTTGCCTCAGTTTCCTCATCTGTAACATGGGCTGGAGAAGGAAATGGCAAATCACTCTAATGTCTTTGCCAAGAAAACCCCAAATGGAGTCACAAAGAGTCAGATTCAAATGCAAAACAACTGAACCCTCTACCTAATTGATGAATACCCTGAAGTTCCTCACCTTAGGCCTACATTCACAGGAAGAGTTTAGCTTTTTTACCAGTAGAACACACAGGAAACTATCAGCTCTTCCAGGACATGTACTTTGTCATTTTTCAGTCTTTGGTATTCAGTACTTAACATGGTGACCTATACATGTCATTCATCCTTTATTTGAAGAGGGCCAACAACTTCACAGGTGATGCCTTGACTTTCACGTGAGTTGGATTTAAGTGAGGCAGAGCTAAACAAAATCATCAGCCTCACTCTCTTCCAGAGTCACTGAAGTTCAGCAGTAAGATGAAAGTCATGATGACTGGTGATGGCCCAGGATTCAGTAGATGACCTTGGCATTTTCAGTGTCTGATCAAGCTCTAAGCTTGCCATAGCACCTACTTTAGCTGCCTTCATGGTCTTTGAAACAAATTGTTCTCATTTGCCCATTCTAATGGGGGAAATCTTCACATGCTTGGACTAGACATCCCCCTACTTCACCAATGGGTTAGAAGACAATTGGTCACCCTCAACCTGGTTTAGCCTGTCTCTTGAGACAGTTTTACCAGGGTGTGCTCACTGCTCATGCTACAGCTTCTTGGAGCCACAGTTAACAGCTGGGTGAAGGTGGACACCAAAGGTAGATGAGTAGCCCCAAAAAGGATTCAGCAAGCCCTCCCACCAGAGGTGCTAGTCCTCCCTGAACACCCCATACCCTCCAACCTTAACACAGTATGCAACTCAAAATGTTTATCAAATGTTGGTGGAATTCCCTCCATTAAAACTTAAGAAGGTTATGTTCAGTGCTGTCAGGGCCCTGCCAGGTGATTTTAATCTCATCAGCTAATTTGTGCTCAAGTATCAGTGTTTGGTAAATTATCTATCCCCAGCAACATTTGAAAATGGAACTACCGGGGGGCTCCTAGGTGGCGAAGTGAATAGAGCACCGGCCCTGGAGTCAGGAGGACCTGAGTTCAAATTCGGCCTCAGACACTTAACACAAAAACTAGCCATGTGACCTTGGGCAAGTCACTTAACCCCAATTGCCCTACCTTCCCCCCTCCAAAACTCAAAATAAAATAAAATAATAATTTACTTTAAAAAAAAAAAGAAAAGAAAATGGAACTACCGTTAGATGCTCTTCAGAAGCCTGTTGTGTGGATCAAATAAACTAGCTTCTGTAAAGCATCTAATGAAACCCAAAGCCTAGAGAAATGTCAACTAACTTTATCATTATCCTTGTAAATAAATAAATAAATAAATTGATTAATTAATACTTTAACTCAAAGTAGTGAGTCATTTGGGAATTTCCCCTACTCTAGAGGGGTCAGCAGGATGGGATGTTTTGGGGGCAAGGGAGCCTTTTGGCATCCCTCAAATCACACTATGTACAGAGATAACCACCTTCCCTACCCATCTGGCCAGTAGTGCTGAGTAGCTACAAACAATAAATTCATTCTCCATAAAATAAAAGTTCTCCCCAATCACTGCGCTTTCAACTTGAACACACGTATATGGAGAATCATGTTTTTAGGTTTCTACTCAATCTTTGCCAGGCAGTTTTGATAAAACATTTTAAGCTGGTTGTGTAATATGCTGCCTGGGTTAGTCATAGCCCTTCAGAGAGCAGGAATTGCCACTTCTGTCAAATTACTCGGTCAGTGATTTCTATGAGCTGGAGAAATGGCCAGTAAGGATTAAAATGAAATCATCAAAGGCCGTCCCCATGACCTACGATAGACCAGAACCATAGTACCCAACAGTCTATGCAGTAGCTTCTTTGCCTTTACTATATAGTCCATCACAAAACCCTTACATCATTTCAAAAGACATTATATAAACATTTTATATATATGCATGTTATATAAACAAAAATAAACCTCTTACATGGTCTTCTCAAGTTTGCTGGTCTCTTAATTTAGGGAAAAGTGTTTACATTTCATATTCCTTGCTTTAAAAAAAATATTGTCATCCTGATCAAGAAGGCAGTTGAATGACATAAGTTATGAGAAGTATGTGTTCAGCTAATGGAAGAAAAGGAGATGTAGCTAATTGAAAAGCTGAGAAAACAAGGCATGAATCACTTACATATTACTTGGAAGTATGTCTTGTCTTCACATTTATATTCAAACAGGTATTCCTGATGGTCTGGGCATTTGTTGCTAGTAGCATAAGAAGAAACATGCCTCTTGAAGATCTGAGGATTAAAGTTTACAAAGCTTCTCGTTATTTAAACTTTCAGGTTATTTGGATTCAGGGTTAATCATACAGTAGCTTACAGCACAATATCACATGGCTGTAGTGGAAAGAGACTTCACTGCCATATATACCTTGAATGAATCATTTAGTTTCTCTGAGTCTTAGTCTATTTATAGGCAAAATGGGGATAATTAGACCAACTCTCTTTATATAATGAGTAACCAGGTGGCATAGTGGATGTAGTTCTGGTCCTGAAGTCAGGGACTCATCTTCCTAAGTTCAAATCTGTCCTAAGACACTTACTAGTTGTGTGACCCTGGACAAGTCATTTCATCCTGTTTGCCTCAGTTTCCTCAGTTTTAGAAGGAAATGGCAAACCACTCCAGTATCTTTGCCAAGAAAACCTCAACTCACAAAGAGTTGGATATAACTGAAATTATGCAACAACAACTCTATTTGAGGGTCAGATGAGATAAGTTCCACAAATAAACTGGGTATTTTGTAGAACACTGTAATTTATCTAGACTCCAGTTAGCTTGAATATTCAAATAACTAGAAGTATTCTGAACTTTTATGAAAAAGTCATAAATAACCAATCAACAAATTGATGGTGTTTATCACCTCCCTCAAAACAAAAGTAGTTTTCAAAATAATGTCTTGAGCTCAGTACAGATTCAGTCAAATCGTCCAATTTTTGACATCTACACAGATAAGACAGGGTAACTATTTGCACAATAAGAATTTATTTTTAACCAATGACTCAGAAAACGATAAGATTTTTAAGTGTCTTCTTCAAAGTGTCTTTCTTCAAAGAGAGAAGAAATTACGTTTGATAAAATCCGACTATCAAATACAGGACATATCAAAAGTCTTAGGGCTATTTTAAACTCTAAGGTCTATAAAGGATGACAGCCATGCCCTGAAGTGTGTCCTAAGAAAATGCCACTAGAACAAGTGCAACAAAAAATGACAACTTGACACAGAAGTCTAAGTGCTTTCCTTACCATCACCTTATAAAGTAGATAGTACAACTATCATCATTCCCATTTTACAGATGAGGAAATTAAGACTCAGAAAGACTAAACCACATGCCCAAGGTTACAAAGTATTAGACTTGAGACTCAATGCTAGATTTCTTGACTCCTAGTCCTACTACCATAACACTATATGATGATCAGAAATGAGCAGCTAGCACAGACAAAACCCTCATTATAACCTGATGTATTTATATAACTTATTAAATTATAATCATTTATGTATTTGTGCTAGATTATAAATATGAACTGTATCTTATTTTCCCATCCCTATCACAGACATTATAACTCGTATTGTAAATATTTAGCTTTTTTGCTAGGTTGTAAGTAGAGACCTTATCTTGTTTTATCTTTGCATCCCCATCATCTACTATGGTGTGCTGAACACAGTAGGTGCTTAATAAATGCATGTCAAGAAAATGAGTGCTCCTGCCCCCATCCCTGCCAATTTCTGCTCTTCTTTTCCAATCATGCTAAATGTAAATGTACCATACCATCACATTTTAAAAAGCCAGTCCTTCCATGTGAAGTCCTCCCAGGATTCTTCTGGGGCAATATGTAATTTTGCACATGGGATATCACCACTCTTGCCTTTTATCCTAGTTTCTTTATAGTCCCTTTTGATTTCTTTTGATTGGGCTTTGGAGCTCTGGTTCTGCCTGCAAGGTACAACCTAATGTGATTGTGATCCCAGTGCAGTGTTTATTATGAAGAGATTCAGATCTCAGCACTAGGCGGGGAAGCCTGAATCTTAACCTCAGTGATGAGAGTGATAATTACCATGGAGAGCAAGGAATGACTGACTCTGTGTGCACTCTGCTCGTCAGAAGCCTGGGTTGCCAGTCATTGCTCTGGCACCCATGAAGGAGATGGTACCCCTAGCTTGTTTATCATTTTTTCAGTCTAATGTAAAATTTCATTCCTATTGCTGACAATTACACCAGGGAAATTAAAAAGGAAAGTCAATGAATAAAGCTTCAATTCCTCAGCACAGGCTCTTTCCTTTAGGATCACATTTTATCTGGGGCCACTCTTACTTGCCTATCTGTTGCCTGAATCTGTTTTACTTTACTCCTTCATATTCTAATGCTCACTTCCCCACAATACCCACATTCTCTGGCTCCTGAGAACAGCCTAATTGAGAGGGTGTGCTGTATTACAAAATACGATTTGCCTAAAAAGGAGATTACTATCTAGCTCATTAATTTTACATTACCATACTGTGCTTCTATTGATGTTATCACAATGCTTTCTACAGCTCCTCACTGCGATTGCAAAAATACACAGATTGTGCAGTCATTAGGAAGACTAAATGATTTTTTTTTTGAGTGATGTGAGAAAAAGAAAAACTTTTCATGATCATTTTCTCTGGCTTGAGTAAAGGCTTCTCTGTCTACATGATTTGTTTACATGTAAACAGTCATGTGAAATATACATAAAGGACTTGGACATAAGTGGTTTCCATTGTTTTACTCCTCCTGTCCACAACCCTTCCATGTTCCATCCACTGAAACTCTTCTCTTCCTTCAAGGTCCAGTTCAGACACCCAACTCCTCAAATCCTTATGGCAACAAATAAAATAAAATCTCTTCTTCCTCGTCTTTCATGCAGCACAATCTCGGGATCTCTCCTTTATACTGTTCCCATCATCCCTTGTACCGTTCTTGTTTGTGTCTCCCTAATACATCATAAGCTCCTTGAGAGTAAGTATGGTACCATTTTTCATCTTTATATTCTCAGTACTTAGCACAGTGATTTTTTTGATAGAGAAGAAGTTCAATGAGTATTTGTTTAATTGAATCAAATAACATTATAAAGATGGGGTCATCCTACATTTCCTTTTCCCTTTTACTAAATATCTGAATGGTGGTAGCTGGCTAGATGAATTCTAATAACTGAGTAATGCAGCTATGCCTCACTTTAAGAAACCCACAAACAGGAAAATTCATAAACACTTTGCAAAACAGTTAAGAGCAGGTTATTCACTTTGCAAAAAGATTCACTGTTGGATTCTTTTTGGTTAAAAGCTCCTGTGGTGCATTTAAATTTTATTTCATTTTATAAGAATTCAACCTATATATTAAAAACTTGATGGAGACTTTAGAAATTCAGGTTGTGGTGCTTGAGTTCTCAAGGTCCTAGACTGTGATTTCTAAATAAATCCAAATTAAAATGCCTTGAATCAGGATGTTTAATAAGTTCCAAGAAGGCTACATTATTCAGCTCAATAAGGCTATTTAGCCTTCCCATTTCTAGATGAAATTGAGAAAGGTAATAAGCTTGGAAAACAGAAAAGAGTTCATCTCTGAACAAATAGATGAAACCCTTTTTAAAAAAATTATGGAGAGTTTATAGAAAAGAATCAAACCAATCTCAAGAATTAATCAACAAAAGGGAAATGTGTTTCAGCTTTGCTGAATAAAACCACTAGGATTTAGAATCTAGGCATTGCTGACAGTAAAACTGACTTCAGAATTTCTCTCATACCATTCCAACTTTCTGAAAATATTTGCTTCCTTCTGCTCACAGTCCACCCAAATCCCCCCAATAACTAGATAACCTCTCCAATCAGCTTTCTCTAACCCAATCAGTAGTGGTTTCTATGGAAAACACTAAGACACTATTTGGGTGACCCTCTTTTATTTCCAAGGGAAATAACTCATACTTTTTCTCTCTAAGAAGGTCAGAAAACTATAAATTCCTTAAAGGTGATTTTTATTTTCATTTTTATGCCCCAAACAGTCCAAGTATAAGACCTGAAACATAGCAGGCAATTTAAAAATGTCTGTTGACTTGACTTGAATTTTCAGTTCTGCCTCCAGCTGCTGTATAACTTTTCACATCTTTTATATTTTGTCTTCCACCTAGATCACACTCCCATTAAGGGTTAGGACTATGTCTGAGATGATTTTGATTGCTGATCTCCTATTACTATCTGACATATTGCCACACGCATAGGACAAATAAGCCTTTAGAGCTAGAAGAAATCTTATAAAGTACTATAAAAATATTAGTTATTTTATAGATGGGAACCTGAAATCAAGAGAGATAAAGTTCGATTTAAATCAATTCAACAAACATTTAATAGATACCTACTATGTGCCGGTCACTGTGCAACACACTAGGGATGCAAACACAAAAAACTGTAACAGTTCCTACCTTCAAAATGATTACATAACACTGTGAGTGACTTGCCCAAGATCCCGTGGCTAATTATTATTGGCAGAGCTGGTCTCCTGATTTCTAGCCCGGTGTTCTTTATGTAGCATATACTCAATAAATATTCATTATTTAATTGATTAATGTAAATTCTTAGCCTTCCAAATGTAATAAATAATTGCCCATAAAGCCCACTTTAAAATATTGAGAAGATAAAAAAGTGAGAGCAGGCGCTCATATCTCTGAAAAAGGGGGATGGTGTCATGTATTATTGTGCTATCAATTATGCCACTGATCTAAGTCAGCAGCAGCAAATGTTAGGACAGCAACTGGTTCACCTTGAAACGTGGGCTTGTGCTAGGTATTGCCAGGTGTTCCCCAACAAAGAGGTCATCCTGACATGCTGAGCTTCCAATTCTTGCTCCTCAGCCTTTCCAGCTCTATTTACATTCATTTGCATCATACACACTGTGCAAGGTACAGCATTAGCTTTGGTATCAGAAAGATTTCTGCCTCTGAAACATAAAGACTAAATCACCTGACATCTTAATGTGTCAGGATACTCCCTAAAACTCTTTGTCATAGAGTGGTTGCCAATTAGCATTGGTAAACTATTAGGATAGAGCTTTGGGCCTGGAGTCAGGGAGACTGGACTTTAAATCCAGCCTCAGAAACTCACTAGCTGTGTAACTCTGGGCAAGTCACTTAATCCTATTTGCCTCAGTTACATCATCTGTAAAATGAGCTGGAAAAGGAAATGGTAAACCACTCCAGTACCTTTGCCAAGACAACCCCAAAACAGGGTCGCAAAGAGTCAGATATGGCTGAATTGACTCAATAATAAAGGGAGTTTCCTTACTGGGAGCTCCCTAAACTAATAAAAATCAGGTCTAGCCCATTTAGTTGATTAAAGATAAGGAAGGTACTGATCTGAATCCAGATTCAGTTTGTTACTTATATGCAGTTTGAGTAAATGGTCCATTTAGGTCCACAATACCCTATTGTCTTTTTTTATGCTTTATGAATTTTTTAAAAAATATTCATTTATTTTCCCCAGTTACATGTAAAAACAATTTTTAACATTAACTTATAAAACGTTGAGTTCCAAATTCTCTCTCTTGCTGGCTCCTCATTCCCCTCTCATTAGGATTCTGTTGTCTTATTCACTCTGATAGTTTCAACTAATACCTCTGTGTGGATCACTTCCAGTTCCCGATACCCAGCCCTATCTTTCCCCTGGGTTCCAGTCCCCAATTTCTGTCTGCTGGACATTTGACCTTGCATAACCCATGAGAACATGAAATCAATATGTACAAAACTGAATTCAGGCATGAGCCACACCAAAAAAAAAAAAAAAGCCAGTGGATAAGGTTTATGACCCACATTCTAACAGGTGTGGGTTGTATGCTGGGGAAGAGGATCAAGGAAGTTCATGGCTCACTTTAGTCAGTCGTTTTTTAGCTTCAGGGAAGTAATGGAGCTCACAGGCCAAAATTTCACCTGTGAAGCCTTGTTAACATGTTTTAAAGGAATATCAGATTGTAGCACTTGGGGTTTTCCTCAGAAGATGGATTTGTAATTACTAATCCCCTTTAAAATTAACATATGCTGCCCAGAAGCACCCTGGAATTTTTATTAATAATTCTTTTTATGTCAGTGATTATGTTTCAAGAAATACAACCTCTGATAATACTTTGTGTGACTTTTCTGAAAAAAAAAAGATCTATAATAGAAAATAAGGCATATTTGTGATCTCTATTCATTATTATTATTTCTCTTGTTAATATTACAAGTATTGAAATCAACATGGTACAGCAGAAAACACTGTCAGATTCAAAGTCTGTAGCTCCTAGTTCTGCTACATACTACCAGTATGGCATTAGAAAAATCACTTACCTATGTTGGACTCTGTTTCCTTAGGTAAAAAAGGACCACTGAGGTCCTTTTCAGTCTAAAATCTAGGATCATAAAGTCTATTAAGCAAATCAGTAATATTGCCAAAATAGAAGTGATTTTTTTTAACCTGTACTGTCCAAATGTAGAGTTGTTATAGTCAACTCTAGTATTTGTAATCAATATATAAAATAATATTCAGGGAATTTTTAATTGGACTAAACATTTTACATTATAAATCAATATGCAGCCATTGCACATATTGGCCTAGACTGTTAGTACATAGTAGGTATTAATAAATGAATGTCGATTAAGTAGTATCTCAAAAGCTATACCTTTTAAATTTTATATTTATATATCTTTAACACCTTTTTATACAAATATTAACAATGTAGCGGCTGTTATATTGATATTAGCTATACTCCCAAAAGAAAATTATAGACAGGGTCCTTTGGCAAACTTCTAAACTGGTCATCACTTACATGGAAATAATCTTCTTTTCAAAGATTGAAGAAACTTTTAGCCTTCTCTTTAAACACATCTAGTAAAATAGTGACCAGGAGCACTTTCGAAACTCTTTTCTAATACAGGCGTTTCCCTTCTTGCCTCATACTCCAAGACTTCTCAGGCTAATGACAACTTTTCATGCTGTCATTCTTGTCCTTTGTTTCTTAGCTTGGTAAATTCAATGAATTCATTTCTAAGTAAGTCAACAAATAATGAACAAGCATTCATTAAACATTTACTATGTGTTGGTCACTAAATTAAACACTGAGGATGCAAAGGGTAAACAATAGTCCTGCCTATCAGGAGCTTACATTCTATAGAAGAACCAACATGTAAATAAATTGGTATATATAGATTTATATAGAGTATATGAAGAAGAAATATACATATATATTACATACAAAATTACTTATTTTGTAGTAGGAAATGACTAGAAACTAAGAGCTGGAGTGTCCATTTGTCAGGGTATTTGCAAAACAAATCGTAGTATATGCATATAATGGAATATTATTGGATTGTCAGAAATGACAAAATGGATGATTTCAGAGAAACCTAGGAACACTCATATGAACTGATGCAGAGTGAAGTGAGAAGAACCAGAACAACTGATAGAATAAGAAATTATAAATAAAAATATCTTGAAAGATTTTAGAAGTCTGATAAATAACCAAATACAAGTCTAGAAGACTGATAATGAAGCATGCTACTTAGCCCTTGACAGAGAGACAATGGGCTCAAGACACAGAATAAGACAAATGCTTTTACACAAAGCCAGTGTGGGAAAAATGTTTTGTTTGCTATATTTAGCAGTCCCCTACATTTTAATGCTTTAATAATAATAAAAGAAAACAAATGCATAGAACTTTAGTGTTTCGTTTATAAAGAATATTTAAGTAAACATAGTGTGTGAATGTGTGTATGTATACATATAATTTATATATAGTATATATACTTGTAAAGCCAATCAACAGTAGATTCCTGAGAGAATGCTACTGTGAACAGCTTTTAAGATTCGGATTACACAGTATTAGTGAATACTCTGTTTATTCTATTACAAAATCAAAATTCAGTACAATATTCACAGTATCAACAATTCACAATATTATATA